>CAMZMU010000063.1:84366953-85029654 GCA_947311845.1 Poa pratensis | reverse complement strand
AAATTCTGATGTTCCATGCTTATATTATACCAATTTGCTACATGTTTTATATACACTTTCATATCACTTTTATGCATTTTCTGGGACTAACCTATTAACAAGATGCCGAAGTGCAGTTCCTGTTTTCTGCTGTTTTTTATTCCAGAAAAGTACTTCTGCGAATATTCTCGGAATTGCACGAAACAAAAGGCCAGTCCCTTTTTTCCAACACGTACACGGAGTCCGAAGGAGAGACGAAGGGAGCCACGAGGTGCCAAACCACCCTGGCGGCGCGGCCCCCCTCTCCGCGCCAGCTGGTGGGCCCATCGGGCTCCACCGACGTGCCCCTTCGCCTATTTATTCCCCCCGAGGCGTAAACCCTAAAAACGAAGTCCAATTTCCACGAAGAGTTCCGCAGCGCCGCCGCCATCGACGACAAGTTTCGGGGGACAGAATCTCTGTTCCGGCACGCCGCCGGGACGGGGAATTGCCCCCGGAGTCATCTCCATCGACACCACCGCATCTTCATCGCCGCTGCTGACTCCCATGATGAGGAGGGAGTAGTTCTCCCCGAGGCTGAGGGCTCTACCGGTAGCTATGTGGTTCATCTCTCTCTCCATGGTGTGATCTTTATGTGATCAGTGTATTGCTAGTATCGCTGAATACATTAATAATGTTTATGCTACTCAAGTGATTTTGCTAGTTTCTGGAGTCATTGTGACAACACGGTATCAAGGTGACAGTGTGGGTACTTGTGTGACTCTATGAATAATTTAGACATTATCATGGCTTATTCTTGGGAATTGTGGTGTTTGTTTACTCAGACTTTGAGGTGTGCTTTTGCAGCCCTACGCATAGTACTCTTGCTTCATCAAGAAGGAGAATAATCCCGAGTAGTATTTACTTGTGTTCAGTTGTGCTAATCTAGTTGAATATGGATGTTACTCTTTATCTATTATGCACTCTAGAGGTTACTTTAATATGAACTCCGGTACTCTCACGGTGTAAAGGTGACAGTGTGTGCACCGTGTGTGACTCCTTTATGACGTTGTGGCGCTTGTTTACTCCGGCTTGAGGTGTGCTTTTAGCCCTACACAATGAATGGTGTTTGTTATCCAACAAGAGAGTGTTTAAGAGTAGCTTTTATTTATTCAGTTATGAGATCATTGTTGAGAGTGTCCACTAGTGAAAGTATGATCCCTAGGCCTTGTTTCTAAGCATTGAAACACCGTTTACAACAAGTTCTGCTACATGTTTGCTTGCTGCCATCTTTATTTCAGATTGCAGTTACTACTTATAATCATCCATATCACTTGTATTTCACTATCTCTTCGCCGAACTAGTGCACCTATACATCTGACAAGTGTATTGGGTGTGTTGGGGACACAAGAGACTTCTTGTATCTTAATTGCAGGGTTGCTTGAGAGGGAATCTTTGACCTCTACCTCCCTGAGTTCGATAAACCTTGGGTGATTCACTTAAGGGAAACTTGCTGCTGTTCTACAAACCTCTGCTCTTGGAGGCCCAACACTGTCTACAAGAATAGAAGCACACAGACATCAAGCTATTTTCTGGCGCCGTTGCCGGGGAGGTAAGGTAAAAGGTATTCACATCCTCTGGCTACTAAGCTATTTTCTAGTATGTTGCTAGTGTGTGAGTGCTCGAAGTTATTTCCTTTAGATTCTGCAATTTATCTTTTTGTTTCTTGTTTTTATTTTCACTAGTTAGGCTTAATGGAAAACAACAAAAAAATTAGAGATCTTTATGAACTTTATATTGAATTAGGACATGATGCTTTTGAAGAGAAAATTAAAAAACCTATGGAGGCTTGTTTGCATGATGGTAGCAATGGTATTACTATAAATTCTTTGAACACCATTATTGCCAATGCTATGGAAAAGTCTAAGCTTGGGGAAGCTGGTTGTGATGAATATGATATTTTTAGTCCCCCAAGCTTTAAGGAGGAAATTTGCTTTGATAATACTTTGCCTCCAATATATGATGATTATAATCATTGTGATATTTTCAGTCCACCTACTATTGAGGATATAGTTTATGTTGATTATGATATGCCTCCTATATATGATGTTTACAATGATGAATATGATATTCTCAGTCCATCTACTATTGAGGATAAAAATCATTTTGATTATTCTATGCCTCCTATTTTGATGATTACAATGATGGATGTGATACTTTTACTCTCACTATTACTAATGATAATGTTCATGCTTATGTGGAGAGTAATGATACTTTTATGCATGTGGATCATGATAAGAATGCTTTGTGATAGCTATATTGTTGAGTTTATTCATGATGCCGCTGAAAATTATTTTGAGAGAGGAAAGTATGGTTATAGAAATCTTCATGTTACTAAACTCTCTTTATGATGAATGTTTTGAGCTTTCTCTTGATTTGCTTTTATTTGCTGGGTACTTTAAGACCTACTGGTCCTTATGAGAGAGGGAGACACGATTCATATATCACAATAATATTAAGTCTCCTCTCTTTATGTTGAAATTTTTGAAGTTGCACTTGTTTTGCCTTTCTATGCTAGTCACTTTGCTTCATTGATTTTTTTCTTACAAGACTCCTTGCATAGAAAGTGTTAGATTAAACATGTTTTTATTTGCTTTTGATGCTCTCTTTATTCAACTCTTATACATATGCATCATCAAAATCACTATGCCTAGCTAAAAGGCTTTAAAGAAAAGCGCTTATGGGAGACAACCCATTGTTTTTATTTTCTGTTATTTTTTTTTCTTTGAGTCAAGGAGTTTTGTTACTTCTGTAGCAACTCCTTTGTATCTTTATTTTATTGCATTGTTGTGCCAAGTAAAGTTCTTATTGAAAGTTGATGCAAGATTTGGATTTCTGCGCAGTAACAGATTTTTAGCTGTCACGAATTTGAGCTTTTCTCCCTGTAGAAAATCGAAAAATTCTGTAAAAAATCACGCATCTTCCTCAGATATGTACGCAACTTTCATTAAATGGACCAGTCCATCTGAGCAACTTAAGTGCCTCGAAAAAATTCGTCTTCAGACTGTTCTGTTTTTGACAGATTCTGCCTTTTGTTTTGCATTCGCTCTTTTACGATGTTTTGTGGATTTCTTTGCTCCACAAAGCATTGGGGCTGTAGCTAATGTCCAGAAGCTTTGGGAATGATTGTATCATCACAGAATATGAATTTTTTTTATGCACTAACCCTCTAATGAGAACTATTTCGAGTTTGGTGTGAAGGAAGTTTTCAAGGATCAAGAGAGAAGGATGATATTATGTGATCAAGAAGAGTGAAAAGCCTAAGCTTGGGGATGCCCCCGTGGTTCATCCCTGCATATTCAAGAAGACTCAAGCGTCTAAGCTTGGGGATGCCCAAGGCATCCCCCTTCATCAACAACTTATCAGGTCATCTCTAGTGAAACTATATTTTAATTCTTTCACATCTTATGCGCTTTACTTGGAGCGTCTGTGTGCTTTTTTTTTTGTTTGTTTTTGTTTGAATAAATTCGGATCCTAGCAATCCTTGTGTGGGAGAGAGACACGCTCCGCTTTTTCATGTGAATACTCATGTTCTTCACTTATATTTGTTGAGTATTCTTAACTAGCTACTGCAGTGCTTTTAGCTCCTGTTTTTCATGCATCTCTCGAGCTGTTAGTTCTTGTAAATACTCTCTTGCTGCATTATATTATCATTTGGAGAGTTTATGTTTAAATAAATTGATTGGTGTTTGTTTGGAAGAAAGAAAATGCTACATGTGGTAGTTGGTATTGGAAAAGACATATGCATTCTTGTAATCATTGTACTAGTTGAGGCTGTTTTGTCTTGTTTCGTTTGATACTTTGCAATTGTTTTGAGCTCTCAAGTAGATCATGTTTAAGCTCTTGCATCATGTAGTTAAAGCCTAGTAGTGGAGAACTACCGTAGAGCTTGTTGAGACTTGGTTGCATATTTGTTCTCTAAGGTCTAGATATTTTCTGGTAAAATGTTTGAGCAACAAGGAAGACAGTGTAGAGTCTTATAATACTTGCAATATGTTTTTATTTGAGTCTTGCTGTACCGGTTTATACTTGTGTTTGCTTCAAACAACCTTGCTAGCCTAAACTCTGTACTGAGAGGGAATGCTTCTCGTGCATCCAAACCTTGAGCCAAAACCCATGCCATTTGTGTCCACCATACCTACCTACTATGTGGTATTTCCTGCCATTCCAAGTAAATACTTCATGTGCTACCTTTAAACTATTCAAAACTTTATTACTCCTTATTTGTGTCAATGTTTTATAGCTCATGAGGAAGTATGTGGTGTTTTATCTTTCAATCTTGTCATTTACTTCTGACAGACTTTCACCAATGGACTAGTGGCATATACATCCGCTTATCCAATAATTTGCAAAAAGAGCTGGCAACGGGGTGCCCAGCCCCAATTAATTACAACTTTCATTAATAATTCTCTTCACATGTTTTGCCCTGATTTATCAGTAAGCAACTTAATTGCAAATAGACACTCCTCCATGGTATGTGAATGTTGGAAGGCACCCGAGGATTCGGTTAGCCATGGCTTGTGTAAGCAAAGGTTGGGAGGAGTGTCAACTATAAAGAAACTAAAATACATGTGTAAACAAAAGAGAAGAGGGATGATCTACCTTGCTGGTAGAGATAACGTCCTTCATGGGAGCCGCTCTTGAAAGTCTGGTTGACAAGGGGGTTAGAGTGCCCACTACCATTCGTTGACAACAACAAACACCTCTCAAAACTTATTTTGCTCTCTATATGCTTTCGAAAACTTAAAAAGCTCTAGCACATGATTTAATCCCTGCTTCCCTCTGCGAAGGGCCTATCTTTTACTTTATGTTGAGTCAGTTTACCTACTCCTTTCTATCTCAGAAGCAAACACTAGTGTCAACTTTGTGTGCATTGATTCTTACATGTTTACTTATTGCACTTATATTGCTTTGTTGACAACTATCCATGAGATATACATGTTACAAGTTGAAAGCAATTGCTGAAACTTAATCATCCTTTGTGTTGCTTCAATGCCTTTTACTTTGAATCTATTGCTTTATGAGTTACCTCTTATGCAAAACTTTTTGATGCTTGTCTTGAAAGTACTATTCATGAAAAGTTTTTGCTTATATGATTCATTGTTTACTCTTTATCTACTGTTAGCAAACTATAGACCATTGTTTTGAGTCACTTCATTCATGACATGAGCCTAGCAATATTATGATCAAGATTGTGTGAAAGCATGTCTCCTCAGAAATTATTTGTTGTTATCGTTTTACCTACTCGAGGACGAGTAGAACTAAGCTTGGGGATGCTTGATACGTCTCCAACGTATCCATAATTTCTGATGTTCCATGCTTATATTATACCAATTGCTACATGTTTTATATACACTTCATATCACTTTTATGCATTTTCTGGGACTAACCTATTAACAAGATGCCGAAGTGCCAGTTCCCTGTTTTCTGCTGTTTTTTTCCAGAAAAGTACTTCTGCGAATATTCTCGGAATTGCACGAAACAAAAGGCCAAGTCCCTATTTTTCCAACACGTACACGGAGTCCGAAGGAGAGACGAAGGGAGCCACGAGGTGGCCAAACCACCTGGCGGCGCGGCCCCCCTTCTGCCGCGCCAGCTGGTGAGGCCCCCTCGGGCTCCACCGACGTTGCCCCTTCGCCTATTTATTCCCCCCGAGGAAAACCCTAAAAACGAAGCCAATTTCCACGAAGAGTTCCGCAGCGCCGCCGCCATCGACGACAAGTTTCGGGGGACAGAATCTCTGTTCCGGCACGCCGCCGGGACGGGGAATTGCCCCCGGAGTCATCTCCATCGACACCACCCCATCTTCATCGCCGCTGCTGACTCCCATGATGAGGAGGGAGTAGTTCTCCCCCGAGGCTGAGGGCTCTACCGGTAGCTATGTGGTTCATCTCTCTCTCCATGGTGTGATCTTTATGTGATCATGTGTATTGCTAGTATCGCTGAATACATTAATAATGTTTATGCTACTCAAGTGATTTTGTCTAGTTTCTGGAGTCATTGTGACAACACGGTATCAAGGTGACAGTGTGGGTACTTGTGTGACTCTATGAATAATTTAGACATTTATCATGGCTTATTCTTGGGAATTGTGGTGTTTGTTTACTCAGACTTTGAGGTGTGCTTTTGCAGCCCTACGCATAGTACTCTTGCTTCATCAAGAAGGAGAATAATCCCGAGTAGTATTTACTTGTGTTCAGTTGTGCTAATCTAGTTGAATATGTAGATGTTACTCTTTATCTATTATGCACTCTATAGGTTACTTTAATATGAACTCCGGTACTCTCCACGGTGTAAAGGTGACAGTGTGTGCACCGTGTGTGACCTTTATGACGTTGTGGCGCTTGTTTACTCCGGCTTGAGGTGTGCTTTTGTAGCCCTACACAATGAATGGTGTTTGTTATCCAACAAGAGAGTGTTTAAGAGTAGCTTTTATTTATTCAGTTATGAGATCATTGTTGAGAGTGTCCACTAGTGAAAGTATGATCCCTAGGCCTTGTTTCTAAGCATTGAAACACCGTTTACAACAAGTTCTGCTACATGTTTGCTTGCTGCCATCTTTATTTCAGATTGCAGTTACTACTTATAATCATCCCTATCACTTGTATTTCACTATCTCTTCGCCGAACTAGTGCACCTATACATCTGACAAGTGTATTGGGTGTGTTGGGGACACAAGAGACTTCTTGTATCTTAATTGCAGGGTTGCTTGAGAGGAATATCTTTGACCTCTACCTCACTGAGTTCGATAAACCTTGGGTGATTCACTTAAGGGAAACTTGCTGTTGTTCTACAAACCTCTGCTCTTGGAGGCCCAACACTGTCTACAAGAATAGAAGCACACGTAGACATCACCCTCCAACCGAGAGAGCTTCGACTCCAGATCAGCCTGAAGCTTCTCCTGCTGCGGCTGAGGTTGTGCAATCAGTAGCCACGGCCACTTCCATTGAGGTCGCCAAGATTGCGAGTACGTCGACTCCGCAAATTGGGACGTCTGCTGCCAAGCCTGCGACTTGGGTGGAACACGTAAGTGTCTTTTGTCGAGTCTTCCTTCTGGGACTATTTGTGTATAGCTTATGTTGGTTTCGTGTGCGTGCAGCCCTTTTACCTCAACCTGGTGGAATCGGGTAAAGCATTTGTCCAGGTTGAACAGAGAGGGATAATCTGCGCACTGTTATGGTGCAGCTCACCCGTAAGTGTGTTGTGTTTCTGTATGTCTTTGCTTTGTCGGCTGTGAATGACATCTGGCTATCAATCTCAGGTGACAAGGCGTCTGCTGAGTCCCGGGTTAAAGAGCTAGAAGATGCACTCGCCAAGGAGCGCGCGGAGTCGAAGAAGGCCTTGGATGACGTCAAGAACTCCGTTGCGCTGCGCGAGAAAGATTTTGCTGAGCGCTTGGCTAGCCTCACCCGAGACGTGGGCGGTAAGTTGAGTTTTCCACTTTTATCCCCTTCTTTTGGCACTGAAGGTTGTGTAAAAGTTTGTCTTCTATCTGATTTTTGCAGGAGCTGTTGGCGTACCGCCAGGTGTAGACCAGTCGAGTGGCGATTTGTCCCTTGACCGTGCTATAGGCGATTTGGACGTCGTCTCCAGCCAAGCCTAGGATGCACTTGCCAAGTCCACGAGCACCCCTGGCGCCGTGTTCAAGGACGTGTTCCCGTCTAGCCAACCTCCTTCGACTGTGGACGGCTTCGCCGACGTCCTAGGCCCGGGAACTTCGACTATGACGAACTTTGCTCGCGCTTTGACGGTACGCGGCTCAGAGACCACCCTCAAACTCCTTTTAGGTCATGGGATAGAGGGTGACTTCAAAGCCGCTCTGTCTGACTTTCCTCGCAAGCTGGGCGGGAAGCTGGTGTCCCTTAAGCATGTGAACGAGCCAGCCGCAAAGTTGGCTGAAACATTTATGGCTACCATGGAACGCCGGGCAGCAGAGGTCGCCGCCCGTGCGAGTAGGGCTAGGTCGGAGTCGATGTCTGAGAAGTAGGGTAGCCGCTCCTTGTTATGCCTTGTAATTAAACTTATGATCATGCGAGTGTGCATGTGCTTTTGCTACTTTGTATGAATATAATTTCCTCATTTTGATCCTGCTTGTAAGGCTGTATGTTGTTGCTCGTCTGAGCTTTGTGACTAGTTTCTCATGAAACTTTTATGATGCTTGAAACAGAAACGGCCAGCCGCCACTTCATCCAGTTCATTGCGGCATCGTGCCCTACTCGATCTCGTGCTCAGGTGGCAAACGATGCCGCAGTAATACGTTATATGAAGGCTCGACTCGGAAAACAGGAGCAAGAGCTGGCGAGTGCCCGAAGTGAGCTGGATAGGATGAGGGCAAGGCCTGCTTTACCTACCCAACGGGAGGAGTATGTGCTTGGCGAGATGGAGATCGTGAACAGACAGCTCGAGTGTAAGCATGACTGCCTTGATCTTGTGAGTTCACAGCCTGTTTCTTTTTGTTCACCCAATTTGTGTTGTTGCAGGTTTTGTTCAAGATTTCCAGGCGGAGCAGGCTCGCGTGAATGAGCAGTTGAATAATGCGACTGACGAACCCACGACTTGCCGCCAGCACCTTCGATTGGACAAGCACCGAGCACGCATACTCGCGACTCTGCAGGATCGGGTGTGGCGGAGCACTATGCTGCTTGAATTATGCAGGTCGGCTTTCAGTCGAATCAACCAGACGCTTTTCCCGACTGGGCCGCAACCTCAAGGAATCCATGCTTTGCTCGGGCTTTTTCGGAGTGCAGGTCCCATTCGGGACTTTATCACCCAGAAGCTGGTGGATGGGGCCAACGCAACAATGGCGTATCTCCGAAGCCAACGCCCGAATTTGCAACTTCGTCCACCCGTGCCTGGATCGTCGTTATCCCAATCGGATTTGGACGATACAGTCGAACATGCGAGGACGTTGGTTGAGTGTTATAATGCTCAACTTATGGGCCCTCTTCTCCCAGTCTAAGGCGAACCAGAAGATTAGGATATTTATGTATAGGGAGCAGCCCCCGAGTGTAAATTTGCCACTTGCACGTAGTGCTTATTTGTTTATGTGTATGTATGCAGCCCCCGAGTCCTCGAGTAAGGCTATGAGTTTTATGAGAGTTGAAACTCCAACTTATGCCTGCAGGCTCAGCCCCCGAGTAATTGATCTGGGTTGAGCAACTTTTTCTTTTATGTATTGAGTTTTATGATCCAGCGCCCGAGTATATCGAGTGGGGTTTTTTAGTTTTTATGCTTGACCCAGCCCCCGAGTATATCGAGTGGGGTTTTTGATTTTTTCTGCTCGAGCCCCCGAGTGTTTGAGTGGGGTAAACAATAAGAGGCATATATGAGAAATATGGAGGAACATGTATCTTTATTCGAAATATGTGTTCGACCAGCAGGCCGCCTCATTAAAAACCTTCCAATCCCCTGTGAGATCCTGGCTCAGGGCTCAATAGGATTGATAGGATACTCATGTCAATAAGTTGCAACTTCTTTTCCGGAAGCTCATCTGGAAAGAACTCCGAGGTTAAGCGTGCTTGGCCCGGAGCACTCCAAGGATGGGTGACCGACCGGGAACTGGTTCCCGGGTGCGCACGAGTGAGGACAAAGTGCGCAGAAAAGACTAGTGTTGATCTGTGGGGCCAGTCTAGAGATCCTAGAGAGCTGCCAGGGGTGACAGGCTCGGCCCGGGGGTGGCCGGGGTGTTACATCCCCTTAGGTACCCTGGTAAGGGAAAAGAGTACGTCTGAAACCTGCTGGTTCTTCCGACATTATGCTATTACATATCTATGCATAGAACTGACGCAGATGCGCCCCTCTATGTACTAGTGTGACTTGACGACATGTTGACCGTCTCTGAAGGTCCAGTCGGGTGCCCCTTGTGCTTCATCGCGTCGTTGATGGCCTTGAGCCCTCTGTCGATTGCCATCTTCTTGCTTTCTGGTAGAGGTGTACGGTCATTGGAGACCTCAAGCTCGGCGAGTGATTGCTCCATCCCGTACATCTCTGAGATTTTGCTGAAGTCACGGTCACATGAATCTGACCTTTGAAAGTTCCCGTTGATCGTGATGACTCCTTTTGGTCCTGGCATTTTGAGCTTGAGGTAGGCGTAGTGTGGGACGGCCATGAATCGAGCGAAAGTGGGGCGCCCGAGTATTGCATGGTATTGTGACTTCCAATCGACCACTTCGAACTCAATCGACTCGGTTCTGAAGTGAAAACGTAACATCGAGTTGTATGGTGCCTTCTGGGAGCACTGCTTTGCCTGGGACGATACCGTGGAAGGTACTTGTGGACTTTGGCAGATTTTCGACTGATTTGTTCATTCTGCGTAGCGTATCTGCAAAGATTATGTTGAGGCCGCTACCTCCGTCCATGAAGACCTTGGTCATGGCGTAGCCTCCGATTTGGGCGTCGAGTACCAAGGCTGCATGCCCTGGTCGATATACTGCGGGTGGATGGTCCTCTCGATTGAAGACAATCGGAGTTTCTGATCCTTTCAAAAAATCTGTGATAGCTGGGGGTGCCATGACCGCCATATTGACATGTCGAGTGTGTAACTTTTGCTCTCTATTGGAGGGACGTCCTCGCTGGATCATGTTCATCTGCCCGCGAGTTACGGGATATTTTTGTTCATCTCCTTGCTGCATCTGGTGCACGGCTGCTGCCATTTGTGTTCCCGTAACGGGTTGTGCTGGCACCATGTATACTGGCGTCGGTTGCGCTGGTGTTGGTGCAGGATACACCTGAGTAGGCTGTGTTTGCGGTGGTATGGAATATACCTGTGCTTGTTGTACTTGTTGCGGGGTGGATATGCCTGAACAGGCTGTGCTTGTGATGCAGTCGATGGAGTCTGCACTAGTTGAGGAGGTGCACGTCCATCTTTTTGCAGTCGCAGTATATGTTCAATCGCAAGTTGATCGAATTCCCTGCAATTTCTCAGCGAGTGGTTAGAGCGAAGCTTACCATCGTCCCCTTTGTAAAGATGGAATCTGCAATAATCATCCATCCTTTCTTCGATTGAGCGCTCAGGATCTTTGTCTGCTCGCCTGCGCCACTCTGGCCTTCTGTAGCTATCGCGGTCGTCGCGTCTGTGGTCTCGACTGTCACGTCGATCGTCTGTGCGATGGTCTCGATTACCTCGGCGGTCGTCCGTACGATGATCTCGATTATCACGATGATCGTCGGGTCGTCTGTCAGTTTGGTCGCGGCTGTCCCTTGGCTGGACAAAGCCTGCTGCGATGAAGTTTGGATGGTCATCGTCGTGATAACGATCTTGCGTTTGCGCCTTCGATCATCTCTGTAGCTATCTCTGCGGTCTCGACTGCCACCCTCGTGATTTTCATGTGAGGGTACGGGTCGAGTGCCTCGTACGGAGTCTTCTCCATCTGCCCACTTTGTTGCGAGTACCATGAGTGCCGCCATTGTCTTTGGATCTTCTCGACCAAGTGTTTCTTTGAAGTCTTCTCTCCAGAGTCCGTTTTTGAAGGCGTCGATTGCCCTATCTTCTGATACGTTGCCTACTGAGTTACGGATGGTGGTCCACCGCCGTATGTACGATCTCAGAGATTCATCTGACTTTTGCTTGCAGGTCCGGAGCTCCTCGAAAGTTTTGGGGCGCTCACATAGAGGCTCGAAGTATTTGATGAAATCACCTTTGAAGTGCTCCCACGAATCGTAGTATGATTCGGGTAGCGATTTGAGCCAATCGCGAGCTGTTCCTTCCATCATGAGTTGTATGTATTGCATAGCTGTGGTTGTGGTACCGCGCTGACATCCACAACCAGCCTGTAATCTTCTAACCAGCCTGATGGCTCTGTTTGCAGTTGAACTTTGGCGTGGTAGCTAGCGAAAACTTCTTGGGCATACGAGCCTCCCGGATCCGTCGAGTGAAGCATAGCGCTCCACATGGCCCGATTTCTGCTTCCGAGTCTGAGCTGCTGCTGTATGACCTCCTCGAGTGGCTCCTGCTGGATCGATGATGACGTGAGCTTTTTCGACTGCTCCTTCCCCGAGGACTTCGACTGCGACGGTCCCGATCTGTATCTCTCCTTGGAGTTGCTTGTGGATGCTGTATGGCTTTTGCTGCTATTGCCAGTTGTTTGTACAGTTGGAGGTGCTGATCCCTCTTTGGGTCTCCTGCAGGAGGTTCGATTGTTCTGAGATAGGTGCCTAGCGTCATCAGCGCCCCGGCTGGCTCAGTAGGTATGGGGACTCCTTCCGCGTCGACTGCCATAAAGGCTGGGTTTAGGTTTCGAGTGACCGCTGCACGATCTGCGTCTCCGAGGTTTATGAATCGTGACCTATTCGCGGGGTCGTTTCTGCCTGTTGAACTCATAGACAATGCTCTTCGCCGAGCACTCGATATGCTGGCTTGCTTTTTGCGTTCTTCGAGTACTGCTCGGTAGTTCTTCAACCGTATCGATTCTTGCCACTGGAAGTATTGTAAGGTCAATACCTCTTCCGGAGTTGCGTTTGCTGGTAGCATTGTGCAGCTTTCGATTACTTTGCTCACTTTTTCCGCCATCTCTGCGGTGATGGTCAGCGTGGTTGTTCCGTCAGGCATGGTGACTGTGCAAGGGTATTCTGTAGGTCGACGGCATGTTGCAGCTGCTGACGTTTCTGCTGTACTCGCGGTGTATACCTGATACGGTACCACCCGATCTTCTACCCATGTGTTGCTAATGCGCATTATGGATTCGGCGTCGTCATCCAGGCTCATGTTGGAGTTGCTTTGCTTGCTGGGGTTTCTCCGCAATCGAGTTGATCTTCGAGTGCTTTGTCCAGGCTATCTGCGTCGCAGGTGAATATCTCGTGGCTGGCACGGATTTCTGGGCCGTTGAGATCGGCGAGGTATATGTTGTCATCTATGTTCTCCTTGTTCCCCGCGACGTCGTTGCAGTCGACGACGTTGTCGAGTGACTCGATTGAGTTGTTTGGGCGGTACGCAGATTCGATCTCGCTTCTTCCAAATCTTTTTGCCACCTCGTCACGGAACTCTTGCGAGTTCATGGATGTTGCAGAGTCGCTTGGCGATTGGATCGGGACGATCTGTGACGATGTCGCGGCCAAGATGGATGGTGTTGCAGTCGAAGCGTTGTCGATTGTCTCCGTGTCGAGTGTCTCCATGTCGAGTGGATCTAACAGGTCCTGCACACCATCTTTATCGACAAAGAAGTTAAATTCTCCAACTGTAATATCCAAACCTGATTCGAGTCCGGCAAAGGCTTGTTGAGCTTCCATCGAGTGCGGCGTGAGCCTCCTTGGAGATTTTGGCGAGCGGTCGCCTTTTGAATTGATGCTAGTCGATCTTGTCGGCGAGTTGCCGTTTGCGGCGGTGGTCGGTGATTTGCTTTTTGACGATGTAGTAGGCGAGTTACCTTCTGCAGATGCGATCGGCGGGTGGCCACAGACGGCGCCAATTGTCGAGGTGTGCCCTCGGCAAATCCCATGGTTGCTATACCTAGGGTTGATTGTGTGGTAGAGAACGCGTAGTATCGGTGGAATCGACGGCTGACAAGCTGGATTTACCCAGGTTCAGGGCCCTCGAGTGAGGTAAAACCCCTACTTCCTGCTTGTCTGTATTTATGATATGAATATGAGGGTTACAAGGGTTCGACGAGCTGCTGATCTCGCCGAGGTTTTGGTGGCTCTGGATCCCTCCTCCTGATCGATCACCCTCCCAGCCTTTATATAGGAGGCTGGGTCTCGGGAAACATAACCGACCAAGGTTTACATGTATGGAAAGTCTTAACCGACTATAACTTGATCTAACTTGGAAAGCACTCTTCGTCTTGGGGCTTCCTTCGTGGGCTTCGATTAATCCTTGGGCTTCTTTGATCATCACGTGCACCAGGTACCTTTACGCTGGTGTACCCGCAGAGTATAACCTCGTCAGCACCTGAGCACAAATTGAATCCGGTCTATTTATCAATCGCCAAACTTGTTTTGCTAACATTGCTAAGTTGAAACAATGCAAGTCATGGAATCCCATTCCACCTATCTTCTTTGGAATACACATCCTCTACCACGCAAACCAGTGGCGTTTTTTCTGTTCATCTGTATCTCCCCACCAAAAAGCTGACATAGCATCATTTATTTCCTTGCATAACGTTTTGGCAATTTAAATACTCCCATGGCAAAAACTGGAATCACTTGGATAATAGCCTTAAGCAAAATTTCTTTTCCTCCCATCGACAAGAATTTTTCTTTCCAAACCTGTAGTCTTTGAATAATTCTCCAATAGATATACAAAACTGTCACTTCTGTCCAAACCAATCATACTCGGCAAACCTAGATACTTTTCTGAGATAGCCTCTGTCATAATATTCAGTTGTGTACATACCTGGGCTTTCACCTCAACATCAACATTTGGGCCGAAGAAAATGCTACACTTTGATTCACTTATCATTTGTCCTGAACTTGCACAAAAGTTATCTAGAACTTGTCTCAATGAGGTTGCATTAATACTATCCGCTTTCATGAGTAATAGGGAATCATCGGCAAAAAATAAGTGAGAAACTGATGGTGCATTTCTACACACCTTAACACCCTCAATGCCACGAACCTCTTCTTTATGAGCCAAAGCACTAGACAAAGCCTCTGCACAAAGAATGAACAATATGGTGACAGGGGATCCCCTGCCGGAGACCCCTAGTTGGTAAGAAATAATCTGTCTCCTGACCATTAAAACGTACCTTGTACTTTACCGAGTTCACACATGCCATCAACAAATCCACAAACTCAGCATGAAACCCCAAACGTTGCAGCATTTTCTGTAAGAACACCCACTCAACTCGATCATATGCCTTATGCATATCCAATTTCAACGCACAAATTCCCGTCTTTCCTTTCTTCTTATTTTTTATCTTATGCACGCACTCATAGGCAATCAGAATGTTGTCGGTAATCAATCTGCCGGGAACAAAGGCGCTTTGTACAGGTGAGATAATATCATCTAGGATAATCTTTAATCTCATAGCTATCATTTTAGAGATGACCTTATACAGAACATTACACAAACTGATAGGTCTATATTGTGAGATCGTTTCTGGTGACTCTACTTTCGGAATAAGTACTATGGCAGTGTCATTCCATCCCATAGGTATCTCCTTATTATGTATAGCACCCAAAACTTCAGAAGTAAGAACATCACCAATTATATGCCAACATTTCTTAAAAAACAAAGCATGTAACCCATCTGTACCAGGTGCTTTAGTATCGCCAATTGAGAATATAGCTTTTTTTACCTCTTCTGCAGTATATGGTTTTGTAAGAGCATTATTCATCTCTACTGTAACCTTCGGTGTTACCTTTGCAATTAATTCCGGATCTGGTTCATCAACTTCAGTAGAAAAGAGACCTGCAAAATAATGCGAGATGTGAGGATTAAGATATCCTGCTCCTTCTACCCAACTCCCATCACTGAGCTTCAGTTTCTTTATATAATTAAGAAGCAAAGTTGTGGAAATAGGAAGTGTTTTTATCCCCAAATTGGAGCCAGTTGATTCTGCTCCGTTGAGCCCAACGCATCTCCTCCATCTCCAAGAGCTTTTCAATTTCCTCGGACAACTCCTTTTGTCGAGCAATATTTTCAGCGGTCAGAGTGTCCCTTACCACATTTTCTAGTTGTCTTTGGGTTTGTCTCGGGTTATTTTTTGTTCGCTTGAGAACAATTCTGTCCCACTTATGAAGTTGATCATGCACATGAGCTAGTCTTCCCGCCAGAGTTGTATTTTGAATTGCTGGCCCCGAAATTTCCCATGCCCCCTCTACTATATCCAAGAAGTTTTTCTCCTTCAGCCATCGGGCCTCAAACCGAAGGATCAGTGGGCCGATCTGTTGGACCTCTGCAGGTTGGTCCACACACATAAGAATTGGCCTATGATCTGATCTATAATAATCTAGATGAAGCAAATTTGAATCAGGAAATTTTGACAACCATGCTTCATTTGCTAAGGCTCTATCTAGCCTCTGTCTGATCTCCCCTATGTGCCAAGTAAACTTGTCACCAATGTATCCTACATCAGACAGTTGACAATCATCGATAGCATCACGGAACGCGCTTGCATACATTGAGCCCGTCTTGGTCTCCCTCCCTCCTTTTCAAAAGGGTACATAATATCATTAAGGTCTCCCATTACCAACCATGGCATATCACTAATCTGACTTAAATCTCTTAGTCGCTGCCAAAAGTAAGATGCTTGTTCTCCCATCGCGGTTCTCCGTACATACCAGTGAATCTCCACACATTATTCTGACCAGTGCCAATCATCAAGGGTGAGCTGTTTGTTTGCTGGCATCGCGTTACAGCAACCGCGGGTCGGCCCGCATACGACGTTTTTTTTTCCCTTGTATATTTCCGTAGATGCTCGCCTTTGTAGCTAAGTGGGCTAAAAATTGCGGCGCCACGGACGTCCCAGTCGCGCTTGCAGCCTGGTGCATAACCCTCCATCGATGACTTATGCGCCAAGATTGACACCTGTAAGGCTGCTAGTACACATACAGCGCTGCAGCTTGGAGGAAAGTGCACCTACCGTAAATACGGCCGTGAGGACAGCCGCCAGCAGGGCCGGTCCTGAGATTTTAGATTCCCGGGCGAAACTAAACTAAAATTTAGGACCTCTACTATATTATAGACAGGTAAACAATTTTTTACGTGGGAAAAAACCACGACGCACAAATGCGTAATTTTACTATGATAGAAGAGTGTTACAATTTCAACATATGCTAAAATTTTCTGGCGCAAAGAACCAAACTTAATTAGCCGATTACCTGATTTTGGCGGGCGAACAATCGCGGCGAGATGGAACACGGAAGATTAGATTAGAGCGTCACACCCTGATGGGACATACTCCTTGTTTTTCTGATCCGACGAGAGTCGAGTGTTAAATATATAATTGAATCGAGCTATGGTTATGTGTCCTTGGCTAGCACGGACATCAGATCGATCACCAATTCTACTTGCCAGCTCTAAAGCCTGTCAATCCTAGGGATGGCATCCGCAGGGTATGGGTAAGGGTGGAGCCACCCCATACCCTTACCCGTCGCCTTCAACCGTACCCGTTACCCGTATCCATACCCTTCACCCGTCAGGGTAAAGGGTTACTCGTGGGTAAAAATACCCTCGTTTGCAACACAATAGAATGAGTAGAAAAAAGTAGTAAAAACATCGTATAATCATATAACTCTTAGCAGCAGCACATTTTAAACCACATCAAAGTTATAAACTGCAGCACATTGACATTGTCCAAAGAAACACATTGCAAACATTAGCATATATACTTATAAACAGCAACACTTTAGCATAAGCAACACATCCGATGATTTTTTAAGTAAAATTAGGTTATTATTTGTGGACCAACTTGTAAATTGTTATATATTTAGAAGGGTACATGAGGACGCGGGTATGGGTTATGCGAAACCATACCCGTACCCTCTCCACCCGATGGGTACAGGATTTTTCCATTTACGTACCCATGGATATTTTTTCCGTCCAAACCCTTACCTTAATAGGGTTTTTACCCGCAGGGTACACGGGTGATGGGTACCATTGCCATCCCTAGTCAATCCCCGACTATGAGCGCACGCACAACAAAGAGCAGAGATAAAAGGCCTAGCTGGTCCAATCGCTACTTCGCTAGCAGACTCGTAGAGAGCCACGTAGAGGTAACAGGCCTTCTATTTTTTCTACCATCTACTATGCCTAGTATACTATATACTGTATACATAGGGTGCCTCCAAAATTCGTGGGCCTGGGGCGGCCGCCCCTCTAGACCCCCCCGGGGCCAGCCCTGGCCGGAGCTTTTTTTTTAAATAATATTATTTTTAATAGTAATTTCGGTTAATAGCACGCTAGGTGCAGAAATTTGAAAAATAGCGCGGCGTCGGCCCGGAGCGAGCCGAAAGTAGACTTTCGGCCTCGAGGGGGCCGAAAGTAGGCTGTCGGTGCGTAGGCATGCATGCACTCTGCGCGCGGCAGGCAGGGCCCGCGACTTTCGGCCCGTAGCGGAGCGAAAGAAGCTTTCGGCTCGGAGCAGGCCGAAAGCTGAGCCGGCGGATAAGATTCCCTTGTTAGGCTGCTGCATGCACGACTTTGGACACGCTGGGCTGCTGCATGCACGAGTTGTTTATACCACTGCATGCATATTGTTGGGCAGTGATTGGATGATTCGCTTGCATGCAAATATTAATAGACGACCGGGCGCATGCGATTGGCCGGTGGTTCATCTGCCCTAATTAATCACCATTTCATGGTTTATTGCTCGAAAAAAGTCCCTCTTGCAATTATAGCTGCATGCAGGCCAGCTCAGCTTTCGGCCTGCTGCAGGCCGAAAGTCCACATTCGGCTCGCTCCGTGCCGAAAGTCGCGGGCCCCGCCTGCCGCGCGCGCAGAGCTGCATGCAGCAGTCCACCTACACCCTACTTTCGGCCCGCCCCGGCCGAAAGCAGACTTTCGGCTTGCTCCGAGCCGACGCCGCGCTATTTTTCAAATTTCTACACCTAGCGTGCTACTATCCGAAATTAGTCCTAAAAATAATATTATTTAAAAAAAATCTCGCCCTGGCCGCCAGATCGGAATACGCCACAAATTGCTCATAGATGATCAGCTACAAATTTGTTAGGATTTAATTAATATATAATTAGGATAATCCTTGTTGTAATAACCGCACGTGCGGGTACCTTCCTACAACTGTCGCGGGTTGTTTTTCCCTCGCTCCCGATTAGATGCGTCCCTCACTCGCGTCCCTTCCCCTTTGTGATTGTGCAACCTGAACAAAGCTAGCAACCTAAACTAATAACCGAGCTAGCGAGCAAGTGAGCGAGCGCGTCCCGACTGCACCCTGCACCCTGAGGCGTGGTAGCTCGATTGTCCGCTGATATCCGCTGGCTATAGTGACCGAACTTCAGGCGGAAGCGGAATCCGCTAATCAGCTGATTAGCGTTCACGGACGAGGCGGCCCGAAGCGGATTGGCCGGCGGCCCGTCCGCCTGCACCCTGAACTTGCAAGCATGCAGCGTCTTACATACAGTGAGGGGTTCCTCAATCAAGTAGTGTGCAGATAGTTTAATGAGTCGGCAAGACATGAAATAATATAATGAAGGTTTGAACTGTCCATGGAAAATAGGGTCGAAAGCTAGGACAGAGACTATAAAGTAAAAATAAACTGATAAGAGTGTTGTTTTCATCAATGGTAGCTCATTTCTCACACTAAAAACTGATAAACCAATTTGGCCTGCTAGATACTGGTACAACCTCCGATCCATATTAATGGACTCAACTTTATCTAGATACGGATGTATCTAGTTAAGTGTTTAGACTAGATGCATCCGTATCTAGACAATGTTGAGACCATTAATATGGATCGGAGGGAGTAATAGTAAATTTAGCTTGGTTTAAATATAGCATAATACACCAAACCGGCGTTCACCCGCACTCACTACAAACAGTGGGCAGTGTGGAATACTGAACAAAACATAACAAAAAGCGACAGTGTGCATCAGAACAAAGTTGCCGGTCACCTCGTCAGCGGCCTTCTTCTCTTCTCTTCTCTTCTCTTCGCTTCACAAACTGCCACCCAGAGTCGTCTTCTTCGTCTCTTTCCTTCCACCTCGTGGCTTCCGCGGATCAAAACCCTAACAAACCCCTGCTCCTCCACGCGGTCGATCGACCATGGCATCCGCCCTCGGAGCCCAGGTACGCACGCTCTTACCTCACACCCTCCGCGCGCTGTGCTGTTGGCACTGAGCTTCGCCCTCTTTCGTGGTGCCCTGCCCTGTAGGTGGCTGCCGCGGTTCCGATCGGTCGACACCGAGGAGTTCGTCGCTCAAGGTGCGTGGTTTCTCTGGACTGTCTGTTGCTTCCGTAGGGTAACTAATTTTCCCCACCTTTCTGGTGGTTTGGCTGATGAATCTCCTGGTTCGATCTGCGTTGGCATTCGGAAAGTTCAGAAAGCCAAAAGTTCCAAACTGCTGTTTCCTTCGATTTCGGAGCAAGCAGGTAGAATTCCCTTGTGAACTGTTGTAGGATTTTGCGGAAATGTGCATTGCCAGGTCCTGAAGTAGCTGATGAATGCTTAGTATTTCATCATGATGGCAAAAAGGGGAGAAGGGTTGTCATCATAACTCATAATTTGTTGGGTATGGATCATAATTCAATTAGCACTTATCTGATGGGAATAGGTACTATTTTCTTAGGCTAGGGGGACACGACTTATTTCTTCCCCGGTCCGAAGTTAAGGTAGATATAAGACTCAGACCTGGGAAATAGGTGCTATGTGAACAGCGATATGCACATTTTTTCTTGTATGCCTCTGTTTCTGTTGAAAGTTACTAAGAAATACTCATTCAAGAATCACACAACTTCCTTATCCAAAACATTCCTAGGCAAGAAATATATCATCTCTAGGACTTTCAATGGATATTGTACTTCACTGGCAAACATTTAGTATCACAATCTGCTTACTGCAATCTTTTTGTGTACTCCGTATGATTTATTTTTTATTGTTCAGGGCAATAACTTCTGCAGTAAGTCATGGCCCAAAAGAAAATTAGCATGGGAACACAACGCACTGCAATCAAGACACATGAGGGTCTTTTGCATGTCAGTACAACAAGCAAGCAAAAGTAAAGTTGCTATTAAGCCTCTGGAACTGGAGAATGCCAATGAGCCACCCCTCAATTTGTACAAACCAAAGGGACCTTACACAGCCTCAATTGTCTCAGTGGAGAGAATTGTAGGCCCTAAAGCTCCTGGTGAAACATGTCATGTTGTCATTGATCATGGTGGCAATGTTCCATATTGGAAGGACAAAGCTACGGTGTCATTCCTCCAGTAAGTATTTTTCTCTCTATGCTTTCTCAAAATAGTGCATCACCTTCTTAAATATTGATGTTACCACTTTCCACCGTTCCCTTGCTTGGTAGTGAATGTTGATCACTTATTGTCTACTGTTCTGGATTAAAACGTCTATTTATTTATTTTAAAAAATAGCAAGATCGGTATTAACTTATTAAGAATGATCAGAAATTTAAATCGCCATTGCTACGGATAAGATATTCTTCACAATATGATGCCGAGTGGTGTTTAAATCTGTAGACACAAAAATCTCATGTGTTCTCAGTTATTGGATTGCTGATAACACAATAGTTGCTGTTAAAATAGGTGTGAATCCTTGTTGACAAAACATTTTGTTAAGAGAGAAGAAACATGTTAATCATTCTTGGTGATCACTAGTTAAAGAGAAGATAAAGTTCGGGTTCCTTCCCTTTTTTAGTTCCTTTCATCAGTATCTTGGTTGCTCTCTTAATTTTTCTGCATTTTACTGTCAGGGAGAGAACCCAAAGAAACCCGGGTCTCCAAACACCGTACGGCTCTATTCTATTGCATCTACTCGGTATGGTGATTCTTTTGATGGAAGGACTGCTAGCCTGTGTGTTCGCCGTGCTGTTTATTATGATCCTGTATCTGGAAAAGAAGACACATCAAAGAAGGGTATCTGCAGTAACTTCCTGTGTGACTCAAAACCGGGTGACAAAATTCAGATCACAGGTATGGAGTTTCATTCAGCCATGTAGAAATCCTTACATATACATAAAAAGAAGGTATAGCTTATAACTCACCCAGTTTTATTTCGGATGTTTCTGATCATATAGAAGGTGTATTAGTATATAAAATCTGGCATGGTTGGATTTTAAACTGACGAATACTATGAAATTGATAGAGGTGCCTTTCAGTATTAGGACCTTACCGTTTTGGTTAACTCGTACTCAATTAATATGTACAATTTTGAATTAATAGGCAGTTAACATATATTAACTTGTACTCAATTATTATCTTCTTTTGTTGATTTTCTAATACTTAAGCATCTCATGATGGTTCTCCCCTATACTCAGGCCCCTCAGGCAAAATAATGCTTCTGCCTGAGGATGACCCAAATGCAACTCATATCATGATTGGAACTGGCACTGGTGTTGCTCCTTTCCGTGGCTACCTACGGCGCATGTTCATGGAAGATGTCCCCACTTTCAAGTTTGGTGGTCTGGCTTGGCTCTTCCTTGGTGTCGCGAACAACGACAGCCTTCTCTATGATGAAGAATTCACAAACTACCTTCAACAGTATCCAGACAATTTCAGGTCTGAAGACTTATCATGCTTAACGTCTTATTTCAATTTACTCAATGATATGGTTATGAACGTGACAGTTCAGTTCTCTGGTGATCGGAGCATTTTATCCTTCTGTAATTAAGAGCTCTACGATTTGGTTGTATTTATGCCTTACTTGAGTAAAGGTTGAGTTGTTCTTGTTTGAGCTGACTCAAGTTTCTCGGCCTTCCAGGTACGACAAAGCACTAAGCCGGGAGCAAAAGAACAAGAATGGGGGCAAGATGTATGTGCAGGATAAGATTGAGGAGTACAGTGATGAAATCTTCAAGCTTTTGGATGGTGGCGCGAACATCTACTTCTGTGGTTTGAAAGGGATGATGCCTGGAATACAGGACACACTTAAGAGAGTAGCTGAGCAAAGAGGCGAGAGTTGGGACCAGAAGCTGTCACAGCTGAAAAAGAACAAGCAATGGCATGTGGAGGTTTACTAGGTTACAATGTCATTGATTCTGACTCTGATTGTTTCACCGCTGGGGCGGAAAATGGAATAGATAAGTTGAATTTTCTGTCGCCACATTGTAAAATGACAGTCTCATTCATAACCTGCTGCTTCGCATAGTGAATAAAATAAAGTGGCAAGTTATCGCTGCCAAATGCTACAAGCTAGTTACCCCTGTCCATTTTACAGGATGACTTGTCAAGTGTAGCTCTTCTTGCCCTCTGTACCCGTCACTATGCGCTGATCCACAAAAAATGATAATATCAGAGGAGCAAACGCTAGGAGCATCACCCTTTATCTTTAGGGTCAGAACGATCATGCTAATGCCATTATCTGGCATGATTGATGCTTAAATGTATACATGCTTATCTGCTAAACTCCAAAGCATCTGCACTGGGAAGCAGTCAAGCAGTCCTGACGAAGAAAAGTGGGGTTGGGTTTAAGTTTTCGGTATAACATATTATACCGTTTTCCATCATTGTATCACTTTTCCACTTCTGTTCCTGGACATGCTGGAAGTATGCTGAGTTGTTGGCCATCCGTGCGGTTTCTTCGTTTCACCCTGTAAAGGCTGTGTGGGCAGCTGGAGAAACTGCAACCAACTTTTCTAACAGGTTCAGGTGTTCTTCAGTGAATTTACGCAACCTGGCTTTGTTCATTTCCAGGTTCTCATGCAAATCTTGTGAGCAGGCAACTTTGGAATTTGGATGCATCCTTAACTGTCAGGTTCCACAAGACACTTTTGACTTTATCTTAATTATTTAAAAACCCATAATTCACAAGAAGGTGTATATTTTTCTTCACAACAAGGACTGTACTTACTAATTTATAGTTGTGTTCGAATAAAGGGGAGGAAATGGGAGCCTAATTCACATGAGCATGCCAAGTCTAAGTTTTGTTTTCTCTTTCGAAAAGGAACTGTAAGTCTTGAGTTCGAATACGACCTTGCATGCTCGCAATAAAAAACCACATGCTTCGTGTCCCCTGTTGTCTCAACTGCCAGCAAAAATATGCCAATTCTAGATCTATGATCAAATTGGTGGCCTGTAGATCAGATCCAAATCCACTATTTATTGCAGATGAGTTAAATGCAAGATCTCCACTATGATGCCATTAGGACAACTCCAGCCTTTCCCTGCGCCCAAAATAGCGCCGTTTGTACCAAATAGCGCCGTTTTTCTACCGGTCATCCCCAGAGGCCAAATAGCACCGTTTCGGCGGTATTTAGCGCCGGCGCTCCCAGGCCAAACCCAGCCCATTGGGTTCCGCCTGGGGGGCGAAATGGCGGGAAAACAAGGCGGGCCAGCGCTGTCAGCGACGTGGGCGAAATGGCACGAAACAGAAACGCCCGTGAGCGGCCGCATCCTCATCCTCTCGGCTCACGTGCCGATCAAAGGCTGACGGAGTAATGGCGTGGCCAGCGTCCAGTGAGCGGCCGTCGCCTCGACGTCCAATCACGGGGCACGCGACGCAGTAATGGCGCGCCACCGCCCCTCCGCCTGGCCTCCACCGCGCTATATAATTCCCCTCCTCGTCGTCCATAGCCACACCATCTCTCGCTGTCTTCCTCTCTCTCGCCCTCACTCTCGAGTTCTTCTCTCTCGCCAGCAGCAATGGCCGATGAAGTCGCCGCCGCAAACGGCTTCGGCGACCCCTACCTCCACAAGAACGAGCCATGGATGCTCTACGAGGCGGGCTACCCCACGCCGCCCGACATGCGCGTCCCTGGCGCCTCCGGCAGCCAGGTTCGTAGCATTTGAGCGCGGGCGGCGTGCCCGTGCCTCCTGTGCCAGAAGGGGCGGAATGGGAGCACGCCATCGAGCAGGTGATCGCCGCCCTCACCCCAGCGCAGGCGGCGGATCCCCGCTGGCGGCCGTACAACAACGACGTCTTTTGGACAGCTCATGGGGTGCCATAAGGAGCCGCAGCGTGCGGCGTACACTGGTTGTCGCATGCCAGCTCCCCATCGCCGCAGCCATACATCATCCTCGACCCCAGCGATGAGGAAGACGCCCCCTACGCGTCCGGGCCAAGCAGGTGGAACGGTGATGACGGCGGTGCAGGCCCGAGCAACGACGGTTCTGACGGCGACTACAGCCAGATCATCTACAGCCAGCTGGGCATGTAGATCGCCTAAATAATATATGTTCAGTTTTTTAAGTTTTACTTTTAAGTCTCTACTATGTAATCGGCGAATTCCGCCATATATGAATGAAATTCGCCTAGTTTGCTATATTTTCGCCGCAATTACAGTTTTTTAATTTTTGGGCCGAAGCCTTTGGTCACGACTGGGAAAATGTCGCCCCAGAGCGTGAAATAGCATCGTTGCCCCCAGGCCAGCCAAAATAGCGCCCTTTTTTTTTGGCATGGGACTGGAGATGCCATTACAAATTGCTTGCCAAGTGGTGCTCAGCATAATACACGATCATTTTTCAGTGCACGTGATCATATATTATTTTCACCGGTAAAAGCATCAATGTCATCATCTAAAAAAGAACATATCAATGTCATCAACCAACAACTGATCGTACACGTAAACAGTAGAGTGCGACTATTGCTTAACTGTGAAAGAACTACAAATAGTCCCACAATATTCCCAGATGAGTCGACACGCGTTTACTGCTCTATAATCAAATTGAAGTCGAAGCGTGAAATCGTTGTCCCGCAAAGAGAAGAGACCAAAAGCGAGGAAACCCCAACGGCAAAAGCCATGGAATCGGCAGCGGCCGCCGGCAATCCACCCGGCACATCCGACGGCTGCCCTCAAACCCCGCGTGACTCCGTCCAGCTCATCCACTCATGCCGACTCCGGGGCCCCGCTCACACATCACCAATCCTACTCCACACGGTAGCTTCCAACCACCCCGCCGTCCGATGGACCCCGCCGTGAACAGGCCCCACCCGTCAGCGGATCCGTCGCGCCCACGTGGCCTCTCCCACCCCCACCGCTGGTTCGTTACCGCCCCGCGCCGTACGCCTCGCAGCGATTGTTTACTTTACAGCAGCCGTGTCGTCTTCCCCGGGCGAGGGAGCGATCGGCCGCAGCTGGTTCAGTTCAATCCACACAGACACGGCCCAGTTTCTGTCACCGCTTCACCACCGCGCCTCTCCCTCTCCACTCCTCTCGCTGCCGTCCCCTTCTCCGCCAAACCGAACCCTAGGGACATCCTCCGTTGGAGACGAAGCGTGCGGGGCCGCCGCGACTCTCGCGCGCCCATGGCGCGGATCCAGCCAGTAAGTGCTTCTCTGCGCCTCCGCTCCTGCTTCCTTGTCGCTGTAATGTTTTTGGCGGTAAAGACCTCTGCTCTGCGTGCGTGCGGTGGGACTGAATTTGCTCTCCTTCTGTATAAACGCGACTCTCGGAGTGGGCACCGGCGGGGCTGCGGCCGGTTTTTTTTTTTCTGGGATCGATGGAGCTGACCTAGCGAATCCACGACCCAGTGTGTCCTCTGCTGTCTGCTTGTACAGTACTTGGTTGGGAGACTGAAAGGAGAAGAGCAGGGAGAACCAGCCACTGTGACTTACAGTACTTCCGTGCATTTCGAAGTTTTTTCGGTGTGGGCTGGAGTGGAGTAGATACAATCTCGTTGTTTACTTCCGTTCACATTATTATCGCCGGAGCTTACATGCGAAACTATTATGGACCAAGTTATATATAGCTTTTCGATTACGCTACTAACTGTTAATATAACACTCTGGGACATGTCGGAGCCATTTGATTGAGTTGCAGTTTTGGAGAATCATAAGCCTAACTAATGTTGGAGGAAGGTGTTCAGAGCTGATGCCCTGATTCTCTTCTGTTGTTGGTACTTACAGTAGCAGTTTGTTTCACTTATACTACAATGTAATTGCTGCCTAAGTACTAATCCTAGAACGCAGAAGATGCTAAGGGCTTAAGGCCATACTCACTGCTGCAGACCTGCGTGTAACACATCTTGTACTGTCTAAAATTGAATGATCCTTACATGGTGCTAGGGTAGAAGAAGATACGACAGTATAATACTACCTCGGTCCCTAATTATAAGACGTTTTGGTAGGCTAATGTAGTTTGGGACAAAGGAAGTAGCACACAGCCACACATCAGGGTCTTGTTTAGGTTTAGTTTACGGACAGGCAACATTATTCTCCAGTTGGGCATTTTGCTACAACTACTAAACTGTAACATTATCCTAGAATTAATTCTTTGTGCATTGCGTTGTAAAATTGCAAGTCTTACCTGTTCAGTTTTCAAGGGAAGTAGAATATCGCTTGCGGTGTTATGTTTGTTTAAATCTTTCTGAAATTTATATTATGCTAGTATATAATTTACCTCCAGAGTTTGCAAGCAATTCTGAATCATGACACACGAAACTTTGCAGGTGTTTGATGAAGGAATGGACCCATTTCTTGGTAGATTGACTGTACCAGCCACCAGTGGCCAATCACGATGTACAGCCGAGAATGGCTTGTCCTTACTCAACTGCCCTTCTCTTGACACACAGCCTTATTTAGGCGAGTTTGACAAAGGGCCTACCAAGTTCAAAGATTCAGCACTGCCACTGCCAATGGTGTTGTCGTCCTGCAATTGCAGTTGTGATATCAGAAGCAACTTTGAGGCGTTTGCAACTGTAATGTCGAGGCTACATCAACACCTTTTGGATGCAAATGTAGAAATCAATTACGCAGAGTACTTAGATTTGATGAAACTGGAAGTTGATCAACAACTTAATAAGCTCAAGGAGGACACGATGCTTTTGAAAAGCTATAACTTGGTCCATGATAGTGATGCGCATGTTTCATGCCCTATGATATGTCGTCATGGAAAGGTAATAGAGATAGATGAGGGGTTCAATGACCTACAGCTACTGTTGATAGTGGTGTTCCGGCAAATTAAGGAGATGCTGAGCCTCTTCAATACTTCAATTCACGAACTTCGATGGGAGCATGAGTTGCAATTAGAGGTCACCGGCATTATGATTGGGGACTGCATCAGAGGTCTTGAGGATGAGCTAGAGAGGAAGTTTTATGAACAAAGTTCCGTTGTCAACAGTCTAAAAAAGAACTGGAATGAGACCGTGCTTCAATGTGGTGCAATCCGTGAAGAACTAATTTCGATATCGGATATGCTAGTACCATCAGAAGATGAATCACATTGTTCTCACAGTAAACATGAACATTCGAGTAACAGGAGTAACAGATGGAAATACAATCTCTTCAGAAAGGAAACAGGGGAGGAACACTCTCCATCTTCCAGTGCGGAAAACAAGAACTCTGCAACACAGAGATCTATAAGTCCCAGAGAAGTAATTTCTGAAAAATCTGACCTTCGGCATCTGAAGGGTATGAATAGTGAGCAAATCATAAACTACTTCAGATATGAGATTAGTAAATTAAAGAGGTTGCACGAATTGTATTTACAAGATAAAACGGAAGAGTTATTCAAATTCAAACGAGAGAAGGCATCATTGGATCTTAAGTATGATGTAGAATTTGAGCCTCTAAGAAAGAAAGTTCCTGATATCATTTCAAAGGTTGACCAAATCATTTCGAATACCATAAAGGTACCTACAGTTTATGGCACTAGTGAGGCACTTGAGGAAAATATCAGATTGAATAATAAAATTGATTCGCTATACCATGAAAACCAGCACCTTAGCAGCTTGCTTGCAGAAAAGATGAAGGATATTAAGGAATTATCGTGCAAGATATCTGATGCTAGCAGGAAAATATCACTTAAATTGTCACTTGAAGAACAACTTATGAGACTAGTCGGCAGCCTCAAAGGAGACTATGAAGATCTTTATGTTGAAAGCACTATTAGAGATGAAGTATACCAAACTGTTACAAGAAACTTCGTTGAAGACTGTAGGACCAGCATGGAGGATGCCTCGCGGAATTCTCGAGCAGAAGTGTCCTCACTTGAAGCTAAACTCTCGGAAAAGGAGGAAGCATTGTGTTTAGCTAATGAAGAAATTCAGAAGTTAAAAGAAAAGTTATTGCTATCAGAAAAGGAGCATTTTGTCCAACAGGAACATCCAGAGTTAGCCAAGCAAGAGAGCGAGGAAATGGTACTCCGTGATATCGAGATGGAGCCTCATGTATCACCAAGAAGATCATATGAGAGTTCTGAGCAGAGTATGGAGGATAAGGAGCTCATCAAACTGAGCCAGACTTTAGAGATTGCCTCAACTGCCTTACAGGAAGTTGAAACCAAAAAACTGGACTACGTTGGGTTTCTAGGTAAAAATGAGCACATAATGCAACTAGATTTCATTATGGTATCTATCATGGATTTATCAAAAGAATTTGTGGAGATCGAACATAAAATGTCAGGAGATACCAAAGGTGATCAGAAAAGGTATGTGCCCCTATCTTCTGAATATAATCCATATTGTTGGTTCCCACACAAATTGATATGAGTATTGTTCAATTCAGGTCGGATAACCTGAGCGATCAATGCAACCATGTGGTACAACGGGCAATAGTACTAACAAAGAAGGGCCTCTCATATAAGCAAATGCTAAACACAAGACGTTCTGAGCTTCGGAAAGCTGAAGCTGAGGTATTTCTCTTCCTGTCATATCTAATGTTGCTTAGTTTTAAACAAGGGATCATCAATCCTTTCTGATTGATGTTATGTCGAGATGTATCTAACTAAACAAGGGATCACAAAGCTTTATCTAAAAAATCTAACTAATAAAGGCACTTATTATCCCAGCGAAAATAAGGCACCCCTTAATTTCTTACGTCTGTCTATATAAACAAGTACGCAGTGAATTCTCTCGGTAGGATGCATTAATATATGCAGGAAACTTTCGTGCAAACACAGCTCATCCATATGTCGAATAACAGTGTTTTTGTAGCTGCATTGAGATAATTTGATCCCTTGTGAGCCCCATTCCTTATTTTGATTCAGTTATTATTTCTGATTATTTGTGCATCGGTAGGTAATATTCATAGATGGTTACGTAAGCATGTTTATCCTTTAACTGTTTAAGATGGTGCGCAATTATTTGACAAATAAGACATTGTTTATTGTCAGCATGCAAGTGAGTCTCTTTTTAGAGAGCATGCAAGTGACTCTGCTGATATGAACCATTTGAATTCGATTTGGATATCAGCTAAAAACAAATACTCGTATCAATTCTTTTTTATGAGTATGCTTCTGTTTCACTGCAATAAAAAATATATACTAAATTCATCTTATACCCTCTTGTGTTTGCCAATTAGATTCAGGTTTTTTTGTCAACGTTTGATTCATATATTTTTTGGCAACATTCAATTCAGGTTGACATTTTGGAAAACAAGGTTACTGCACTTTTAAGTCTTGTGCAAAAGATATATGTGACTCTCGAGCATTATTCTCCTGTCTTTCAGCAGTATCCTGGGGTAAGTATACCATGTGGTCAATGCTAACTTACTCATTTTTCCTGGTTCTGTACTCATATAATTTCTACTTCTTGGGTGTTGCTCTTCCTTTTAGGGGATGAGCATTTCTGTTTTTTGTTAATGTAAATTACTTACTTTGGATATTTAGACATTGATTTTGGCATCTCCTGTGGTCATTTGCATGTTTTTGCCTGTTATAAGATTTTTTTCTTCAACACACACCAAAGTTTTTGTCATTTTATATTAGAAGAAAGCGTCAAGAGGACGCAAAGAGTACAAACAAAAAGAACGGAAAAGAAAAACAACAACAAAAGCATACAAGCTAGAACTCCTAGAAACTGGAGACATGCTTTGATAGTTGTACATATGTGCCTTTTGATGATAGATCATTACTATTTAGTAGTCATAGGGGTGAATCCTACTCATACTTAATCCCGTGTGTGCAGTTACTGGATGCTTTCTTGAAGACATGCAAGCTTGTTGCAGGTCTACGCAGTAAACAAAAAGATGACTTACAAGATACACCATAAGTTGGAGCTGCTAGGTGAGATAGCCTTTCTTATCTAGAGCTAATGTATATTTTCAAGTTTTAAATTTCATCAGAAAACGCGCCAACCCAATTGATTAGATTTCTTCTAAATATCCATCAGAATCTTATCATTAACTTCTAGGTACTTCATATTCATATACATCGTAACTTGCTAACTGCTTGTATGGGACAATTATTGTTGTTAACCTTAACCAGCCAACAAATTCTCTAATCTCTATCAGGATGAAGGTGTGACATGGTACTGTAGGTTTGTCTTGTCACCACAAAATCCCCACACTACCATACTGTTTGATTAGACAATGCATCATCAGTGCTTTATTGGAGTATCGGGATCATGTAATTGATGTGTACTATAGGACTCAGGCTCTAAAAAACTGCATCTCTAAATTTATTAATTTAGTCACTATTTATGTTTCCATTACAACTGATTATTGTGTATGAAGGCGCTGATTGGTGCTTACCATTTGATTTACCTTTGGCATTTTACAGATAATGTAGATTCTAAATTTTGTCGAGAGAGGCTTATGATCGAGGTGCTAAAAAGCTATGGATGTCATAATGGAGTAAACAATATCCCATTAAAAGCATCAGGCCAATCAACAGTCACTATGAAGTTGTGTTAATCTTTCAGACTGAATTTTGAAAGTCAGGGTTATGAATAGAAGATGGGTGCATTGCACATAGATTTCTGATTTCTGTACATAGGCTAAACGCAATGTGAGTAATTTGTTCAGTTGTTTCATGACTGGTCACTCCACAGAAGGTATACCCACAAATTGTATCGTGTATGTATAAGTGAATATTAAATAGCATTTTAATGTGTTACAGCATATTTTTAGTTTCATAATCGGTGAGTGTGATAGTATTTTTCTGGCAATCTGTGTATACATGATGTTGCTCTTATACTAACCATATATCCTTTATTCTGTAGTAAGAACTGACTTCAGGATTTAATAAATGCAGCCTAGTTTAATTATTATTTTCCCTTTTATTGTATAAAGTTTTGATTTTATTTTATCTTTGTTGTGCTGAGGAAGCAATTTTTTCAAGAGCAATAGTTGTATTTCAAATATAAAAGCAAAATGTTTCAAGTTGTCCAATTTCTGTCATGATTGAACAACTTATTATTTATTTCTAAGTTTTTGAAGTTACATGATTAACTTTTATCCGAGCAATGTGTGATGGTTGATTGATACGACTGTTGTAGACTTGTGGCCATTGTTTCGATGTTCGCTTGAGCAATAGTTGACTGCATCTGAGGTAAGTGCTTGCCATTTGGCTTATTTTGTTCACTTTGAAGTATTCGTACCTATTTTTCTCTCCTCAAGCATCCTGTATTTTTTTTGGTGGAACAAATATTAGCTACTGAGTACTGACGACTGTTGAAAATAAGCACCATCTAATTAGAATTTCTATTCTTCATTTCCACAGTACTTATGATATAAATCTTATGTTTTTTGTGTTCTCGTCGCTGCATGGATATTTGCTTGAGCAACAGTTGACTTAATCGGAGTTAAGTGATGTTGATATGCTTATTGATGATTTGAATATATACATCTTCAGGTACGTTTCCTACTATACTTTAGGTGTCAATTTCAAATGTTCATTTGAAGAAAGATCTCACATAAGCATCGTCATGTCTTTTTATTGCACCTTTTCTATTGAAAAAACTTTCCACTGAACTATTCTTTCTTTCCTTTTCACCAATTTGTGACATAAACCTTCTTGAAGATATTACAACATATTTGAAACAACTTGCTACAAAAAATGCAAAACACTACTAGGTGATAGAGTGACACAAACATAATTTACATGAATGTGGTGTGAGACTTGGTGCTGACAATCTAAACAACAGTCGTAATATCGCCATCTAATTCACTTGCTATAGCATTCCATGCTAGTAATGCAGCACCGACAGCTGGTTCCACCTGCAGGTACAAGCAAATATAAATTCTATGAGAATTAATTTGGGACATTTATCATAAGATCTGAAATACACTCCTTTCTAATGTCAACATCATTTTTTAACTTATCCTAAAATATTAACTGATCTTTAACTTTGTTCCTGAAGCAACTAAAATCTTGTCTGAAATATTTTTTCACGTCAATCTCTTGACTAAGACAGCGGAATCGGGAGAATATTTCCTAGTAGGCATTATGGTCTGAAGAAAAGTGTTGGTATAGTTCTGTTCACCTCAGGGTGTATTGGATATGCCCCTGGATAAGTCTTGTTAACACAATCTATCACTTCCTTTCCGATGTCCCACCTATTGTTTGCCTCAAGAACTTTCCCAACCATAACAAGGGGAAATAGGTCCTTTCCATCTGCAAAATCAGAAGGTAAAAATATTCTTGAAATCTTGGTTCACGAGGTAAGAGAATACAAGGATTCAGAAGTTACATTTTTTTTTTGTGAGAAGACCAAATTATTTTCCATTTGTTATTTTTACTTGAAAGTGACCTATATGTTTGTGCAAGGCCTGTTATGCATGTCATTCAGAAAGAAGTTTCTTGTTCACCTTGGCCACTCAGCGCAAGTCTCTGCACTACAGCCTTTACACTAGAAGCTAGTTCACCAACTGAATTGTGCAAGATCTTGTTTGCTACTTCGTCGCCGCCTTCAGCAGATTCTACCACAACAGGGAGAATGTCAGCAATGCGTGCCCAAGATTGGTCTTCGTATGTCCAACTGTCATGAGAAGAATGAACAGGTAAGTAAACGTTGCAATTTTCATAGTAGCACATTATCTGCAGTATTTCATTATGTGCTTTTCAATCCTAGTTAGCAGTATGCTTCAGCTCACACAGTGTCCACAGATGGATATTTGAGAATGGTTTAGGTTTGTTAACCAAACTCTTCAAGTGCTAAGCAACTAAAACATACTTTCACGTATTTTCTCATGAAATAAAATCAAAGTTAACTGAGCCTAAAGGATTTACCCTATCAGTTCATCCGGTGACGCGAGTCCAAGGAAGTCAAGGATATTGTTCGTGAGCGCTGTTTCTGGACCACGGCCATCATACGCCCTCACAACTGCTGTCAATGCCTGTGCAGAAATCCCATATCCACTGCATATATTGCCACAGAACTAGAAATCAGAAACGGTAATTGATACTTTACCAATTTACTCAGGTTGAAAGATAGAATAGAAGTTAACCTGCCCCAGTCACCTAGCACTGGCCCCGCACCAGCTGCCCGGGCTTCCCTGCCATCGTTGGTGAAACCGTAGGCTATGGTCCCTGTCCCTGCGATCAGCACGCAGCCGTGGAGCTTTCCCATGGTGCCGCTCGCCATTGCAGCCACCGCGTCATTCTCCACGAACAGCTGGACATGGCTCGGAAAAATCTCCCTAGAACAAACGTGCAACTCAGAGTAAATTCAGCTTCCCTATGGATTTCACTGCATAACAGTAAGTCAGTACTCCTAAGAGGTATGCACCTGAGCCAGTCCAGCATTCTGTGCTGGTCAATGGGGTGGTTGACACCTGCTACGGCCAAGCAGACCGCGGACACATTGGACCGTCTCTTGCGAGCCTTGAGCAGAGCCTGCGCCATCACTCGCTCCAGCGTCTCCCTTGCCCTGTCCTCTGAAAAATTTGAAACCAAAAAATGGCAAAGCTTTTATCGATACCTGTAACTTGTTTGACATCGAATCACTCGTTGAGTGGCAGGTAGGGGTATGTACCTCCGACAGAGTTCTGGTTGGAGCATCCGGCGATGGCGCGGGAGAGGACAGGGAGCGGGTCGGCGAAAGGCATGGCGGCCGGGATGCAGACACAGACGGTGTTGCTGGCGCCTCCGTCGACGCCTAGAACGACGTTGCATCCCATGCGCGGGCTCTGGCACTCCTCCATCTGCCATATCTCCCTCGCCGTATACCTCTGCATCCTACCCTCCTCCTTGCTTACCCAGACAGATAGACAAAGGTATCTTCTTCTTTCTCTTTCTAGCACCAGATGCTGCTAGCTCGATCGGTGAGTGCGGCTTTGTTATGCATGTATATATGTACATGGCAGTGGGCGCACTAACAATTCTAATGGCGACATGTTTCGTCTAGGAGAAAGGGACGGGGAGGCGGAGGAGGAAGACGGAGGTGACGCATGCAGACGAAATTGCGAGGGCGGCCGGGCGTCCTGTCCGCACGCGCGTCCAATGGCGCGACGGCCGAGTTGTTTAACTACGCCGGAGGGACTCATGCCTCCGAAACTCATCCATTAGAGTAATCCGTGTGCCTCTTGTCATTTGCTGCCGAAGTTACTGTTCGTTACTGACAGCACTGGTATAAAAAGTCTCCGGACACTATTTACTGCAAGATTTTTCTTCTTGTTCGTAAGAACATATTGACAAGTATGGTCTTGATTGTATCTCTGATGGTGAAGCTTTCTTTACAATCAGTTACGTGCTGGGACAAGATTCCAGGCTGTTTTTTTTCTTTTTGAAAAGGCAAGATTCCATGCTGTTGTTCTTGGTAAAAACGGGCGTGGACGTTGGACACAAGTTAAATCAAGCCTGGCATTGTAAAACTCGGCTTCTTTTACATGTACTGACACGGAAGCAGGTAAAACATCATCCTTCAACTTCTCCATCACCTTTTCCAACCCTAAAACCCCTCCCGTGCGGGCGCCGCTGCGCCTGCACCGGGGCGCCGCCGCCCCCTGCTCGAGGCCGCCCCTGCCTTCCCCTCCCCTCCGCCGCCGCCGGCGAAGACGCCTGGGCAAAGGCTAGGCGGCCGGCGGCGGTGGTTCTTCCTCAATCGGCGGTGGTTCCATGGAGGCGGCGGGGCTTCGTTTGATCGCCTGTGGTGGGGGATTGAGTTCTGCTAGGGTTTCGGGGGTCGTCGCCGGGATGGTGGAGGTGGCGTCGCGTCGGAATAAGGGTGCTGGAGCTTGATCCCCATCTCGGCAAGGCCACGTGTGGCGGCGCCGGCGAGCTGCTGGCCTGGTATCCTCTCAGATTTGCGGATCTGGGGAGGATGGTTTCTCCGGGCACGATCGACTTTTGATTTTGCCGTGGAGTTTCTGGAGTCTGTTCGGGTGTCGGAGGGCTGGTGATGCTGTCGTCTTCCCCTTGGCCGGCCGTGGTGGCGAGGGAGTGGAAGGGGATGGCGCCACAGCCTTCTTCTTTAGGGTTGTTTGTGGTCTTTTTTTTTAGATGCGACTGTCGCGTCTTGAAGCTTCTTCCGGCCAGCCATGGTGGCAAGGGAGGGGGCGTCTCGACGTGCCGTCGGTGGTTGGGACCTACTGCTCGGGGATCTTGGATTGGAGGTACTGCTTAGTCTTCCTCATCTCCCGCCTGCCCGATGGTCTGGAAAAGGTTCTTAGCTCTCACCCCTCGAGGTGGGCACTCATGCGGTGTTCAAAGCCCAATGTGGCGACGGCGGCGGCGGTGATTCGATGGTGTCTGAAGATGTGCTGCTTCCTTGTCCGGTTCCTGTACTTGGCTGGTGACGATGAGGACGATGGGCTTGTTTGCGTGTTGGAAGTACGGTGTGAGGTCATTTTTGCAGAAGTCTGGGTCCATATTGTATTTTTATTTTTTTTGGAGTCGCTCGTGCTCCCTTTGCCATGTAGAGTCACTGATTCCATCCAGTAACCCAGTCCTTAGATTCTACTTCTTCCTCAAATACTGGGAATGTGGATTCAACTATGATATCACTATTCCACAGATCTCAAGAAAACACATTTTTTAGTTTGATGGCTGGAAGAAGATAGGAAATATTCAAACATGTATTGCATTTCATCGATCTCACCCTTTGTTCAGTGCTGCATAAGTACTTACTTCTTGAACATATACCGGTACTGGTCATGAAGGCTTCGCCCTTTGTAATCAGTTTCATCATTGTTGAAATTCCATCAGTTGTTATCTCAAAAAAAAAAAAAAACACGGAAGCATGTACATCTCTGTTTGAAGCTTGATAATCTTGATTTATATACTAACTTACCCTCAGTCGTTGTTGGACTTTACTGCGGTCTACAATTTACATGGTCTCATTTGGCGAACAGTACTTCCATTTTTATTAGCTCACATGCTCCGTTTGGCAAACAAAATCAAAGCCATAGATGCTCCATGTGTCGTGCAACTTCACTCCAGTTTACTCTCCTGACGCCATCGTCCAAATAGCACACGCTGCCATCGGCGTCGGACAAGATCCGTGTGATCATCTGTCTTCGGCACCGGATACGATAGTATATATTTATATTTTAGAAATGGGTCACCCCCCGTCCTCTGAATCAAAATGATGCAACGATAGTATATATATCCAGGAGCCATTTCCTAATCTGCTCTGGTCGACTGGTCGTTGTTACTACATTTGATTCTATTTTTTTTCTTTCTCTCGATTGATTATATAAACCCTCGAATGCCTCATGTGCTGCCAAATGTCAGAACCACCGGCAGCGACGTCCTGGGCATTCATAAACGGACATAAGCCTGATGACATGTTGGATAACTCTGGCACTCGCATCCAAACAAAAATCCGTGAAAAATAAGCGTATCTGTAGCTATCTTGAAAAGCTAGAGGATGACTCTAGCTTCGTCATCCAAGTGGCACCGTCATTACGATCATATACAACTATCCATCGTTCTTACCCGGTCACAACTTGTGATCGATGCTGCGTGCAAGAAATATTTTTGACTCGGTTGCTGTGGTGAAACAGTCGTTATTAGTCCACTAGTAACCACTACATTATGATAAAATATAAAATCAGTTGGTATGCAATTGTAGTAACATGCAAACTCAACCGTTGCATGTACCTGGTTAATTCCCACCGAACACAAAAAAAGAGAACATGAAGTATATTTGGAAATTGGAATGCTTGGTACATGTTATATTGGATTTTATGTACCTATCTAAACCTTTGTACCATTAGTATAAAAAAGAATGAGTTAGCAGAATCCCTAACTCTAACAACCAACATGTTTAATCCAGGAGTAACTATTTCTCAGTGCACTCTTGTTTGTCTCATTAAAACCCATCGAGCCATGGTATCCGAGTACACAAAAGTTGTCATTATTGTGTAGACTAATTAATGCTAAGTAGTGTTCCAATTGCATTTTGCAACATTTAGGAGTGGAGTTTTCTTTGACGTGGATCTAAGACTAGTCACAATGAGTAGTAACATAGAGTAGTAACATGGTGATGTTACTAGTATATGTTACCACATTTACAGTGGGGAGTAACATCATTGTGGTGTCATATAAGATCTTATTTATTGCACTACAGACTCATTTTGTCTTGATAAGTGTGATGTTACGGTAACTAGCTAAGTTACTCCAAACACCTCTCTCCTCATTAACTACATGCCACATAAGCAAAATGGTCTTGAGATGTGTGATGTTACTAGCTAAGTTACTCCCATTGTGACTAGTCTAAGAGTGGACTTGTGCAGTTTTCTTTTACCTAATTTGATAGTTAGTGTGCAAACTTGTTGATGCATGTAATATGCATACATGAACTTTGTAGTTTATTGTGCTAAATTTCCTATTTATTTGTAACTTTATTATATTTATTGGAACTAACTTACTAATAGTTGTCAAAGTGCACAATGTTCTTGTTTTACACTTTAATGTGTAGGAATTATCAAAAGTGGGTAAAGGAAACCTTGTTGGAATCGAATTGGAACTTTGCTGAAATCTGTCCCAGAATTGTTTTCGGAGTTTGTCAGTTTAACCCTCGAAGATGACGTCAAATGGAGATCAATATGTTTAGAAAGTTGTCACAAATTTCCATACGCAACCATTAAGCTCGAAATCAGCTCAATCGGAGTTCGGATGCGGCCTGTAGGCCCAATATGGTGAAGCCCTAAAACGGGTGACGGAAATCCGAGAGCTTATATAAAGAAGGAAACCCTAACTCGTGGGAGGTACCCAAGACCACGAATTTTCCTCCTCCCAGGCAGCCGTCTGAGGGAGGAGACACTAATACAGAACGACACATCGGATACCCCTCTATGTCAACGGCGAGAGTTAGGCGACGGAAGAATGAGCTCCGCGCGCTTCCGTGAGTGCGCGCGCGCTAGTCGGTCGATGGGCCCGACACAATGGTAACGGAGGGCGAAAAGATCTCCGTTGCTCATATCTGGGCAACGGAGGAAAAAATACCTCCGTTGCCGATATGACCACATCAGAAACGGATATCGGTCTATCTCCGTTTCCCATGTGAAGGCCCATTAAGCGGTGCCGGTATTAATATCTTCCACTCCAGTGTGTCTCACTCTCACTCTCACTCTCACAGTCTCACTCTCCCCAGTTCCTAACCCTAGCCGCACACGCTCTCCTCTTACTTCACCCATCGATGGCGAACCCCTCCGGCGCCGACGGAAGTCAGGATGGAGCATCTTCCTCCTCCCACCCTCCGAGGCGCAGCCCGGATCTCCCCTACAACTGGGGCGAGATCCCCGGCGACTGCGGTCGCCAGTTCATTCGGAGCCGTCAAATCCCATCCGGATCCACGGCGGCGGCGGCCACCGACGCCAGGATCTCGTCCTCCTCGGACGATGAGGACGAGGATCTGGAGGTCGGTCTCCTCCTCTCTCGCGCCGCCTTTGAGCGCGAGCGCGCCGACGGTGTCATTCGGTCGTCTGCGATGCAGAGAGCTATCCGCATCTCCGGCGCCGAGCACGCGATAGAAGCCGCCGAGGAGGCGTTGTTCCAGACGCAGCTCCGGGCGGCCATACACCGCTCTCTTCTCCCTGGCCAGGGCCCTGGGCCAGATGCGGCGGCGGTAGCGGTGGCGGCGGCGGAGGAGGAGGAGGAGGACGCTCCGGTGTTCGAGCAGGATGAGGTCTCCTCTGACGTCTCCTCTGGCAGTGGCTCCGGCGCCGACGCCTGGGACGCAATCCGCGACGGAAAGCGACCCCGCCTCGCCTAAGGTAAATGACCGCTCTTTTTACTATGTATTTGCTCTGTTAGAGTATTTATTTAGCTTGGTTTGCGCTGTTTTGTAGCTCTGTTTAGCTATGTATTTGCTCTGTTAGCTACTTAATTATTTAGATCGGTTTGCTCTGTTAGTTAGCTCTGTTCAGCTATGTATTTGCTCTGTTAGAGTATTTATTTAGCTTGGTTTGCTCTGTTTTGTAGCTCTGTTTAGCTATGTATTTGCTCTGTCAGCTACTTAATTATTTAGATTGGTTTGCTCTGTTAGTTAGCTCTGTTCAGCTATGTATTTGCTCTGTTAGAGTATTTATTTAGCTTGGTTTGCTCTGTTTTGTAGCTCTGTTTAGCTATGTATTTGCTATGTTAGCTACTTAATTATTTAGATCGGTTTGCTCTGTTAGTTAGCTCTGTTCAGCTATGTATTTGCTCTGTTAGAATATTTATTTAGCTTGGTTTGCGCTGTTTTGTAGCTCTGTTTAGCTATGTATTTGCTCTGTTAGCTACTTAATTATTTAGATCGGTTTGCTCTCTTAGTTAGCTCTGTTCAGCTATGTATTTGCTCTGTTAGAGTATTTATTTAGCTTGGTTTGATCTGTTTTGTAGCTCTGTTCAGCTATGTATTTGCTCTGTTAGAGTATTTATTTAGCTTGGTTTGCTCTGTTTTGTAGCTCTGTTTAGCTATGTATTTGCTCTGTTAGCTACTTAATTATTTAGATCGGGTTGCTCTGTTAGTTAGCTCTGTTCAGCTATGTATTTGCTCTGTTACTTATTTAGATCCGTTTGCTCTGTTAGCTGCTTATCGCACTACATTTTGCTTTGTTTACTGCTTATTGTTTCTGTTTATTAGCTTTGTTTGCTGTTTTTAACAAAGAATATTCGTTGTGTCAAGGGCTTGGTGGATGCTTGGTGACGATGCTGCTGCCGTGAAGACCTAGGAGCGGGGCTCCATACACGGTGCCGTCACCAGGAGCAGTACATTTTGCGCAGCAAGATGAAGACAGTAGATGTTCATCTCACTAGTACAGAACGACACATCGGAAACGGTCCAAAAACCCCTTCGGAAACGGAGAAAGGATCAGTGTCCCCGCTTCCGATACTGATGTGAAGGCCCTCATCGGCAACGGTGGCGGAACACCGTTTCCGATGTGAGAAAATTTCGGCATCGGAGCCTCCGGCCCTCCGTTACCAATGTGTGACCATTTCGGCAACGGAGGGTTTTGTCCTCCGTTACCAGTGTGGTATCATGTCGGCAACGGCTATTTCTGTTTGCCCGTTTCCGATGTCTAATTGCAAGCTAATAGTAATTAGCTGCGCTTGCACGCCCGTGCTACAGAAATTATTTAGCAGACATTCAGCAATACAAGTTTACAACAATCATATATGAACACAAAGTTTACAGCAAATGTTGGAATACAAGTTCACAGCTATTGCTACAAATACAAAGTTTTCAGCCATTGTTCGGAAAAAAGTGGACACAATTTAAAGAAGTTACATCACAATGGTGACAACAATTGTTTTAGAAAAATCTATAGTCTCACCAGCGAGAATGCCGGTATGGACAGGTGAACAAATGCCGAATAGGATCTCATGATCATGGAATAGGGACGCGTAGTTTTCCCTCCTTGCTTATGACGTGTGTAAGGACGAACCCAGCAAACTTGCCTCTCAGCTGCGTAAGAACATCCTCCTTCAAAGGTGCACGTCCCATTCCACCTATAAGCTGCAGGCAGATTCTTAGTTAGGTATCTTTCGTCATGTGTGTCTACGAAAATTGTTAGGAAACATGAATTGTTGATGATGTCGTGGATTACTAACCGAATCGAGGCTTGGCAGACTTTTCGAGGTGGGAACGACTTTCAATATTGCATTGCATACATAATACCCACAAAGATTTGTACCAGATGGTTGCTGAGGGCACTGTAATGTTGGTGACAAAATCGCTCACTTAGTTTGGTTTGCTAGCAGGTATTTGTGAAAACTAGGGTGTTGAGATTGTGACAAAACCGCTGTCCCTTTTATTTTTCAGCTCACAGGTTGTTTTGGTCCTTGAATAAGCATCGACATCATGATATACCTCTTCTTCATGCACAACCAAGGAGGAAGGTTATACATTGCTAAAAGAACTGGCCAAGTGCTATGTCTGCTGCTCATGCTGCCAAAAGGATTCATTCCATTTGTACTTAGTGCAAACCTTACATTTCCAGGTGGAAGTAATAATGCGACAAGTTTTAACAGCTTTGTGAAGCTCACATCGGATGTACTACTCTCTGCCTTGTATTTCAACAATTCTAGTGTCGCATCCAACTTGCTGAGCTTGCATTCCGGATACAGAGGTTTCTTCGAGTCTGCCGACTGACAGAGGAAATTCTTTATCTCATCATTACCTTCCATATTATTCTCCAAATCATTGATCATCTGTTCTAGGTTTTTTTGTGGACCATCGGCTCTGGTTTCATCTGGATGCACATCATCATCAGCGTTGCCCAAACCATCTCTGGCATTGACTTCATGATTATCGTTGCTCAAATCATCACGGTTGTCGGCAAAGATTGCTGGTTGTTGTTCACCGTGTTTTGACCAACATGTGTACGATTCCATAAATCCCTTCACAATTATGTGTTCTTCTATCGTTTGTCTTCTAGGCCACAAGACTTCATTCTTACAGATAACACAAGGACAAAACATCTTCGATTCATTACTTTCTAGCATGTGTTGCGAACCCTGTCCAAGAATTCAACCACACCTTGTGAGAATTCAGAACTCGTGCGACAACCGTACATCCATGCTCGATCAAGATCCATCTAGTAAAATGGCAAACTACATATGTAAGATTTATACTCCGCGCTCCTAAATCAAAATAATTAAAAAAATAAGTAGTAGGTTTTCGGGTTATACCACCGCCCCAGTAGCTGTGGAATCGGGCCCAAGCTTCCCTGCGCTGCCTCTCGACGCCGGCAACCAACACGCTGCCTCTCGACGCCGGCAACCACCGCGCTGCCTCTCGACCCGGCAACCACCGCGCGCGTATCGACGCCCGCAGCACAGATGTAAGATCTAGACTCCGCCTCCGCCCTCGCCTCCGCCTCCGCCCTCGCCGCCGCCGCTCCTATCTTTCAGTCTTATGGGAATCTCCGCAGCTGGCTAACTCGACACCACGCATAGCGTTAGGTCTGGATGGAATCATCGGATACGGTCATCCATATTAACCGTTTACACTAATGAAAATAATGCATACGGACACGAAAATATGTCCATTGCTCATATAAAGCAAACGGTTGCGGAAAGCACAACCGTTGCCGATGTGTCGTGGGTCGTGGGAGGATAGCCCTCGCGGGCGGCATTTTTCGTGCGGAAGGCTCGATTCTCCGTCGCCTAACTCCTGCCGTTTCCATAGAGGGGTATCCGATGTGTCGTTCTGTACTAGTGTCTGGCGGCCGTGAAGACATAGGAGCATAGCTCCAGCCACGCGCACTGATGAACTTTTGTATAGCAGGGCGTACAGGAATACGGTGACGACCAGGCGGCTGTCTAGTCGCATGGAGCAGGGCTCCATCGACGGCACAGCCCGTCACCGTGTTTTTTTTGTTTTCCTGTAACCCTTATCAGAAACGGTTATTGGCAAAACTCCGTGTCTAATGTTAAAGATATCAGAAACGGTTTATCACGTCCGTTGCCATTGAGCTCTTCACATCAGTGACAGGGTCGGGGACACGGACCCTTTCTCCGTTGCCGATGAGGTTTTTGGCCCGTTTTTGATGTGTCGTTCTGTACAAGTGAGAACCTCCTCCACACCATCCTCATCACCAAGGGCAGCCGCCGCCGCCAAGGGCCGCCGCCGTCGTCTCCACGGGCCGCCGCCGCCACACCGTGGCTGCTGCGGGCCGCCGTCTCCTCTCCGGGCTGCACGTCTTCATCAACCTCTCCATCAAGTGTGCTCACCATGACCATGTGTGAGTAGTTTTCACCGAGGCTGAGGGCTCTACCGGTAGCTATGTGGTTCATCTCTCTCCCATGGTGTGATCTTTATGTGATCATGAGCTTTGCAATCTAGTTGGATCCATGGATGTTACTCTTCGTTATCTTATGAATTATGCTACTTGAGTGGTTTTATTAATGTAAACTCCGGAGTCACCTTCGTCCCATGGTGCGAAGTTGACAGTGTGCGCACCGTGTGTGACTCTTAGGCTAAAGATTACATGAATACTTACCATGAATTATTATTTGTGTTGGATGTCTCTATGAAATTGTGGTGTTTATCTAGTACTATTTAGGGCGCCCAAGTTGACAGTGTGGGGTTCCCTAGATGTGGAATGCGACTTTAAGGTGTGCTTTTGTAGCCCTACACAATGAATTGATGTTCGTTATCCAACAGGAGAATAGTTCAGAGTAGCATAGTGAAGAGGAAATATCTATGTATTCAATTATATTATTATTGTTGAGAGTGTCCACTAGTGAAAGTATGATCCCTAAGCCTTATTTCAAAGCATTGAAACACCGTTTGCTCTCATTTTGTCTCATGTTTGCTTGCTGCCATCTTTATTTCAGATTGCAATTACCACTTATAATCATCCATATTACTTGCATTTCACTATCTCTTCGCCGAACTAGTGCACCTATACATCTGACAAGTGTATTAGGTGTGTTGGGGACACAAGAGACTTCTTGTATCTTAATTGCAGGGTTGCTTGAGAGGGATATCTTTGACCTCTACCTCCCTGAGTTCGATAAACCTTGGGTGATCCACTTAAGGGAAACTTGCTGTTGTTCTACAAATCTCTGCACTTGGAGGACCAACACTATCTACAAGAATAGAAGCGTGCATATACATCAAGCTATTTTCTGGCGCCGTTGCCGGAGAGGTAAGGTAAAAGGTACTCACATCTTCTGGCTACTAAGCTATTTTGTAGCACTGTTGCTGACGTGTGAGTGCTTGAAGGTATTTCCTTTAGATTTGCAGTTATATCTTTTTGTTTCTTGTTTTTATTTCACTAGTTAGGCTTAATGGAAAACAACAAAAAAAAAAGATATCTTTATGAACTTTATGAACTTTATATTGAATTAGGACATGAGCTTTTGAAGAGAAAATTAAAAAATCTATGGAAGTTTGTTTGCATAATAGTGATACCAATGTTATTAGCATGAATTCTTTGAACACTATTATTGGTAATGCTATGGAAAAGCCTAAGCTTGGAGAAGCTAGTTTTTATGAAAATTATCTTTTTGGTTCCCCAGCTTTGGAGGAGAAAATTTGCTTTGATAATACTTTGTCTCCTATATGTGATAATTCTAATGATGCTTGTGATATTCTAAATCCACCTACTGAAAGTATTCCTTTTGAAATACCTATGGAAATTGTTGAAATGGTTATGGATGAACTTTATGCAGGGGATGGAACAATCCGTCCAAGTGATCATTTGTTGAAACTTAAAGAACTTTGTGAGTTGTTTAAGGTTGCAGGTTTATCAAGAGAAAATGCCATGAAGAAATTGTTTCCATTGTCACTTAAGGACAAAGCAAAGGAGTGGTATGAGCTACTGGATGATCCTCATCATTTGGAGTGGAAGGAGCTTGAATCTCTCTTTTACTCTAAATTTATCCTCCTTATGAAGTGCATTTATATAGGAATTACATTTTTAATTTTTATCCTCATGATGGAGAAATCATTGCTCAAGCTTGGGAAGGCTGAAAACATTATTACTCAAATGTCCTAACCATGAGCTTCCTAAGAAAATAATTGTTACTAATTTATATGCAAGGCTTTCAGGTCATAACAAGGATTATCTAGATGCATGTTCAGAGGGTTCTTTCACAAGTAAGAAGGTCGAAGCTAAATGGGATCTTCTTGAAACAATTCAACGCAATACTGAAGATTGGGATAACGACAAAGGTAAAGAATCAAGTATAAACTATGAGTATGATTGCATTAAGTCTTTCGGTGAAACTGCTAGTTTTCATGAGCTTAGTGCTAAATATGGTCTTGATTCTCAAATTATTGTTGATTGGTGTAGAACCTTTGCTTCTCATATTAATGTTGCTAAAGAAAATTGGGACATGTATCACGAACCTTTTAAAGACACTTGCATCAAAAATGAAATTGTTATTAATGATTGCAATAAACATGCTCAAACTTCTGAAAATACTCTTTCTTATAAGCATGTTAATTTCTGTGGAGCACTTAGACCTTGTGAAAAGAATCAAATCGAAGAAGAATATTGTATCCATCATAGGAATGAAAAAACTAGAATGTGGAGCAAGGCTCTAAATGATCTTGGTGAAAAAGTCTGTGCCACCTATCCTTTTATTTGTGAACTTTGTTGTAAAGAGGGGCATTTGAATTCCAATGCTCAGGTTCTAATAAGGATATTTTGGGAGACTTTTGTGATGACATGATCACTGCTAATAAACATGATGAACTTACATTATTTTTGGGGTGTGAAGAGTTATCAAGAAAAACTTCTTCGTTAGATATGAGTGCCTTTGATATGAATAGCGTGTTACATGGATGTCATCTCTATTGTGTTAATAATTGCCATGCCAACACTTATATACAAAATATTATAAAAGATGGAACTACTTTACCAAAATATGAAAGGACTAATGTTTGTTTTACTCTTATTAAAGAAAAAGAGGAATCTTCCCAAGTTTCTTCTATTGTTTCTAACAATAAACCTAGGTATGTGGAGAAGCTTCCTTTCAAGCCTCTCCCTCCTAAAGAGGGAAAGAAGAAGAAGAGGAGTAAAAGGAGAGAGGAAACGGTATCTTCCCCTAAACATGTTGCTCTTATTATAGTTGTTGCTGATGAGTCTGAATTCGATGATGATCCTATGCTTGTTACTTATAGTAGTGATCATGATTGGGAAAAGCATAGTACTTTTGATATTGAAAATCTCTTGGGTACCAATTCTGAAAATGATGATGTTAATAATTGCTATACTATTAGTACTATCCATGTTCTTTACAATGATGATATGAAAATCTCTAAGCTTGGGGATGAGGTGTTTGAAAATCCTTTTGCTAGTAATAATTATATATTCAAGACCTCTTCTCCTAGTGATGTGTTTGAAAATCCTTTTGCTACTGATAATTATATATTTGAGACATCCCCTTCTAGTAAAAATGATGATGATATGTCTACAAATGAACACACTTTGGAAGATAACTATTCTGTTGTTTATGATGATACTATGCCTCCAGTCTTTGATAATTATCATAAGGATAACTATGACATAGGTTATAATTACAATCATCCTCATGAAACTTGACATAGTTATGGAGGGATTACCCAAAACCATCCCTTTAATATACAACTTGTCTATCATGTTCGAGTTCTTTACGATGATCCTACTCCCAATGCTATTAATAAGAAGAACTTTGCTTATGTGGAAAATATTGATACTTTTATGCATATGGATCATGGTAAGAATGTTTCATGTGATGGTTATATTGTGGATTTTATCAATGATTCTACTGAAAGTTTTTATGAGAGAGGGAGACATGACTTCATATACCACAATAATATTAAGTATCCTCTCTTTTTGTTGAATTTTTTTAAGTTGCACTTGCTTTGCCTTCCTATGCTAGTCACTTTGTGCTATATTGATTATTTTCTTACAAGATTCCTTTGCATAGGAAGTGGGTTAGACTTAAATGTGTTTGATATTTGCTTCTTGATGCTCTTTTATATTCAACTCTTATTCCTATGTGAGCATCATTAAAACTATCATGCCTAGCTATATGGCTATAAAGAAAGTGCTTTACGGGAGGCAACCCGGTTATTTTTATTTTTGATTTTCGTTGTGTCCTCTTGCTGTAACAACAGACTTAGTTTTTAGTTTTGTTTCTGGAATTTTTAATAAAGTGCGAAGTTTTACCCATTTTGGTTTGAAAAGGTTGCTTATAGCGTTCGGAGATTTTATTCCTGCACGAATCTGTGCACGGTATGATTTTTTCATTTTTATTCTGTAACTCCGAATGAGCTGATATTTGAACTGTAGTTGCAACTTTTCATCCTCTGTATGCACAAATTGTTTCGGAATTTTTCGACAAATTTAAGTAGGGTAGAAAATACGTTTTGCTGCTGCTGTTTTTCTGGATAGATTCTGTCCCATTTTGTTTTATGCATTCTATGAACTTTTAACTTGATTTTTTTTATCCAATTGAGTTTATAAGTAGGCATACAACATTATGCACTTTCTGGACATTCATATGATTTTTTAAGGATTATATGCAGGAAGAAATCTATTTGTCTATCACTACTAATGTCACCACAGAAAAGAAATGGGAGAAACAGTGTTTTGAAGTTTTTTCACAGGGATTAGAGGAGATGCACCAAGAGCTATCCAAGGATGGTGAAGACCATAAGCTTGGGGATGTGAAGACAATCCCACTGGACCAACACACTCTCGGTGTGCACGCGTCTAACTTCTGTTTTTCGATCAATGCACTTTATCGCATAAATTTGGAGCGTCTTTTGTTTGTTTTTATTTCGGTTTGCTCTTTATTTGTGAGAGAGCTACTGGAAATTTGGGTTGAATTAAGTTCGATGCTATTAAAAGATTGGGAAAGGGATGTTTAAGTTGATTCAAAAAAGATACATATAGTTGCATGATTCATATGCTTTGTTAATGAGTATTAATTTGCAAGTGTTTTATCAAGAGCTATCTTTTATTCATGTTTTGATGCTGAATATTACTTTACTTTGTAAAACATGGATTGATTAGTTCTATAGACACTTATGCATGCATTTAGACGGTCAACTTTCTCACTTTTGCTAGCCAAAAATTCCAACAAGTAAAAACTTGTTTCCAACACCTTCAACCAACGTTTTTTTTCCAGTGAGTCCAGCATATCTACCTATTAGCTTTATACTATTCCGAGTATGTTTATCATGTTATTTGTATTATCTATACCTCTGAATTAAAATGTTTATGTTGTTGATTGTTATGGAAAAAGTTGGTTATAGAGCTCTCACGAACTTGATGCACACCTTACTTGTATTTCACTTAATAAAATATGACCCATTGTGATTAAAATTATGAAGTTTTGGGCTTGACAAATGTCTTGGGTTGAGAGTTAGCTCATATGTGCTATCACATGGCAAGCTTTCAACATGCTCTTCATTTTATTTAGTTGATATCATGTACTTTTTTTTATGGATGCCTATCATGGGTAAAATAAATGTGGAAACATAGTGAGTTTAATGAGTTTGTATAAATGGCTAGAGAGACGCCTGAGCCGCTAATCTAAACCATGCATCATTCATGGTGGAAATTTACTAATATACTATGGTGAGCCTTCAGTGATGCACCTTATAATAAAAAGCTATACCAATAGTAAATAAAAAGGGTGTTGAGATTGTTCATTTTGTTTGTTTGTCTTGTCATTTTGATATGGGCTTGTTCCATATCCTGAGACAAGAGGTACCCCAGTTGACGCTCTTAATGACGCTATTATTACTTACAATGATATTTAACTTGAACTTACTTTGTTTCCCAAGTTGAGTAACACCGTGGTGTAGGTACTTGTATTCAAGGGGCATGAGACATTCAACCCATACTTTGTCAAACACACTACTCATATTTGCTTTCACTTTAAACTTTAACCATTCAAGATGCTATGATAGAGGTAATGAGAGCTTGACACCAAGGAATACCACATTGCAATCATTGACTTAAGTAGAGGAATTTGGAAGTTAGATCAAACTTATTCATGTTTTACCTCTACTCATTTATATATCTTTTCAAAGTGTCCACTTTTATATTCAAATTTTACAAGAATACTCTATGACCATTATAGGATGTTTTTACTTTTCATTATGCATACATTTGGTCCATAGTTCTTTCTTCTATGTTACACTTTGTGAATTATCATTGAACATCCTTTCATTGAATATTTGATATCACTTCATAATCTATCTTGTATATTGCTACTCCTTTTTGAGAATGGTTCATTTAACTTTGTGTAGCAATAGTAATCATCTTTGATATCCAATTACAGTATTAAAGTACAAAGTCCATGTTATTTTTGTCACCTTCATACTCGAGGACGAGCATGGGTTAAGCTTGGGGATGTTGATGCATGTAAAATGCATAAATGAACTTTGTAATTTATTGTGCTAAATTCCCTATTTATTTGCAACTTTATTATATTTATTGGAACTAACTTACTAATAGTTGTCAAAGTGCGCAATGTTCTTGTTTTACACTTTAATGTGCAGGAATTATCAAAAGTGGGCAAAGGAAACCTTGTTGGAGTCGAATTGGAACTTTGCTGAAATCTGTTCTAAAACTGTTTTCGAAGTTTGTCAGTTTGACCCTCGAAGATAACGTCAAATGGAGATCAATATGTTTAGGAAGTTGTCACAAATTTCCATACACAACTGTTAAGCCCAAAATCAGCCCAATCGGAGTTCGGATGCGGCCTGTAGGCCCAATATGGTGAAGCCCTAAAAGGAGGGTGACGGAAATCCGAGAGCCTATATAAAGAAGGAAACCCTAGCTCGTGGGAGGCACCCAAGACCACGAATTTTTCTCCTCCCAGGCAGCCGTCTGGGGAGGAGAACCTCCTCCACACAATCCTCATCACCAAGAGCAGCCGCCGCCGCCGCCGCCGTGGGCTGCCGCCGCCGTCTCCACGGGCCGCCGCCGCACCGTGGCTGCTGCGGGCCGCCGTCTCCTCTCCGGGCTGCACCTCTTCATCAACCTCTCCATCAAGTGTGCTCACCATGATCATGTGTGAGTAGTTTTCACCGAGGCTGAGGGCTCTACCGGTAGCTATGTGGTTCATCTCTCTCTCCCAGTGTGTGATCTTTATGTGATCATGAGCTTTGTAATCTAGTTGGATCCATGGATGTCACTCTTCGTTATCTTATGAATTATGCTACTTGAGTGGTTTTATTAATGTAAACTCCGGAGTCACCTTTGTCCCATGGTGCGAAGTTGACAGTGTGCGCACCGTGTGTGACTCTTAGGCTAAAGATTACACGAATACTTACCATGAATTATTATTTGTGTTGGATGTCTCTATGAAATTGTGGTGTTTATCTAGTACTATTTAGGGCGCCCAAGTTGACAGTGTGGGGTTCCCTAGATGTGGAATGCGACTTTAAGGTGTGCTTTTGTAGCCTACACAATGAATTGGTGTTCGTTATCCAACAGGAGAATAGTTCAGAGTAGCATAGTGAAGAGGAAATATCTATGCATTCAATTATATTATTATTGTTGAGAGTGTCCACTAGTGAAAGTATGATCCCTAGGCCTTATTTCCAAGCATTGAAACACCGTTTGCTCTCATTTTGTCTCATGTTTGCTTGCTGCCATCTTTATTTCAGATTGCAATTACCACTTATAATCATCCATATTACTTGCATTTCACTATCTCTTCGCCGAACTAGTGCACCTATACATCTGACAAGTGTATTAGGTGTGTTGCGGACACAAGAGACTTCTTGTATCTTAATTGCAGGGTTGCTTGAGAGGGATATCTTTGACCTCTACCTCCCTAAGTTCGATAAACCTTGGGTGATCCACTTAAGGGAAACTTGTTGTTGTTCTACAAACCTCTGCACTTAGAGGCCCAACACTATCTACAAGAATAGAAGCGTGCGTAGACATCACTTGCGCAGGTAAAGCTGAATCTGTAAGCATCCAACCTTTATTTAGAGAAATTCTACTTTTTTTTTCCTGAGAGGTCGATAAGCATCCAACATTTTTCTAGCGAAGCCCACGACTGCCCTGAAATATACTTGTGGCCGCAAATTATGGCCTAAGTGGACTTAAGAGACAAACCCATTGATGAGATCACTCGGAAAAGAACGACCTCACCAAAGGTCTCTTCTGGTGTGCTCTCTTGGCAGAAAGTGTCGTCTTCTTGGCAGCCACCACAGCCAGAGTTCCCCGTCAACGATCTTCCGTTCCCCTTTCCCTCCGCTCGACGTCTTGGCTTCCTCCGTCAGCGTTATGATGGGCCTGATATCGAGAGTGCTAGCAAGTAATGATCTTCCATCCCATGCTGTTACTCGTCAAAGGTGTTGCTGGAGATGGTGAGAGGCTTTTGGTTGTGGAGTCCAAACTATTGGAGCCGTTTCAAGCTGACATTGTATTTAGGCATGACGGCGGAAGGAGGTTGTTCTTAGAGTGCGGCGGTGCTGATATTTGTGGATTTGCGGAAAATGGTTGGGGATCCGGCCGCCTGTTGATGCATGGAGTGGCATTGGTACCGGAGCCGACGCTGAGGAAGCTCGAAGAGCTCCTTCGGCCGATGTTCCTTATCAGAATAGATCCAGTCTTGGGGCTAGTGGCTATTGCGGCTTATTTCCGCCTTGTGGCAAGGGGTTTACTCAACGGAAGATGTGGACCAACTTCTCGTGTTATTCTCTCTGGCGACGGCGGAAGGCGTGGATGTTTGGTAGTTAAAACAACGACGATTTGCAGCAGTTTAATCACTTGTTTTCTCCTATTTTTATGTTCTTGTATTCCTATCATCTCTATATCCATATTGTTATTAATACAAGTAATGTATGCATGCGGACGTGCAATGTCAAAAAAATGAAGTGTTGCCTTCTTATTCCGCATGATTTTTTTGGGTGCCTCTTTGCCCGTCACTTGTTCCGAAGGAAAATAAAGTGCGATGCGGACGAGAGAGGGACACGGGGGGTGAATGTACTACATTTTTTGCTTTTTTAGAGACATAGGAATTCGAAAATAGTAAGTGTATAACCTTTCTTCCAAATTACGCAGCATGTTTTACAATTGTGTTCCCCACTTCGAAGTATCTAGCTAGGTTTCGAGTGTCTTTGTACTTGGTGTTAGTGTAAACCTAGGGCACTTGCACCTGGAAGTAAGCCAACTTTGTAAATGTAATTACGCCCACCCTACTTAGAAGTAATCGCGTTGAAGTTTGAAAATATGTGTGCAATACATTTAGAAAATGCCCGACTTACATTTGAAAGTACGCCCATATAACACTTAAAAGTACGTCCGGGTTGCACTTTGAAAGTAGAGTCAACACGATCGGTCCATTGCAACTGCACATTCGACTATGAGCACAAGGCCACTGTCGGCGTCCCGGGAACGGGGTCCTCCGGGAAGCTGGCGCATGGGGCCCCGCTCTCCCATGAAGCCGTCGAAACGCCGCCCGTCCACAGCAGAGAGGAAAGTGCCCCAGGGGCAGGATCGCCCCGGGGCCCGGAGGGCGGCGCCCCTCCGGAGAAGGTCAGAAGTAACGCCACGTGGAGGCAGATTCCTGCGCCGCGCCCAGGAAGGATAGCTTCACAGAGAAGGAAGCGTCACTGGCGCCACGGACAAGACCCGATGCTTCCGCGATGGAAGCATAGCCCTGAGCGCGATGGGACCCGGCCATCCGTCCCATAGCGGGTAGGACTGAGCGTATCAGCCTCGCCAGATCCGGAACAGCCCTAGACGGGCCATCACATCGAGACCGGCTGAAGGAGCGGCATGAAGGCTGATACTCGCAGGAGCGCATGGGCCAGCCGGGAAGCTTTCGCTTCAACCTACATGCAGAAACGCAACGAGCGTGAGAGGGCTTCAGCTAGAAGGATGGGACCGAGACGAGAGGCAAGGAAGATACCTCCAGGACCTCTTCCAACCGGCGTATCAGGAGGATTGGGCCCGGGAGACCGGCCACATGCTCCTTGAGCACGCCGATCACCGCGGAACTGGTTGGGAGGTCCAGTTCAAGGGACAAGAAGGGAAGAACATAGGTAAGTTCACCCCGCGCATGCAGCCATCCCGACTCAGCCAGGGAGCGGACGAACAGGACGGGACCGACGCCAAGGCACAGAAGCCGAAGGAAGAGAGTGGGTCACCCGCAAGGGAGGATTAGGCGCGCCAAGCGCCGGGAGGCCTGGTCTGTACGGACGGCAAATCGGGAGCGCCGAGATGGATCGGACCCACCCTTCCATCTCATGCACCCGCAGCTCCCTCGACGTGATCCGGGAGTGGTCCCCCTCTGGAGACCACTCCCCGACCGTATGGAGCCGGAGCTGCAGCGGCTGGACTCTCCGGGCCATCCACGTCACCAAAAGGTCCAACCCTGTAAGCCCACGCCCTACAGCCGCCTTTAGGCGTTTGGTGAGCGCCCGCACCTCCTCGGGGTTGCCAAGGGAGCTAAGGGACCATCCCTTCCGGGAAGCTGGCAGCCCCCGGGAGAAGGGAGGGAGGCCGGGCCCGCCTGACGAAGAAGGGAGCTCGGGGTAGTAGAAGAACGAGCGCTGCCACTCGCCACACGTTCCCCGGAGAGCGAGGTCCGGGAAGACGGAGCGGCGCGGGAAAACTCTCACTGCACCGCACTCCGACTCGGGGTCACCTTCTCCGGCAACCCTGCCCCGAAGAAGGAAGAGAGAGCACCAGAAGCCAAGATGAGCATGGGAACCGAGGAAAGCCTCGCAGCAGGTGATGAAGCAGGAGATAAGGGTGATGCAATCCGGAGACAGATGGTGAAGCTGAATCCCATACAAGCGAAGGAGGGAGTAAAGGAATGGGTGCACCGGCGGGGAAAGCCCGCATTCCAAGTGAGAAGAAAAGAGCACGCATTCCCCGGGGGACGGGCGAGAGACCAACTCCTCCTCTTCCGTCACCTGCCACGACGACCGGTCCGAGCCAGGGAGAAAGCCAACAGCGGCGAGGAAGTCCAACTCCCCGCGCGACAAGTCTGAGCCCCACCAAGGAAGGCCGCCCTCTCCCGAAGCCGCAAGGAGAACACAGTTACCATGCAAAAGGGAGGGGGCCGGCCCGGAAGGCGAAGAAGACGGGAGGATCGAGCTACGGACCTCCCAGGAGCGGGAGCCGGCAATCTTCGGGGCCGGAAAGTGGGGGCTCCCAGAAGAAAACGATCTCTTGGAAGGAGCCATGGTGGAGAAGAAGAAGAAACGCATCCGGTCAGCTGGAGGCAGGCGCCCCCCTTAAATAAAGAAGGAGGTGCGCAGACGGTCCCACTTCTCTCGGGAAGTGGAACCGTCCCAGGACGTGCATCATTACTCGCCGGTTCCCACCGTCGGCAGAAACGATGCGACAGGGTGGAGAACCCTGCACGGACAAGACACCAATGGGACGGCCACGCGTCCGCCGCACGGGCCTCGAGGAGGCGGGTCCCCTGCGCCGTGGAAGGACGCCCATGGGAAGAAGCCCGCCTCTGCCCCGGAACGCCCGAGGTCTACTGTCGGCGTCCCGGGAACGTGGTCCCCTGGGAAGCTGACGTCACGCCACGTGGAGGCAGATTCCTGCGCCGTGCCCAGGAAGGATAGCTTCGCAGAGAAGGAAGCGTCACTGGCGCCACGGACAAGACGCGATGCTTCCGCGGCGGAAGCATAGCCCTGAGCGCGATAGGACCCGACCATCCGTCCCATCGCGGACAGGACTGAGCGTATCTGCCTCGCCAGATCCGGAACAGCCCTAGACGGGCCGTCACATCGAGATCGGCTGAAGGAGCGGCATGAAGGCCAACACCGCGGGCGCATCGACACGACGACAGCTGAAGATCGCCACCTGGACAGCACCGCGACGCGTGCCTCCAGCCGGCGACCAACGTATCGACTCGACCCCTGTGGTAACCCCTTGAGTATAAAAGGAGGACCGAGGTCGGAGAGGAAAGGGAGGCATGCAACACTTTCTACTAGACACATAGCTCGGGGGCTAACTGGCATCACCTCGGAGACCTTCCCGAGGTGAAGCTCGGATAGACTTTGAGCATAGAAGGGAGGGTTGCAAGCGAAGCATTGTACAACATCATCAATCATCAATCAAGCCAGACAAGCATGACGTAGGGCATTACGCGGCGACGCGGCCTAAACCTGGGTAAAATATTGTGTGTTCGTGCTTGTTTTCCGGAGACTGATGTCGGAGCACCTCGTGCCCTTCTACCGAACAACTAGGAGGTGTTCGCACCTCCGATGTCTGAGTTTCATAACTCGACAGCCACGCCCACGCCCTCCTCCAAGACGGGAACTCGAGTGACCTCCTTGGCTCCTTCGCTTGGAATCAGGGTATTATGGGAGATCATGTCTTCCCTAAAACTCGAGGATGGATCCCGGCCGCTTAGAACTAATTGTATGTTAGCCTAAGTTTTGGTGCTGTGTGGACGTATGGTTGAGTAAGAACTTTATGGGCAACCGCCTACGGGTCCCGTGAATATTTTATGTTTGCCTTGTCTTTTCCCTGAAGCAGAGCAGCATGTCGTACTACAAATAATTTTTATTTTGAAATTCCCATACGTCTTTGCTGAATGATAGTTGCAGGATATCATTTCCTAAATGGTTCCATCCATCCAAAGCAAATCATCCAAGGGAGCAGAGCAGCCATCTATCTTTGTTGGCCTTTGTATCGCAGTACAGTGGTACGCTCTGAGCTGTGATCTGCTCGATCGGCGTGGCGGTGCGCGTGTGCATACATGCACCGGCGCTAGCAAAGGTCTCTTTTCTCTTCCCGAGCTGTGCCGGCGCAAGTCCGCTGCACTGGCGCAGGTGTAATGGAAAGCCCTCTTAGGGCATCTTCAGCCGTTGTGCCCCTCCAGGGCCCAAAACGGCGTTATTTTTTGGGCCGCCGCGGCGCGAAACTGGATCCTGAGAGGGCGGGTTTATCAGTCGTGGCCAGACCCAAGTTTCGGCCCAAAAATTTAAAAATTGGCGCGAACATTCATATTTAAAAAGAAGACGAGTTCATTCATATTGGCGCAAACTCGCCGGGATTACATTGCAGAAATTTAAACTAAAACTTAAAAATGGCGCAAACTCGCCCAACGCGACTAGTTGAGGCCCTGGCTCGCACGGATCGCCTGGCTGTAGTTGCCGTCATCGTCGTCGGAGCCGTCCTCGCCGCCGGGGGGGCCTGCTCGGGCCTGCGCCGTCGTCGCCGTGCTGCAGCTTGCTCAGCAGCAGGGCCTGCTGCAAGGCGTCGTCCTCCTCGTCGTCGCTCGGGTCGAGTTTGTAGTACTCGATCTCCGGCACCATGGGAGGAGGCGGGATGCGGCTGCGGCGGCTCGCTGGCGCTCCTGGCGCTCCTCCGCGCGCCTGCGCTCCAGCTCGGCGAGGGGTACACGCTGGCGTTCCACCTCCGCCCCCGCGTAGGAGCGGAGGCTCCAGTCCTCGGCCCAATCCGGCATCGCCGGCTGGACGGTGTTGAAGGACGCCTCCTCCGCCTCCTTCAGGCCGGGCCATTCCTCCTCCTGCTCCGGCTCCGGATTGGGCTCCTTCTTCGGCTTGACGAGGCGCCGGAATAGGGAGCGAGGCGGGGACGCCGCGCGGCGCTAGGAGGAGCGCGGCTCGCCGATGCGCAGGGCGCCGCTGCGCATGGGGGCAGGGCGCCCGGAGTTGAGGGTGGGAGGAGTGAGGGAGCAGGGCGCGGCGCGTGTACCTGGAGGTGTCGAGCGCGCGCCGGAGGAAGAAGAAGTCGCGCAGGAGGAAGACGCAGCTCCCATCCGCCGCGGCGTCCAGGACGAGACCCGCGGCGGCATGGTCAGCCGGGGCTCGTTGCCGGCGGCGATGTAGTCGAGGACCCACTCGAGGCGGCGGTGTGGGCCGCCCCACCACCGCTTGCGCCCTTTGGAGTTGTGGCGGCCCTCCACCATGCCGTTGTTGCCGCGGTCGGCGACGTCCTGCTCGTGGCGGCGCTGGAAGTACAGTTGCCAGAAGGCGTCGTTGCCCTCCGCCCTCCAGGGCTGTTCCGCGGCTTGCTCCGGCGTCAGGCCTTGGCGAACCTCCGCGATGGCGTAGTCGAACTCGACGCCGGCGGGGACTGGGGGCACGGGGATGCCGCCCGCGCTGAGATGCCACGACCCCTGGCCGCCGGAGGCGCCGGGACGCGCATGTCAGGCGGGCACGGGTACCCGGCCTGGTACAGAGCCCAGGCCTCTTCCTTGCGGAGGTGGCGGCGGGTCCAGCCATTAGCGGCGGCGGCTTCGTCGGCCATTGCTTCTGGCGGCGAGAGAGAGGAGGCAGAGGGAGGCAGAGGCGGCGAGAGAGAGTGTGCGGAGGGACGGCGAGGGGGCGGCGGATTTTATAGCGCGACGCGGCCAGGCGAAGGGGCGGTGGTGGTGCGCCATTACTGCGCCGCGCGGCCTTCGATTGGACGTCGAAGCGATGCGCGCCGGCCACGCCATTACTCTGACAGCCTTTGACCGGCGCGCTCACTGGCCGCTGGCCACGCCATTAACGGCGGCAGCCTTTGACCGGCGCGGGAGCCGAGAGGATGAGGACGCGGCAGTTCGGGCGGTTCTGTTCCGCGCCATTTCTCCCGCGTCGCTGACAGCGCTGGCCCGCGTCGCCTTTCCCGCCATTTCGCCCCCCCCCCCCCAAGCCGAACCCAGTGTGCTGGGTTTCGCTGGGTGCGCCGGCGCTATTTTCCGCTGAAACGGCGCTAACTGGGCTTCTGGGGGGCGAGTGGTGCGAAAACGGCGCTATTTGGCCGGCGCGGCGCCAAAAAGGCCTCCTGGGGGGCTCTGGGGCGGGACGGCTGGAGATGCCCTTAGGCCTTGTTTACTTCGAAGATTTTTTAGGCGATGGGAAGTGTGGGGATAGGAGGGGATTTGGTGAACACCCAATCCCCACAAATACTCTTTCCCTAAAATACACTAGCATGGACTAGAGTTTTTGTGTTAGGCAAAAATGAGAGGGATGGTATGAGATATTTGGGGATTATCCCCTCTCATCCCCTAAAATACACTAGAGGTAAACAAACTAGTGGAGATTTTTCGGGATCCAGGATAATCCCCTCCCATCTCTTAAAATACACTAGAGGTGAAAGTCCAAAAGGTACAAACCTAAGAGCAACGCAGCCGCGCCCTCTCGCTCTCACCCCCGCACCCTAGGGTTCCTCCACGCCGCCGCCGCCGGAGGCAGCCGCCGTCGCCGCCCTCCCGTCCGTCTCCTCCCCTCCCCCCTCTCCCTCGCGCCCCAGCGTCGCCCTCCCGAGCGAGGCAACCGGGGCGCTGTCGCCTGCCCCCGCCCCGGTTCCCTCCTCCGCCCAGCTCTCCCCTGCCGTCGCCGGCGGGCGCCGCCGGGCTTCGCCCGCGGTGGCCGGCGGCGTGTAACACCCCAAAATTATAATGAGTAATGTAATCCAAAAACCAGAGCCAACAAAAACTTTTGTTGATCATTATGTGTTGTTTGCAAGTTGTTGCTTGTGGTAATTATTTCTTGTTGCTTGTGTTGCTTGTTTGCTTGAATTGATAAAATGAAATACAAAAGCAAAAGTGAAACAAGAAAAATAAAAGTGACAAGTGTGTCACCCAAATTCTCCAAATAAGAAACTCAAATTTGTTTCAAACAAAATTCAGAGGAGTGGTGATGTAAACACTCCCATTTTGATTCTTACTACTTTCCCTCTCCAATACTATTTTTAAACTAGTTTTAAAACTATAAAGTAAAATCAATTTGAAATAAACCAAAATACCAAATTCAAAACCCTATGAATGAAAATGATTCAAAACATTTTATTTTGCAAAGCCAAATTTTGTGGAGCTTCTACATGTTAAGGGGAGGCCCCACAATTATTTGCAAATTTTTCTAAAATGTTTAAGTGCCCCAAATAAATCCTAGAAAAGCTACTGGACTAAAAAGAAATAAAGAAAAACAGGAAGGAAAAGGAGGCAGGGGGTTTTGGCAAAATTGCCATCGTCTACCTCATCCCCTCGCCCCGACGCACAGCGCCGTGTCGCCGTGGCGCTCCTCGCCGATTTCTGGCCACCCAGGCCCCCCTGCTCGCGCTCGTCCACGCCACCGTGCCCTGCAACCTCTGCCCCGAGGAGGAGCACACTTGAGTTCTCCCCCGTGCCCCTATGCCGCCCCTGTCCCCTCTGCTCCGCCGTGTCGAGCCCGGCGAGGCCGACCCAAATTACCGCTCCTCCCAGCACCTCGACACGCAAGGCTCGAGCCAAAGCTTCTAGAACGCGTCCGGACCCCGGTAGACACCACGTCGCCACGATCCCTGCACCTCCACCGCGGAATCGAGTAAAAGGTCGCCTCGGGCGCGCCATGGACGTCGCCGTGAACCGCGACCATCGTGGACCGTCCCCGCGCTATAAAACCACCCCGAGCCCCTCTGCACACTCCACACCATCCGCACTCCCTCTCCCCCTCTCCAATTTCACCGTGCACCGCCAGGAGGGCGTGCCCGCCGCAGCCTCTGCCGCCGTCAAGGTCGGTCATGGCCGCAGCGCCACACTGCACCATTCTCTCCTCTCTGGCCCATACTCCCTTCCTTTTGGACACCAGCCTCTCACGCCTCGCTTTTCCCTCTGTATCGTGCACAGGGGAGACGCCAGGAGCTCGCCGGAGTGCTGCCCGTGGCCGCGGAAGTGCAGCAGCTCGCCGTGGACGCTGCACTCCATCCCAGCAAGCAAAACTCGACCAGGAGCTCTCCCCACGCCGCCGCCGTCGTTTCGCGTCATCTCCACCGTCCCTAGACCACCCAGGTACCCCCCCTATGGCCACCCTCGCCGTCACCGGAGCTCTGGCGACGCCATTTTAGGTCGTCGATGAACGCGGGCTCTGTGAGCCGTTCGATCGTTGATCGACGGTCGCATACCGTTTCGTTTAATAGAGCCACTGGCAAGTGGACCCCACACGTCAGACTTTTAAACATTTCCAGCGCGCGAGATATTTTCTCCTGTGCCGCTGACGTGTAGGCCCCCCATGTCAGAAATTTGAACATTATCCAAACAGAACACAATTTCGAATTTAACTTTCTCTGGAATTTCAGTACTGGCATCAACTTAGAAAATCAATATCTCAAGATTTACAAGTCCAAATAAATCAAATCCAAATGTTCTGGAAAGATTATGAAATTGTTTATCCAACCTAAGTGGATTCACTTCATTTAGATAAATAATAAAAATGTATTATTAAAAATACTACAGAAGGTTTAAATTTTAAACATGTTTGTTTCTGATACTCTGTTAAGCCAAATAATTCCAAACCAATTTTTTAGCTTAGTACTGCCATGTATTAGCTTCCCTATTTTGGTAGAATTATTTGTGTAGTAGTAATTGTTTAGTATAAAGTTGAAGTTAGAGAACCCTTCTGCGCTAAAACATTTAAATATGTTTAATGGTTAACCCAAATGATTTAGGACCAATTTTGTTAGATCACATTTAGTCATGTTTAGTTACCCCTAAAAGGATTTAATTTTAGGAACAACAGATCTTAATTGGTAGCTAAAACTTGATTATTAAGTTACTGGATTAAAACATTTGTGTAGGGAGTTTGGTAACTCTAATTAATCCAAATCAAATTGGGTTGTCTTCTACACATCAGTAGCTTTGTGTAGAAATTTAGTTTGTATTTTTGTGACCAACAGAACTCAAGTTGTGAATTAAACATGTTCAACAAGTTTCTGCCATAATTTAGACCTAAATAAATAATGTTTAGTTCAATTAATTTGAAACCAAATTGTATTGTTTGATGTGTGCAGTAGCTATTTGTGATGTTTATGATTGTTATGTTGAGATGATTGCTTGAGTAGTTTAGTGATTGTTTGTATTTGTTTGTTTATTAATTAGACGAGAACGCTGTCGGATTTATCGAGGAAGGAGAGTTTGTTGAACTGAAGATCAAGACCAAGGCCACTTTGCCGAGCAAGGCAAGCTACTCTCTGAGCTTGCACCAAATACATGCATCTACTTTATAACATGTTTTACTCTTAAGGCAAGATTTATAAAACCCTTTTCAAAAGTATATAAATTATTTTGCCACCCTATGTAGAAATATAAGATAGTTATATCAAATTATAGGATGGGAAAAATAAATATGGTTTATTCAAAACTCCTTTGAAATTACTTGTGAGATTATGAATGCCGAGATGTCGGTGTTGGAATGGAGAAGTGGAAAATGGAGATGTTTATGAAAAATGCACAGTGTGTCCTTGTACTTACGTCAACCAGCCGATACCCTGTGCGACCACATTTACCCATATGGGAAAGGGCTTAGTCATATAATTTGCTCATATTAGTATGGATACCTCATCGACGGAGATGACTCCGTTATGCATGAGGGGATAGTGTGTTGATCTACCCCTGACCCGGGTCCTCGCTCAAACTCTATGAAAAGATAAGGAGGAGGATTGAAGGTTCCACCATAAACCGCCGGACAAAACCTATGAGTCCTCACACTTAGATTCCGACGGGCTGGGTTAAGTGTTGATGGAAGTGTCATATGGGAAGGATCCTATACTAGCATGAGCAAAGGACAGGCTATGGTCGGCGGCTTACTTCGCATACACCTGTATGGCGAGACGTGGCGGACACGATGAGTTGCCGGATGGATGTGGGAAAAGCGTGCTAACTCTGCAGAGTGTAAAACTATTCGAATAGCCGAGTCCTCGGATATGGACAGTTGGGAGGCCCTACTTTGACCATGTGCAAGTTTTTGAAAGACTTTGAGTTTTAAAAAAAAATGAAGTGGAGAATGTTCCTTACACCTATACCAACGGATCGGTATGAGGTTGTTGGAGGAAGTGGACCATGACGGGCTATGGTCGGAAAAAGGAGGAGTTTTGGAGAAACAGATAAAATGGTGACTTCTTTAAAGATAGTTATAAAACTCTTCTTACCTTTTTCAATAAAGATATAGAGATGTTTTAAATAAATAAAAGTTGTAAATTAAAATAAAACTAGTGCATACTCATGTTGGGGTAGTTTGCGAGTACATTCAAATGTACTCATATTGGTTTCGTCCCTGGCTATTGACCTAGCCAGACTACGAGGAGGAGCACTACGCCGAGCAGGAGTATGGCGACTTCTAAGGATCTCCACAAGTCAGCTGCCTGTCGGGTTGTCATCGTTAGAATATGATGTCTACTACGCCGTAGCTTCCGCTGATATTTTGGTTTGGCCCATGAAGGCACCTATGTAAGACTTGGTCTAAATGACCATTTATGTAAGACTTTTAATTCGGTATTGTAATGGATGTAAACTTTGGTATCCAATTCGGATTATGTGCAACGACAGACTGATCACGGGATCGTTGTGTTAAGCATAATCGGGTATTTCGGACAGCTAGTCCGGGGTCCCCACAGACTTGGTATCAGAGCCATCCTGACTTTAGGAAACCTTAGTTAGCATGGTCGTTAGACAAATGTTACAAAAGATTAATTTCTAAAAAAAAGGAGTGAAGTATTTTCGAAAACTGCTTATCTCCAATCCTCTTACTTATGCAAAATTTTACTCTCATTAAATATACATTTTCCCTGTATCCTTAAAATTTTGCACACTTCTCATTAAGCTTAAAATTCGACTCACTTGTTGCCTACTACATTTAAAATTTTGATACACTTGTCACCTCTAACTTAAAATTTTGTTAAAAATTGTAGATGGCACTCCATTGGACCGAGTTCGTTCAGCTTGAGAAGGACAGCAAGCTGACGTTCGAGAGGGACTTGTTCGAGTTGAGCAAGCTGTTAGGTCGCCCCGCTCCAGAGTTCAAAGGAGCTCAGGTTGACGTTCACGGAGTCGGGAGACTGAGTTGGCTCATCGAGTCGTCAGTTCGCAGGAACATCAAGTCTCCCAGTTCCAGGACGATCATCTTCACCACCAAGGCTCTATCTGGGTTGACGGTCTCTGTACTGCCGCACAGAGGTTGCTAGCCCGACTTTGTGAGGAGCACAAGACGGAGTTGGCAAACTCCCGTTTCCGGTTCTACGGGAGGCGCAACAGCGACGGACACCCTACTCCTACCCTTTACCACCCGATGTTTGGGAGCTACATCCTGGACATGGAGCTCTTACTTCACTACACCCAGGATGATCTGATGCGCACTAAGGTTCAGCTTCACTTTGATCGCATCTCGCTTGTTGAGATTCGCGAGAATGAGGAGAAGCTGCTGGAGGAGAAGGTCGCTCTTCTCAGAAGAGGGCCCAGCTGAGGAGGACCATCGTGAAGCTCCGCAAGAAGGTGGCAGAGCAGGACCAGCTGATCGAGGAGCTAGAGCACCATACTGACGAGATGGAGGAGGAGGGCGAGGATCTCCGCAAGGAGAACAACGCTTTCCTCAGTGACGATGATGACTTCGTGGAGGAGATGGATTTGAGGAGGACGATGATGAGGAGTTAGTTGACGAGGAGGAGGAGCCACTCGAGGCAGTACTCGAGGACGAGGAGGAGGAGCCACTCGAGGCAGTTCTCGAGGACGAGGAGGAGGATCCCGAGGAGCCACCCTACCAGTCAGATGCTGACGTGTTAGAGCTGGAGGTTCCACCTCAGTAGGCGAGTGACTTGATCACTACCGCAGGATTAGGTTGACCCCCTATCGCTAGTCGAGTCGAAGTAGTGGTTCTTTTGGAAACCAGATGTTATGTATCTTAGATGTAGGGGATGTTGTAAGCTTGATGTTGTTGTGAACTCCTTGATGTGATGTTGGTAATATATAAGTATGTTTGTCTTGTTTGATCTGTGTGAAATATTTTCATATAATCCTTAAATTAATCAACCACTTGCGAAATCGTCTTTTCCCTTAGTCGAACTTTTCTTGCCTTGCCTCTTATACCCGGTGTGCTTCAGGATGCCGCCCCGTCGTGCGGAAGGAGGAGCACCACCACCACCGGACCCAACCCCCGCCCAACTTCTCGCGCTTATCATGGAGGAACGTGAAAATGCCCGGCAGAGCGCCAAGCTCATCTCGCTGCCCTACAGCAACTCGCAGCCGCTTATAACAACAACAACAACAACAACAACAACAACAACAACAATGGTGGTAATGGCAATGGCGATGGAAACCAGCGATCCACCTTAGGCGATTTCCAGAAGACCAACCCACCCACCTACTCCAAGGGACTTCACCCACTAGAAGCCGATGATTGGCTTCGCACCATCGACAACAATCTGGAAGTTGCTGCTGTGGGAGAAAATGAGAAAGTGTTGTATGCAACCCACTATCTCGCTGGACCTGCAAGAGCTTGGTGGGAAACTACCAAGGCTCTCCAGCAAGCTGGTCATGTTATCAACTGGGCTGAGTTCCAGGAGAAGTTCCGCAAGAAGCATATTCCCAGCGGACTTATTGAGAGGAAGAAGGATGAGTTCCGCAAGCTGAGGCAGGGAAGTAGAGATGTGGTCGGTTATCTGATGAGTTTACCGACTTATCTCGGTATGCTCCTGATGACACCGACAGAGAAGAAGAAGATGGAGCGTTTCATGAGTGGACTTCATGATGAACTGCAGTGTGCTCTGGTTATCCATGACTTCCGTGATCTGGAGTCACTTGTGGACAAAGCCATCCAGCTGGAGACCAAGCGCAAGTCTATGTATGAAGGTCGCAAGAGGAGGATGAATGCTCAGGAAGGTTCGAGCAGCCAGAAGCCTCGTATCTTTCAGCAAAACCCCAGGCCTGCTTATCGTCCACCCCAAGCTCCACGCCCCAATTTCCCTAACCGCCCAAACAACTTCAACCGCCCCAATGACAATAACCGTCCCGGAGGAAACTTCAACAACTTCACCCGCAATCCAATGTTGTCTGCTTTGAATGCGGCAACAAGGGTCACTACTCCAGAGAATGCCCAATCCCAAGAGGAATGTTCAGCGCCCCAATGCGCCGGCACCGAACAATGGTCAAGGCCGCAATGGAAATGGAAATGGCAAGAATGCCGCACCCCGCGGAAATGCTGCTGTTGCCAAGGGTCGTCTGCACCACATCAATGCTGAAGAAGCTCAGGATGCGCCGGATGTTGTGCTGGGTACGTTCCTTGTCAACTCAGTACCTGCAACTGTTCTGTTTGATTCTGGTGCTACCCATTCATTTGTTACCCAAGAATTTGTTGCTAAGGGAGGTTTAGTCGAGAGCCTCTTACCCAAACCCATGGTCATCCAAATCCCAGAATCCACCGTAGAGACCAAGATGTTTTGCTCCGATGTACCCCTTGAGATCAAAGGAGAAAAGTTTCCAGTTAACTTAATTGTTCTGGGAACCCAAGGCATCGATGTTATACTCGGTATGAATTGGTTAGCCAAGTACCATGGTCGAATTGACTGTGCCAGAAGAGCTGTATCCATCACCACCGACAAAGAAGTAGAAGTGGAGTATGTGTCTGAAACCAATCTCACCCAGGCTGCCATGAGAGCATAGCTCGACCCCCCTAGATGAGATCCGTGTTGTTCACCTATTCGAGATGTTTTCCCTGAAGAATTGCCTGGTATGCCGCCAGACCGGGAAATTGAGTTCATAATTGAGCTTATCCCAGGAACAGCCCCTATATCCCAAAACCTTATCGGATGAATCCGGAAGAACTGGTTGAGTTGAAGAAGCAGTTGGCAGATATGCTCAGCAAAGGACTTGTTCGCCCAAGCGCTTCACCTTGGGGATCACCCATTATTTTTGTGGACAAGAGAGACGGTACCACACGCCTGTGTGTGGATTATCGCAAGCTGAATGACGTGACCATTAAAAACAAGTACCCTCTTCCCAAGATCGAGGATCTGTTCGATCAAATGAACGGAGCCCGAGTCTTTTCCAAGATCGATCTTCGGACAGGTACCATCAGTTGAAGATCGAGAGACAGACATTCCCAAGACCGCCTTCACCACTCGTTACGGTTTGTTTGAATACACCGTGATGTCTTTGGTCTGACCAATGCCCCAGCCTATTTCATGAATCTCATGAACAAGATTTTCATGGAGTACCTCGACAAGTTCGTGGTAGTTTTCCTTGATGACATCCTTATTTATTCCAAGACCGAAGAAGAGCATGCTGAACACCTGCGTCTAGTTTTGGAGACCTCCGAGAGCACCAGCTGTATGCCAAGCTTAGCAAGTGTGAGTTTTGGCTCAGTGAAGTGGCATTTCTCGGACATGTTGTATCTGCCGGAGGAATTTCTGTTGACCCGAGAAGATCCAAGCCATTGTTGACTGGTTATCCCCAACCAGTGTGACTGAAATCCGAAGCTTTCTCGGACTCGCCGGTTATTACCGCAAGTTCGTTGAAGGATTTTCCAGTATAGCCAAACCCATGACCCAACTGTTGAAGAAGGACAAGAAATTTGAATGGACTCAGAAGTGTGAGATAGTTTCCAAGAACTGAAGAAGAGACTAACCTCAGCCCCAATTGATTATGCCAGACGTCACCAAGAGTTTCGACGTGTATTGCGATGCATCACGCCTCGGACTTGGTTGCGTTCTGATGCAAGAAGGCAAAGTTGTGTCGTATCTGTCCCGGCAGTTGCGACCGCATGAAGAGAATTACCCAACCCATGACCTGGAGTTAGCTGCTGTTGTTCTTGCTCTTAAAACGTGGCGTCCCTATCTTGCGGGACATCGCTGTGAGGTCTATACGATCACAAAGCTTGAAGTATATTTTCACCCAGAAAGATTGAACCTGCGACAGAGGAGATGGATGGAATTAATCAAGGATTATGATATTGGAATCCATTATCACCCGGAAAGGCTAATGTAGTTGCCGATGCCCTTAGTCGCAAACCTGCACCCTGAATGCCTGATCCAAGCCGAACAGCCAGCCTTGTTCAAAGAGTTCAAGATTTTGGACTAGAACTTGTTAGCCATGGTTATCTCGCCAATTTAGAGTTAACCCCAACCCTGATGGATCAAATCAAAGAAGCCCAAAAAGGTCATGAAAGCATTGAAGGAATTAGAAGAAGATTTCCCTCGGCAAAGCACCCGGTTTTACCGAAGATGCTGAAGGAGTGCTGAAATTCAATGACCGTATCTGTGTGCCCAATGTCACGGAACTTAAGGAGTTAATCCTGAAGGAGGCCCATGAGACCCCTTATTCAATCCACCCCGGCGGAACCAAAATGTACCAAGACCTTCGAGAAAGATTTTGGTGGCATGGAATGAAGCGAGAGATTGGTTCTTCGTAGCCAAGTGTGACATCTGTCAGCGAGTCAAGGCTGAACATCAGCGACCCGCTGGATTGCTTCAACCTTTGAAAATTCCCGAGTGGAAGTGGGATGAGATTGGAATGGATTTTATTACCGGACTTCCAAGATCCAACCGAGGCCATGATTCAATCTGGGTCATCGTTGATCGACTGACCAAGGTTGCCCATTTCATTCCTGTCAAGACCACTACGGAGCTCAGTTAGCAGACTGTATATTTCCAGAATAGTGAGCCTGCATGGTGTGCCTAAGAAGATTGTATCTGATAGAGGCACGCAATTCACCTCAAGATTCTGGAAATCCCTTCATGAAGCCCTCGGAACCAAGTTAGCATTTAGCACAGCTTATCATCCCCAGACCGATGGCCAAACTGAGCGAGTGAACCAGATATTGGAGGACATGCTTCGCGCATGTGTTCTATCCTATGGTTCCAAGTGGGAAGATTGTCTTCCGTTTGCAGAGTTCTCGTACAACAACAGTTATCAGTCTAGTCTGCAAATGGCCCCTTTTGAAGCCCTTTACGGCAAGAAGTGTCGTACACCCCTGAATTGGTCCGATACCGGAGAAAGCAAATTGTTCGGACCAGATACCCTCCGTGAAGCTGAAGAGCAAGTTCAGCTTATTCGTGAACGCCTCAAAACTGCCCAATCCCGTCAGAAGAGTTACGCTGACACCAAGCGCCGTGACCTCACCTTCAACGTCGGAGATTATGTTTATCTCCGAGTGACACCCCTTAAAGGAATGCAGCGTTTCCATGTCAAAGGAAAATTAGCGCCAAGGTATATTGGACCCTTCAAGATCATTGCTCGTCGAGGAGAAGTATCCTATCAGCTGGAATTGCCCCAGAGTTAGGAGATTATCATGATGTCTTCCACATTTCCTTGCTCCGGAAGTGTCTTGAAGTTCCTGACCAGCCTGATGTTTTCAAAAACATCGACCACCTCTCCATCGACCTGAACCAAGACCTGACTTATCGTGAGAGACCCCTCAAGATTCTCGAAGAAGATGTTCGTGTTACCCGAAGACGTGCGATCAAGTTTACAAAGTCCAGTGGACTAACCACTCTGAAGAAGAAGCAACTTGGGAACGCGAAGATTATCTTAGAAGCGAATTCCCAGACCTCTTTAGTACCCAAGCCTAGCAAATCTCGGGACGAGATTTATTTTAAGGGGGGAAGGATCTGTAACATCCCAAAATTATAATCAGTAATTATCCAAAAAAGAGCCAACAAAAACTTTTGTTGATTATTATGTGTTGTTTGCAAATTGTTGCTTGTGGTAATTATTTCTTGTTGCTTGTGTTGCTTGTTTGCTTGAATTGATAAAATGAAATACAAAAGCAAAAGTGAAACAAGAAAAATAAAAGTGACAAGTGTGTCACCCAAATAAGAAACTCAAATTGTTTCAAACAAAATTCAGAGGAGTGGTGATGTAAACACTCCCATTTTGATTCTTACTACTTTCCCTCTCCAATACTATTTTTAAACTAGTTTTAAAACTATAAAGTAAAATCAATTTGAAATAAACCAAAATACCAAATTCAAAACCCTATGAATGAAAATGATTCAAAACATTTTATTTTGCAAAGCCAAATTTTGTGGAGCTTCTACATGTTATGGGGAGGCCCCACAATTATTTGCAAATTTTTCTAAAATGTTTAAGTGCCCCAAATAAATCCTAGAAAAGCTACTGGACTAAAAAGAAATAAAGAAAAACAGGAAGGAAAAGGAGGCAGGGGGTTTTGGCAAAATTGCCATCGTCTACCTCACCCCCTCGCCCCGACGCACAGCGCCGTGTCGCCGTGGCGCTCCTCGCCGATTTCTGGCCACCCAGGCCCCCCTGCTCGCGCTCGTCCACGCCACCGTGCCCTGCAACCTCTGCCCCGAGGAGGAGCACACTTGAGTTCTCCCCCGTGCCCCTATGCCGCCCCTGTCCCCTCTGCTCCGCCGTGTCGAGCCCGGCGAGGCCGACCCAAATTAGCGCTCCTCCCTGCACCTCGACACGCAAGGCTCGAGCCAAAGCTTCTAGAACGCGTCCGGACCCCGGTAGACACCACGTCGCCACGATCCCCTGCACCTCCGCCGCGGAATCGAGTAAAAGGTCGCCTCGGGCGCGCCATGGACGTCGCCGTGAACCGCGACCATCGTGGACCGTCCCCGCGCTATAAAACCACCCCGAGCCCCTCTGCACACTCCACACCATCCGCACTCCCTCTCCCCCTCTCCAATTTCTACGTGCACCGCCAGGAGGGCGTGCCCCGCCGCAGCCTCTGCCGCCGTCAAGGTCGGTCATGGCCGCAGCGCCACACTGCACCATTCTCTCCTCTCTGGCCCCTACTCCCTTCCTTTTGGACACCAGCCTCTCACGCCTCGCTTTTCCCTCTGTATCGTGCACAGGGGAGACGCCAGGAGCTCGCCGGAGTGCTGCCCGTGGCTGCGGAAGTGCAGCAGCTCGCCGTGGACGCTGCACTCCATCCCAGCAAGCAAAACTCGACCAGGAGCTCTCCCCACGCCGCCGCCGTCGTTTCGCGTCATCTCCACCGTCCCTAGACCACCCAGGTACCCCCCCCCCCCTCTGGCCACCCTCGCCGTCGCCGGAGCTCCGGCAACGCCATTTTAGGTCGTCGATGAACGCGAGCTCTGTGAGTCGTTCGATCGTTGATCGACGGTCGCATACCATTTCGTTTAATAGAGCCACTGGCAAGTGGACCCCACACGTCAGACTTTTAAACATTTCCAGCGCGCGAGATATTTTCTCCTGTGCCGCTGACGTGTAGGCCCCCCATGTCAGAAATTTGAACATTATCCAAACAGAACACAATTTCGAATTTAACTTTCTCTGGAATTTAAGTACTGGCATCAACTTAGAAAATCAATATCTCAAGATTTACAAGTCCAAATAAATCAAATCCAAATGTTCTGGAAATCTTATGAAATTGTTTATCCAACCTAAGTGGATTCACTTCATTTAGATAAATAATAAAAATGTATTATTAAAAATACTACAGAAGGTTTAAATTCTAAACTCTGTTAAGCCAAATAATTCCAAACCAATTTTTTTAGCTTAGTACTGCCATGTATTAGCTTCCCTATTTTTGGTAGAATTATTTGTGCAGTAGTAATTGTTTAGTATAAAGTTGAAGTTAGAGAACCCTTCTGCACTAAAACATTTAAATATGTTTAATGGTTAACCCAAATGATTTAGGACCAATTTTGTTAGATCAAATTTAGTCATATTTAGTTACCCCTAAAAGGATTTAATTTTAGGAACAACAGAACTTAATTGGTAGCTAAAATTTGATTATTAAGTTACTGGATTAAAACATTTGTGTAGTGAGTTTGGTAACTCCAATTAATCCAAATCAAATTGGGTTGTCTTCTACACATCAGTAGCTTTGTGTAGAAATTTAGTTTGTATTTTTGTGACCAACATAACTCAAGTTGTGGAATTAAACATGTTCAACAAGTTTCTGCCATAATTTAGACCTAAATAAATAATGTTTAGTTCCATTAATTTGAAACCAAATTGTATTGTTTGATGTGTGCAGTAGCTATTTGTGATGTTTATGATTGTTATGTTGAGAGGATTGCTTGAGTAGTTTAGTGATTGTTTGTATTTGTTTGTTTATTACTTAGACGAGAACGCTGTCGGATTTATCGAGGAAGGAGAGTTTGTTGAACCTGAAGATCAAGACCAAGGCCACTTTGCCGAGCAAGGCAAGCTACTCTCTGAGCTTGCACCCCAAATACATGCATCTACATTAATAACATGTTTTACTCTTAAGGCAAAGATTTATAAAACCTTTTTCAAAAGTATATAAGAATTATTTTGCCACCCTATGTAGAAATATAAGATAGTTATATCAAATTATAGGATGGGAAAAATAAATATGGTTTATTCAAAACTCCTTTGAAATTACTTGTGAGATTATGGAATGCCGAGATGTCGGTGTTGGAATGGAGAAGTGGAAAATGGAGATGTTTATGAAAAATGCACAGTGTGTCCTTGTACTTACGTCAACGAGCCGATACCCTGTGCGACCACATTTACCCACGTATGGGAAAAGGGCTTAGTCATATAATTTGCTCATATTAGTATGGGATGCCTCATCGACGGAGATGACTCCGTTATGCATGAGGGGATAGTGTGTTGATCTACCCCTGACCCGGGTCCTCGCTCAAACTCTATGAAAAGATAAGGAGGAGGATTGAAGGTTCCACCATAAACCGCCGGACAAAACCTATGAGTCCTCACACTTAGATTCCGACGGGCTGGGTTAAGTGTTGATGAAAGTGTCATATGGGAAGGATCCTATACTAGCATGAGCAAAGGACAGGCTATGGTCGGCGGCTTACTTCGCATACACCTTGTATGGCGAGACGTGGCGGACACGATGAGTTGCCGGATTGATGTGGGAAAAGCGTGCTAACTCTGCAGAGTGTAAAACTATTCGAATAGTCGAGTCCTCGGATATGGACAGTTTGGAGGCCCTACTTTGACCATGTGCAAGTTTTTGAAAAACTTTGGGTTTAAAAAAAAAATGAAGTGGAGATTGTTCCTTACACCTATACCAACGTATCGGTATGAGGTTGTTGGAGGAAGTGTACCATGACAGGCTATGGTCGGAAAAAGGAGGAGTTTTGGAGAAATAGATAAAATGGTGACTTCTTTAAAAGATAGTTATAAAACTCTTCTTACCTTTTTCAATAAAGATATAGAGATGTTTTAAACAAATAAAAGTTGGAAATTAAAATAAAACTAGTGCATACTCATGTTGGGGTAGTTTGCGAGTACATTCAAATGTACTCATATTGGTTTCGTCCCTGGCTATTGTCCTAGCCAGACTACGAGGAGGAGCACTACGTCGAGCAGGAGTATGGCGACTTCTACGCGAACTAAGGATCTCCCCAAGTCAGCTGCATGTCGGGTTGTCATCGTTAGGATATGATGTCTACTACGCCGTAGCTTCCGCTGATATTTTGGTTTGGCCCATGAAGGCACCTATGTAAGACTTGGTCTAAATGACCATTTATGTAAGACTTTTAATTCGGTATTGTAATGGATGTAAACTTTGGTATCCAATTCGGATTATGTGCAACGACAGACTGATCACGGGATCGTTGTGTTAAGCATAATCGGGTATTTCGGACAGCTAGTCCGGGGTCCCCTCACGGCGGCAGGACCTTCTTCACCGCGCGCGGTGGTGCCGTCTCGGGAGGCACACGGCGGCGGTGGTCTTCGGCCTGCAGCGGTTTGGGCGAGCTCGGCGGTCTTCCCCGGGCAGGTCCAGTCGGTTGGAGCGCGGCGGCGCCTCCCCTTGGCGGCAGGACCGCGGCCGTCGTCGTGCTGGTCCGGCTCGCCGCCCCGGCCCAGATCGGGGCCCTCGGGCCCCATCTGGGTTTTAGGCGGGCCGGCCCGAATCTTCGATGACGCGGACTTCTGCACGTAGAAGACGGAGGGCAGCTCGGATGGGGGGCAGCGGCGCCAACGGCGTGCCTTCTGCAGCGCGACCGCGAGAACTTTACGGGCCTCTCGAGGCCCGGCCGGGCCTATGGGCCCACGTGCCTGGTGTGCTCCTGCAATTGCGTCCGGTCGGTTACCATCTTTGACGGTGGAGGATGGTCCCTTCCGCGTGTCGGCGGTGCCGCGGCCCCTAGTCCCGGCTCTTCTTCTTCGATGTGCAGGCCTCTCTTCTCCGGATCGTGGAGAGACAGTGTGAGCGGCTTCATGATCGTGCTCGGTGGTGGGTGGTATGGTGGAGTGCTCCGGAGTGTTTGGGATGCTGGGGTCGGGAGAAATCCAAGTCGGCTTGTCTGACACCGGCGCGGTAGCGCCTGAGGGTGCCGCCATTCCTTCCTGAAGGGTGTCGGGTGTTCCCCCTCCCTATTGCGTACCGGGGAAAACCCTATGCAGCAGCGTCGTCATCGTCGCATTCCTTCCTGAAGGTGTTGTTTTGGTACCGGCGCTTCGGAGTACTAGGAAGTGGTGTCGTCCGGTGGTGGCACCGGTCTTGGAGCTTTTTCGCTTTGTCGATCCGCCGGTGTTGGCATTTGTTTCTTTTGTATTTTCTCTATCTTTTCTTTTGGGCGTTTTGTGCTGTTGCCGCCCCAGCGCCTGTTGGTTGTATCGGTTGTTGGCTATATTAATATAGCGGGGCGCAAGCCTATTTCGAGAAAATACACTAGAGGTAAATAAGGCCTTATTGTTTCGATTGTTTCCCTGCTTTTGGAGTTTTGGGCTTTACTATCATCGATCACATGGACGTATGCTTTGCTTCCGCGAAGATCGACCTGCACTGTCTCCTTTTGTCACTTCCGTCGTCAATTCCATGTATGTTCCGTATTAGTTGTTCTACGCCACTTTGGCCGGCTCAGTTCATCTTCAACGGCACCCGCGAAAATCAAAAATAGATCAGCTTTGACCCATCTCCGGTTTCACAAATAGATCGGATTATGGGATACTCTATTAACTCTATTTTATAGCCGGTGAAAAAACATAGCACATTGGTCGAGAATCACGTGAGTGTCACTTGTGGCATATCTAGATGCTACGAGAGAAACTCCACCCAATGGATCGCTTGCCCGTTTGACCACTCGTTGAAGTGGGTGACATGTGGGTCCGCTGTGTACGGACGTGACACATGAGAGGGTTTGTGTGTGCTTGGTGCTGTCACACACTTTTTTTGTGTCCGGACCGGGTTTACACTTCCCAATGAAAAATGAGATTACAAAATAATAAATGAAGATATGTATGTTATCACAATTATGACACTTAACACTATGAATGTACTCCCTCTGACCAAAATTGGTTGTATATAATTTGTGTGTAGATCTATTTGAATCCCTTTTTGCACTTTTTTTATCGGCCTTTTATGTTACTTCTTTCTTCACTATGATGATGTTGTATCTTCTTGAAGACATACGTGCCATATGATCAAACCTATCTTGATCACTTTTTGGATCACACCTCGAACATCTTGCCATCACTTAAAGTCCTTTTTTTTTGTTTTTTTGAAAGGGAGTTCGTGTACAAGATCAACCAGAGGAAGAACACACACGCACGAACAGAGGCAAAGGCCACACCAAACACGGCGAACACGGCACCACCAAGCAGCAGGCCACCTTCGACCACCAGCAGCACGCCGCCGGGAGAGAAGGAGGCGGCCTCACCTCGCACCGAAGCAGCCAGCTCGACCAACCTTGTTGAGATGCCGCAGAAGCCATCCGACGCAGGCACCGGAATCTTGACGCTGAACGAGCATCGGCTTCGAGCCGCCGCCAGACCGCCGTCGTCGCCTCACGCCAGAGACGAAGACGAAGGCTCCACCCGTCTTCCACAGAGCCCACCGAGTCCGCCGACGAAGGAGAGCACCCCGCCTGCAAACTCCCAGCAAGATTAAGCAAAAGCACCACCCCGCACGTCGGCGAGGGAAGCAGGACCCCAAGGACAAGAGCCGCGACCGCCACCACGGACGCCGGCTCGAGGGGAAGCACGCCGCGGCTCCGGAGAGCAGCGGACGCGCCAGAGACGGCAGATCTGCCCAAGGCCTCCACCGGAGCACCGAGGACTGAGGAGAGGACCGCCGCCTCCAAAAGCTTCTCCGACCGCGCCTCCACCTCCACCGCGCCGCCGGCAAGCAACCCACGCACACCTAAACTATGTACACGCCGGGATCCGTCGATTCCCCGTCCTCCCGCCGCCGGAGCGGCCGCGGAGGGCGAGGGATCGAGCGGATCGCCGGCGCCGAGCTGGTCCGCACGGGTTTCGCCCAAAAATCGCCCTGTTCACTGTAGGTGGGGAACGAGGGAGAGGTCCACGGGCTGTTTGCTTACGATCACTTAAAGTCCTTGTTTCAACCTCGAAACCGACATTTACAAGCATTGACTATATATAAACTCGAGGTCAAGGTCCGACAAGATGACGTGAGCTCGTTGGTGGTGATGTAGATCTGATGTGGAGAGAGTGAGATATAGGAGGAGGTTGTCCACCTTGGTGCTACTGACGTGTCGGTGGAGGAGAAACCGCCGATGAAGAGAGGGAGGCGAGTGAGAGGAATAGAATGAGTAGAGTGAGCGGTGAGAGAAATAAACGACCATGTATTCCACAAAAACTGCATATTCAACCGTTCTCATCAGTTCTTGTTCCTGAAAACTAGCCCAATACCTCATGCAGTCATCCGAACATTGTAATTTTACAGCTGATGGGGCCTGGTCTATATGCCTGCGGGCTACCAAAGGACCCCTACTTCAGTAACGAGATCAAATGACAACTCGGTCAAAGAGGAAATAAGAACTCGGCCCCGCGAGATCTCAGATATGTACTTGAAACAAGATCCCTTCTTCCTTCCGCAGGACCGTACACCAGCACTGTACTTGTCCACTGTAACTGAAACATTAAACACGGATCGATCGACCAAGACAAAACCATAGCCTTGATTCCCTCGACCACTATAACCCTGATGCCATCCATCATCATCGACTACCGAAAACAAGCACTGCACATGCATATGATGCATTCTCCATTTAAAAAAAAAAAATCTCTGAGTGATCTTGAGACGCAGAGGGCGCTGACAGGTGTCCCAATCATCACCAGCTACTGTTCGTTTCCATCGAGCACGTACGTGCATCTCCCTTCGGCCGAGACTCGTGAGGAAGCCGACGAACGGCCGTTCGGTGCCGTGCCAGACAGCGGCCATGTGCTCCCCAGGCCGGAGTTGTTTATCTGAATGTGAAGCAGGCACGACGAAATACTTCATCAGACAAATGCAGAATCCTGGTATCAATCCCCTTCAGAAATCCGCAAGTTGTATTTTAGCAGGATACGGTGCCATCGTATCGTATGATTGCAGTATACGATCGGCATGATCCTCCACCTAGGCTAAACATGCGTGGAGCCGGCGGCGAGGTCTCTGGTTCTCAGCGGCAGACCTTGGGAGTTGTGGTAGTTTGGCTATGTGGTCGTGTCCATGAGGTCACCGTGGTATGTTTGTTACAGTTGGGTCATAAATACGACACTGACGATAGCATGCGACAAGTAGTTTGGCCCGCTGAAACTTAGCAACACATAGTTCGGCAATTTTGACACTGTTGACCTCTGGGTGAAACTTTAGCACAAAATGAACCTCGGCCGAAACTATTTCACGGCATTGACCCTTTTGAGTAGCGCCTCACGATCAGGCGCTACCCTACACAGGGTAGCGCCTCGTGATCAGGCGCTACACTAGCTGCCAGCGTGGCGAGCCGGGGCCACGGGGGGCCCAGTCTGGGGGGATAGCGCCTCGTGATCAGGCGCTATGGTGCGATCAGGGTAGCGCCTGATCACAAGGCGCTACCCTTGCAGGTTCGTGCTGCCTCCGTTCAGGCGTAGATCCATCGTCAGCTCCTAATAAATATTTGAGCTGAATTATTAATAAGTAGACTTTGTTCGTACGTGCGTACACGCGCACACTGACACACGTGAGCTCATGCCCAGCTGTGTCCTGCCATATGCAGACACGAACTGCTCCTTTCTTTAGTGCTCACGTTACTCACGTAGACATCACGAGAGCACCTGCACTCTCGATTCTCGAAACAGGATACACGACACGTCGACACCGTTCACTTTCAGACGAGGAGTTGTTCGTTTCTGAGTAGTTGAAAACAATATATTTACGAATACTTTTATTGGTTTTCTTTACTCTAAGCCAATCTACAACCACGTGATTGGATTTATCTTATATTCACAAACATTTGGGAAATAGTTAAATCGGAGTCGGGACATGGATCTAGTTTTCACTGTCACACTACCGTGAACATTTGTTATAACCGCAACAACATGTAAAAACGGATGAGAAATTACTTAAACTTAGTAGACCTGGGCAATATTAATTTCGTTCGAACAACAACGTGAAAAAAAAATTATAACACGTGAAAAATTACTAGCATATGTACGAAAAATATTTGTGAGTCCACAAAAAAAAGTTATTTCTTAGTTCAATGTGACATATGGGTTCGCCATTGGTTAACAACTTATATGGCTACATCAATTTTAAAGGTTTTGGATATGTTTTTCGAATTGAGTGGCTCAAGCCTCCGATTTCAATTAGAACAAAACCACTGAGTTTTATATCATACGATTCAAACACAAAAATTCCACTTTCCAAACATTCTTTTCTGGCTCCACCAAAACAAATCTACAACCTTTTTTGTTAAATTGTGCTTATTATATAAACCAAAATCAAAACAATAAATCTTTGAACGAATGAATTTTCTAAGCTAAATTTATTGTATCAAGTTCATATTTCTGTCTATTTAAGTTGAAGATTCTACAACATTTAAGATTAACTAGTACCATTACTCAACTATCTAGAGAACATTGTCATACACATGTATATTGTTTTCAACTACTCAGAAACGAACAACTCCTCGTCCTGAAAGTGAACGGTGTCGACGTGTCGTGTATCCTGTTTCGAGAATCGAGAGTGCAGGTGCTCTCGTGATGTCTACGTGAGTAACGTGATGGAAGAAATTATACTAATCGAAACATTTCTTATTTATTTCTTCTTACGGGACCCATCGTACTATTATTATTAGTATACATTTGTTGCAGTTGAACTAATCCGGATGTGTGTGATGAGCATCAGGACCTTGATGAGCACTAAAGAAAGGAGCAATTCGTGTCTGCATATGGCAGGACACAGCTGGGCATGAGCTCACGTGTGTCAGTGTGCGCGTGTACGCACGTACGAACAAAGTCTACTTATTAATAATTCAGCTCAAATATTTATTAGAGCTGACGATGGATCTACGCCTGAACGGAGGCAGCACGAACCTGCAAGGGTAGCGCCTTGTGATCAGGCGCTACCCTGATCGCACCATAACGCCTGATCACGAGGCGCTATCCCCCCAGACTGGGCCCCCGTGGCCCCGGCTCGCCACGCTGGCAGCTAGTGTAGCGCCTGATCACGAGGCGCTACCCTGTGTAGGGTAGCGCCTGATCGTGAGGCGCTACTCAAAAGGGTCAATGCCGTGAAATAGTTTCGGCCGAGATTCATTTTGTGCTAAAGTTTCACCCAGAGGTCAACAGTGTCAAAATTGCCACATAGTTCACCTTTGTAGCTCGCCCTCGGAGCCAGAGCTGCCCTAATGCCAGCTTGTGTCGTTGATGATGAGCTCGGAGTCGCATGTTTGAGGAGTGGCAACGTTGACACTTGGGTGCGAACTTGTCAATGCATGTCGCCTTTCTATTGTGTGTCGGTTTAGTTGATCGTTTTGTTATGATGTCTCCCTTTTTACGCTGATTAGGGGACACAATTCTTCCTTTTAATTAAGATTGAGGACTCCTGTTAAAAATATTTACATGTATGGGTTCACTCATACTCCCTCTGTCTTGAAATGCCAGTCGAGCTATTTTCTTGCACGATTTTGACCACTATTAAACTATATAGATTGATAATGTATAAATGATATTGTTGTATTTATTTTGCTTAATTCTTTCATTTCATATATATGTGTATCAATTTTATGCACATATTATAAATGCAAGTAAATATCAAACACTCCACCCCACCCACCCACGGAAAATTCCGACTTATATGCAGCGTGTGCCAATTTTTACGCCTAAACAGGCACCGCATATCAGCCCGACCTAGAAATTATTATCCGAGGATCTGGATAAGAATATACTCCAACACTATATCAACGGTATCGGGGCATTTAGGGTTACCACCCCGGTTCCCTCCACTGCGATTTACTTTCCTCTGTCGCTAGGTTACATCACTCCGCGAGCAATTATAGTGACTCACCACCAAATGGAGCACGGATTTGGCGGAGCTGGCCTTGGTGGCGTGGCTCCTCCGGACGGTGTCGGCCTCGTCGATGCGGCGGGGGCATAATTGTTGCCATTGGAGGACTTCGTCTCCCCGAGGCTCCGTCATCTCGAACTACTCGAACCGATCACCGATGGCGATGCGGACGAGCTTGTCGCAATCATGATCGACGACGAGTTGCTGCAAGGCATCAAGGAGAACTTTGGCACGACAAAACTAGTGCGGTGGTAAGATGGCCTTTTGGTTTAAATTTGTTTACGTAAAAATCTACTGTAGTTCTATTTTTCGTGAACTATGTTTTGGTTGGTGTATAAACTATGTGACCGCTTAAAATCCAGCGCAAAATATGATTTTGAATTTTCAGTGCCAATTTCCCATATTTGTTCTGCGCGATGGATTTGTAAACTGGAAAATCAGTTTGGGGGTAATGTTTATGTGGGATCTGCTAGAGATGCTCTAGTCGGGGTATTCTGTACTTGCGTAGAAAATAAAACGAAAAAATAGTTCGTGTAATGCATTACAACGCGGCAGCCAAAATACGCTGCAGGATCGAAGTGGGGCATGGATCCCAGCTAGCCTGATCTGAAGCCAGTGAGTGTACACTGCATCATCCAGCTAACAGCAATTTTGCTTTGGTCAGCTCAGTTTCAAACAGTGACAGCCCCACACCTCATGTGGGAGCCAAATCCGCACAAGGATCGCAATCCCATCTCCTCCTGAGAGCAGATGCCCTTCACTGTCCGTGTCTCCTGGCTCTCCTGCGCCCCAGATTAATCAATCAGCTGCAGGCCCGCGCACCTGATTGCCGAATATTATACCATTAGCGGCAATTGTTCTGTTTTGTTTTGGGATTCTCTCTTCCCTCTTAATCTAGCTAAGTAGGAGGTCTTGCCATTTGTTGCTGTCCGTGGGTTTGGACTTGCGGTGCTCTTCATCCGGTTCTTGGAGGCGTGAGGGCTCCAATCGAGCAAGAATCGAAAACTAATCAGGTGAGTGGAGCCAAGAATCGACAGTCTCTTTCTTCTTTTTCAGCTCCGATTCTGGAGGGAAAAGAAATGCGGCATTTTCAGTTTTTTTTTCTCTCCTCCGCTTCTTCCATGTTCATGGTCTTGCTCTCTTACTCTTAATCCTTTGTTCTTCCGCCATCTCTAGCTTTTCTGTAGAGGGTGCTTACTAATCAATGCGGTTTTGCTTGGCGCTCGCAGGTTGGTGTTACTCGGCCGAGGAGGGTAAAAAAAACCCGGTGCCCGGGTAGGGTTTACCCGCTAGCTAGAAACCGATTGCGGCGGCGGCGGCGGCGGCGGCGGAGGTCGCCTAGGTTTGAGAAGAGCGATGAAATCTTCCACATATTTGCTGTTGATCCTGGTGGCGTTCTTGATCCCGGGGAACGCGCGAGCGCAGCCCGGACCTGTCCTCATCAACTGCGGCTCGGGTTCCAGCACCATTGTCGACAGCAGGAGATGGGTTGGGATTCTCCCCTTCCCAGGAACCTCACACTCAGCTCTCCCGGTTCCGTCGCCTCGGCGGCTCCGGGAGCTGGTGGGGAAGAAGGGCCGTATGGGGATTTGTACAAGACCGCCCGTGTCTTCAATGCTTCCTCGACTTACAGCCTCGGCGTCGCCGCCGGGACCTACTTCCTCCGGCTCCATTTCAGTCAGCTGTTCGCCAATCACAGCGCCGGGGAGCCGTTGTTCGATGTCGCGGCGAATGGCCTGAAGCTCCTCTCCAAGCTCAATGTCCCTGGAGAGATTTCTTGGAGGAATTCTCAGATCAACTCCACCAGCGGCGTCATTGTGAAGGAGTACCTTCTCAATGTTACTTCTGGTAAGCTGGGGATTGAGTTCACTCCTGACGAAGGATCGTTCGCCTTCGTCAATGCCATGGAGGTTGTGCCTGTGACTGGCAGCTCAATCTTTGATTCAGTTAACAAGGTGGGTGGTTATGGGTTGAAGGGCCCTTTCAGCCTCAGCGAGAGCGGGATCGAGACGATGTATAGGTTATGTGTGGGATGCAGCAATATAGAGAGGAAAGAGGACCCGGGCTTGTGGAGAAAATGGGATTCGGATGAGCATTTCATATTCTCTCTGAATGCTGCACATCCCATCTCCAATTCTTCCAACATAAGCTATGTGTCGGCTGATGATACCACATTAACCCCTTTGAGGCTCTATGAGACCGCAAGGGTGACGACAGAGAGTTCAGTCATGGAGAAGAAATTCAATGTGTCATGGAGTTTTAATATTGACCCTGGCTTTGATTACTTGGTTCGGCTGCATTTCTGCGAGCTGGAGTATGACAAGGCTGAGCAACGCAAGTTCAAGATTTACATAAACAACAAGACTGCTGCCGAGAGCTATGATGTGTTTGCAAGAGCTGGGGGGAAGAACAAGGCTTTTCATGAGGACTTCCTTGATGTTGCCTCACCACAGATGGAGACTCTTTGGGTTCAGATGGGGTCTGAGGCTTCAGCAGGTTCTGCGGCCACTGATGCTCTCCTAAATGGCATGGAGATCTTTAAGGTCAGCCGGGATGGAAACCTTGCTCATCCAACCATGAGGATTGGGGGTATCAGTGGTGGCGTAAGGAAAACAAAACGGAGCCCCAAGTGGATGCTAATTGGTGCTGCTTCCGGTCTGGTAGTTTTTATTGCAATTGTTGGTGCCGTTTATATCTGTTTCCATTTGCAGCGGAAGAAGAATTCGGCTAATAAAACCAAGGATAACCCAACTGGTATGAAGCCACTTGTGCTACATGCTGCTACGAGTACACGTTCCCCAACCCTTCGCGCAGCTGGGACATTTGGGAGCAGACAGCTTGGCAGGCGGTTTACCATTGCAGAAATCAGAACAGCCACTGCGAATTTTGCCGATTCCTTGGTGATTGGAGTGGGAGGTTTTGGCAAGGTCTACAAGGGTACAATGGAGGATGGCACTCTGGTGGCAATTAAGAGGGGGCATACTGAGTCTCATCAGGGTCAGGGTGTAAAGGAATTTGAAACTGAGATCGAGATGCTCTCGAGGCTGCGGCACCGGCACCTGGTGCCCTTGATTGGCTATTGTGATGAGAGAAATGAGATGGTCTTAGTTTATGAGCACATGTCAAATGGCACCTTGAGGAGCCATCTCTATGGAAGTGACCTTCCTGTGCTTACATGGAAGCAAAGGCTTGAAGTATGTATTGGCGCAGCACGAGGGCTTCACTACCTTCACACTGGACTTGACAGGGGTATAATTCACAGAGATGTCAAGACTACTAACATTTTGTTGGATGACAACTTGGTTGCTAAGATGGCAGATTTTGGCATCTCAAAAGATGGTCCAGCTTTAGATCACACTCATGTTAGCACTGCTGTGAAAGGAAGTTTTGGTTACCTTGATCCAGAATACTATAGAAGACAACAGTTAACTCCAAGTTCAGATGTGTACTCTTTCGGTGTCGTGCTGTTTGAAGTACTATGTGCTCGACCGGTCATAAATCCAACCTTGCCAAGGGATCAGATAAACCTTGCCGAGTGGGCTCTGAACTGGCTAAGGAAGAAGTTACTTGAGACCATTATCGACCCTCGGTTAAATGGAAATTACACACTTGAGTCCTTGAAGAAATTCAGCGATATCGCAGAAAAATGCCTTGCAGATGAGGGGGTGAACCGGCCTTCAATGGGCGAAGTCCTCTGGCACCTAGAGAGTGCTCTGCAGTTGCACCAAGATCATATGCACAGTGCAAACGGTGATGTTTTTTCAGGGCTTAAACTGAAGCCGTCTCATGTATCTGTGAATATAGAGTGCCTCGAAGAAATTGAGGAATCTACTCGTCCAGCCTCTCGAGATGCAAATGCGCAAGCTATTCATGTCAAGCTTGAGGTGCCATGACACGGAAGGAGTTTCAAGAAACTGAATAGGGTAGGTCTTGTTAATGCTTAGATGCATTTTGCCTATAGTACCGTGACACCATATGTGGTACAGTCAGGGGAAATACCTTTTGGGAGTTTTATAATTTTGCTGATGCGCAAAATGGTTTATGTGTCAATTCCATTGATTCTTTGTAAAGCACTGGAACCGAATGCTATATAGATCGTTAGTTGGAAACACGCTGAGAAAATAAATTGGACAATTTTCTCGTCGATTGTCCCATGTTCACTGTCTGTTTTTCTGTTTTGTGTCCTGTTCAGCTATTTTTTCAGTCATCTACTGTACGCCGATATTCACACCCTTTTTAGCTGAAGCCATAGCATTCTGCTGATTATTTTGTTTCGATTACATCAAGGCCACAACATATAAGAACATTATTTGCATGTGTAAATTTACCACTTATGGTAATTTAGCCTAGGGACATAGGTGGCCAAATATTTACTCTAGCGTGTTCGGCAACCCTCCGGCTCCCAGCTTCCCGTCGGAGCGGAGCGGAGCAGCACCGAACACACCTGCTCCGCGGAGCCAGATCCGAGAAGCGGACTATTTCGCAGTGTAAAATGCGGAGCACCGTTTCTAGCGATCCACGGAGCAACAGAGCGCGGAGCAGCCCGTAATTACACGGAAATGCCACCCCGAAGTGAAAACTGTTCGGCGTCTTTCTTTTTTTCCTCCCGACCGAGCCCCATGGCCCTTCTCTCCCGTCCCGCCCGCCGTCTCCTCCCGGACAGCCGCCAGGTTCAGAGCCGCCGTCCCCTCCCGCCCGCCGTCTCCGCCCGGTGCTCTCCTCCGCATTCTCCTCCCGGCCGACGAGAGGAGCTCGCCCCCGACCGGATTTTGGCGCCGACAGGAGCTGCTCCCCTGCGACCAGATCGACGAGCTCGCCCCCTGACCCCTCCGCCACCATCCCCGTCTTGCTCCGGCGTTAAGGATATGGAGGCAGCCCTCGGCCTCGAGGGCGGTGGCGGAGGTCTGGGCCCTTGGCCTCCATGGGCGGCGGCGGTGAGTGGACCTCGGCCTCCCGTCGCGCGCGGAAGGTGGGGGAGAGTGGCATGGCGGCCCGCCGGCGCGCGCAGAAGGTCGACGAGGGCGGCATGGCGGCCCGCCGGCGCGCGCAGAAGGTGGAAGAGGGAGGCCCGCCGGCGCGCGCAGACCGAGCATGGAGCTGGCGATTTCCGTGCGTCGGTGGGGAAGGGATTACTCGTGGGGAAGAAGATCCTGACGTGGGGTCCACTCGTCAGCGAGTGCTGCTCGTTGGGCTGGGCTGGAGTTTTTTTTTTTGAGAGAGCTGGCTGGGCTGGAGCTGCCCCGAACGTTTTCTGCTCTGCTCGTGACGCGGAATCGCTTGGAGAAGCGCGGATCGACGGATTTTCCTGGAGCGGACCGTTGCCGAACACGCCCTAGATGATGTAATTGTTGCATGGTACATAATTTAGTTTTCTGTACCCAGGCTTCAAGAAGCCAAAGCACTAGTATTGTAAACAAGAAGAGCACCACCCAGCAGAACTCCAACAAGAGTGGCTACCCAGAGCAACAACCCTGTTTTTGCTGCATAAATAAACGGATGCATGTTTATACAACTGAAACACCTGTTCTATCAAACTAACAGCGAGAGATTTAAGATTGTTGCCTTTGGATGGCTTACCTCCAGCATAAAAGTCACCACTCGGAGACCATTCTTCTGGATTATATATAGGGCTACAAAAATACATCACAAATAATGTCATGAAATTGGAGGCAGTAGATGAGTTCTCGATGTTGTTCTTTTCATTGTTTCTTACTGGCAGTGTGGTAGGTTGGCTTTTTTCTTGCCGCGTCTTTATAATCTTGCATCAGACTTTTTAGCATATAATTTTCTAACACAAGTACTAGGTTTTGTATTAACTTAAGAATGAAAATAAGTTGTATTTGTTTGTTGCTGCATTGGGTTGAATGTTTTACCTGTACCCATCAACATTTGCTCCGTACTTGTTGGCAAACTGGTAGACACCCTTCCCCTGATAAAAACAGATTGATATTAAATGATAATCAGTAATATATTTTTTAGAAACAAGTTTCATTTTTTGAGCCTCAAAACTAACCTTGACTGGCCTTCCAGATGCATCGACACCATCTTTCAGTTCTAATCCTCCCCCAGGCCCTATATGTTAACGAAGCACGATTCCATAACTTGCTATAAGATATACTCAGGTGTTTAGAAAACACAGGTAGTGCTATTCAATACACTAGTAATATTTTCTTTTTCTAACAGAAACTTAGTATGACAGCAGGTAGATTTTGTAGCATGTACTGACCGAAAGGCTGAGTAGTCTGGACCTTCTTTGCTTTGTTGGACATTACTCTGAAAGATGACGATCTTGCTGAAGGCTGGGTGCCTTGGAGCCGTGACTGCCTGAAAAATGGAAATGGAGATGGTTTCAGAGCCATAGAAGCCATAATCGAGGTCGCCATGTGCACGACAGTAAGCTCTCTGCTGCCAGTCTTTTTTTGCTTTGCCAAATCATGTGCAATAAGTTCTTTAAATACAAGAAAGTAGGTTGGATGTAGCAGCAAGTGATTGAGCTCAGTTTGACAAGCGTCAGTTGCTGTGTGGTGCCAATAGGCCATGGATCACAACTTTCTGATCTGTCGTTGTCCTTCACACGACCAACTGAATGTGATTGAATTTGAAGGAAGCATCTAGCAGGTGGCCGTATAATCCTGATAATTCTTCTTCCATGTTCCCTGATAAAGAAATGATGTTTGTTCTTTTCTGAATAATTACATGTAGATCGAGTTTCGGATAACTTATCCTCAATCTTACCATCATAATCCAATTTTTTTCTTAATATCTAAAACTAGAATCACATCTACTGATTTCGTATGGTTATCCAGGTGCATCTTATTTAATGCTTCCTGCCCTCTTGTGCACGAAAAAAATGACGTTTTAACAGTCTTCAAACTGTAACTTTGCACTAGTTTCTGTTGTCATATATAGTATGTAACTTATTAATAAAAAAGATTAGTATACATGTGGGCAGGAAAATGGAAAGCATCATTAGTCTTTTGATCTTTAACCCAAATGGCAAAACTCTGTGGTTATCATGATGGACAATGGAGAAGCATCCTGTACATCATTTGTAATTTAATATGGTGGAGCCTATCTTCCTCAATAGTTTTTCAAGCCATTGAGGTGTGAAGAGCATGTACTCTCTCTGATGTGCAGAAGGCTTTATGATAGTTCGTCGTAATACCCAACAATTGTATGCAGTATCTGGAGATATATTTAGCAGGCCATCTTAATTTTCATCTTTACTTACAGAATATAGTCGTTAACTCCATGATCAGTCAAGTGCCAAGTTTGTAGAACTTACTTTGTGAGATAGCCTATGAGCATGCCAGTGATAACTTAATCATGCTTGCAGCATATGCTTGGACAAACAACATTAATATTTTCAATATTCACTGTGGACACTGATATTTACATCCCGTTACATGCGTCATTACAGTTGCAGTTTTATTCGATATACACACATCTTTTGGCGCATATTTTGGTTTTCTGCAGATAGGCTTCAAGAAGCCAAGGCACTAGTATTGTAGACGAGAAGAGCACCGCCCAGCAGGATTCCAGCAAGAGTGACTGCCCAGAGAAACAGCCCTGTTTTTCCTACATAAATCAACAAATGAAGTCAACGATAATGATTTTTAGATACAATAAACATTGTGACAAATTTACAATGTAAACATTTTTGTTTTCGAGATGCCACTCTCAGTTGTACCTCCAACATAGACGTCACCACCTGGAGACCATTCTTCTGGGGTATATATTGGGCTGGAACATAAAAAGGAACAGTATAAGTCATAAGAGATGCAACGGAGGGTTATCTGTGAGACTGTGAGTTATGTAGTTATTTCATTGCCATCAAGATTTCTGCATTTCTTCTTTGTATTTCATCCTTTTGAGAAAAACTGTATGTAGTTTTTCTTTGTAAGTATATACCTGTACCCATCAACGTTTGCTCCATACTTGTTGGCAAACTGGTACACACCCTTCCCCTGATAAAATTGGAAGGTTATTATTGGATGAACAACAACGATAATAACGTCCAATATGCTTGTTTGAGCTTATCCCTCACCTTGGCCACCCTTCCAGACGCATCAACGCCATCCTTGAACTCGGCTCCTCCACCAGGCCCTAGAAGTTGGCTTACCATAAATTTGTGAGAAGGTAAAGTCATCATGTTCAAGTCAGGTTCTCTCTTTCAAGCCTAATATTTACACTTTCATCTCTGAACTTTAATTCATGTACTGACCATAGGGTTGGTAAGTCTGGATCTTTTTCGCCTTGGCCACTATGAGCAACGATGGCCTCGCAGAAGGCCGCATGCCTCCGATCTTTGATCGCTTGCAAAGTGGAGGTGGAGATGGTTTCAGAGCCAATGAAGCCATGATAGAGGCAGACATGTTGTTTGTGACAGCACTCACTCACTTGCTCACTCACTCTCTTTGAGTTTACTTGCGGTTTGCTCTTGGAACATGCTTGGTTTAAATACAGGAAGATTGAGAGTAGCAGACAGGGAATGACAGGGATTTTTAGTTTGGACATTTGCTATAATTGTGTGTCATGGGTCCATGATCACGTGAACAATCCTTGTCTCTCGTTTGGCTGATTAGAAACGGCTCACTTATGAAATCAGGAATGGATAATACTGGGGATTTCATCTTTGTCTAGTTGTTTCCCTGGTTGAGAAATTTCAGCCTGTCCCCTCACAAGTCAATTTTGAGACTACCAGAACTGATCATCTTATCTTTAACAGTAACATCAGAATATATGTTCTTGTTTTTTTAAGATTTGTTTTTTGACAGGGCAACAAGTTTTATTGTTGTGTAGATATGATAATGTATTTTCATGTTCCAAAATCCAAATGGCTAATAATCGGCATGAGCCGCCTACATGTTTCCAAGGACCTATAACCTATTAATATTCTGGTACTATGCAAAGGCTGGGGAACACCCTCCATTTCGAAAAGATAATAATCTGGTACTGTTTGCATGGCATCGCGATGGCCTCTTGGCTCTCACTCTCAGTGAATTATCTTGCAAATTATATTTTGGTCAATCCTGACGTTCTAGCATGAAATACTCACTATCACTATGTTCCGGAGTTGTGTGCTTACTCACTATCACATCTTGGCCTAAAACATGTCTAAATATGTGTGAGCTAAAAAAAAGCTAAAACATCTTACATTTAAAAACGGAGGGAGTATGTAACTGATTAAAATCTTCAAAATAATAACAGTCCATGAATAGAAAATTCTCGGTCCTCGTATATTTTTATTCGGTTCCTCATCCACCCAACCTCTCTAGTCTCTCCTATACACCAGCTCATGTCGAGCCTTCTGCCATGCCTCTAACTCCTTTTCCTCTTCCGCATGAGATGGAGATTGATCCCTAATGTTGTCCATCGATAAACTCTAGCATAGGCGTACATTGTCAACAACCTAAAGGTAGATGCAACCGGGGACGTCATTTTTTCCCTTGTTGCTGCCACCCAACATTTCATGCGATGTATGTTAATTGGGTTTTCCATTGGCATTATTTGGTCAGACTACAAACTTTTACGGCAGCCCAGCTCGATTCTAGTGTAGCATGCTACACATTTTATAGTGAAAGTAAACAAAGGGTCTGGCAAGGCTCTGAATCTGGATGGTGTGCCAAGTGATTTGCAGAACAGAGCTTGAGTAGATTTTACATTACAAAAGGTTCGTTCGAATCTCTAAAATTGGAGGTACTTACATATTTCCATCCGAGTACATGGTACAAGAAAGCCGGTTATGTACAAGGCAATTAAGGGGGGGGGGGGGGGGGGGGGGGGGGGGGAGAGAGAGAAGGAAATGGTGATGGCAAGCTAAGATGCCGGTGGGACGGGGGACAGGAGACCGACTATATCTCTCCTTCCAGGGTCTACCTGGATGATGTAGAAAATTAGGTTGCTCATATCTCTCCTTCCACAATCTACCTGGATGATGTACTCCCTCCGTTCTGAATTAATTGATTCAGATTTAGTACAAGTTGTACTAAATCTGAATCAATTAAATCAGAATGGAGGGAGTAGAAAACTAGGTTGCTCATCGAGTGTCTACAAAAAAAATTAGCGAGTTAATAGTGTGAACCCAATAGAAGGTGAAAATCCCCCTCACGTGGCAGTGTCCGAAGGCAAGTGACCAACCCAGTAGCAAACATGGTTGTTACCGGTGTAGATTTTTTTTGAACTACTAGATCTATTATATTATTAAGAGAACAAACAATAGATGGTGGAGATTGATCCATCAAAAGTAAAGATTTTTTAGCGGCTAAGATGATACGCGTGATGATGCACGTAGCCTAGGTAAGACGTACCATACCAGGACTCTTTCCATCTTCTATTCAACGACCAAGACCTGCATGCAATCAATCGAGAGTCTAGGGCTCTAAAAATCTTCGTGGATCAGGCGAGCAGCCGGTCATGCTCATGGGAAGGCGCAACGGCAGTTCTGCACCACCGGCCGGGCCACTAAGCTGGAAATCAACGCGCGTATTGCTGCTGCCGATGCTTCCCAGGTTCAAAGCATCACGCTGCTTTTTTGCTCCTTGGTATGAGGTCACGTTCATCAATAGCCTGCCCTATGACGCTTTTTGTGTCGGTAGCTATGTCTAGGAATTTTTGTTAGCATTGCATATCTGATTCCAAATAAGTTTTTCGTTGTCCGCAGATAATGGCGTACGCTGTGGCGTTTGGCCGCGTTGTAGCACTCGAGAATAGATTCTGACTAGACACACATAGAACTGCCGACACCGGCGTAATTCTACCGTCAGTGGACCATCACGTTTACGGCCACCAAAATTGTGTCGTCGGCCGACGGGCCTCATGAAGCAATACTACGACATTCTGGATAATGGCGTCAAGGCATCCTGATTAAACGTTCAAAGATATTGAATGGATCGATATCCTAATACCACTCCGAGACGTCGGCATCGGTGAGATCTTGCCCAGTTCACTTTAAATGGCCAGGAAATCAATCACCACTAGGGATCGGACGCCGATCCCTAGCTTCCCATCGGACTACTGCTGCACCACACGATTGCTCTTATCGGAGGCGTGGAATCGGCCAGGCAAAACCCCTCCAAAATTGTGCATGCAGCGGTTGCACTAATGGAGGTTTATTTCCTAATAACTATTCCCTTGATTCAGGCCATAATTAATTGCTAGCGTCATGAAAGTTTATTTCAAAATGTTGTCTACTATTTTCGTTGCAACCTATCTTTGCTTCATACTGTAAAGAATAGTTTGCTTCTCTGAGACAATTAAGATTGTTTCGAAAAAAATCAAGAGAGTTTTTATCAATTATTTCGTTTCCAACAAAGAAAAATGTGCTTCAAATGACCGAAGATTTGTTTCCTTGTAACATTATATTGCTTCGAATGAGTCAGACATTTCCTTATATGAACACTGATTTCAAACATAATTGACTTTGCATCCAAACATATACATTTTGCTTATGTGAATTGACGAGATTGCTTCCAAGTTAACTGGAGATTGTTTCGATCTAGTATTTATTTTCCAATAGAGAAAAATGTGCTTCAAAGGACCGAAGATTTGTTTCCTCGTAACATTGTATTGCTTCCAATAACTCGGAGATTTCCTTCTATGAAGGTTGATTTCAACCATAATTGACTTTGCATAAAAAAATACATTTTGCTCGTGGATCGACGAGATCGCTTCCAAGTTAACTAGAGATTTTTCGATCTAGTATTTTTTTTCAACACAGAATCAATGTGCTTGCCAGAACCAAATAAAGTTTTGAGGTAACACTAAATTGCTCTCAATGGTAGAAATATAAGTTTCTATCAACAATGCTTCCAAGAGAATATAATTTGCTTCCAAATAAGATTAATTTGCTCCCAATGGTATCACAAATTGCTTCCATAAACAACAAAGAATTGGTAATTGCATGGGTTAGGTTATGTGGCATTCGGGCAAAAGTACAATGTGTTCCACCGTTATAGCCATGGTGTAAACGTGCAACATCGACGAATGACATCTTGGCGAAGGTGATCGTCGATGAGGTTATGCGGTGACATTGTTGCTAGAGAGGCGGCAACAGGGAGGTCCCATGTGGCAGAAACAGCGTGGGACCCAGACGGCCCCCATGCCAGCCCCTGGATGGCGTGATCGAGAGCACGGAAGCTAATACACGTCCGACGTCCATGACCGAGTCTGTCTGTTATACAATAGAAACATATATATGTGAGAAACATAGGAGCATGGTAGGCACTGCATGATGCAAAACCTGGATCATTTACGAGAAGGAAGCAATCTGCATGTCCAAGAAATATACTGTATGAAGCACTCTAATGCTTCTTGTTGGGAAGCAGAATTTGTGTCGTAGGAAACATGTAATATGGAACGAGAAGCATGTTTCACACCATGCTTCCATATAACAAAAACTTATACAGTATTCATATTGCTTCCACTTCATCAAAATTCAGTGCATCCATGGTAGCACCATGACGAGCAGATTGCGGCGAGGAGCCAAGCTGAGCAGCGCGGAGAGTCAGTTCAAGGAGACAGGGTGGCGACGAGTTGCAGTTACCTACTTTGAATTTGTGTAGTCCGTTCAAGGAAGCAAAACGCTGCTTCGGGCGGAGCAGCCTGGTTGACCTGGTTATGCCGGCCGCGTCAGCTATAGACCGCGGCCACGGTGGTTAGGGATGTCCCGACGACGTCTCCCCGCAATGGAGCCGCATGTTGCCGGTGTAAGGCCCGAACAAGAGGAGACACAGGCATATTCCGGGATCGGAAGGTGGCGGCCGGGTGGAGGCAGAGATACAATGGGGAGAGCAGATGTGGCAAGATTTGTGGAAGAACGAATCAGCGGGATTTTTGGGATGGATTAGGGGATAAGCTGGACGCACTAGTAGAAAATGGGCCTATGGTCCCGGTTCGGTTGGGCCTTCAGTCCCGGTTGCCCAACCGGGACTGGCCAATCGGGACCAATGCTGGTCCCGGTTGGGCCACGAACCGGGACCAATGGTTGTCCACGTGGCCTGGTCTGGCTGCTCGTGGGGGGAGACTCATTGGTCCCGGTTCGTATTACGAACCGGGACCAATGAGTGCTTTTTTTTTTTGGTATTTAGGGTTTAGGATTCGATCTCGCCGGTGCCCCCTCTCGCCGGTGCCCCCTCTCCCTCTCGCCGGTGCCCCCTATCGCCGGTGCCCCCTCTCCCTCTCGCCGGTGCCCCCTCTCGCCGGTGCCCCCTCTCCTTCTCGCCGGTGCCCCCTCTCGCTATCGCCGGTGCCCCCTCTCCCTCTCGCCGGTGCCTCCGTCGTCTCCCCCTTCTTCGCATCGCCGACGAGCTCTCCATCGTTTCCGTACGCATATTATACGCTCTACTATATACACAGTACACGTTGATGCATATATAATTAATATTCGATCTCTTGCGAGAATACAACTATTTAATTACATGGAGATAGATCAAGCCATCAAGGCATATTTAGTTCATCGTCCGAAGCATAATGTTCTCCCTTTTCATCGATGGCCTCCCTAAGCAGAAATCCCGCCAATTCCTCTTGAATTGCTCCTACGCGCAGTTTTGGTTCGAGCGTCTCCCGCAGGTCGCTCAAATTAGTTGTTCTCCGCTCAGTGGTCAACTCGCGAATGAACTCGCAAACGTAGAATCCACATAAATTACTCCCCGGTGGCTGCTGCGGACATGTCACCGATTTATAAGTTAGCTCATCTTTGAATGGACCTTGTACCTTCTGTTTGAAATGTGTCCAACACCTGCTTTGGCAAAGAAAATGAACAAAGGAGTTATTAATTACTTGACATAAGGGAACGAACGAAAGAGGGCGATATAATGCGATAATGATTGAAATTACTTGTTGAGCATTTCTTTCATGTCGGACCACATGTCTTGGTCCCAACTTAATGAGTCGTGGACTTCAACTGTGGACTTGTCAGGTTGAATGCTTAGCAGAATCCAGTGGAACCTGCGGACGTTTACATAAAGCAGACATGCATAGCTCATTAATTACACTTAACATCGAGAAAGCCAAATAAAAATATGTACAAGACAAAACACTCACTTGAAGTTGTAAGGAAATAGTATTTCCGTACAGAAATGTTGCATGGTTAAAAAGGTGGTCAGGTCATGCTCCACGTCTTTGGGGTGATTGACTAAGGTATATGAATTCACGATATACGGGTCAACGAACCCGACCTCAAAAACTTTAGTTCTTTTGCATTCCATCATCTTCATTCTGCATAATAGCGTACAAAAGGATATATATATAGTCAGGATAATATAATACAGGCAATGAACGAGCTGAGCTAGAGACTTAATTACGAAAATAAATCACTTACAGACAATAGCAAGAGAGGATAGATTTGTCGAGGGCGCGCTTTTGGAATAACTGGAACAGTTCAGTCAGTTGAACCTGTATAACGTAACGTTTGAAGAAATGCTCCACTCTAACGTCCACCGGAAACCAATCTTTCGCGTCCTTCTTTGATGTGTGCACCATGTACCAGTTATGCAAATTTCGCATATGTGTTGATAGACGCGCGAGCTCCTCATTACTGACCATAGGCTCCCCTTGGACATATTTCCGTGCCATCTCTAACATTGGCGCAGATTCATAGCCTAAAAGTTGACCAAGGCTCATACCCAAGGCGGTAGCCTGTTCCTTGGCCTGCGATACAGTGACACCAAGTTCTTTAGCAGCAGCCATGGCTCTGGGGTCCAATAATTCCAGGTCCTTATCCATAGCGTCTCTGAAGTCCTTGTCGGCATCGGAACACACTATGAGCGGGGGGACCGATTGATTTTTCTGCTGTCCGAGCTGGGCAATTTGTTTCCCGCTTTTTGCACTTCTTCCCTTGTTCTGCTCAGACTGGGCACGTGCTAGCTTAGTAAGTTCACGACCATAGTCAGATGGCAGATTCATCGATATCTGGGATGGCTGCTCAAGGAAGGACTTTCTCCACTTTTTGGTTTTTGCATCATATACCGGCTTCTGCTCGGGCTTTTTTGGTGCAAAAAAAGCCTTATTGTAGGCAGCCACCTCCGCGGCGTTTTCCGCTACAGTCCTGTCATAAGGTCTAATGGGAAGATTCTTATGAGGTACTGTTGGGAGGGGCGACCTTTTACGTTTCGGTGATCGCTTACCCCTCATAGTACGAGCGGTGGGCGGAAACGGCTGACGCGGCGGCGGAGACGGCTGACGCGGCGGCGGAGACGGCTGCGCTGGAGACTGGTGAGGCGGTGAAGAGGACTGTTGCGCTGGAGACTGGTGAGGCGGTGAAGAGGACTGTTGCGCTGGAGACTGGTGAGGAGTCGATGGCCTTGGCTGCCAGTTCGGAAGCACGATGAATTCCTTTGGCCATAGAATGGTCGCTTTCTTGGCTTCTCCAAGTTCAAGCACCTCCCCATCTTCACCTGCAGGGTGTTGCAGCTTCAGCTCCTCATAATCTTTCATCACTTCATCCACCGCGACAACAGCGTAGCCATTTGGAACCGGAGAGAAATGGTAAGTTGGATTAGGTCCAATTGGTACGACATAGCCGACCGCCACCTTAAAGGTTAAGTTAAAAACTTTCACATGCATCTCACAAGGTGTGCTCTCCATGATATCATCCACTGGGTAGCGACGAAGTGGAGCCACTGCATCATCATTACCATCCTGGAGCTCCGTGGAAGCCACGCTGCTTTTCCGATTCGATGGGACACCGGTACCATCGCATGCAGCTTCTACCATGTGCCGTTGAGATTGGCCGCTAGTACCTTGCTGGCTAAGCACGGCAATTTGTTCCTTCTGCAGCTTTAATTCTTCTTCTATATTACGCAGCCGGTCTGCAGCAGCGCGTGCTTCCATTGCCTCCTTTTCCTTTCTCCTCTGATGGCTTCTATCAGGAAATTTCTTCCTGTGCTCGGGAATCGCAATTGTCTTGGGCTTGGAGCCAGGTACGCCTCGTAACCGTCCGTCGTGTTCCTTATTCCCAAGGGCGCGTGTGAGCTCGTCATCCTCTCTATCGGGAATGAACCGTCCCTCTTCAACATCCTTTACTGCTTTTCTAATTTCTTGGATGGGTAGTAGGGGATTATCTTTGTGTCTTCTGTTATATATGCACTTCCCTTCTGCGTCCAACGTGCCCCCATGCCCGTAAAACCAATTTCTTGCCCGTTCGATCCACTTGAGTGGCTCTGGAGTGATCCCATTAGCCAGCAGGTCCGCCTCAAGTTTCTCCCACTTAGGCATGCTACCAGCGTAGCCACCAGGCCCCATAGTATGGTGGTACATCTTTAGAGCAGCATTTGCCGCATTTTTTGCAGACTTTTCCAGAGCTTCCTCTGATTTCTTGTACGCCACAAATTCTTCCCAGTAGTCCTTTATCTTCTCATACCCTTTATCGAAGTCTGGAGTCTTATTTTTCTTGACAAACAGTTTGTTCAATCTTTTCTTCCAGTTCTTGAATAGCTCGGCCATCTTCCTAAGTGCCCAGTCCTTGACTTTTTGCTCCATGATTTTCCGGGCTATCTTTTCTGCCTCATCTGGATCCTCCTCATCTGAATCCACCTCTGGCGCCGGCAGGGTGAAATTAACCATGAGCTTTCTCCAAAGTCTTTCTTTGCCCTCATCGCTGACATATAGCTGTCCTTTCTCCCTTGGCCGATGCCATTCTCGAACGGTGATCGGGATGAAGTCCCTAACAAGAACTCCGCATTGCTTTACCATTTTATTTTTAACACCAGGGGGAGCAGTCGGTGTGCCGTCTTCGGCGACTCTTTCGATCGTGTACCTTTCTTGGTCGCCCAACTTTTTGGCTGGGCCTCGTTTTGTCCTTACAGAAGATTTGCTCGATCCGGAGGGCTAAAAGAAGAAAGAGCGTTAATATATGTATATAGACATCAGAGGCTAAATTAATACAATCTTCGGCTTCATTAATATATGTATATGCACCTCGCCGGAGTTTGCAACATTTAATGTTCCACCGGAGCCTTCGGCTTCTCCCTCGTCGGCTTCTCCCTCGCTGACTTCTCCCTCACCCCGGCCGTCGGGTTCTACCTCACCGGAGCCGTCTCTTCGGTTGAGAGACTCATCTCCCTCACCGGAGTTGTTCAAAAACTCCGTGGTGACATCGACAATATCTTCCGGCCCGCGGATTATATCCTGGAGGATATTTTCCTGATCTTCGTCTCGTTCCATAGTTTCTGCAAATTAAGAACAATGCACAAAACTTTAGTTGGGTAACTTGTTCCATATGTCAAGATACATCTACAATATCATCTCATTTGCAAGAACAAATTAGAAACTTCATATGCTGCCGTATCGTAAACCCGTAAACTCGTAAACTCGTATCGTAAACCCGTAAACTCGTATCGTAAACCCGTAAACTCGTATCGTAAACCCGTAAACTCGTATCGTAAACCCGTAAACTCGTATCGTAAACCCGTAAACTCGTATCGTAAACCCGTAAACTCGTAAACTCGTATCGTAAACCCGTAAACTCGTTAACTCGTATCGTAAACCCGTAAACTCGTTAACTCGTATCGTAAACCCGTAAACTCGTAAACTCGTATCGTAAACCCGTAAACTCCTAACACAGTACTAACAATTCCTAACACAATTTTACATCACAAAAAATCCTAAATGTTTTCCCTAATGCAGCAAGTAATTCACTATATACATCACACTAAAATTGTAACCTACAATTTTAATCTAATATATTACTTCTAACCTAACAATTTCTATATACATCACAATTGCTACAATTTTAATCTAATTACTTCTAACCTAGTAGAATGCAGCAAGTAATTCACTATATACATCACACTAAAATTGTAACCTACAATTTTAATCTAATATATATATTGTACAAAAAAAACTGTAAATTGGCTAACATTTTGGTGAACAACAAATATACATCACACTAAAACTGTAAATTGGCTAACATTTTGGTGAACAACAAATATACATTGTACAAAAAAAAAATCTTGCCAACATTTGGACGAATTTTGCCAACATTTGGACGTGTACAGTACGTACGTAGCGGCGACGGCGGCCGGGGATCGATCGGCAGGGACGGCGAGGCGGCGTCAGGGCAGGGCAGGGGTGTGGGCGTGCGGCCGGCGTCGGGGGCGCGAGAGGCGTCGACGGTGTTGGGGCGGCGCGGCGTCGGGGGCAGCGTCGACGGCGTGGGGGCGGCCGTGGAGGGCGCGAGCGGGGGGCGCGGCCGTGGAGGAGAGGTGGCGCGTGTGGAGGAGGTGGCGCGGCCGTCCAGGGCGCGGCGGACGTCGACGGCGGCGGCGGGGCGCGGCGTGGGGCGCGGCGTGGAGGTCGGGCAGCCTGCCGGCGTCGTTTCGCTCTGCGTCGCGCCTTCCGGTCCTTAGTCGATTTTGCCTGAATGGGGAAGAAGAGAGGGCGCGAGCAGTTATACTAGGACTCATTGGTCCCGGTTGCTGGCAAGAACCGGGACCAATGACCCTTTGGTCCCGGTTCTTTCCACCAACCGGGACCAAAGAGTGGGCAGTTAATGCCGCGGGATCCACGGACTCATTGGTCCCGGTTCTTGGTAGAAACCGGGACCAAAGAGTCCTTTTTCAAAATTATTTCGAACTTTTCAGTTCTGAAATTTTGTTCCCGCCTTTTTTTTTCTTATTTAGGTGTTTGGATATGAATTTCAAATGGTTTTGAATCTGAAAAGACTTTCAACATGAAAAGTTTTTAAATTTGAATAAATAATCCAAAACCATTTTCTGTTTTCTAAAATAATTATTCTAACTATACAAACTATTAACCATTTTGCCATTTTCAATTAAAAATGCATTAACTTTATTGCATATTTTGAATTGACAAAACTTTCAACATGATTAAATCCGTAAGTCGAAACTCGACTAATAATACGTATAAATCGATAAAAATTGATTAAGTAAGATTTATGATTAAGTAATAATAATTATTAATTCAACATGATTAAATCCGTAAGTCGAAACTCGACTAATAATACGTATAAATCGATAAAAATTGATTAAGTAAGATTTATGATTAAGTAATAATAATTATTAATTCAGTTAATTCTATTTTTGGTGTTGTAAAATCCCATGGCAAGCAGAAGTAAATGCAGAACAATTTCAGAAAACCTATATTTGTAAGATGAATGTTTGGTGTTGTAAAATGCAGAAGAAAGCAGATAAAAATTATTAATTCATTTATCTTAATGCATTACATAAAAGGTTTAATACATTATTACACATGATACAACGTCTCACAAGCGCTTGAAAGAAACACACCCCTGATCCAACATCACGAACATTATTCTACATAAACGGACTTGCTGGCTCGAAGGCCGTAGGATTAGGGGGAACGGCGGGAGGAGCCAGCCCCGTGGGCGGCCGCCCGGTTCTCGCGCGCACGTTTGCGGCGGAGGGCAAGATCCATGGAGGATGAGTCTTTCAGCGCCCAATCCAGATCGGAAGCCTCCTTCGCCTTGAGCTGGTAGGAAGTCTTGGCTCGCTGGACAGGGTAGTCGCGGACAGACTGGAAGGAGGCTTCCATGGCCTCCTGTATCTGCAACCCACAACCTTCTTCCCCGTCGTCGCTCCAGTCGAAGTCGTCGTCCTCCTCCTCCTCCGCGGGAGGAGCGGCGGCGCCTGGTGGAGGTGCAGCGGCGCCAGGTGGAGGTGCGGCGGCACCTGGTGGAGCAGGAGGCCGGTAGCTGGGCATTCCTCTCCACGCCGGGCTCGTGGGCATACGGCGGGATAGACTCCCGCGGTTGCGCCCAAGCGCGCTCTGCCGAGCACGCTCGACCTCGTCCAGAAGGCGCTGCGGCGGGCGTGGCGGATCCATCTCGTGGAGACGATGCGTTCGTGGCTAGGAATGGTGGATTAGGGTTTACCCCGTCGGCGACAATATATAAAGACCTCCAGGGCAGCGCTGGGGGAGGACAGGTGCCCAGGAAAGCGCTGGGGGAGGACACGTGTCGTGACCGCAAAGCCCGTCTTTAGTCCCGGTTGGTGTTACCAACCGGGACTAAAGAAGCACACAGATCGTGTGTTTCTTTCAATCGCTTGTGAGCCGTTGGATCAGGGCCGGGTGTGTTTCTTTTGAGGGATTGTGAGCTGTTGGATCAGCAGTATCACGACCACTTCGTGAGCCACATGACCCGGTTGGTGTTACCAACCGGGACTAAAGAAGCACACGGATCGTGTGTTTCTTTCAAGCGCTTGTGAGACGTTGGATCAGGGGTGTGTTTCTTTTGAGGGATTGTGAGCTGTTGGATCAGCAGTATCACGACCACTTCGTGAGCCACATGACCCGGTTGGTGTTACCAACCGGGACTAAAGAAGCACACGTACCCTATATATAACCGCCCTCCTCAGACAAGTTACTCACTCACACAAAACATTCCAGCGTCACTCGGAGAGGCATCTTTGGGCAACCAGCGGCAAGACGTCTCTGATGACCTGCGACCGTTCCAAACGGTTGCAGATCATCAGAGATGTGTTGCCGGACGGTTGTAGATCATCAGAGACGTCTTGCCGCTGCTTGGATCGAAGTGGTGCTCAAACACAAAACATTCCAGCGTCACTCGGAGAGGCATCTTTGGGCAACCAGTGGCAAGACGTCTCTGATGACCTGCGACCGTTCCAAACGGTTGCAGATCATCAGAGACGTCTTGCCGGACGGTTGTAGATCATCAGAGACGTCTTACCGCTGCTTGGATCGAAGTGGCGCTCAAACTCACGAGCCACCGTCGGGCTGTATGCAGGGGGAACTGTGTTTGGACGGTCGAAGCTGAGGTTTGAGAGGTTCCCACGGGAGGTGTGGGAGCCGACAACCACCTACCACGCGTGTTTCACCACATAAAGGTTTAATACATTACTACACATCACATAAAGGTTTAATACATTACATTGATTTACATAAAAGCCATGAACCCTTCTTCGCGTATGTCCCTAGCCTATGATCGCTTCAGCCGTAACCATGGAGCATCTTCATTATTTAACGGGATGCTTGGGTCAGTTCTCACTGTGAAGGGCGGAATTTCATCAAACTTATCATAATCTGCTGACATGTCTGTCTTGTCCTCGACTCCCACGATGTTTCTTTTCCCTGAAAGAACTACGTGACGCTTTGGCTCATCGTCTGATGTATTCGTTTGCTTGTTTTTTCTTTTTTTCGGTCTGGAGGACATGTCCTTCACATAGAAAACCTGAGCCACATCATTGGCTAGGACGAATGGTTCGTTCTTGTAACAACCAAGATTCTTGAGATCCACTGTTGTCATCCCGTACAGCTGGTCTACCTTTATCCCTTCTCCATTCATGTTGACCCAACTGCACCGAAACAAAGGGACCTTAAAAGTAGGTCCATAGTCAAGTTCCCATATCTCCTCTATGCGACCATAGTATGTGTCCTTTTGCCCATCGTCGTTTGTTGCATCAAAGCGGACACCACTGTTCTGGTTGGTGCTCTTTTTATCTTGGGCGATCGTGTAAAATGTATTCCCATTTATCTCGTACCCTTGGAAATTCAATACAGTCGAAGATGGTGACGCGGCCAACAAGTAGAGCTGTTCTCCGACAGTGGTGTCATTCATGAGCTGTAATCGCAACCAACTGCCGAAGGTCTCCATGTGTTTTTCTTTAATCCAGGAGTCATCCTTCCCCGGGTTCTTGGAGCGTACATAATTCTTGTGTTCCTCGATATACGGAGCCACGAAGGTGGAACTTTGTAGAACTGTGTAGTGTGCTTGAGTTAAAGAATGCCCGTCCCTACATATCAGTGCTTTCTTTCCTAGCGTGCCTTTTCCACTCAGTCTCCCCTCATGCCGCGATTCAGGAACACCAATCGGCTTAAGGTCAGGAATAAAGTCAACACAGAACTCAATGACCTCTTCTGTTCCATAGCCCCTTGAGATGCTTCCTTCTGGCCTAGCACGGTTATGAACATATTTCTTCAAGACTCCCATGAACCTCTCGAAGGGGAACATATTGTGTAGAAATACAGGACCGAGAATGGCAATCTCGTCGCGTAGGTGAACCAGGAGATGCGTCATAATATTGAAGAATGATGGGGGGAACACCAACTCGAAGCTGACAAGACATTGGACCACAGCCTTCTGTAAACTTGGTAGAGTTACTGGATCGATGACCTTCTGAGATATTGCATTGAGGAATGCACATAGCTTCACAATGGGTACTCGAACATTTTCCGGAAGAAGCCCCCTCAATGCAACCGGAAGCAACTGCGTCATAATCACGTGGCAATCATGAGACTTCAGGTTCTGGAATTTTTTCTTTGCCATATTTATTATTCCCTTTATATTTGACGAGAAGCCAGCCGGGACCTTGATACTGCTCAGGCATTCAAAAAAGATTTCCTTCTCTGCTTTGGTAAGAGCGTATCTGCTTAAGTATTTACGCCCTTTATCCGTCTGCTTGTTGTATGGGTCTTTCATACGTTGCTGGTCTGCCCGTGCTTCCGGTGTATCTTTTGTCTTCCCATACACGCCCAGGAAGCCTAGCAGGTTCACGCAAAGATTCTTCGTCACGTGCATCACGTCGATTGAAGACCGGACCTCTAGGACTTTCCAATAGGGTAGCTCCCAGAATATAGAGCACTTCTTCCATATGGGTACGTGGTTGTCAGCGTCATTCGGAACAGATAGACTGCCAGGACCCTTTCCAAAGATTACTTCTAAATCCTTGACCATGTCATATATAACATCACCATCAGGGAGGTTAGGCTTCTTCCGGCAATCTGCCTCACCGTTGAAATGCTTGCCGGGCTTTCTTACGGCATGACCGTTCGGAAGAAATCGACGATGCCCCAGGTACACATTCTTGTTTCCCAAATGTATACTTTCAGTCTTATCTAAACAGTGCGTGCATGCATTGTATCCCTTGTTTGACTGTCCTGAAATGTTACTAAGAGCAGGCCAATCATTGATGGTTACGAACAGCAACGCTCGTAGGTCAAATTCCTGTTGTTTGTGCTCATCCCACACACGTACACCTGGTTCGGACCACAACTGCAAAAGTTCATCAACTAATGGCCGTAGGTACACATCAATGTCGTTGCCGGGTTGCTTCGGGCCTTGGATGAGCACTGGCATCATAATGAACTTCCGCTTCATGCACAACCAAGGAGGAAGGTTGTAGATACATAGAGTCACGGGCCAAGTGCTATGACTGGAGCTCTGCTCCCCAAAAGGATTAAAGCCATCTGTACTTAGACCAAATCTTAAGTTCCTTGCGTCATCTGAAAATGTCGGGAACTCTCTGTCGATTTTTCTCCACTGGGACCCATCGGCGGGGTGTCTCAACTTCCCGTCTTTCTTACGCTCTTCTTTGTGCCATCGCAACAACCTGGCATGCTCTTTGTTTCTGAACAGACGTTTCAACCGTGGTATTATAGGAGCATACCACATCACCTTAGCAGGAACCCTCTTCCGGGGGGGCTCGTCATCGCCCTCAACATCACCAGGGTCATCTTGTCTTATCTTGTACCGCAGTGCATTGCATACCGGGCATTTATCCATGTTCTCGTACTCACCGCGGTACAGGATGCAGTCATTAATGCATGCATGTATCTTCTGCACATCTAATCCTAGAGGGCAGATAGCCTTCTTTGCTTCGTATGTAGTCTCGGGCAATTCGTTATCCTTTGGAAGCTTCGGCTTCATTATTTTCAGTAACTTCTCAAATCCCTTGTCAGAACAACCAGTCTCTGCCTTCCATTTCAGCAGTTCCAGTGTGGTACCGAGCTTTGTGCTGCCATCTTCGCAGTTTGGGTACAGCAACTTTTTGTGATCCTCAAGCATGGCCTCCAACTTTAGCTTCTCCTTTTCTGTATCGCATTCTCGCTTTGCATCAGAAATGACCCCACCAAGACCATCAGCGGGCTCATCTGATGCCCGATGTTCACCTCTTTCTTCTTCAACGTCTTCCATAACAGTATCACCGCATTCCTCTGGGAACATAGGATAGTTGTCATCATCCTCCTCTTCTTCATTGTCTTCCATCGTAACCCCTCTTTCTCCGTGCTTGGTCCAACAATTATAGCTGGGCATGAAACCTTTCCGAATCACGTGGTCTTGAATGGTTCTCGGGTCAGAGTACTCCCTGACGTTCCGACACTTCTCACATGGACAAGGCATAAAATTATTCACTTTGTTTGCCTCAGCCACATCGAGAAATTTATGCAGGCCTGCAATAAACTCGGAACTGCGTCGTTCGCCGTACATCCATCGCATCCGTGCATCCATCTGCATCATATATATAATTAAGTTTATCAAATACCATTACAATAACATCTTGAATAGTGAAATGACCACCGTACATCGACACGTGCAATATTTCTGTATCAATTACAGACGAAAAGGATAAAGTTGCTAACCTCGGTGCGGGTCGGGCATTTCATCGAACACATCTTGTGCGTGGCAAAGAGAAAAAAAACTAGCACCCCCACTTCCCACCAATCCAGGAAAAAAAAACAGAGGAGAGAGGGGGGTGGGGGCAACAATATATAGGCAGGGGAGGGGTATTGGTCCCGGTTCTTGGCACGAACCGGGACCAAAGCTCCGCGGCATGCCACGTGGTCCGGCTCTGGAGCTTTGGTCCCGGTTCTTGGCATGAACCGGGACCAATGCCCCCAACCGAACCGGGACCATTGCCCCACGGGGCCCTGGCAGCTCGAACCGGGACCAGTGCCAGGCACTGGTCCCGGTTTTTGCCTGAACCGGGGCTAATGGCAAAACAGTACTCCGGACCAAAAGTCCTTTTTCTACTAGTGACGGAAATAATGGGGATGGAGCCGTACGTATATGGAGGTGCACAATTGACGGCCCTGTTTTTTGTGTGTGACAAACTTGCATCAGGACCGTGTGATTCAATGGTAATCGAACGACATCGGATTGGTCCGACGTTTTCCTTTGCATCGGCCCTCGATCTGTAGTATTTACCATACTCATATGCATACGTGCATCAATGTTTATGTGAAGGTATGTAATCATCTGATATGCACCATGTTTTTAATGTACAAATAATTTATGATCGTGCAAGATAAAGCCCCTATAGCCGTATGTGCATGCATATGAGCTGAAGTATTTATATCGAGCGCTCCAGACTGCCCTAGAGATAACGAAGTGCGACACAGGAATCCATGAGTGAACAATTCAGGTATATATAATACTTATTTTGTATGTTCTATTTGATTTTTTTTTTCAGGTACAACGTACAACTTCTGATGCGATGCATTTTAGATCAATTGTGGTTTTACTCAAATCATATTTGTATATGATTATTCGTCCGCTCTTTCTGCAACTGTTTAATTTAGATTTTATTTCCCTTGAAGCTATGTTCTGACCAATAGACAGCTATCCGGCGTGTTCCGGCTTACAGGTTTCTGGAGGAACCCACGAAATTCTAGGTATTCACGACATTATGCATGGCGGTCACGCCGTCGCATACTGTATAGCAACGCCGCCCCAAAAACGTTGAGGCCGCTGCGACCCAGGAAACTAGATTTGCCGACGTTCTGGATAATGGCCGTCAAGGCATCCTGATTAAGCGTTCAAAGATATTGAATGGATCAATATCCTAATACCACTCCGAGACGTCGGCATCGGTGAGATCTTGCCCAGTTCACTTTAAATGGCCAGGAAATCAATCTATACTCATATACATACGTGCATCAATGTTTATGTGAAGGTATGTAATCATCTGATATACACCATGTTTTTCATGTACAAATAATTTTTGATCGTGCAAGATAAAGCCCTATAGTCGTATGTGCATGCATATGAGCTGAAGTATTTATATCGAGCGCTCCAGACCGCCCTAGAGATAACGAAGTGCGATACAGGAATCCATGAGTGAACTATCAATTTAAACGGCCAATTTCAGGTATATATAATACTTATTTTGTATGTTCTATTTGATTTTTTTTTTCAGGGTACAATGTACAACTTCTGGTGCGATGCATTTTAGATCAATTGTGGTTTTACTCAAATCATATTTGTATATGATTATTCGTCCGCTCTTTCTGCAACTGTTTAATTTAGATTTTATTTCCCTTGAAGCTATGTTTTGACCAATAGATGGCCGTCCGGCGTGTTCCGGGCTTACAGGTTTCTGGAGCAACCCACAAAATTCTGGGTATTCACGACATTATGCATGGTGGTCACGCCGTCGCATACTGTATAGCAACGCCGCCCCAACAACGTTGAGGCCGATGGGACCCAGGAAACTGGATTTGCTCTTGCACTGGATTGAAGCCTACGAAGCGGGGACAACTAAAAGAAGTGGTGCTGGATTTGGCTGCCATAAGGAGGAGAAAGATGCTGCACGAACGAGCAATCGTACTTACAATAATATTGTTGACAGCTGAACAAGGTACGTTTGATGCATGCGTTTGTGAGGAATATACTTGCAGTTTAATCGAAAGTGTTTTTGCTCCCGAGCTCCAGTGCTCCCTCCATTTAAAAAAATTAGAAAATTATATTTTTGAGTTTCAAAAAATTCTGAAACAAATCACGGGTGTGGCCAAGGCTTTATCCCATAAACGTGCAAAACTTCAGTTTAAAATACTTTATATTAAGGGCTATACAAAAATAATAAAATCTGGTAAAACCTAGAGATTTGTAGAGACATATTAGATCCATAATTTGTCATTTTTGTATAGCTCAAAATACAAAGTATTTGGAGTTGAAATTTTACATGTTCGTGGAATATACTATTAGCTACACGCAGAATTTTTTTTTAGAATTTTTTGAATCTCATAAATATGATTTTTGATATTTTTTAAATTGGAGAGATCATTGGTATCCGGGAGTAAAAAGGACATTCATCATGCACCTGTACGATCAAGTATACAGTAACATGCATCATTCCTAGGTGGAAGATCGAGGAGCGTATAGAAAAGGAATTCGGGCAAACTACATATCAATGGGATTCTACCGTAGATGATGTTGTGGAGTACACAAGTTAGGCGTCGAATTTGTAAATATTGGTTTTTTTTTTATTCTGAGATTCAACCGCAGATGATGTCGTGGAATACGAGGCTACAAACAGTTGCCATCCTCTTGAGTTTCTTTTACTTGCAGGTGAAACATTGATGGTTTCCATATGCCATTTAGAAACGTATCACTAAGCAGGGAAAAAGACATGAAGCGAATCGAATTGGATATAGGTTAGTATCACTTTAATCTGCATGCATATTTTCTCTTTTAGAAGTTTTCAGTTTTGTTCATGTTTGTCATCATCTGATGCACACGTTCCATGTCATTTGAATGAAAATAAAAACAATAGTGTGTTGAATCTTTTTCCGGTCCACGTGTATCAAAATATATCTTTATCTAATATATCTTTGTCTTATGCATATTTTCTACAAATCCTATTCACCTTATGTCTCTGCTACGGTAAACACTGGTATATCGCCCGAAATATATATCGGAAAAAATAACGATCTTCGGAAATAAATTTGGTAAAAACAGATTAAACTTTGATACAAATTTCCCATCAAATGGATTAACATGCGACAACAACAGAACCATTGCATTAAAGTCCATTACATGACTGTAGATTGCATTATGAAATCTACAATTCAAGGTATAAGCTGGTAAGATCTCTACAACCATGCAAGGACAAGATGGAGAGCACGAAAGAAAAATAGACAACAATAAAAATGAAGTTACTCGATTTTTGTATTTGTAACATTTATGAAAGTTTTGTCATTGGAAACATGTGTGCAGTAACAAAGCTCTACAAACTATGTATCATAAAATATTTAAGGTATTCACACTCACACACTTCGTATTCATCTTCAATTTTTACCACGAAGAAAAATAATACGTCATGTATGAAGAAACAACTAAATCTTATTCCTAGCCGCGCAATTGCGCGGGCCACCTAGCTAGTTTTAAGTAAGATACCATTTTATATTGGTTACTATATTGTCGACGACTCTAGTTGTACGGAGGAAAAAAAGTCAATGGCTAACTTATTATACCTCACAGTTAAACCTTTTTGTTATTTGACTTCCTAAAATAAACACAACCTTTTATTTCATTCAATTTATTGTACTCCCTCCGATCCGAGAAAAGTGTCGCGTCAGGCCACTTTACAGAAAATCCCTCAATTTCTTAGACATAGGGAAAATTGATAGGCATAAGCCATTAGACGTAGATCGTTATGTGTACGTCATTCATTAGACGTAGGGCGATTGTTATTTTATTTTTCAGAGTCAGAAGCCAGAGAAATTTGAGAAGGCTTCACCCTGTACTTAAAGCCCAGTCCACTAACCAGTGAGTAGCAGTAAGGCGGAGCCCAGTAGAAAGAGGCACCAACCCCGACGACCCAATCAAAGCCCACATCCACACTCGCATCTTTTCCACACCGCATCTCGTCGGTCTCCCCCCTCGCCGGCCCTCGTCGCCGGCGATGGAGCAGCCCCGGCCATCGCCGCCGCCGCAGTCCCTTTCCTCACAGGAGTGGGAGAACCTCCTCGAAGATTTCTCCGCCCCGCCGCCGCGCCGCGACCGCTGGCTCCACCTCCCGCTCCTCGACCTCGCGCTCGCCTCCCTGCCCCGCCGCGACCTCCCCGCCCACCTCAAGCCGCTCCTCCTCGCCCTCATCGACGACCATCTCTTCCCTCCCCCATCCCCCTCGCGCCAACTCCCGCTCCTCCTCGCCTCCCTCCTCTCCTTCCCCCACGACCACCCGCTCCGCGACCACCTCCTCCTCACCGTCGTCTCCGCCTTCGCGTCCGCCCTCTCCACGCCCCTCGCGTCCCCGGACGACGAGGCCCCGCCGCTCGCCGGCCTCGTCGACGCGCTCCTCGCCGCTGCCAACCGCCCCAACCACGCCACCGACCGTGCCGCGCGCGCCCTCGCTTGCGACGCGCTGCGGGCCCTGGACGAGGCCCTGCCGGGCCTCCTAGCCGACGTGCTGGGCCACGCCTACGCGCTCGCCTCCGCCGAGCGCTCCCCCGCTGCGCAGTCCTACATCCTGCTCCTCGCCTCCGCGGCCCGCGGCGTCGTGCGCCTTGGGAGGCTGGGATCCGCCGCCTCCATCCTGGCCGTCTCGGGCCCGCCCACCCCGTTCTCCGTGCCCGCCCACCTCCTGTCCTCCTCCTCGCTGCCCGTGCCTGCGCCCCCGTCGGAGCAGAACGTCAGAGAGATACGGAAGGTGCTGGCCCTGATCATGGAGAGGCCGCAGGTGCTGACGCCCGCGGCGGCAATGGAGGTGACCGCTATCGTCGCCGAGGTGGCGTCGGCCGTGCTGGAGTGGGCGCCGGCCATCACAGCTCAAGTCAAGGTGCAGTTCGGAGGGATGGCCTACTCGTCCAGCCCGATGTTGCTGCACTCGGTGCTCATGCTCTTTGTGCGGTTCCCCGACGCGTTCGGGCTGAGGACGAGCGTAAGATGGCGCGCTGCCTTGCGTTGGCCGCCTGCGAGGCGTACCGGCCGCTCCCAGTACGGTTGCTGGCACTGCATTGGCTGCTGGGCACCAAGAGGTTCAGAGATTCGGTGCCTGGACTCGCCCGATGGTTCTACCCTGGAATGTTCGATCCCCTGGCGCTTAAGGCTAAGAAGCTGGATTGCCTTGGGTTTGTTGCTGCTAGCGTTGACGGTGATAAGGTTGGAGGCCAGCAGACAACTGAGCTCATCGATGATGGCCTAGTCTGTGTTTCGGCCTTCAGGTGGCTCCCGGCATGGAGTACTGAGACGGCTGTCGCGTTCCGAGCGCTGCACAGGGTCTTGCTTGGTGCTGCCCCTCACAGCACCAATGACACAGGTTGCTCTGGAGTTGGTGAGCTCCTGAATTCAACTACCTTCCACCATTTCCAGGTAGAAATCATGGATAAAGTTAATGATAAGCACACAAACATCAATTTGCAAGGACCCTCGTTCCATCCTACTGCAGTGAAATTTAGTGATTCCTAAATTTTCTGCGTCATTCTTTATGCAGGCTATGTTGGTTGATATGGCATCAGAACATCGGAGCTTAGTCCCAGTGATTGCTGATTTCATCAACCGCTTGCTAGCTTGCACCACACATCGGTCGCTGGGGGAACTGTTGCTTCGAACCGTTGATGAGTCCCTGCTTCCGAGGCTTGAACCGGGCTACCAGCTCGCGTCTTACTACCCTCTTTTTGAGAAGATTGCACAGAATGAGGCAGTCCCTCAGCTCCGCCTAATTGAATTGCTCACCAAGCAGATGGTTTGTCTTTCCAAGAAGCATAACCCGGACACAGAACTGAAGTCCTGGTCTCAGGGCAGCAAGGTTTTGGTCATTTGTCGTATCATGCTGAAGCACCATCACAGCTCTCATATATTCCTTCCCCTCTCTGACCTACTCGTGCGCACCATCAAGTCATTTCCAGACCTAGAGGTCAGGGACCATGCAAGGTATCTTCGTGTTTCTGTTAATGACGCACATAGAATTCTGACATTGCTCTGTCAGTGATATATGTTTCTGTATTGCCTTCTCACTGCTTTAAATTATTCACCCAGGATATGTTTGCGGATGTTATCCTGTATTCCTGGCAAAAAACTGAGGAATCTCATGGGAATTGGAGAGCAGCCCACACCGTCGCATCCGGGTTCCATGTTTGATGTCCCATCACCACATCCTGCTCAAGATCCTAACAGCATTCCTAGTTTGGCATCGTACATTCATCTTGAAAGGGTTGTGCCGTTGGTTGTGAAGCAGTCATGGGCCCTCACATTGCCTAATTTCAGTGTCCAGAGCAGAGCATCTGGCCACATTCTAAGTATACAGGACGTGACTGCCACTCCCCCGGAGCAAGAAAAGCCACCACAACCCACCATCGAGAGAATTGGCTATACACAAGAAGCACTACGCGTGATGGATTCAAAGGGTGCTGAAACTTTGGAAATCCTTAGAAGGCACTTTTCATGCATTCCTGACTACCTGCACTCATCTGGTCTCAAAATCAAAATACATTGCACGTTTAGATTTGATTCAGAGTCATTTAACAGTGCTTGGGGATCTGATTCAGCTGTTTCTTGTCCTGAAGGAGAAGATGAGTTGCCTGCCCTTTATGCAGTGACAATTACCTTCTCATCCAGTGCACAGTTTGGGAAGATTCCCTCATGTCATGTGCCTTTCCTTTTGGGTGAGCCTCCAGGTTCCGGTGTGGACATTGTTCCCGTCGATAACTGCCACCAGGAAGAATCAAGTTACTGTGCATCAGTGCTGATAGAACTGGAGCCTCGAGAGCCGTCACCAGGTCTTATTGATGTTGACATTGCAGCAAACACAGAGAACTGCCAAGTCTTATCTGGTTCTCTTCAGCCCATTACAGTTGGCATTGAAGACATGTTTTTGAAGGCTAGCACACCTCCCGATACCCCAGAAGATGGTGTAGCTCAATATTATCAGGATCTGTTTCATGCTCTATGGGAGGCCTGTAACAGTTCCTCTAACACAGGTCGTGAGACCTTCCCTTTGAGCGGAGGGAAAGGGTTAGCTGCAATTAGTGGAACCCGGTCTGTCAAGCTTCTTGAGGTGACTCCAAAGGTTTTTATCGGAGCTGTTGAGAGATACCTCGTTCCCTTTGTTGTCAGTGTCGCTGGGCAATCACTCATCACGATTCTAAGGGGTAATGGAGTTATTAAGAACGTTGTGTGGGAAGAAAGTGACTCGGATGGTACAGTTGGTACTGATGCACTGGTTCCATACTCCACGGAAAACAATCTCCAGCTTCAGCACATCGATGATGACGAAATCGGGATCGGTCTGGAGAGGTATGCTCATCTAAACAAGAGAGATATGGGTGTCGTGCGTGTTCTGATATTCCTGCCACCCAGGTATCACCTCCTCTTCTTAATGGAAGTAGGCTATGCATCTACACTGGTCAGGATAAGAACAGATCACTGGCCATGCTTGGCATATGTTGATGAATATTTGGAAGCGTTGCTTTAACGGGGAAGGTTTCTCAGGCCAATAGTATCCAGTTTTGTACCTTATGTAAGAGTAAAGAGCATACAGTGCGAGCTTTTGTATTTCTTTTCATTTTTGGGGGCTTCTTTTCCTGTGCTGTACCATGAGGGCTGGAGCTGTGGAGCATCATTCTTTTTGCGGATTCCGAAGTGTAATTTCCAGGGGAGAGGGCAATTTTGTTCATTGGTCATCATCAAGAATATGTGATTGTTTATAGAAACTTAAGTTCCCATCATATGTTTACTCTTCCACCAGCTATGTAAAGCTGAGGTTTTCTTTCGTGTTGATTTGTGGAAGGAGCGACTTGTGGTAATCAGTGTTCATTTGCAACAAATTTGTGAGTCTTCAGTCCTGAGCATCCAATGCTTATACTGTTATACATTGTCAACAGATGTGTGATTTACTAGTTGATATTCTATTAAACAAGGTACAACCTCATATCAGCATATTCCAGTCTTTCTATATACATTGTTTGTATCTACGAAACCGAGCCTTATGCATTGTATGTGTAAATACATGGTGATTGAACTTTGGAGTTTGGACAAATGCTAAGAACAGTAGCACCTGTAGTTTACTGGGATTGCATATCCTCCTGGTCCCTTTATTCTGGAATTTTTATATGTGAAGTCTAAGATCATAAGATGGTTCTAGCTCGTGTAGTTCTAGGAGATATTTGATAGCTGTATTCTTGGCCTGTACGTCTTTATATTCATTGGGATGCATGCACAGTATTAAAGCCACTTGGATTATATACCAGTAACTTCATCATGCTGTCCAGTTGCACACCAAGTGCAAATTTGTGCTGCAGACATAATCAGAGTTTAAGTTTAAGGTACAACTGAAAGCTACCACCCTGTCCTCTCCAGATTTCAATTAAACTTCTGAAGCTGCTTTTATGTTGTTCTATGGAAAGGCAGGATGGCTGGATGCTAATGTCGGTGTGGAAATAGTTAATGGTCCTTTTTTAGCAGCAATTATTGGGTACCATGCTAATCTTCTTCAACACATGTAAGGTTCACTAATAAAAAATATATTTATGTAGGCTCGGTCTACTACGGGGAATTTGACGATTTGCCCCATTTTATTTTGCAGTTTGATTATTTGCCACATCCTGTGTCACTGACATGTGGTGGTCATGTGGCAAATAATCAAATTTCAGGTGTAAAGCGGGGTGTACAACCCTCTAAAGGCACTATTCACTGGCAACCATTTTGCAAAATCCGAAGATTCAGACGATTTGAATCCGGTTCTGGTCTGCAGGAAGCAATCAGGTAGTAGAATCCTCCCTTCTCCCTAGCCTTCCTAACATGGTGAAAACCTATATCTGACTCATAGTGCTTTTTATTTCTAAGCCCACCTCCTTTATCCATAATCTCTTACATATTTGAAGGCTAGAAGTAATTATTCCACATAATTTCGTCGGTTGACATGAAGTTCTTTCTTCGTTATGGCCTGGGATATGCACAAGATTAAAATCACTTCCCATGTTCCACTGGCCATTTCCAGTATGTTCCCACTCAACTTTGGCAGTAATATCCTCTACCTGTAATTGCTTGGTTGCTGCGGTTCAGGACAAATATCAGAGAGAGAATAATGATTTTAGAATCTACAAATTATAATAAGAATTCACATAGGCTCCAAAACATCATGTGTTCAAAAATACGAATTGAAGCAACTGTGATCTGTATTTCAAACTCGATATAGGCACTCGATCCTTATACATTGCCATGTCCGGACACGTACATGTCATATCGTTGTGACTGCATATCCTCCTGCGCCAGAACAGCTGCCTGGCCCTTTTTTTGTTAAGAACCCATTAGCCGATCCGGTCCCTATAGAATATTACTCGCCAACTACTTGGTGAAGTGTGGTACCATACAATAGGAACAAATATTTTCAAAAGAAAGGAGTCCACCGCGGTAGTGGTCAAGCCAATAGGAAAGTTAATTAAGCCAACTCATCAACCCTTGAAAGTGTCACACAAGTAAAATAATAAAAGACAGTTATCCGTGATGTGAGGGCCAGGTTATTGGTGCTAATCATGTGCATATTGAAATGGACCGACCTCTGGCTAGCTACAAATTAGTTGATGTTTGTGTGTGTGTCAGGTGTAATGGTGGGAGGAGTCGCAGGTGCGCTTCCTCTGTCCTTGGTAGCCTTGTGATTCAGTGGGTCCTCCCCTTCACTTACGTTGAACTGAACTGTAACCAGAAAACATGCGATAGGAAAAAAAGAAATCCCAACAGACTGATAAAAAATTCCGACCCCTTGCTTCTATCGTCGCGCCGCCTGCTAGTCACCGAGGCTGCATCGAGTCATACACCTACTCTACTTCATGGCAAGGTCTTCCGGCGCTAGGGTTACCGCACTGTCATCTTCGCCAACCTCCTTTTTGAGTGGGAATGGGCGCATGGCAGAGAGAGTAGGCGTGGGAAAGAAAACCAGGAGGTTCACTGGAGTAGGCCTCGTCAGGAGGGGCGACGGACGAGGTAGATGTGCTGAGACGGCATCTGGTGCACGATCTTTCTCTTTGTTTGCTTTCATTATGGTAGCAACATCAATTGTTTTTGCCTCCTACAAGTTAGAACATTGTGAGAGGCCTTAGACTATGCGATTTTTGTTTGTCATTAATGTTTATAGGTGGGAATTAGTCAAAAGCCTTGGATTATGTGGACCATCTCTTCCTCCCTGATTGGTTATCATTTGCATTCGTTAAATTCACATAGAATCAGATATCAGTTGGGATACTAAACCATTCCAATTCTGGCAAGTTGAGTTTCTGAGTCATGGGAAGTTGTTGACTTTCCTTCATGATTGTTTGTCTGTGAAATGAGAAACCTATGAAGCAGTCTTTAGGCAAACTTGTTAGTTCGGAACTTCTGATGCCTGATTTACTTACCCCGATTTGAAGTATAGATTGCAAACTCTTTTTTTTAGTTGGGGGCTCCCTTTGATGTACACTGAAGTCTGAAGGCCGGACCATCATTCTAATTGCAGATCAACATCTGTAATTTCCTGGGTAGATGACAATTTTATTCATCGGACATCATCAAGAATAGGCGATTATATGCTGAAAGTAAGTTCTCATTATGTGTAACTCCAGTGATGCTTCTTTCGGGGGAACGAACCAGCACTTCTGGATTGCGCCGCTTCCTTTTCATAAATCTACAAGTATTGAACCATTCCGTTCTAAATTACCAACCAGCACTTCTGGATTGCGCCGCTTACCAACCAGCACTTCTGGATTGCGCCGCTTCCTTTTCATAAATCTACAAGTATTGAACCATTCCGTTCGAAATTCACACGGGATTGTTGCGATTTGGGAGTGTTCTTGATGTTTTAGGGGATGTGGGGAAACAAGGGAGTACATGTTAGGTGATGTCCCCACTTAATCCATTCAAGCCTCATTTGTTTGGCCTCATTACCTGCTTGTACTGACCTATAGCTGCTTTGGCAAATTTTGGCAGTGACTCGGAACTTGATTGGGATCTTGTAATTGGCTAGGCTTGAGCTTTGGAACAAGCTTTGTCCCACCTGCATTGTCTTCACGTACAAGTAACACTCGCTTGCTAACTGATTAAGCTGATTAATCGAATGATTTTGGTGTTGAATTCACCAAGAAAGTATGCACGGTGGCAGGCATTTCCTGCACTACCAGCGCTGCACAATCATGGATTCATGGTGCATGTTTCAGCTCGTACATGTATAGAGAGAGGCTGAAACTTTTTGGGGCCTCGCCTTCGGATGCTGTTCGCCTTTGACCCTTTGTTAATGCGTAACCATCGTGTCTAGCTGTAGATGCTGCTTGCAGTCGCAAAGGTTTAAGATCTGAGGTAGGAAGAACCCATTATTCCATTGCCAAAAGGAAGGGTGGTACGAAAAGTTAAATTTTGCTTAAATCCCAGTTCACGTGTTCTCAGGTGCAGTAGAATCTTTCTTTCTTTTTTTTACAGCAGGATGACAAAATATGTGTAAACTAAGGCAAGTGACAGGTGCTTTGGGTCAAAATTCACATGCGCCAACTTTTCTTATGGCAGAAACATGGCTCCCTGTTCTGCTTACAACATGGAATTGAAATGTGAAGAAAAGTGGGCAGCAATAGTGAGTACAAGATAGCTCTATTTTTAGGGAGCTTATTACTTTGAAGGGAAATAATATTATTTTTTGTCTAAACCAATGGAAGGTTGAAACGTGGAGCAACAAGGAAGCTCTATTTCTAGGGAGCTTAGTTCTCTTAAGGATTTGACCAAATGATATCTAAGTGGGGACATGTGAAGCAAGGAAAGGTAAAAAAATTGAGAGCTTGATATTTGTAAAAAAAATAGAAACTTAAAGAAAATATAGCTATTTTTCTTTTTCACATAATTTTCTTTTTTTATAGCTGGGAATATCAAATTTTCAACGAAAATTTAGCAAATTTATACAAATTTGTGCATGTATCCAACATATTTTTTTGTAGTTGTGAACTATAGATGGGTCCATAGTCTATCATGGTGTAGTGTATAACATAGTATTTAACTAAATATTAGTTAAGTGGGACCCAGCTTGATGTGGACATGTGAAGCAAGGAGATAACAAGAATCCTAGGGAGCTTAGTAGTTGTAGAGATGCATCTTTCCCTCGATAGAACAATCTTAATGCGAGAAGATTATTCATGGTCCAGTCAGTACAAAATGCAAGTAAAAAATACAGGACGGAACTACGGAGAGCTGGCAGACTAGCAACGCGTTGCAGACTAACGACCTCTTTTCCTCTCTCCCTCCTGGGCCGCCCCCGCGCGGCGGCGCTGGAGGCTCCCAATCCCTAGGCCAAAAAGCCTCAGATCCTGCGCGCCGCCGGCCGATGTTGCCGCCGGCGCTGGCGGTGGTGGCGGCGCCCAGCCGTCGAAGACGGCGGGCAAGGAGCGCACCCTGCCTTCAGCTTCACACGCGGGGAGATGGAGTTGCGGGTCGGTGGCGCATGGTGGAGCTCTGGAGGAGCTGGGGCGAGGAGAAGAAGGCCGTGAGGCTGGAGCTGACGGCGGTGCGACGGCGGCGGCCGAAGCTGTGAATCGGGGTTGCCCAGGCCCGATCTGGGTCGGAGGGCCACTGTTGCACGGTGGCATCCAGTGCAGCCTCGAGGTTCTTGGGCGGGGCACTCGTGGTGACGCGGGGCTCGTTTCGGCTCTGGCTATGTGCCAGTGTTGTCGGTTGGGCAGGTGGCACGGCGGCGGTCCGGCGGCGTGGGGGCCGGCTGGTAAGCCTGAATAATTGGTGGTGGTCCTAGGGTTGCTCTCACCGCGAAGATGAAGATCTGTTTGACTCTTGTACCTTGATCCGGCAAGAGTATCGAGTTCTGGAAGGCTCCGCCGGTGATCTATCATGGGCTAATGCCTAGAGAGGTGATTGGAGACTTTGCGACGATGATGAACTTGTTTGGAGTTGTAGGAGTCGGAGCAGCGGTAAGTTAGTGGGGGCAACAACACAGGTGAAGTTCAAGGTCCTACCTCGCAGGGTGAAAATCTAAGGTCTGGCCTTAATTGATTGTGTCTGGCAATGGTCTTGATGAAGACATTGTTTTTGTGAGGGGGACTATCTTCAGAGTGAAAACCCATGACCTCGATCGGGTGACGATGGCGCGTGTGCACTGTTTTCTTCTTGAAGGCGTTGCTTTTGGAGTGTTTGTACATCAGGTGTTGTCTTGGTGGTGGTTGTGCTGCTGCTGCAAGGACTGTAACTCTAAGCGGGACTTTTCTTTTTTAGCTTCTTCTTCTTATTGTCTTTCGGCTGTGTGCATCCGTAGTACCTTTGGTTATTGCGTTGTTGCAGAGACTGGGTGTAATTGTTATCTGTTTGATATTAATATATACTCTTTATCTAAAAAAAGACGAAACTACGGTAAATTGAAACAATAAAAGAAAAGTATTTATGTTTCTCTTATACCACAGGTTTACCATTTATACGGCTCATCAACTTAGCTTGTTTTCTTAAACAAAATTTGTAACCATTGTTTAATTGGATTTTTTTTAAGAGAAGCTTCATTAGACTTGTATAATTTGTAATAAGACAACAAATAAAACAAATGTACTGATGCCTATAATAAGTGTGTCCTGGTCCAAAGACTGAATAGTACAGGTAGTTACACTAGTACTACTATTACCGTTGAGTCATGGTGGATACGGGTATTTAAGCCGATCTTAGATGAGGTCAAGTCTTTCTGATCTTTTACTTGTCTAGTCCACATGGCCAAACAAAATTACGATTTTCCCCGTTTGACCAAATCTTTTTTTTTAGGGTAGTTTGACCAAATCATGGGCACCCGTGTTTAGTGGTTGCTGGGCAGTGGGCCAGTGGCTCTGGCAACTGACAACAGCATGAGCTGGCCCCACCTCCCAGCAGGGATCCTATGGGCTCCGAATGTCATGGGACTAGCCCAATATATTTTTGCGGTTTTAAATGAAGACGTGGTTCACGGTTCGCTTTTTATGCATTTTTACTCACAAATATGCAAATATGCGCGGCGCATAGCATAACCCTTAAACCAAAACTGTACAATGTACCAATTTTGGCAGGAACAAACGAGTTAATCATCGATTCATCGCATACAGATGAATTCGTCGAGATTTTACATACAAAATACACTAAAACCAAAAGCTAAACTAGTCTAGTCATCGCCGCCCTAACCCTAAACCCAAAATTAGGCTCACCGGAGCCTCGGGCGTGGCGGTGACGCAACGGCGATGGCGCTTCGTTGCTCGTCGGAGACGAGGTCGCGCCGCATCCTTCTCCCAATCCGCCTTCTTCTCCGCGGCGACGCGGTCCTGCTCGAACCCCTGGTGCAAAAAGATCGCGTTGATCTCCTGGTCACCCACGACCTGCGCAGCGCGCTCCTCCGCCTCCCGCTGGGAACACAACTTCACCACCGCCATGGTGTGCTTGGGGTTGTCGTCGCGGACTAAATCCTCGAGCGCGATGGAGGACCCCAAAACTGTTGGCGTCGTAGTCCTCCGACAGAGGAAGTGCTGGCGGCGCGGATGAGCTGCTTGCCCCGGCGGTGGAGGTGCCCTCGCCACCGTTTTGAAGACAAGCTCGCGCTCCCATCGGAGCCGGTCAAACTCCTCGAACTCGCGGACGAGGAGCGACGGCGGCACCGACAGGTTGTCCTTGATCCATTTGCGCGCGGAGCACTTCCACACGCCATCGCTCCAGACCAGCAGCGCGTGGTGCTCTTCGGAGCAGTCCCCGCCGAAGCGGTCATCGCTCGGCCCTCCCTCTTCGGCGCCATCCGAGCTTGGCGTCGCTGGATCTGAAGCTATGGCGGGTGAATTGCTCGTCGGAGTAGGCGGAGGAAACTCCAGGGTTTGGAACTGGGAAATGGCCTTCGACCGTCATTTATAAAGGCTAGCAGCTCACATTCACGGGCCCCTTTATCCGGTTTACGGGCCAAGCTGTGTTTACGGGCTCTGCTCTGGCCAAAAAATGGTCTCGGCCCAGTAACTCACCGGAATTTTAAGGATTCTCGCGTTTTAAGGGTTCTGCTAGAGATCCTCTAAGGATTAGATTATTTTGTTAAAATTGCGTAAAAATCACTTGACGCATGGTGTTGCAGGTCACCCTAGATCTGCACAGAGGGGCAACCAAAATCCAAGGGTAGGTCTAGAAGCGATAGAGAAGGCACCACTGAGGCACCGTCGTACATGAGGTATGGTGATGCTCTATGTGATTTTTTTTCAAATTTACGACAGGCATACTAATCAAGTTTAAAATATAGGGAAATTAGAAGCTATCCAAATGAAAAGATATATCTATACTACTATTAAAAGAGCAAACTTGTCTTGTTGGGATACTTTAAATCTGAGCCCTTCAATACCCGATCAAACGGCTCAGATCGTCCCAATGTTTGACAACTCAACATTGTCCGTTTTGGACCGTTTTGCCCTCCCACCAAATCACATAATACGACCAAATTGCCACTACCTTTTCGTTTTCCCGTTAATTACAAAAGATTGCCACCGATAAAAAAACTGGCCACGGGTTCATGAGGAAGTACACGGAGTCGAAGCACTTGGCGCCCGGATTCGTGGACGTGCCGTAAGAACATGCTCGAGCGTTCATTCACCACAACGGGGCTCACCTCGTCGGCAAGCTCGGCGAACAGCGGGCTGAACCGGAGCAGGTACGACTCCCGGCACGTCGTTCCCTCGGGCGACACGACGACATCGCCCCGTGCCAGAAGCAATGCCATGCGGCGCCGATCCTCTTCGCGGCCGCGGGTCAGCCGGAGCAGCGGGATGGGCGAGATTAGCTCGGATAGCCAGCTCAGGCTATATGTCACGGCGAAGACGGTCTTCCCGAGCGCGCTGGAGATGGCGATCGCGTCCAGGAGCGTGCGGTGGTTGCACGCGTACAGTCTGCCGGCGCCGTCGGCCGTGGCGGGAGGGGCGCCGGTGACGCGCACCCGCACTCCGGCGAGCATGGCGGCGACGCCAGACACGCGCCGTGGAAGGATTGTGAAGATGGCGATTCGGACGAGAGCGAGGATGATGGCGAAGGGAAAGTAGATGTACATGGCGAGCGCGGCCGCCGGCGTCGGCGTGAACGCCAGCCGACCGTCGTGGAAGACCATTGGCTTCGGGTAATGGCATATGATGTTCTTCTTCTCGGTTTGGTCTAGCGCGTCCCGAAGCCTCTCCATGCCCGTGTCACCATCTTGCATGACGCCGGCGAAGTATCCGTAGACATGACCTCCCTGCCGACCACCGCGTCGAACCCCACGTAATCTTTCAAGAACGCCTCGACCATCACCGTCGGAAAAGACCTGCTCACCGCCGCCATGTTCACCGATTTCGGCATCGCTCCTGTCACCTCTGCTAGCGCCTGCACTCGCCCCGCCTCCTTGAAGAAATACTTGGGCAGCACGGCCCTGCCGATCCTCGCCGCCTCGTCACGCAGCAGCCCGCAGAAGGCGACCATGGCCATGGCCTTCACACACGTCCCGTGCGTCAGGAAGCGCAGGAACGGGTAGAGCGCGAGCAGGAGGAGGCCCCGCGCGAAGTTACCGGCCTCGACAGCGACGAGGAAGAAAGGTGGGAACAGAGTCGCCGCCGACGGCGTCGAAGACTTGAGGAGTAGCGCGTCGACGTCGATCACCACTGTGGTCTTACTGTTACCGAGGAGGCGTGCTGCTGGCGGTGCCACTGGTGTCCCCGCCCCTGCCGGCGCTGTCTGGCGGTGGCGCCCGAGGAGACACGCGACGAGATTGTTCTTCACGACGTGATGGAGATTCAGCATGCGGTGCGCGAAGCGGTTGCTCGTAGGCTACTGCCTCATGTTCTGCTATTATCCCCTATAAAGGTATATGTTTCTTCTCTCCTTTCGGCATCCTCCCATCTGCAGTATGCACCGATGGCAGCTGCTAATCCCATCCCTGCTACAGTACAAAGTACCAGCACCGTACTACTAAATAAATTCCTTGCAAAAATATTTCAGTTTTGATGTGAATCTCTTGCAGCTGGTTGAAGGTGATTTAATTATGGTTGCGTCGTTGTATTTAGCAAATGACATTTCATGTGTACTGTTTGTGGGACATTCAAGTGTTTTTTGTAATGCCGAAGAGTGGTCGATTATGAAAGTTAAGCAACACGATGGGTGCAGGTTCAAATTGCTTGAGTGCAATTTGGAGACGTGCGTTGCACGTGCAAATCAACTAGTCATAAAGAAAGGACACAACGGCTGTCCACCGTCAAGGGATGACCATGTATCGGTTTTGTGCACCCGATTTGGCGACGGCGCAGCCACCGACGCCACGAAGGAGGTTCTGGGGAGCGCACAACCGCATCAACAGGAGGCCACGCGCGTACGGCGGACGCGCCTAGCCGCCGAACGCTAGCGGGATCCCAGCATCCGGCCGGAAGTTTGGGCGACCACGTCCTCGCACGTTGACACGTGCCCAGATGCGCGCAACCCACGAGCGGGCAGTAGTCTCACCTAGAGGAGAGGCGGCCTGGCGGGTGGGGCGGTCATCCTGCTCGACGGCGCCGCGAGCGTTGCGCATGGCAAGCACACGATGCTCCATGGCTCGACGACTGCGATGCTCCAGAAGGTCGTGGAAGCGGCTACAAACAGCGTGGAGACGACAGACCTAGCCGACATGCCTCCTCCTCGACGGCGGCCATGGCCGAACACGAGGCGACTCAGAGCATTTGAACCGGATGTCCGAGCACCCCTCCTTCATGCGCGAGCTGCTCTCCTCCCGCCGAGCACCCACCCTCCCTCGCGCGGGTACCTAGAAGAGAGACAGAGGTGAACGAAAATGGATAGAGAGATGGCCTTGTTACCACGTGGCATGTCGGCCAAAAACGTAGACGTTGTCTGAGCGACACGTCTTGAACACTTAATCGCGCGCATCGGACGGACGAGGAGCAACTGCTCGATCGTGCCATGACACCCATTTGATTTTTAGCACTTGGGTTAATTTAGTCGTTGTTAAAAAAATTAGCCTACCCTCCAATTAACTCCTCGACTCGCCATTGTCCACATCACGCCGTCTGATCGGGAGTTCACCTGCCACCGGCCATATCCAGAGAGACAGTTCCACCACTAATGCCCTAAGGGCTAATTTGGTTGCTGGGGAAAGAAAAACCAGGGTACATCTACCGTTGGGGGAATTTTCCCTGTGCACATGGGATCCACGTGCCAGATCTACCATCGTGGGGAAATACCCCTGCTGTCATTTGGGCACAAGGGGAAGGGGAGGGAACCATCGTAGTTCACTGTGTATTTTCACACATACCGTGTCATTCAAATAAATGATTCCGATTTGTTGCCAAATTCCAGGAACATAAATAATTAAGAAATTTCTAGAAAAAAAAGGAAAAATCAGAATACAAAATAGTTAGAAATTAATAATATTCTCGTACAATAACACATGCATACAATATATCATACTACATGTAATTGTGTTGTCATAATAACATAACACCAAGGATATAACTAAGCCACTTACATTTCTGAAAGTGAAAATACTAATTACAGATAAAAGCGCGTGCCTCCACCGCGGGCCTAGATCTGGGCACCCACGCTTCCACCACCGGCTGACAACCGACGCCACATCCGCGCGCCGCCGCTTCTCGACCTGACCACGCAGACCAAAGCTCACATCACCACCAGTCGCTCCCGCCACGCCGCCGCACTGGAAACCAGCGCGCCGACCATCAGAATCTGGGCCCTCGCCGTCCACCGGAGAGGGCTTTGCTGCCGGCATCCTCCGGGGATGCGGGGGAGGAGGGGACTAGGGAGGGGCTAGGCTTTCACTCTACTTGAACTTACAGCTTCAACTCTTCTGATGACAACCTATAAAGCAGAAGGTATTGAAATTATAATGACTCCACCGCTAAACAAAATAGATGGAAAAGTTATATATCTATAACAGATTCATGTGTATTAATAACATTCCAAGTCACTATATGAATCAATCAACACTCACATGTCCCAGTGAAACAACATTGTTTAAGGGACATGATTTCATAGTTCAAAGGCATTGTAGCGAACTTACCCTACCAACAAATTATGCTGAGAAAAGAAACCAAACCTGACCAAAAAGTATCTCGGCCTCATCAACTCACAAGAATAGAACATGCATTCATGTACCAGTTAGAACTATGGTTGCAAGTCCAGCAACGGATAATATTTTGCTCCACTGAAAAACATCACAATTATGTGAATTTTCGAGCTGAACTAGGTATGAAATCCAGTCTTCCACTGACAAGTTCTTGAACATTTCTATCAGCTACAAAAACTGAAAAGCTCCAAATTAGTTCAGGTGCATGTGCAATGAAGGATTTTGATATTGTAGCCTACAACGAACATTTTAAAAAATATGGATACTACCAAGAACTTGTTACTTTTTTTAAGACCATGTTACTTTCTAAGACTGTAACAGCAATGCATAATTTCATCAAGAAAATAACTTCACACGCAGAGAGCAAATAATCACCAGCATTGGTTCTTTTGGGAGCAAATATCTTAGTGATGGCGGTCCATCGTTTGATGTTGTGAGATCACAAGTTAACCATGAGAAGTACAGAAATAAACTAATCAATGTTTTCATTGGTGCATTTCATTGCAGCTACAGTGTGGGCATCATCCTAAGAATACACAATTATTTATCACTAAGACATTCCAATAAGAAATATTTGAACAAAATTATCTTCACTTCCATTGGTGTCACAAGTAACTTTGTGAAACTGAGAAAAGGACAATCTATCAAAGGATATGGACTATGAATATTACCCTTCATCATCAGCATGGTGTGCAAGGCCATCCATCAACGACTTCACAGTAGCGACTGCCTGCAACTTGTAATTGGGACAATATAACATCTGGTTCAGCATAACCTCCGGCGAGAACCTGTAAACAACCACCAGTCAACCACATACTATTGCTTGGTTCAAGAAGAAAATAGAAATCGAGAATAGAAATTATTACTCCCTCTAGCCCCAATTAATTGTCAAGGGGCTATTCAAATTTTAATTTGCAAAAACGACCTCATATTTTAAAACTTCAAATTACAAATTCATTCGCCGTCGCACGCCATTTCCTACCTCCGTCCTCCGTCGAACGGGCGCCGCGGCCACAGCTCGATCGCGCAGGGGGTCAAGCTCGACCCCTACCTCGTCGTCGCTCATCCTCCGCTACGCCGCCGTCCGCAGCTCCTCATTCGTCCGCTTGCCGGGAGCATCCATTCGCCAGAATCGCGTCCTATTTTCCAACTCCAGCCAAGAGCGCTGCCGCCACGATTCACCGCCTACAGAGCTCCTTCCGGCTTCCCCGACCCCTCTGTCGACTCTTGCGTGAGCTCCTGATCATATAGGGCTACAGAAAGAGCTACAACTTCATATCATGTAAGCTACACAAAGTTTAATTGCATGAGTTGCCTAAAATCAAAAGGAAGAAACAGTTTTCAAATTAAATTGCCTGCAAGTAACATACAGTGGTGAGCAAATGATTTGTACTAGAAACGTTATGAACATAGTCTCTCCAAACAAGATTTACCTGTACTAGAACCCTAACAAAAATCAGTGCAAATTACAGCTCGTGGATAGATCTGGAAGCGGGAGGAGAATGATGAGGTGATATTGACTCTGGCCGGCAGCTTTGCAAGAAATGATCTAGAGGTCGCTCTGGCCAGCAGCTGCAAGATCTGGAGCACAACCAATCAGTGCTAGGTCGAATAAGGCCAGAACTTAGAAGAAAAAATAGGTGGAGAAGTAGGAGGATAACCTTCTTCCAAGGATGAGGAGGACCAGCGTGACCGCCAGGCCGTCGTCGTCGCCGGAGTGGACAGGAGAATTCAGGCGGAGTTGACCTTGGTCCTTGGGGTAGGAGAACGACGAACGCCGGAGAGTGGAGAGGGGGGAGAGGGGAGGAACATGGACGTGCACCGCTCTCCCGGTCGTCGGACTGCTGGAGGAAGGGGTCGCACCCAGCGCCGTCACCTCTCCCGCACCCCTGCGCCGCCGCTTCTGTGTCGCACGAGAGAGCAAGCGAGGAAATCCTCCCCGACCTGTCGAGTAGTGGAATTCTCCCCCATGGAAAACACGCGGAATGGGGTGGGCTTCCTCCCTGTGCGGACGACCAAATGGCCCGGGTGGGCTGCCCCGGGTCAATTCGGCCCGTGGAATGTCCACCCAGGGAAAGGCCGCGGATCCCCCCGTTTTCCCTGTGTACCAAATGAGCCCTAAGACTAGCCATAGTGGGAGTATCATATATTGGTATCATACCTCCACTATGGGTAGTAACATATGTGTGGTATCATATAGTATAACATTAATTAGGATGTAGACTCATCATGTATTGGAAAGCGTTATGTTACGGTATCTATCTATGATACCACTATCATCTCTTTCATCATTAATTACAGTGCAACGTCATCTTTTTGCCAACATGGCATGCATGATACTAGCTATGATACCACCACTATGGCTAGTCTAAGATCACATTAACAACCACTCCTGGTCGTCAGCTATGAAAAAAATCACAACAAAAAGAACTGAGCGGAAAAAGTATTAGAGGCAAAGACGAAGAAGATACGCAGAGCCGGTCCATACATTTGCAAGGCCCCGGGGCGAGACGACAAAATGGGGCCCTTGTAGGCAACTTTTATAGAATGTATTGAATTTCATTGGCAATTCTGTAATTATCATTACACAACATATATCAATAGTTTTTTATAGGGACAATAAAATATGCAACACAAATTATTTATTTGTAATGATCCAGACAACTAAATGATCAGATCTTTTCGTTCTTCACTCCTTGTATTCACTCCATGTTCTTCACTAAATGATCAGATCTTGTTGTCCTCTCCATGCACTCCATGATCTGTTTTTTCTCTTCATTTTCTCGCTGCCAGATAAATATTTTCTAGAAGACATGTCACCAAAGAATTTGCAGAAAGAACGGATATACAGGGAACAAAAACACCTAGATATGGGCAGCTCGATGTTAAATTGTGATGTAGCTTCGCAGATCTGCAAGGCTGTAACACTCACATTTCGTCCCCCTTCTCATCTCTTGTATCTTCCCCGTGCTCAGTCGTTGGTTCCCTGCACTCCCTCAGATCAAATGAATCTTTGAAGAATAGGACTACAACAAAGGAATACGAGAAGAATTAGAGATGTGAGATGAGAGATGGAGCAGTCAGAACCGAGAGCTGAGCTATTTAACATTGATGAGGGAAGGATTTAGACGTTGATGATGGAAAGAGAAACCACAAATGATTGGGCAAGGGAATAGCATTGTTGGTCTCCATTAATCGCTGCACATGAGGGATCGCATCGTCGCCTCGAATTCGGAAGTGCACGGTGGAGACTGGACCGGCAGTGACGACGCTATGACATGATGTCATGATGTGGATTGCATAATTTGGGGCAGGAGGTGAGGAGGCAAGACTAGAGGAGTTGGAGGGACGATGAGTGCGGTCATGCGGGTGCGTAGCAGGGCAATCCCTATTCATCGACCAGGTAGGTGATAGGGCGCCGTCGCACAACCCATATGGGTCAGCCCAACTCGGACGGATAGGAGGAAGAAGATGATCGTCGCGAGGGGTGCACGAGCCTGAGGACCTCGCCACCGACGGGGATGGCGTGGCTGGCCGCGACGTCGCCGACCAGGTGAGGGATGGACCTCGCCGTAGCCGCCGGTGATGCGTCGCAGGTGGAGGCGAGGTAGAAAACTTAACTTGCGAGGTGCGGGTTCGGGTGGCCAGAGTTAGGGTTCGGGAGCGGGGGGTGGTTAGAGGGATGGTCGGCCAGCCGGCGGCGAACCGGCGGAGGAGGCGGCTAGGGCAGGGCAGGGAGGCAGCGACGCCGGCCGCGGGTGGCGGCAGCAGGCGGTTAGGTCGGCCTTGGCGGATGGCTCGAGGAAGAAGAAGAGAGGAGGGGGGTGGAGGAGATGCAGCGATGAGGGGCTCGCGGAGGCGGTGGCGGGCGGCGTTGGCGGGGGCACGCGTGGAGAGAGGAAGTAGAAGACGGAGGAAGAAGGAGGGGTGTGCGACCCGTTCTTAGCGTCGCATGGGTCGACACATAGGCGATCCCGCATAGCAGCCAGACTCGATCGATTCTTTCGATCCGTGCGTGGCTAGGTGCTAGACTGGGCCCATTTTTTCCCTTATACGTAAAACTACTGCAGTACTACCTGGGCCGGGGCCCCTGCCTTCCTGGGGCCCTGGGTCGCCCTGGCCTGTGGGCCGGCCCTGAAGATACGACCACTAACCAAACCCATTAACTATAATACATCATGGAAGGTTGTATCGTATATCTCATAAAAGAAGAACCCGATCAACTCGAGGCATATCCGAAACTACACACCACAACCATGACTTGGGAAATAAGGCTTTGTCTAAATTGGACAAGAACTCGTGTGTTGCCCAACACCGGTCACATGCGAAACAAGGGCACATCTTTCTCGGAACTCCCCTTGTCGATGTACCATGGGCACTTAAGTGAGAGTAGATGGCAAGATCTGTTCGGTTCTGAGAAAAACATCTGAACAAACCCACTGTGCCCCTCCAAGCAGTATCCCTAATGCCTCGTTCGGATGTTCGCTTTGAACATAGATATTAGATATTCGGGTGGTTCCAGTCCCGAATATCAAGAATTCAGCTGTTTGGAAGGTGTTGATATTGAAGCTGGGTATTCGGGCGTGATATCGAGTCTCAGCTCCGGAGGTAAAAAGGCGTCACGAATGTCGAGGGGTCTAGCTCGACATTGTGCGATATTCCCCCCGCCTCGCGTAACGCTTCGCGACTGGCTGCTCCTCTCGACTTCTCTCCCTCGCAGCTGCGCTCCTCTCTGGCGCACGGCCAAATCACCCCGCGGAGGTGCATGGCTACATCTCCCGGCGGGATTCCATTTACAGTTCACGCCGCTGGCCTGAGACATGACGCCCGACGGCGCCGCCCCCACAGTGGCTGCAGCGAGGCGAGGGAGGACACATATGGCTGTTGATGCACTATACGCTGCCGGCTCTGGGGCAGTCATTCCGCGGGAGGAGCAGGGGAGAGGCAATGGGGAAAGGACGCGAGGCATTGCCGCCGCCCAGTGGGCCGGTGGCACGAGCTCTGGGACTTTCATTATAGTAGGAGGCTCGAGCGGCGCTCAGGACTGCAGTGGCGACGGAAAGGTTCAGCAGCGGCCGCCAGTGCCGGCGGCAACGCCCTATGTTCTTCGCCGTTCTAAAGAGGAGCTGGGATATCCGGATCTACAAGTACCACACAGGCGGGTCGGCACGGGGGGCAGCAGCTAGCTGTAGGGGGTGGGCGCTAGAGGAAGCAGCTAGCTGCGAGGATGGGCGGCTCGGGGGAAGCAGCGGCCTAAATATCCTCAATTTAACCATCCAAACAGCTTTCGGCATTGAAGCTTGATATCAAGTTTGGGTTATCTAAACGTCCAAACACAAATATTGATATTCGACGTCAATACTAATATCTCGTGATATTGATATTCAACCCAATATAATGTCTACCCTCTCAATATAAACATCCGAACAGAGCATAAAAATGTGTTATTTCCGCTGAAGAAAAGACATCGAGGAATGAGGATGCCACCATCGCTGATCCGAAAGAGAGCCATGATTTTCGCAATCTCAGTGAGCGAGGGAGATGTTGACGCTCCTTGGTGATACGTCCACGGAGGACGGGGGAACGACACCACATCCATTCTGCTGCAATGCCAAGGGGCGCGTTTGGTAGGCTGCAGCCGTTTCTCGTGTCCTTGGGGGCAGGCTCCAGGGGCAGTGCTGAGTGTAGCCACCCCTAAAACCATGTTGTCCAACTTGTTTGGTTGCCCGCATCGTAGCAGTGAGCAAGTTTGGTTCTATTCGTTTGGTAGCCTGCAGCTACGGCCAAACGGCTAGCTCGCTGCAGCGTGCTTTGTTTGGTTGCAAGCAAAACCACGGTAGACGAGATAGGAAAATGTAGTTCATACATAATTCAGCCCTAGCTCACTCGAATGACAGTTGCAGTTCATCCATAATTCAGCCCTAACTACTACGAATGGCAGTTCCAGTTCATACATACCACAGCCCTAACTAGTACGAATAAATTAGCAGTACTGATATTACAGACCGGTAGATAGTTTGGGGGGAGGCGGTGCGATTGTTCACAGTTCATCATCTTCTTCTTCATGGTTCTCTTCTTTCTCACGATGATGCTTCATCTTCAGAACCTGCTGTTACCACTGTCTGCCCACATTGCTTCAGCCCACTCCATCCGCTTGCTCTTCCAAGCTTCATTGTCATCAGCGGCGACACCATGGCTTTGATCAATGTCATCAGGTGTCACATCTTCCTCATCTGGGACATGCTCATCAAAAACCCACCCTAGGATCCAGTTGTGTAGGATGTAGCATGCAAGGACAAGCTTCACCTGGGTCTCGAAGGTGTGAAATGGCTTCTGGTCCAGAATCTTGAATCGATTCTTCAGTGCAGCAAACGCTCTCTCGACTGTCACTCTAAGACTGGAGTGTCTCAGGTTGAACAATTCCTTGGCTGTCGCAGGACCGAATCTTGAACTGAACTCGTTTAGATGGTACCTGGTACTTCGAAAGGGGGGTAGAACTCTAGGGCGACAAGCATAACCAGCATCACCAAGGTAAAACTTACCATCAGGTATACTGATCCCGTCAGGTCTAGACATGATGTCTGCAAGAATGGTTGCATCATGTGCTGATCCTTCCCAGCCTGCCAGCACATAGGTGAACTTCAGATCAAAATCCACCGCTGCAAGCACATTCTGGCTGGTGTAGTGCTTCCTTCCTCTGAAAGCTTTGGATTGTTCTTTCGACACTCTAGCTGTGATGTGAGTACCATCGATGGCGCCAATACAGTCCTGCGAATGAGAAGAACTGTGAGTGAATACTCCGTCCTAACATTTCGCTACACTTATTACACAAACAAAGAAATGCTTACCTTGAAGTACGGGTACCATCTGAAGCTATCTCTAATCTTCGTAGGCGTTTGGCCTGTGGGTGCCTTGATCATCTCATGCCTTAGCTCACCGATAGCATACAATACTTGTTTGAAGTACCGGGAAATTGTCTCAATTGATCTTCTGAAGGTGCTATGGATGACTCTGAACCTCTGATTATGGCCTACGACATAAAGGAAGATGCAAACTTGCTATTCCACAGACGTGTGGATGCTATCCTTGAGCAGACCCCCTCCCTCAACCTCTTCACAAGTTCATAGAAGGGTCCTCTACCCATCCTAAGCATTTGAACAGACTCTATCTCACAAGAGTTGTAGATGAAGTTCAAATTGGCCATCCTCTCCCGATCTCGAGGTAACATAGGACCATATGGGACTCTAGCAAAAGCATACCGCTTAACTAAGATCTTGTGAATCATCATCATCCAGGCTTGAATGACTGCTACCAGTGCGGCCGTCTGCTTGGTCAACGCCATTGCGTCGTCCTAATAGAATGGATCTGACATGAGTACGTTCTAGATCTACTGCACCGTTCTGTTCTAACACTACTAGGGAAGAGATTTACCTTGTCTCCCGCCATTGGAGATGATGGAGAGGTCGGCGCTCTCGACGATGAAGAAGTGCAGGTCCTTGGCTGCAGCCGCTCCGGTGCCACAAGCAGGGACCAGTCGCCGTAAGTGCTGGTGAAGGAGCCGCCGGTGTGGTCGCCGGTCCGGTCGCCGATCTGGTCGCCTGGAAGGAGCCGCCGGTGTGGTTTGGGGGAAAGTGTGGAGGTCACACTGCAAGAGAGGGGGAAAGGAGCTAGGCGAAACAGGGGAGGGATTACGCCGTTTCCCGCGTTCCCCGCGCGCACCCGCGTCTCCGCTTTTTGCAGCCCCGCGGCCTAGCTCCATGGAAACTGCCGATTCGGCAGTTCCTATTGGGCCTGGCTCGAGAGTGCTTTAAACAGCGTGCCAGCCAAAAAACGGGTTACAGGCAAACAAACAAACCAGGTGGCTCTGCAGCCCACGGGCCTGTTTGGCGGTGCTGCAGGCCACCAAACGCGCCCAAGATGATTTTGCCACCGTTTATTTTCTCTTTCATGTGAAATTTCATAAATTTAACCCTTTTGGCAAACTTTAACAAAAAATAACCCTTTTTCAAAACTATTTCCAAATCTAACCCTTTTTTGTAGCGCCCAACGGTGTGAGCTACACTCTCATGTGTAGCGCCGGCTGACGTGGAGCTACACGTCTGCCAACGTGGCATTCTGGGCCCATATGCCTTATGTGTAGCGCCATGGTATATGGAGCTACACAACATGGTGTAGCGCCCTATCTGATGGAGCTATGCTTTTAAGAATTTGATACCCGAGAGTCATAGAGGATGCTAACAACAAAAACTCGAAAATTGTAGCTTCTCTCTTCCTCTCCCTACAAACTCGAAAACCATGACAAAATCCCGACTCACTTCTCTCTTCCTCTCCCTCCTCCTACTCAACCTCATCACAAATCCCTTAATTTTGGTCCGATTTGGCTCCAGAATTTCGGCTCCCTGCGTGGAGAGAGATAATCTCCCACATCTTCTTTCAGACCGTCGTCATCCAGATCCGATGAATAGCATCGATTATAAGGGATGCATGGTCCATGCCGTCATGCGTGCAATTTGTCTCCACATCACCAAATTGTTATGATGTTCATCCTCCAATGCATCGCTTTCCTCCTTCGATTCTTCATATTGCTTATTTTTGGAGATTACTTCTCTCCATGCAGGGAGACAAATTTTGGAGCCAAATCGACAAAAATTAAGGGTTTATGAGGTAAGTAGGAGGAGGGGGAGGAAAAGAGAAGTGAGTCGGGTACGAACGAATGGCATGGGCGTCCAGCCACCCCGCGGCCAAACGACTTATCAGTTCTCAGGGGCATAGCGCCACACAACGTGGAGCTACAATATGAAGTATAGCGCCCCATCATGCGGAGCTACACATTGACTTGGTGAATTTTCGAATTTTTTGTTGCCAGCATCCTCTCCGACTCTCAGCTATCAAAATCCTAAAAGCATAGTTCCATCGGATAGGACGCTACACCCTCTTTTGTAGCTCCATCTACCACGGCGCTACATAAAAGGCATGCGGGCCCAGAATGCCACGATGGCAGACGTGTAGCTCCAGGCCAGCCGGCGCTACACATGAGAGTGTAGCTCCCCGCCGTTGGGCGCTACAAAAAAGGGTTAGATTTAGAAATAGTTTTGAAAAAAGGTTATTTTTCGTTAAACTTTGCTAAAAGGGTTAAATTTGTGAAATTTCACCTCTTTCATTGTCATTACGTACTATCTATCGAACGCCCGACGCGTCAAAACGAAAGTTCACGCACGCTCGCAGAGGGAAAACACATTTCCCTTCTTCCGCTAATTTATAATCGTGTTTTTCCTTGCTGTACTCCGGGCTCGTCTCACGAGGCTGGCCATTAAAACGGAACGTATCTACCGCGGAGACCGCGACCTGATTCGCTGGGCCAACAGTACAGCCCACCAACCTGCTGCCGAGCGGGTCCCACCGCCGTGGAACGAAACCTTTTCGCGCGCGCGTGCGTGCGTGGAGTGAGGCGCATTGCATTTGCAGCCCGTGGTTTTGGGGTCCGCGAGGCCAAAAGGGGACCCGAGGCTGGCTGTTGCTATGTTCTGTTCTGTTGCCCCGTTTTATTTTTTTGGCGGGTGCGGGCTCGGGCGAGAGATAGCGGGAAAGAGAAAAAGGTTCGCCGCCCTTTTCGCTGCCATTTCGCGTTTTGAACCCTCACGTTTGACTAAATCGTTTTCTAGTGTCCTTTCTGGAGCTGTTCCCTTGCTACTTGCATCTTTTACATGCGTGGCGTGCATAGTCCGTTGCACGTGCTTTCTCTTTGGTTATTCGCCTCATATCTGTGTCCATGGAAAAAAAAACTTTAGTTTGCATTTAGCCCCTCCAATGCTTACATGAAAAAATGCCAGAATAGCAGACGACCTAGATTTAGCAAAATCGAGGCAGTTGGACACGTGCAAGAACTAATGAGGACGTACCTTAGATGTCAATGACGACACTTCATCCAACGACATGAAGAGTGATGTCTTCAGAAAAGAGGAGCAAATTTAGGGGTAGTTTGCGAGCTCGGGTTTCTTAAGACCAAAGTATTCAAACAATGAAGTATTAAGTGTCAGGAGGATGAATACTTCAATTTCTTGGTTTAGAAAAAAAGAGGTCAACACCAAAGTTTCCAAAACAACAAAAAAATATTAGGGAAAATCAGTTTGAAACCACATTATTTATTGCATCCAAACACCTCAAAGCATTTAATACTTCAGTTTTTGAGAAACCATGGTATTCTCATCATACTTCAAAAATACTTGTGATACCAATAGGACCTTTAGATTGAGCCATAGTTTGCCAAACTCCGACTTTATTATTTCTATGGCCCCATCTCAGAGGTTTGACTTTTCGTTATATTTTACGCGAGTGCTTTTGTGTAAGCTTGGATGTGGCAAAGCCACCATCCAAACATGTTCTATGCATAAAAGTATTCTCATCGCCAAAATAAATAAATAAAGTATTCTCATCGCCTCTGTCTAGACAAAGCAATTGGCAAGTTGCAACTTGAGAGCCAAATCTGACAAATTAAACGCTGCAAAACTCAGAAAGGCCCAAACACAAAAAGAGATCTCACGTGAGGACCATAACGTAAAACGCACAAGTGAAACAATACCGCCAGGACAAAAACAAAAAATCTCTCCATCGCGCCAAACGCAGAGAAAAGACAGTCCCACTCCCCACTGCCCCCTCCGCCACTGCAGTCGCCACCACCATCCCCCACTCCACTCCTCCCAGCAGCCACTCTCACATCCCCGGCTGCTAGGGTTAGGGTTCCGCGTTCGCCCTCCCACCCCCGGCTCCCGCCCAGCCCCACCGCATTGCCTGACCTTGCCTTCCCTCCCCTGCAACCCAGCTCAGCGCAATCTTATTCCCCCAGCTGGCCTGCGTGCCGGCGCCGGCGCCGGCGCTTTGCCTCAGTGCGAGAACGACCCTTCTTCATTTGCGCGGTAAGGAGGTGCAGATGCAGTCGCTGCTTGTTTTCGTTGCCCGGTTGCCCTGCATTTGGGATCGGTTTTCTCGTTTTCTTGGATGGGTAAAGTGTTCCTGACTTTCTGCCGCTTTTGAGCTGTGTTCATGGCCGAAACTGCGGTGGGTGGATGCGGTTATAGTGGGCGGGGCTTAGCGCTTTCAGTTCTGCTTGCATTATTGGGGGTTAAAAGCTCAGGGTTTTTACAAACTGTCCTTATTTTCCTTTTCTTGTTGTTATGTGTTAAGAGAGCTATTATTGTTCTTCATACTGAGATGCTCAAAGATTCAGTTTCTAGTGCATTGTGGAAGCGGGAATCTGTGGTTGACTTGCTGTTCCTGTGCTCATCTCAGGTTCCAAGGAGTTAATCTGTTGGTTTAATTGATGTGAATGTGGGCTGCCGTGCAACGCAGATCAAGCTGAAAGGGACAAGCCTGTGGCTATTTAGTACCTGTGTGGTAGGTACACTCCAAGCTCAGTCCATCTTGCTCAGGGCCATGCTTCACGTGCAGTGTTCTTGAGGGCTGCTAGCTTCCAATCTTTCCTGTGGGGGATCGAGCTGCGATGGGGATTGTTGGGGGACTTCTGTTCCTGCTCTTGCTGGTGGCTGCCCCTGCGTTCGGTCAACTGCCCTCCCAAGACATCCTCGCGCTCCTCGCCTTCAAGAAGGGAATCACGCATGACCCTGCTGGATTCGTCACCGACTCCTGGAACGACGAGTCGATTGATTTCAATGGCTGTCCGGCCTCCTGGAACGGCGTTGTGTGCAATGGTGCCAGCGTGGCTGGAGTTGTGCTGGACGGACATCGGATCTCGGGTGTCGCTGATCTCTCCGTGTTTGCCAACCTGACCATGCTTGTGAAGCTCTCGATGGCCAACAACAATCTCTCTGGGAGCCTCCCGACCAATGTGGGCAGTCTGAAGAGCTTGAAGTTCCTGGATATCTCGAACAATCAGTTCTCGGGTCCAATCCCTGACGATATTGGCAGTCTCCGGAGCTTGCAGAACATGTCGCTTGCCGGGAACAACTTCTCAGGTCCGCTGCCTGAGTCCATCGACGGGCTTGCGTCACTTCAGTCACTGGATGTGAGCGGCAACGCTTTGTCTGGCCCGTTGCCAGTGGCTTTGAAAAGCCTCCGTAGCATGGTTGCTCTGAACCTCTCATACAATGCCTTCACAAAGGGAATTCCTGCAGGGCTTGGTCTCCTTGTGAATCTTCAGTCTGTGGATCTGAGCTGGAACAAATTGGATGGTGGTGTTGACTGGAAGTTCTTGATTGAGTCAACTGTTGCTCATGTTGACTTCAGTGGAAACTTGCTCACCAGTACCACCCCCAAAGAACTCAAGTTTCTCGCAGATATTTCGGAGACAGTTCTATATCTGAACCTTAGCAACAACAAGTTAACTGGTTCATTGATAGATGGAGTTGAGCTATCAACTTTTGGAAGATTGAAGGTGCTTGATCTGAGCAGTAATGAGTTGTCTGGAGACCTCCCAGGGTTCAATTATGTTTACGATCTCGAGGTTTTGCGCCTTGCAAACAACGGATTCACAGGGTTTGTACCTAGTGGACTTCTGAAGGGAGATTCTCTGGTGTTGAACGAGCTAGACCTAAGTGCAAATAACCTGACAGGTATCTGCTCTAGTTAAGAATTTGTGTTTTCAATCCTCTTTCTATTTCGTTTATGCATGTCATGCACTCGTACTTTATTTTATTTTATTTTATTTTATCTTGCCACTGGTTTCTTTATTTCTTTACATCAGCTGATGTATTTTATGTCAAATATGTTCTGACCTGGTGATTACCCGAAACAAGTTGATCTGTCACTGATCCGTGGTTGACTTAGTACCACTGTACCAGTGCACCACTTTTGGAATTCTACCTCGTCAATTATATATTTTGAATTATCTGTTCAGAATGAAATTTCTAAGTGCAAATCATTGCACAATTGCTGCCTATTGTGGCATCATTGCAAGTGCTTGATTGGGGGTTCCTAGCTCTATATAGTTCAGGCACCCGGGCATGTTCCTGCAGATATATATCCCGATAGCGTGATGCTGTGATCAGGAGTTTATGATATGCATAACACTAGGGACAATACAAATAAGTTATGCTTAATCAAATTACTTATGAAGTTATGATATGCATTTCTTGGACGACATCGAACCTATTAGATTGCTGACATAGTTTTTGGCATGCTGAGAAGCAGAGGCTAGTTAGGTATTTATCTTTCGTACGAACCCCTTGGTTTTGTTTAAATTAACTCCAATATGTATTTCTGTTGTCTATACATACTGCATGAAAGTAGCGTGTCATGTGTATTTGTTCCATTAATCTTCTGCAGGACTAGTTTCCTACAGATGCTGTGCTTCATTCACCTGCCTTGCTAATTTGCTTACCATTGTAAGGTAGAATGGCCTACATAGTATGCAGTAAAGAACTAGGCCATGTCATGTTGGCTTTAACTGTCTTTTCTAACATCAGCTAGTGTTAATAGGAGGCAACCAGCTGTGTACACATTATAATGATAACCAGCTGCATAAGCTCTGACTGTGTTCAGTTCCTCAGTTCCACCTCATAATTATGGTATTGGCACCTGATGCCTTGCAGATCCATGTCTTCTGTAAAACCTTCTTTCTTAGATTCTCACTATTAGAAAAAGGAGAAAAACACGCAGGTCACAATTATCTGGATTTTTACTTCCTCGCATGGAAATTGTTATGATGACATTCTGTCAGTATCAGTCCATTAATTTCTAAGGTTATTTTTTCCTTACTAACTGTAGTTCTCTATGCTCTGCAGGACATATTAATATGATCACATCAACTACCTTGCAGATCCTTAATCTGTCCTCAAATGCTCTTTTTGGGTATCTTCCATTGCTTGCTGGAAGCTGCACTGTGTTAGATCTATCAAATAACCAGTTTAGAGGAAACTTAACAGTTTTCACCAAATGGAGCAATGACTTGGAATATGTTGACCTTAGCCAGAACAATCTTACTGGGACTATTCCTGATGTGAGCACTCAATTCCTTCGCCTGAACTACTTAAATCTTTCTCATAATTCTCTAGCTGGCACCATCCCTGAAGCTGTTGTTCAGTATCCCAAACTTACTGTCATTGACCTCAGCTCCAATCAGTTCAGTGGTCCTATTCCTGCTAATCTACTCACGTCCTCCATGCTGCATGAGCTCTACATCCAAGATAATGTGCTTACTGGCGACATTTCTTTCCCAGGATCCTCGTCCAAAAATTTTAGCCTTCAAGTGCTTGATATTTCTGGAAACCATTTTAGTGGCGGCCTCCCTGATGATATAGCCTCCATGTCTGGCCTCCATGTTCTTGACATATCTTCAAACAACTTCTCTGGTCCTTTACCAGCTGCCGTCACTAAGCTTGCATCACTTACTGCTCTTGACATATCAACTAACCAGTTCACTGGGCCACTGCCTGAGGCACTTCCAGACACCCTCCAGTCGCTCAATGCCTCTTATAATGACCTATCTGGTGTTGTGCCTGTGAACTTGAGAAAGTTTCCAGAATCTTCTTTCCATCCTGGGAACTCGAGACTAGAGTATCCTTCTAGCTCATCTGGATCCGGTTCCCAGTCTGGTTCAAGAGGTGGCAAATCACTTGGTACAGCTGCTAAAGTAGCACTTGTAGCAGCCTGCATTGTTGTTGTTGTCATCCTTATCCTTGTTGCTATTGTATGCCACTACAAGCGGATCTCACAACATTTCCCTAGCTCAGAAAAGGTCTCTGACAAGAACCTCCACAGGGCTACTAAAGACATTGAGGGTATGAAAAGAAAGGATAACAAAGGTAGTTCAGAGGTCTCGGCGGATGATGTTGCTGCTCCTCGAAAGGGCTCTACATCTGAAGCACTGAGCCAAGAAGAGAAGTCCTCAGCGGCGGGAGGATTTTCACCGTCCAAGGGGAGCCGCTTCTCTTGGTCACCGGATTCTGGAGACGCGTATGCACAGGAAGGCCTATCACGGTTGGATGTCAGATCACCTGACAGGCTAGCAGGGGAGTTGCACTTCCTGGATGAAACAATCACACTGACACCGGAGGAACTGTCAAGGGCCCAGCTGAAGTACTTGGGAGGAGCAGCCACGGAACTTCGTACAGAGCAACATTGGAAAACGGTGTATTCTTGACAGTGAAGTGGCTGCGAGAAGGTGTCGCGAGACCCAAGAAAGAGTTTACCAAGGAGGCCAAGAAATTTGCAAACATCCGGCATCCTAATGTGGTTGGCTTGCGTGGATACTACTGGGGTCCAACACCACATGAGAAATTGATCTTGTCAGATTATGTTTCGCCTGGAAGTCTTTCTAGCTTTTTGTACGGTAATGCTCTCAATCCACTGATCTCCAATTTCTGCAGATACATTAATCTGATTAAAAAGTTTATGCACACTAACCTCAATTGTTTAGACTTATTCAGCCATTAATGCAACTCTCATGTATCTATGTAACTGAGCAGATCGGCCGGGAAGGAGAGGTCCTCCACTGACCTGGGCGCAGCGGCTCAAAATCGCGGTTGATGTGGCACGTGGCCTGAATTACCTCCATTTCGACCGCGCAATGCCTCATGGGAACCTCAAGGCCACCAACATCCTGCTGGACGGCCTTGACCTCAATGCACGTGTCGCTGACTACTGCCTGCACCGCCTAATGACCCAGGCTGGTGTTGTTGAGCAGATCCTGGACCTGGGCGTGCTGGGATACCGTGCCCCAGAGCTAGCGGCGTCCAAGAAGCCATCCCCTTCATTCAAGTCTGACGTCTACGCCTTTGGTGTTGCGCTGCTGGAGCTCCTGACTGGCAGGTGTGCCGGAGATGTCATCTCAGGGTCCGAAGGCAGTGTCGACCTGACCGACTGGGTCCGGCTGCGGGTGGCGGAAGGTCGAGGATCGGAGTGCTTTGACCCAGCCATGGCCTCGGACTCGGAGAACCCGCAGGCGGTGAAGGGCATGAAGGAGGTGCTGGGCATCGCGTTGAGATGCATCCGACCGGTCTCCGAAAGGCCTGGCATCAAGTCTGTGTATGAGGATCTTTCGTCAATCTAGCTAGCCACCATCATTCTGTAGCTTTAGAATTGGATATTCATGTGCTTTTAGCTTGTGCCTGAAACTCTAGCGCTTCTGTAGGGAAATGCATGCAAGTGTATGGCATCATCTTGATGCCTGCAAATTCAGATGGCGTGTCTCATTGGTTGCTGTTGCCGTATTGTACTTACATTGTTCTTATGGAATCTGCTTTTGTGAGTAGATTAGCCAAGATTAGAGGGCAGTGTCCTAATCTGTCATTTGAAATCTGCTGTTTACGACAAAACTGTCACTGAGATGTGATACTCCTGTCAAGTGTGCTGATTAAAATACATCACTGTCATAGTAGTTCATATATCTTTGATCCATCCAGCAACCTGCACATTGATGTGACAGCAGCGTATAACAATTCTAGAAAACTAAACAAATAGGGGCACAAATTTATTACTTTATCGAGTGAGAGAAAAAGCACAAATGGGGGTAACAATCTGGGGCTAGCTTGCTTATGCCTTGGATGTTGCTTCACTCAGAAACCCTTTTCAAAAGAGCTCACATAAGATTCAATGAGAAATACTACCCTCCAATCAGAGTCTATGCATTGTTCAGATCAGTACAAAAGCAAACATCATGTATTATAACATGCTAAATAGATAAGGATACCGAACGTTATAAACTAAAGCAGAAGGCATAGCCCCCGTTCCAAGTGCAATGCATCTTTTTCAGCCCAAGTCTCGAGGGTTTTGCATAACATAGCATAAAGTGAGTTATGTCCTAGTATTACACATGGATAACTGCAATAAATGGAATTGTATCACTTGGCTTTATCTTATAGCTTCTCCTGCAGGTTCTAAGTCACATCGTAGGATGGCACACACAGACTAATCAAGGAAACAGTTAAATTCTACTCCACTACACTAATTACAGCTCAGCACAGTCATCTGGCCTCTCAGTTCTACACAAAAAGAAGCAGCAGAGGTGCTCTAACACGAGCCTCCTTCCCACGAACACACTTCTACAACGGGACATAGAGAGTAGAGTAATCAACTAAACAGTTAAATGTTAATACTCTGTCACTCCAAACACCACCTTGGCCTAGTCATCTGTCAGCTCAGTGCTACAGTCAAAGATGAGGCAGCAAACTCCACGCTTCTTGAATCTAGATCTTTGCCAGTATCAGCAGAAGCCCTCCCACAAGGCCAATAGCGGCACCCACTTTTGCAACCTTCTTCACCTTCTCCACCTGCTCCATGGTGGATCTTTCCAATTCATGATAGCGCCTTCCAAAAGAGACAAGAAGAGATATACATGTTTGGATCAACACAAGTTATGAAAAATAACAATAACAAATTGCTTATTACACCAAATAAGAAAAATCGTTGATCCCTTTACCTCAAAGCAGTGATATAATCCTTACGCTTCGCACGCAACATTTCTATCTGTTCATCTATCTCTTCACCCCAAGAACGAGCCTTAGCCTCCTGAATGGCCCAATCTTTGTCATAGTCAGCCGCCAACCTGCGGTACATTGCATCCAGTTTGCAAAATCATCTGGCTTCTTGGTATTGCACATTTTGTCAAGAAGTTCCCTAAGGTCATCCACCCGTTTTCTAAACGAAGCATTAACAACCTTACGGTCTTCTATACTTTTGTTTACCAATTCTGTATGCTCCTCAATATTCTTTTCCATGTCTTTCAATGACTTCTTACTATCCTTGAGATCCTTCAGTTTACCTAGCAACCACTTTGTACTGTCAGGCATGGTACTTGGAACAGTTTTGCAGCAGCGCGGTTCACCCTACAGTTAAAAAAATCAGTAGATGACGCATCCGTGTCAAATGTAAATCATTCAAACCATGTTACCATGTTAACACAAGCAACAACAAAGTATTAACCTCCTATTTCTTCCCTAATAGGAAGCCAGACAACTACTTTCGGATTAAAGTGATTTGTCAGAAGCATACGTGAGTTATGTCCAAGTATTACACAGAGATAACTTCAACTATAGCAATTGTATCATTTGCTAGCAAGTTCTAAAATGTACCTACGACGGCACACACAGACTATAACAGTTAAATTCTACTTCACTACACTAAATACGAGCAGAGCATAGTCATCTGGCTACTCAGTTCTACATAGAAAGAAATAGCAGCAGACTCCGAGGTGCTCTAGACATCTCTGCCAGAATCAGCAGAAGTCCTCACACGAATGCACTATTACAACAGCCCAGAGAGAATAATCAACTAAACAGTTAAATGTAAGTATGTAACTACTCTGCCACTCCAAATTACCAGCTCGGACTAGTCAGCTAAGTTCTATACCAAAACACGAAGCAGCAAACTACATGCTTTGTAATCTATATATTTGCCAGCAGAAGCCCTCCCACGAGGCCAACAGTGGCACCCACTTTTGCAACTTTCTTTACCTTCTCCTGGTTCTCCACCGGCTCCAGCTCCATGGTGGATCTTTCCAATTCATGATACCGCCTTCCAAAATAGACAAGGAAGATATACTTGTCAGGATCAACACAAGTTGTTAAAACAAAAATAATAAATTGCTTATTAGACCAAATAAGAACATAATTTTTATCGCTTTACCTCAAAGCAGTGAGATAGTCCTTACGCTTCTCACGCAATATTTCCATTTGTTCATCAAACATAAGAGCCTTAGCCTTCTGACTGGCCAGAGCCTTGTCAAAATCAACTCGCATCTTACGTACTTTGGCTAAATCATCTTGCATTTTACGTATTTTGCCATAATCACCTCGCAAAACTATTTTGTCATAATCATCTTCTATTTGGGCCAGAAGCATCTTACGGTCATCCAGCCGTTTCTGCAACAAAGTATTACCAACCTCAAGGTCATGCATCACTTTACTTAACATTTCCTCATGCTCCTCAATATTCCTTTCCATGTTTTGCAATGACTTCTTACTATCCTTCAGATCCTTCAATTTATCAGGCAACGAATTTGTACTGTCAGCCATGGTACTTGGAACAGTTTTGCTGCAGTGTGGTTCATCCTACAGTTTAATCAACTTTAGTTATTAAACATTAGAAGATACATACCAGATGTAAACAATTCAAACCATGTTAACACAAGCAACGACACTTTAATCAGTTTTAGTTTCATATTTCTGATTTAATGAAAGCCAGAAAACTACATTATGATTTTAGTGATCCGTCAGGAATTTCTCTGTTTGGCCTTCAAAGGGAGGCTACACACAAATGAGAACAGAACAAATAAATCTAGGGAATATGATGCGGACAGTGTCCCTTGCACTGTCGTCGAGTCAATCGATTATACGAGCTTTGCTGTAAAACTGCCACAACATGTTTTGAGAGCGCTGTCGCTGAATCTTGCTTCCTCCAGTTGAATAACAGCCAGAGAATTCGTACAGCCCCATAGCAATAGTAAAGGTACATATATGCACATTGGGTTTGCATTGAGTCACGGAAGGCAGCACTTATAGAGTTCTCAACGGCGAGTTATGGTCCAGCGCGGGCATCAAATTGCAGATCAAAGAAACAGTCAAATCAAGCAAGGAGGGAAGGGCGTTAGGGTCCAAACAGACATATCTTCCAGCCCTATTCCTTGAGAACTCCCCGAGCTCCGGAAATCGATCAACAAATTCGGTGGATTTGGGAGGGCCGGAAACCCTTTATGTAGGTCACTACGCGGGTGGTACCTTTGGAGTTGGAGGAGCCTTCCTTGGAGTAACCTCCCTCAGACGGGGAGGCGGCGGAGGCGCACCGCGTACGGCGGGGAGGCTGGCTGCGGCGGCGGCCTGGACAGGGGAGCGACGTTAGCGCGCGGAATCGAGGCGAGAGTTTAAGCAAAATCAAGCCGCGAAACTGCTTCTATCTTACCTTGGAGTACGGCGCGGGGAACAGAGAGCGCAGCATCGGAGACGGCGGCGGGGCTGCTTGCCGCCGGAGCAGGAGGCGGAGGGCCGCCGCCATGATCGCCGGTGCCGCCGCGCCGAGGCGGCGAGGGTTTTCGAGGCGTCCGTTTCAGGCGAGAAAATTGTAAAATGCCACCCCAATTGGGGCTAGGTTTACAGATTGGCCACTTCACGTGATCTGAATGGGTGTCTGACCTGTGTAGCGTCAGGTTTACGTGCAGGGGCGGGCGAGGGATAGAAGTTTGAAGGGGGCCGAACATGGAAAATCTCAATGGAAGGTGTTGGGGTGGGGCAAACAAAAATATTTTGTCTAAAACTTGGGGGAACAAAGATATTGGTGGCAAAAATGCATGTCTAAAATTGTGTTAAATAAAAAATTCTATGTGTTGTACAATACCGGGTGGGGATAAGAAAATTACTGAAGTAGAAGAAGTAGATGATTCTATGGTCAGCAAAAGAGTAACAATTTGAGGAAAGGAAAGAGGTTCCTCATGGGTTTGAAAACATGGCAGATTCAAAAGGTTTGGTTAAGATTCAGAGGAAGATGCACAGCAATTTCTGACAGCAAATGTAGAGGAAGATTTTGATTTTGACATGGGGTGTAGAAATCTGAAGAACATGAAAAAAACATGAGGCAAGAGAAAGAAGAGCTGAATGAGAAGATCATTGGATTGAAGAGGAAGAAGTATGAGGCAATGAGGAACTATGAGACGGCGGCGGCGCTGCGTGCCGCCGGAGCAGGAGGCAGAGGGCCGCGGCCATGATCGCCGCCGCGCCGAGGGTTTTCGAGGCGTCCGTTTCAGGCAAGAAAATTGTGAAAAGCCACCCCAATTGGGGCTAGGTTTACAGATTGGCCCCTTCACGTGCTCTGAATGAGTGTCTGACCTGCGTAGCGTCAGGTTTACGTGCAGGGGCGGGCGCGGGATAGAAGTTTGAAGGGGGCCGAACATGGAAAATCTCAATGGAACGTGTTGGGGTGGGGCAAACAAAAATATTTTGTCCAAAAATTGGGCGAACAAAGATATTGGTGGCAAAAATGCATGTCTGAAATTGTGTTGAATAAAAACATTCTATGTGTTGTACAATACCGGGAGGGGATAAGCAAATTATCGTGGTAGAAGAAGTAGAGGATTATATGGTCACGCAACCAGTAACATTTTGAGGACAGGAAAGAGGTTCCTCACGCGTTTGAAAATATGGCAGATTCAAAAGGTTTGGTTAAGATTCAGAAGAAGATGCACAACAATTTTGGACTGAAAATGTACAGGAAGATTTTGATTTTGATTTTGACATGGGGTGTACAAATCTGAATTACATGGAAAAACATGAGGCAAGAGGAAGAAGAGCTGAATGAGAAGATCACTGGATTGAAGAGGAAGAAGTAGTATGAGCCAATGAGGAACTATGAAGGTGATTCAGAGGTGGAAGACTTTATTTAGGAACCGACAGTGATTGAGGTGCTACATTCCCATCACTTCTTTGAATAAGCTGCCAGTAAGAGAGGCCCCACGACCAAATTAAATTATAGTAAAGCAAGTACTTCAATGTCTGATTATGTGCCCTCCTCTCATAAAACTTTGAAGAATCAGGTGAAGATGATGAGTGCATTCAGTTACCATTTGCGCTGCCAAGTGGGAGGAAGTGAAGGACAAAGAAGAGGAAGCCAAACGGTATAAACTACAGCAGAGGCATAACCCCCATACCAAGAGCAACACATCTTTTCTCAGCCCAAGTCTTCAGGGTGTTAACATATCATGGCATAAGTGAGTTATCTCCTAGCATTACATAGAGATAAATGCAATAATAGCTACTCCTGCAAGTTCAAATCAAGGAAACAATTAAATTCTACTCCGCCACACTAAATACCAGCTCAGCATAGTCATTTCAACACATAAACTACTAGCAGCGAACTCTGAGGTGCTCTAGTCGAGATCTTTGCCAGCATCAGCAGAAGCCTTCCCACGAATGCACTATTACAACGATACAGAGAGAATAAGCGACTAAACTGTGAAATGTTACTACTCTGCCACTCCAAAAACCAGCTCGGCCTAGTCATCTGTCAGCTCGTACACCAAAAGAAGAAGCAGCAAAATCCCCGTTTCTCTAATCTAGAACTTTGTCAGTATCAGAAGAAGACCTCCCACAAGGCCAACAGCGGCACCCACTTTTGCAACCTTCTTCACATGCTCCATAGTGGATCTTTCCAATTCATGACAACACCTTCGAAAATAGACATGCAGAGGTATACATGTTTAGATCAACACAAGTTATAATAACAAAAAAAATGGTTATTACCAAATACGAATAGCTTGTTGATCCCTTTACCTCAAAGCAGTGAAGTAGACATCCTGCTCCTTTTGTAACATTTGCATTTGCTCAACGCAATAACGAGCCGTAGCCTCCTGAATGGCCCAATTTTTGTCATAGTCATCCTCCAATCTGCAGTACTTTGCATTCATTTTGCCAGAATCATCTTGCTTATTGCGCATTTTGGCAAGAAGTTCCCTAAGGTCATCCAGCCGTTTTCTACCAGAATCATTAGCAAGCTTCCAGTCTTTTAGAACTCCCCTTATCATTTGTGTATGCTCCTCAATATTCCTTTTCATGTCTTGCAATGACTTCTTACTATCCTTGAGATCCTTCAGTTTATCCAGCAATGACTTTGTACTGTCATTCATGGTAGTTGGAACAGTTTTGCAGCAGCGTGGTTCAACCTACAGTTCAGTCAACCTTAGTAAAAAAACAGTACTAGATGGTACATCAATGCCAAATGTAAACCATTCAAACCATGCTAGCACAAGTAACGCCACTTAATCAGTATCAGCTTCATATTTCTGCATTACTACAAAACCAGACAACTACATTTGGATTGAAGTGATTCGTCAGGTATAAGCATTTATCTAGTTGGTCTTAAAAGGAAGGCAAAATACAAACAAGTACAGCCCAAATTAATCCAGTGAGCGTGACGTGGACAGTGCCAGTTGCACTGTCGTCAGTCAAAAAACGCAAATCATGTTTTGAGAGTGCTCTCGCCAAATTATGCTGCCCCAAGTTGAAGCACAACCACAGAGAATTCATACAACCTCATATAGCTATACTGAAGAGCTTACTTACTTTGCTGCCTGGGCTTAACCTTAGGACAAGAAAATTCAAGAGTTCTCGAGAGTGTGTTATGGTCCAGCGCGGGCATCAGGTAGCAATTAGAGACAGTCTCGGACACGCAGGGAGGAAGGGATTCAGGGTCTAAGCAGACATTTCTTCCACCCTTTTAATGTTTGATGAATCGAGAACTCGAAATAAAAGCAAGTATAACAAATCTACCAGTCCCAATTCCTTCCAACTCCCCCAACTCGGGAAAGCGAGCAGCAATTTCGGTGGAATGTGGATTTGGGAACCTTCAAGCTTGAAGATTTTACCTTTGGAATCGGAGGAGCCTTCCTTAGAGTAACTTCCCTCAGACGAGGAGGCGGCAGGGGCGCACGGCGGACGACAGGGAGTATGGCGGCGGCGGCGGCGGCCTGGAGAGGGGAGCGAAGTTAGCGCGCCGAATCGAGGCGAGGGTTTAAGTAAAATCAAGAAGCGAAACTGTTTCCATCCTACCTTGGAGTACGGCGCAGGGAACAGAGAGCGCAGCATCGGAGACGGCGGTGCGGCCGCGTGCTGGCGGAGCAGGAGGCGGAGGGGCGCCGCCATGGTCGCCGCCGCGCGGAGACGCCGAGGGTTCTCGCGGCGTGCCTCTCACTTTCAGGCAGGAGGGGGAGAGAGAGTTGCGCGCGGTGTATCAGTCGATTCCCACACGAAGCCACGATTCCGAATCCCCATTCCTCGATTCCTCATGCCCCATTCCCTGTTCCAATCCATGCTCAAGGGTCCGAATAGAGTAGGCACTTTGGTCTTCCAGCTTCACAAGAGTCAGAGATTTCGACCACTGAGGTAAAAAAGGAAAAGATTTCTACCACTTGGTAATAACGGCTTTTACATGTCTCAAGTTTCTGCACGTGCAACGCACGATCTCATGATTTAGTATTATTAGATTGATGCACTAACCAATTATCTCAAAAGTCCGAACTGATGGGAAAGGGCTGTGCAATGTATATATTATATTCTGACACTCCCCCTCACGTCCGCAGATATTTATTTTTAATAATGCGTTAGCCAGGATTTGAATTCTAGACCTCTGTCTCTGATACCATATTAGATTGATGCACTAACCAATTATTCCAAAAGTCCAAACTGATGGGAAAGGGCTGTGCAATGTATATATTATATTCTGACAAGTATAATATAAACACGTCTTTTAATCTTCGCAAAATCTAATTCGTGCCTGCGCACTGTCCCGGCCTTACGCAGTGCCCGCGAGCTGACGCGTCGGATTATGATCGCGCGGCTCTCCTCGCTCTGGGCCGCACGCCTCACTGAACCTAGCTGGGACCACGGGGCGACCACGGGCCAATTCCCCATTCCTCTCTCCCGTTGCCTGCCCTTTCCCCTCCACCCTCCTCGTCAGCGGCATCAACGGTGCACACGCATCCAGCGGGGAGTTCGGGCGGTGGTGTGGCACGGAGCATCGACGACGCGTTCCCGCATCCCATCCTCCAAGGCAAAGCACGGTCGCGTATTTCGGAAATTATTGGTTCTTCGATTTTGAGCTGGTGAGTGGTGACGGCGACGGCGATGCGCTTGCACGCTGACGATTTGGTCGCCTGATCTGGAGCTCCTACGCCTCCGGTCGGTCGCTGGATTTGCGACACCGGTCGCCGAATCTGGATCTCCACCCCACGCCCTCAAGGCTGGCATGAGGTTCTTCTCCTCAAGCCCTAAGCCCATCCTCGAGCTTCTCCTCCTCGTCACGCCGTCGGCCACCGGGCGTGGTCTCCTCACCTCGTGTTGCCCTGCTTCCTCGAGCTCCTCATCGGCCCCTCCATGTATGGGTCGTTCGTGGCTAGGAGAGCTCCAGCTTCTCCATCTGCCGCTTATTTTGCTCCAACTCCTGTCGTTTTTGTCTGTAGCAGTGCACTCCTGTAAGTCGCAGTACCCCTCTTAATCTGGTGCAGTTCTGTATGCAGTATCAATGATATCATATCTTGCATGTAGTATTCTATGATCTGGTTGATCTTTTTTTTTTTGAAATACAAACCTGCGTACAATCAAAGGATACGAAAAGCAAAACATACGCACGCTTGTACAAGACGTACACAACTCAGAGCACTACAGCAGCGAACTGCTGAACCACCGGAGTTCCTCGTCGCCGACGCTCGCCGGAGAAGAAGAACCAGACCACCGCCCGCCTGGAAGAGGGAGGACCTCCAACCTTGAAGAAGACTGCAGAATCCACTCGTCGCAAGCGACGAGATCTTGCCGTTGAACGGGCACGGCCAAGCCACCCCCACAACCAGCTCCAGCACCTCCTGCCGCCGGGACGACCAGGCCGTGCCAGAACCTCCACCACCGCTCCACCTCCCAAGCGCCAGAGCTGAGTACAGCGCCCTGCAGACCACCACCAGCACCCCACCTCTGCACCGACGCCAGGGCCAACGCCAACGCAACGACAGCAAGGAGGGGGAAGAAAAACTCACAGACTGGAACACCGCCGCCGCCGCGTCGCCCAGCCAGAGGACCAACCTCACCAGATCCGCGGATCTGAGAGGGCCAAAAGCTCCACCATCGCCACCGCTGCCACCAGCGTCGAGGGGAGACGAGCAACCGCCAGATCCGTAGATCAGCGGGACAGAAACGCCATCCTCAGGCCAGCGCCGCCGGCACCAGCCAGGGAGAGGAAGGACGGCCACCTTATTCTTCCAGAACGGACATCGGGAGCTCTCCAACACGACGCCGTGAGGACCTAAAACTACCCTATCAACACACCGGAAGCAGAGGAACGGGATCCCGACCACCAGCCGCCGCCGGAGCGAGCGGAGGAGGCCGGGAACCACGCCCTCGCCGCCGGCGAGGAGGGGATCTGGACGCCTCGCCCTTTTTCGCCTCTCTCAACTGTAGAGAGGAGGAGGAGACGGACACGGGACTGAAAACTAATGAGAGTTGCAGACTATGATCTGGTTGATCTTGGTAGTGCATATACATGAGATTGACAAATATGATGTTTTCTCATGCCTTCATATTGTTGTTTCTATCCCGTTTAGTGTTAGGGAATAAAATAGTCACTGAAGTTCATAATTTTCTGCACAATTCATTTGTATGAGTGCGATGAATAGTTATAAAGATGGCAATAGCACGTCCTCAATTGTCAATAGTGATGCATATTTGTCTCCCGTGATGACTACTGAACATGTATCACTAGTGGACATGCATGATATGGAATTAAAGAATCTTTATTTATGCACATTTTCATGTAATTTACACATATGGTAGGATGTAACCTGCTTGTATAGATAGCAGGGGTGCTATAGAAGGATGTAATTTCCTGAGATTCCTTGTAGTATATGTCTTTAGCATGATGTATTTTATTTGGCTTTCTATTTAATCTATACATATAGCAGCGATGTAACTTGAATATATAACCGAGTTTTCGGATGTAGTTAAGATGTAGTCACTGAATATTTTCTACAGATCCAACATATAGTTCTCGAAAGTGTTAGATGTACTTTCCATGATGATCAACATGTAGTTTTCGAGCGTATGACATTTAGTTTTCTTTTAGAATGACAAGATGTAGTTTAATAATGCACATAAACGTACCTTTTGCTGGCATGTCTCGATCTTTTTTGCTTGGCATGTCTAGGATGTTATTTTCAGTTTGTTAACTCAATGAAATTCATATAGCTCGCCAGTATTTTCCTAATTGTTTCACGAAAATTGTGGATGGAATTTGGGGTCCTGAACTAAATATATTTTACCTAGACGCCCAGTAGATTATGAGTTTGGTGGGGATGCAGTTTCATTTAGTCTGGGATGTTGTTTCTTTTCGCGAACTGCTTGTGCTTTATACAAATGGTTTATAGTTTCTCAATTTTTTGTGGTGATGTTTTTCTTAAATTCCGGGATGTATTTCTGCAAATAATATATGCCCTATGTTACAATCAATACCACATATTAAGTAATTTCCGGCATGTAATTTTTCCTTTTTACTCAACATTCTGGATGTAGTTTTGCAACTAACAACTGGATGTAACAAATACACATATATTTGCATCCATGTGTTGTATATCATTGTGGTTTTTTTATTTTTTTTGTGCCCTCTATAACCTGGGATCCATCAGGGAGTTACATGCAAGGTGGGCGTGCAATAGATGTTGGATCCACACTGTTATTTTGATCTTGTTTTTCCATGTGCTTGCATCAAAAGTTACATCAGCAACTCTAGTTGAATCGGGTTCTTTTGATTTGTGTTGATTAATGGTAAATGTAAGAAGCAGCTGCTCATTAGGTAGTCGCCATGGAAATATAAGTCCCTGGTTTTTGTATCTTTTTCTCTCTGAACTCTGATTAATCAGAAGATACATGTAACTTGAGGATCTAGTACAAGTTTCCTATTACTACCATTTTTTTCCTGGATCATTTTACCGGAAGATACAAGCAACCTGGGGATTCAACACTATTTCGGATATCCTTTTCCTTGTGCATCTACCAGAATATATATGCAACTTGGGTGTTTAGCACTAGTTCCTTATTACTTCTATGGTTTTGGATCAGTTTTGTTCGTGTATCTATCGGGAGGTACATGCAACTTGGAGATCTAGCACAAGTTTCAAACATGTTCTAGGTTTTTGGATCTCGAAATTCTTTTACTATAGTATCAAAAAGTTACATGTGGGATGAGAGCACGTAGTACCTGCAGAGAGTACAGTAACCAGTTGATCGCAGGTAAATCAATTTTTAGTTTGGTCGATGGCAGAGAATTTCGTCAGCAGAAACAGGTCTGTTGTCTTTTGCACGCTAGCCACATGCGGACCGTGGGGACTAGCTTTTTCTGTTTTCGGCAAAAACTGGACCGGACAGCCGTGCCTTGCTATTCTGGGAAAGGACAATACCCCATACGCACGCTAGGGAAGGTGGGAACGCTTGGGGGACCAGGACTTTCTATTTTTGGCACGCGTGGAGTTGGAAACCAGCTTATTTTCTATTTCTGGGTGAGGCACCCCGTAAGACTAAAGAGTGCCCGGGCACTGTGTAGCATAGTCCTTTAATCTTTCACGTGCAATGCCTGTTTATAAAACTAGTAGCTTTGCACGTGCACGCACGTCTCTACAAAGACACATCTTATGATTCAAGTTGAATGGCACTTTTTGTTTTTACATACGCAACGACGGAGGATCAGCTCGCGCTCCCACCAGAGCTTGTCAAACTCCTCGACCTTGCGGACGAATAGTGACGCCGGCACCGACTGGTTCTTCTTCGTCCACTTGTGGGCGATGCGCTTCCGTGCGCCGTCGCTGCGGACGACAAGCGCTCGTCGCTCGTCGGAGTAGTCGCCGCGGAACATGTCGTCGCTGGGGAGCTCGGCGGGTTGCCTCTTCGGCGCCATCGAAACTTGGCGGGGCCAGATATGCGGAGGGGAGAGGGAAGCGCTCGTCATATACGGCGGAGGGGGAGAGGGAATCACTCGACGACAACGGTGGGAAGATAAGGGTTACGACCTGCAAATGCCTCACAAACATCATATACGAGGGCTCACAGGTGAGATTCACGGGCCCCTTAAACGGTTTAAAGACTCGGCTGAATTTACGGGCGCTGTTCTGCCCCCCAAAAACGCCCCCTGACTTTGTAGTATTCAAGTATGCTCTGAATTGTTCGATGTAACCGCTACAAATTACACACGTTCAGGGAGATTAAAAAATTCTTTCTGGAACACGTCAAACACTATAAATTTCCAATTTATTGACCGCAGGCAAGCAGAAAGACAAGAGTTCATGGTTTGCATACAGTAGGCAATAACGTCTAGGGAATCCAAATATCATGAAAGAGAAATAAACCAATTGCAACTATGAACTACAGTGAAATAAGCTGTCATATAATCAGCTCAGAACTCATGTTAGAAGGTGGGATTACACGTGTATCTTATGGAGATGTACATGAAGCAGCGATTCTCTCGGGTTCAAACGAATCAAATAAGGCGAAAGAGCACGTGCATGACGGACGGCCCACTTGTTCGTCAATGCCGCACCGCGCTCTGCTGAAACCAGCAAGCGTGTAGGTGCCGTGATGGATATGGTGACGCAACCACCACGACGGATGGGCCACCTCGTCTCCATGATCGAGCTCGGCAAGCTCTTCGCTGCTCGCGGCCTCGCCGTCACCATCGTCACCGTGAAACTGCCATTCGAAGACACCGGCGCGAGGGCGTTTTTCATGGCTGCCGTCACCGCGGCTAGCCCCTCCACCTCCTTCCACTGTTTGCCGCAGGTCGAGCTTCCTCCCGTCCAGTCCAACCACCCTGAGGGGGTAAGCTTCGAGGTCTCCAGTGCCCATCTTCGTGTCTTCCTTGCCGGGCCACCCCTGCCGACCTACTGGTGGACTTCTTCTGCAGCGTCGGCCTCAATGTCACCACGGAGCTTGGCATCCCCGCGTACAGAGGTTCTGGCCGTCTTCCTGCATCTCCCGGTCTTGCATGCTCAGACCACGGCGAGCTTCTGAGACATGGGCGAGGACCTCGTCCACGTACTAGGAATCTCCTAGCTTCCGGCATCGCACGCAAGCAAAGCCGCTCATGGACCGTGACGACGCGGGATTCCAGAGCGTGTCCCCACTCCCCACCTGGCATCATCGTCATGTCGCTGGCTCGAGCCGCGTGTCGTCGACACGATTGGCACCGGCCTCTGCACGCCTCCAGTCTACTGCATTGGGGTCCGCCGCCCGCCGCTGCCGATGGTCACGAGGGGACGAAAAGTTATTTTGTTAGCGGTGGCAAATCTCGTAATTACAACGAAACTGAAAAGGCGTGTTGAGTTGTCAAACATTGGAGCGATCTGGATCGTTGGGCAAATATTGAAGGGCTCAGATTTAATGTATCAACACAAGTTTGCTCTTTTAATAGTAGTATAGATAATAATGTGTGTATATGTTATATGTCTCTAAACAATTATGTATTTTCAGTTTCCATTATATTTTGATGAGCTGTTTTATTGTTTCCTTCTTCTTCTCGCCAACAACAATCACACATCCTCGTCGAAATCGATACAAGAAGGGCCGATTACATTGCTTTCGACGACAGACTCACGTCCGACTATTTCCTCTACTGTGCCGGCGACGCTGCGGCAGACCCTCCCCGACCACCGACGTTGTCGCTGCTGCCCCCGTGCTACCTCACCGAGCAAATGGAAGGGAGGCAGAAAATTAAGCGCCATATGGCTGTTGGTGACGTCGCACTCCTACGCCTTGACCACGACGAGGTGATGGTGGCGGCGCTGAATTTCCTTTTGAAGTATGATGAAGAGTCGCGAGAGCCGGTGGAGGCCGAGTTCTGCCTGCTCAGATCCGGCGAGTGGGAGCTCAAGCGGCTGCCGGTCATCCACGACGAGGGCAAGCAGCAGGAGGTTTAATGCTGGTACACCGACAAGGCCATCACCGTCGGCGACCGGTTCTTATTCTGGGTGGACTACTTCCGCCGAATCATCTACTCCGACGTTTGGGAGGAAACCCTACAGCTGTGTTACGTGTCTCTTCCCGTGGAGCTGATGCATGTGAAATGCATACATGAACTTTGCACTTTATTTACTCATATTCCAATCATATTTGCATCATATAAGGGTTATATCAATGTTTTATCATGATTTTGGAAATATCTTAATGATTTCCTATTTTTATGGAATTAACCCTGCACAGGCAGAAAACCCTATTTCTTTCCTTTTAAGTTTCAGGGACCCAAACGTCGTCTAAATGACCTGCAAATTTACGGGCGTCAATATTTGGTAGGAAAAAGACTTGTGGGCGAAGGAAGCAAACAAACGGAGGTCCGAGGACCAAAACGGGGTGGCCCACGCGGCCACAGTACCTGGCCGCGTGGGGCCCACTCTTTTGGCCCTCGTGGCTCTGTTGCCGTCGATCTTTCCTCCACCGACTAGGTTTTGACCTAAAAACGCCTATAAAAATAGTCCCCCGAGGAGTTTCGCAAGGAGGCGGCGGAGAAACAGAAAACCACGAAACAGAGAGTCAGAAGGCTGCCGCCGGAGAAGATCGGAGGGGGGAAACGCCGCCGGAATCACCTCCGGAGGGCTCCACCCCCCTCCGGCGTGTTCATCATCAACATCTACAGCAAGATCATCTCCATCTCCCCACTGTAAACTCTTGGCAAACATGATGTATGATGCAATATACTTTTTCCTTGATCTATTGTGTCTCTCCATCTATGTTTGAGAAGTGATTTGTTCATGGCAATAGTGAAATAGTTCGTTGTTTGGTTGCATACAAGTTTTGTTATCTTTTATGATTGTCTTGATGTACAATATATGAGTGCACACATATGTTGGGAATGCATGTAAGGTGATCACCGGTAAGGTAATGGAGTGAGGGTGACTTGGGAGGACATGTAAACCTGAGACCGAATCATGAAGTTACTTTATTGGGGATATATATAGGGGACCTTAGAACTTAAGGCTATGGTGGGACTTCTATGTCTTAATAACTCTTGTGCAGTCATTTACTTGGCCATAAGAACCATCATAAGGGGTTTAGTTCATTTACTTGGCTACACCTATTTATGGCTCCTTCCTAGAAGAAACAATTAAGACTGAAACATGTGCTTTACTAATTGTGACAACCACACGAATGAAATAACAATTGCTAGAACATTTGCTCCCTTGAGATCTTTGCTACTTGCTACTTTGAGAAACTTGCTTGAGAAAACTGCTGAGAGAAACTTGCTCTAAGAAACTTGCTACTAGATAAACCCATTCCACGTCACTTGCTTCCATTAGTTAGATCCTTTCATATTTATTGCTTTGCATAAAAGGCCATATAAGAGGGTTATAGGGCTTTAGAGAATAGATAATTTACCTTCAGCTCCTCGTGGGTTCGACACTCAAATACTTATCGAATAGTGCTACAGTGATTCCTTGCTCTTGGGGATTATCAAGTACTTTTCTGGCGCCGTTGCCGGGGAGCGTTGTGCTAAACTTTTATTCTTGTTTGCATTGCATACTAACATATAAATCTAAAACACAAAAAAAATTATAAAATGGAAAACAACAAAACAATCCTAGAATTGTATAATATCTATCTTGAGTTAGGACATGAAGTGTTTGAGGAGAAAATTAAAATTTATTTGCATAACAATCATGTCTGTGGTAGTACTAATTCTTTTAACAACTTTATTGCTAATACTGAGGAAAACCTTAAGCTTGGGGAAGTTTGTTTTGATGAATATGACATTTTTAGTCCCCCTACTATTGAGGATGAAATTGATTGTGAGTTTGATGATCCAATATGCTCATTAGATGATAAGTCTTTATGTGGTGATTCTATTCAAAATCATGTGGGAATGTTTAATTTCAATGCTTGCAACTATTATGAGAGAGGAAGAGATAAGAATCCTCTTTATGTTTCTATGTTATTTAAAATGCAAACTATTGATCATTATATGCATTGGTTACCTCAAATGGGTTGTTATTTATTCATATATAAAATGCCAATGCATAGGAAAAGAGTTAGACTTAAAAGTTAATGGTTTAATGTTTTGAGGTGTGCTCTCTATGCTTTTATCTCCTATTCAGTTTGGGCACACCTTTATATCTTGAGAACTGCAAAATAACTTTACCTACTGATTTCTAACAATTGGTTTAAGATTTTCACTCTATATGAAATTTGGGAAAGTAAATGAGAAGGATGAGTAATGGAGAAGTTGGGGTCGACCTTGAACATGTGTTGTTCATGCCAATGGAACCATTGCAAAGTCTTTATCATTTAAACTTTTCCCAAAGCTAAAACCAAATAAAAAGAGTGATAATAGTAATTCGCTGTACCTATGTGGATTTAATTTATGAAGGCACTAACCCCTCTAATCAAGTTTATGACGAGTGTTGTGTAAAGAGAATTTTAAGGTGGAAGAATTGAGGGTGATGAACAAGATCAAGAGGGACAAAAACTCAAGCTTGGGGATGTACCCCTAGGCTCACCCTACATATATCAAATAAGTACAAGAATTTAAGCTTGGGGATGCCAAGCCACCTCACTTCAACCATCTTGATACCAAGTAAGTAAGCCTAGCTATATGGCTATAAAGAAAGCGCTTTGCGGGAGGCAACCCGGTTATTTTTGTGTGTGATTTTTCTTTGTGTCCTCTTGCTGTAACAAGAGACTTTGTTTATAGTTTAGTTCTGGAATTTTAATAAAGTGCCAAGTTTTACCCTTTTTGGTTTGAAAAGTTGCTTATAGTTCGGAGATTTTATTCCTGCACGAATCAGTGCACGGTATGATTTTTAATTCTTATTCTGTAACTCCGAATGAGCTCATATTTGAACTGTAGTTGCAACTTTTCATCCTCTGTATGCATGAATTTTTCGGAATTTTTCGAGAAAGTTTGGTAGGGTAGAAAAATACGTTTTGCTGCTGCTGTTTTTCTGGACAGATTCTGTCCCATTTTGTTTGATGCATGCTTTGAGCTTTTAAGTTGAATCTTTTTGATCCAATTGAGTTTATGAGTAGGCATACAACATTATACACTTTCTGGACATCTCATATGAATTTTTGTTCAAGGATTATATGCAGCAAGAAACCTATTTGTTTATCACTATTAATGCACCCCACAGAAAAGAAATGGGAGAAACGGTGTTTTGAAGTTTTTTCACAGGGATTGGAGGAGATGCACCAAGAGCTATCCAAGGATGGTGAAGACCATAAGCTTGGGGATGTGAAGACAACCCCACTGGACCTACACACTCTCGGTTTGCACACGTCCAACTTCTGTTTTTCGATCGAAACACTTTATCGCATAAACTTGGAGCGTCTTTTGTTTTGTTTTGGTTTGATTTGTTTTGAGAGACCACCACACTATCATTTATATATGGGAGAGCTACTGGAAATATGGGTTGAAATATGTTGGATGCTTTTATAAGATTGGGAAAAGGGATGTTTGAGTTGATTTTTAATGATACATATAGTTGCATGATTCATGAGCTTGTTTATGAGTAATAGTTTGCAAATCCTTTTTGAAGAGCTATCACTTATTCATGTTTTGGTGCTGATTGTTATTTTACTTGGTTTAACATGGATTAGTTAGTTCTATGGACACTCATGCATGCATCTAATGGTCAACTTTCTCCCTTTTGCTAGCCCAAAAACTCCAACAAGTTAAAACTTGTTTCCAACACCTTCAACCAAAGTTATTCCAGTGAGTCCACCATATCTACCTACTAGCTATATGCTATTCCGAGTATGTTCATCATGATATTTGTGTTATCTATACCTCTGAATGAAAATGATTATGTTATTGATTGCCATGGGAAAAGTTGGTTATATAGCTCTCACGAACTTGATGCACAACTTTATTTTTATTGCATAAATAAAACATGACCCATTGTGATTAAATATGATGCTAGTGGCTTGATAAATGTCCAAGGTTGGGAGTTAGCCCATATGTGCTGTCACATGCAAAGCTTTCAACATGCTCCTTCATTTCATTTAGTTGATATCATGTACTTTTGTTTATGGATGCCTATCATGATGAAATGAGGTGGAAATGAAGTAGTTTAAATGAGTTTGTATAAATGGTTAGAGAGACGCCTGGGCCGCTAATCTAAGCCATGCATCATTCATGGTGGAAATTTACTTACATGCTATGGTGAACCTCTATGATGCACCTTATAATAAAAAGCTATTCCAATGGTAAATAAAAAGGGTGTTGAGGTTGTTCATCTTGTTTGTTTGTCTTGTCATTTTGATATGGGCTTGTTCCATATCCTGGGACAAGAGGTACCCCAGTTGACGCTCTTGATGATACTATTATTACTTACAATGATAGAACTTGAACTTGCTTTGTTTCCTAAGTTGAGTAATCATGGTGTAGGTACTTATATTCAAGGGGCATGAGACACCTAACCTTTACTTTATCAAGCACACTACTCATATTTGCTTTCACATTAAACTTTAATCATTGAAGATGCTATGATAGGGGTAATGAGAGCTTGACACCAAGAATTCCACATTGCAATCATTAACTTAAGTAGAAGAGTTTGGAGGTTAGATGAAACTTATGCATGCTTTACCTCTACTCACATATACATCTTTCCAAAGTGTCCACCTTTTATATTCAGATTTTCCTCATCACTCTATGACCAATGTAGGATATCATGCTTATCATTATGCATACATGTGGTCCATATTACTTGCTTCTATGTTACACTTTGTGAGCTATCAATGAACATCCTTGTCTTGAATACTTGATATCACTTCATAAACTATCTTGCATATTGCTACTCCTTTGAAGAATGAATCATTTGACTTTATGTAGCAATTGTAATCATCTTTGATATCCATTGTTAGTATTAAATTGCAAAGTCCATGTTAGTTTTATCACCTTCATACTCGAGGACGAGCATGGTTAAGCTTGGGGATGTTGATGCATGTAAAATGCATACATGAACTTTGCACTTTATTTACTCATATTCCAATCATATTTGCATCATATAAGGGTTATATCAATGTTTTATCATGATTTTGGAAATATCTTAATGATTTCCTATTTTTATGGAATTAACCCTGCACAGGCAGAAAACCCTATTTCTTTCCTTTTAAGTTTCAGGGACCCAAACTCGTCTAAATGACCTGCAAATTTACGGGCGTCAATATTTGGAAGGAAGAAGACTTGTGGGCGAAGGAAGCAAACAAACGGAGGTCCGAGGACCAAAAGGGGGTGGCCCACGCGGCCACAGTACCTGGCCGCGTGGGGCCCACTCTTTTGGCCCTCGTGGCTCCGTTGCCGTCGATCTTTCCTCCACCGACTAGGTTTGACCTAAAAACGCCTATAAAAATAGTCCCCCGAGGAGTTTCGCAAGGAGGCGGCGGAGAAACAGAAAACCACGAAACAGAGAGTCAGAAGGCTGCCGCCGGAGAAGATCGGAGGGGGAAACGCCGCCGGAATCACCTCCGGAGGGCTCCACCCCCCTCCGGCGTGTTCATCATCAACATCTACAGCAAGATCATCTCCATCTCCCCACTGTAAACTCTTGGCAAACATGATGTATGATGCAATATACTTTTCCCTTGATCTATTGTGTCTCTCCATCTATGTTTGAGAAGTGATTTGTTCATGGCAATAGTGAAATAGTTCGTTGTTTGGTTGCATACAAGTTTTGTTATCTTTTATGATTGTCTTGATGTACAATATATGAGTGCACGCATATGTTGGGGAATGCATGTAAGGTGATCACCGGTAAGGTAATGGAGTGAGGGTGACTTGGGAGGACATGTAAACCTGAGACCGAATCATGAAGTTACTTTATTGGGGATATATATAGGGGACCTTAGAACTTAAGGCTATGGTGGGACTTCTATGTCTTAATAACTCTTGTGCAGTCATTTACTTGGCCATAAGAACCATCATAAGGGGTTTAGTTCATTTACTTGGCTACACCTATTTATGGCTCCTTCCTAGAAGAAACAATTAAGACTGAAACATGTGCTTCACTAATTGTGACAACCACACGAATGAAATAACAATTGCTAGAACATTTGCTCCCTTGAGATCTTTGCTACTTGCTACTTTGAGAAACTTGCTTGAAAAACTGCTGAGAGAAACTTGCTCTAAGAAACTTGCTACTAGATAAACCCATTCCACGTCACTTGCTTCCATTAGTTAGATCCTTTCATATTTATTGCTTTGCATAAAAGGCCATATAAGAGGATTATAGGGCTTTAGAGAATAGATAGTTTACCTTCAGCTCCTCGTGGGTTCGACACTCAAATACTTATCGAATAGTGCTACAGTGATTCCTTGCTCTTGGGGATTATCAGGAGCCCGACCACAAGAGGAACTACGATCATGGGCGCAACGGGTCATCCTATCGGAGCGTATGCGCTACCGACGGTGGCGCCGCGGTGAGGTTTGTAAACTTCTCCTCCCGCTACTTGGACGCCTCCTCCTGTAGCCGTGCCTTGGTAAGACGAAAACACACCGATGTGGAAGCACCGACGACGCCATCGAAATTGGCCTTGCCAAGAGTAGCTGCCATGGCGTCTCCCGAAGAGATGTTGGCGATGCTGCGGGGGATACCTGACTTGGCGCATGATGAAATGTTGAAAGCGTATGGTGTTCTTGCGTGGGATGAGAGTCAGTTCAAGTTTAGGTCTCTGTTGGCGCTTCCAGTGGACATGAGGAAGGATTATTGCCTCCGTCTTGCTTTGATGTATAGGCTGGTGTTGGCATGTTGACATCTTAATGCGGCAATGCCCATATTTCTTTTGGTATTAAGAAGAAAACCAAAAAGATGAATAATGATACATGAATCTTATGTTATGTAGCAGACAACTGGGTGGTCCACTAGGTCTCACTGATTTTTTTCATTCATGACACCATGAAGAAACAATAAGGTGATGCTCTTATTGTCACGTATTGGCCACATGGTGTTCAGCGATGTTTTTTTTTTTTTTTGAGATTGGTGTTCAGCGATGCTGACACCGTCAATGTGATCCTTAGGGTGTGTTTGGTTTAGCTTTTTCAACCTGCTTCCTGATAAAATAAGTTGAAAGCTAACCAAAGTGATTTTTTGTCACCCCAGATTCTCCAAAGCTAGGTGCTTTTCGTAGTACTATTCTCACAGCAGCTCGATCCCTGCTTTCATCGCTTTGAAATCCAACTTTCGCTGGAAATTACCCACTGCCACTGCGTAAGTCGTACCGGTTCGCGTTCTTCTATTTCTCGCAGCCCCGTACGACCGGACCTCTTTTCCATCTACGCATCGAAAGGAGAGACCAGCAGGGATTGGCGCTGCCCTCCCGCCGGCCGCCTCTCCGGTCGCCGCCGTGCCTCCGGAAGCTCGATCCGGACATTCTCTGCCACACGCCAACTGCTCCCGTACCTTGATCCTGTCCGTGCGATTTGGAGCAGCGCCGACCGAAGGTGAAGAATATGGCGGCGCCAGGAAAACCAGGTGAACCGGGCCAGCCCTTGCGCACCTTGGTACTTCCCCTGCTGGAGTTTGCCTCGCTCCGTGTGGATGTATGCGATCGTAGAACCACTGGCGGGATCTGGCGGTCCCCATCCTTGTCGGTGGCAGAGGCAGTCCTGGCAGAACGCGGCCGTGGAGGTACCGCTGCAGATAATTTTAACTTGGACTTGTGTCCCTGACGATAGCTGTGGTTTCATAGCGTTAGATGGATTCCTTTGAGACACACGTTGGAAGCTAGCTATTGGTGCAAAGTTGTCTACGTTAAGCAGCTAGCTCAATTGCCCATGAAGAGATGTAGCTAGCTTGCTCGCTCTAGACCTGAACGATTCATGTCTCGGCGAGAAACTCACGTGAACTCGGTGAGAAAGACATGATGTAGTCGGGATACTCGGTGAATATTTTGGCAACTCCGGCAAGGTTTGGCGAATTCCGGCCAACTCCCACGAGGGTACGGACAGGATCATGGTACGGCGTGTCTTTGCCGATCTCTGTTGAGGTTTTCTGGAGGTAGTCCGGCGCGGCGGTCCGGCGAGGTGGTCCGGCAAGACGCGGCGGTCGGACGAACTCCTGCGAGATTCCAGCCAATTCCAGCGATGCTCCGGTGAGATACGGTCGGGAGCGAGGTGAACTCTGGCGAGAGGTTCCGGCCAGCGTCACAGTTTCACGGTTGTTTCAGCCAAACGACTTTCAGATTTGCCACAGTTCTCATCTCACAGCGGGTTTTTCACATCTCACAGTTCACAGCAGCTTTTTAAAAATCCACAGCTGAATCAAACACACCCTTAATGTCCTCCTTGTTCTCGGATTATCCCGCCAAACTTCACTACCTTCTCCTCCAAGAGCCATCCTGCATACAGACTACAGCACAGTTGCCATAAGCCGACATTTCTTATCTGAAATTCATTTTGAATTTTTGTTTTTCCCGTTTTCGCAAGGTTTTTTTTTTTTGTGAAACAATGAGCAATCATATTTTGGGCCAGTAATAGCTGCATAGTGTGGTATCATACAGCCTAGCCCAGTTCAGGGCCCAATTGAGGAAAACATGATATCGTCGTCTTCCTCTCACCCGAGCACCCGATGTCTCAGCTCGACCTTCCAACTCGACCACCACGAGTCCACGACCTCCCATCTGACACGTCGCCATGAACTCGCTGCTCCGCCGCGCGCTCGCAGCCTCCTCGTCGCCTTCGCATCCACGGAGAGTTCTCCTCGCGGCGCTCATCTCTCCTCCGCCGGCCGGCCCTCCCGAACCATGCCGGCCGCCCGCATCGCGGCCGCTGGAGGCACCGAGTCAGCGAGCGTTCCACGCCTCTCCAAGGCCCCTGGGGTTCAGGTCCACCACCCCCGCTCCATGGCCCGGAACAGGCTCGGAAACCGGCACGGCCGCGGGGGAGGACGGGCTGGAGGTCGCGAGGCTGGGGATCTCGCCACGGATCGTGGAGAGACTCGCCGCGCGGGGCATCACCAGGCTCTTCCCCATCCAGGTAGCGCCTTTTGCACAGCACAACCGAAGCTTCAGTCCCAAGGATTCGCTTAACTGCGTCTGGTTGTTGGTCTGAAAATGGGCAAAGCTGGTTCCAGACTTGTATAGTGTATAATGTCAACAAAAATAAATTACTGTATACTTTACACTGGGTTAAAGTTCAGTGAACAGATCTATTGAAATCACTAATATGTTGTTTAAAACTGTTGGGTTAAAGTTCAATGAACAGCCTGTTGAGTTAATTTAGTGAGAGATGCAAACGTGGTCTTTCGGTTCTGACCGAGTTAGAGTAAGTTTTTTCTCTTAGACACGTAGCTTCACAATTTTGATAACTGAGAAGGAAATCATAAATTGCTGACTTTTTGTAAGTGCCATTGGAATCTTGGTGGAACCATTCGCTGTCTAGCAAATGCAGCATCCATGGAAGTATGGAACAGTTCTATGCATTTACCTGGCGACTTACTGAATTCATATTTATGCTTCGCCAGTTGTACGCCCCCAAAAACATTCATATCCTTTTGTACTATTGTGAACAGGAGAAAAATTACTTCACAAAAAGGAAAGGAAACTAGATTCCGTAAATGATATGACACTGATCATGTAGAACAAGCTCAATAGTTTTCCCTGCTGTCCTGTACTCTAGATCCATCGGCAACATGGCCTTGTACTGCATTTGGTAGTTTATCAGTTAGTCCAGGAACAAACTACAGCATAATCCTTCTTATTTGACGGAAGAGCAAATGCACCATCTTTACTAGAAAATAATGTTGTTTCCTGTGATAAAATGAACAATAAATGTGCAAGGGATTTGCCATGACACATGGGCATTACTAGGTAATGTGCAAATTTAGGATTTTAAATGAGGTGTTCGTGTACCTATTTCACTATTCGTTTGTGTTATGTCGTTTGGAATATGCTGTTTCTGCATTTCTGTTTAATATGCGATATGATTACTCTCGGTTGATATGGAAGCCTAGTTATATGTTCTTTCAGTGATGGTTTTACCTTGTGCCTCTGTGCAGAGGGCTGTTCTTGAACCAGCAATGCAAGGGAAAGACATGATTGGTCGTGCTCGTACTGGAACTGGAAAAACCTTGGCTTTTGGCATTCCTATCATGGACAGGATTCTTAGACACAATCAGAAGAATGGGTTGGATTCTCTTTTTACTTTGAAATTGTCCGTCCATAGCTTCTGCACAGATATAGTTAGTTAATAATTACATAGTCTGCTGTATGCAGAAGTGGTAGGAATCCTTTAGCCATCATTTTGGCACCTACTAGGGAACTCGCTCGACAAGTTGAGAAGGAATTCAGAGAATCTGCTCCCTTAGACACTCTTTGTGTCTATGGAGGTGTTCCCATCAGTCAGCAAATGAGAACTCTTCATTATGGTGTTGACGTTGTGGTCGGAACTCCAGGGCGTGTTATTGATCTCTTGAGAAGGGGTGTTCTAAACCTATCAGAGATCCAATTTGTGGTTTTGGATGAAGCTGATCAGATGCTGGCTGTGGGTTTTGATGAAGCTGTTGAGGTGATCATGGAGAAACTGCCACAAAACCGTCAAAGTATGCTGTTCTCTGCGACAATGCCTAGTTGGATCAGAAAACTTACAAACCAGTACTTAAAAGATCCAGTCATAATTGACCTTGTGAGTGACCTTTTCTCTTCTTGGCCCTAAGACCTTTAATATCTGTTATCTTACTTCTTACCATGAATGTCTTACTAGTTTCTATATTCATGCACAAGCAGCACAACTGTTTATTTGAAATTAATTTTGACAGAAAAGTCCATGTCATAGCTCATCTATGTTTTCTCTTATAATATTCTTATGTTCCTTCATTTGGATATGCAAATACATTGTTTGAACTGTGGATCATGAAACCATGTATGGGTGTATGTAAATTCATATGGATGTTGGAGTGCTATGTAGAGTATCAATTTTTATTAGAAGTATTAATAGAAGTGAATATCAATGTATTGTTTGTTTTTCTTTGTCAATTCAGCATCCGAGTTAGATTTTTAAGGGAATTATCTGGCATTTACCCTTTTTTTCTCAGGTTGGTGACTCAGAACAGAAATTACCTGAAGGAATCTCTCTTTATTCAATTGTATCTGAGAACTATGGGAAGCCATCGATTCTTGGTCCATTGATTAAAGTGAGCATTCTCCTGGCTGCGTTTGTTTTATGGCTTGCATTGTCCGTGTCCGCAACTCTACTGATTCTTTTTTACTTCCTTAGGAGCATGCTAATGGTGGAAAATGCATTGTATTTACGCAAACAAAACGAGAAGCAGATAGATTGGCATATGCCATGGGCAGGAGTTATGCATGTCAGGCATTACATGGAGATATCTCGCAAAATCAAAGAGAAAGGACACTCTCAGGATTCCGAGATGGCCGCTTTAACATCCTTGTAGCAACCGATGTCGCAGCCCGTGGATTAGACATACCCAATGTTGATCTAGTAAGTAGTTTGCTCTATAGATATGATCAGCTCAAGAACCTTTTCAGCGCCCTAAAAATTTGATCGCTCTAGCCGTTTCATGTGCACATTAGCTTAATTTGAGATTGTTATTTTCAGGTGGTGCATTACGAAATCCCAAACTCCTCTGAGTTATTTGTTCACAGATCTGGGAGAACTGCACGAGCAGGGAAAAAAGGCATTGCGGTTCTAATGTACACATATGAGCAAAATAGAGCTGTAAGGCTCATTGAGCAAGATATTGGATGCAGGTTCACCGAGGTAAACCATGGTTTCGTCTTGTCACTTATGTGTAATATCAGAAGTCATTGGCTGATTTCTGTTTACCATATGTAGCTTCCGAAAATTGCAGCTACAGATGAGGCTGCAGACCTGTTTGATGTTATGAGAGACACTCGCTCTAAATCTGTTGGGAACAGAAGAACAGGTGGCTCCTCTTTTGGCCGCGAAGGTTTTGGACCCTTCCAAGGTTTCGGTGATTTTGGCGGCTTTGGTGGCACGCCTGATCGCACTGGGTGGTCCCGGGACGCTGGTTCAAGATACCGTGGTGGGTTTGGAGATTCTCGACGACCTTCTCAACCTTCAAATGGCTTTGGCAGATCTAGCTTCAACCGCTCTGGTGGATTTGGCGACTTTGGAGAAGGCGATTTCAGCAGAAGTGGTAACTCAGACTTTCGACGTCCCAGTGGCTCCGATGATTCAGGGCCTTCACGGTATGGCAGAAGCTCCGATTTCGGCAAACCAGGCAGCTTCAAGGATTAACCGTCGTTTCAGTGGATTTTTAAGTAAAGGTGTACAGCTGTGTTGAGCCTTTCGACAGCTAGCGTTTATTTTCTTGCATGAATGCGTTCAACAATCTCTGTGTGTAGTTTGTTTGTATGTGGGGTTTTTGAGAAATGTGTATGCTCTGTGAATATTTGTGATGTTTATTTAGGTCAGAATAATTGCAATGCAATGTCTTGTTGTCACCCCTCTGACCTCCCCTTTGTTGGAGGCGCGGACAGGTCGGAACACCAGTATCTGTTCGGACAAGAAACGAGGAAAGAAAACCTTCATTTTGTTTATTTGTAAGAATATCACCACGTGAGCTATTTAGATGGCTAAAACCTCCATGAATATATCAGGATAGGCATCTTATACTAAGGGCCTCTTGGATTGAAGGATTTTTGTATAAATGTTGGAGGATTCCAAATTTTCAATCCATAGAATTTTCTCCGAGGAATCCCTTTCGATCAAACGAATGACACCTCCAAAATTCTTATGGATTGCATTCCTATAGCCCATTTTCATAGGAATTTCAACATCCATTCTAAACTCTTTTTTGCACTAATTTGTGTAAGATTGAGACTCTTTTCCTATTTTTCATGTGTTCCATCCAAATGATAATTCCTGCAATTTTTCTCTATTTTGTACCTGCAACCCTATCAAATTCCTATGTTTTTTCAGTTCCAATGTCTTTTTATTTCAGTGATTTAAAGAAGCCCTTAGATGTTAATGAGAGAGAAGACAAATGGCACCCTGAGTTTTAAGGAGCTCGTTTTTCAAAAAAATAGATAGCGACATTTTTATGTTCCAAAAAATTCGAAAACAAATTTCTAGTTGTAGATAATTTCAAGATATACCCCTGTGCAAACTCTTAGAAGTCATTCTTCGTTTGATGGGGTGTTAAATGGAGCTCTTTCTTTTGTTTTAGGGGAAAATGGAGCTCTTTCGTTTTTTTAGGCAAATGGAGCTCTTTCGTAGAGTAGTACTCAGTCCGTTCCAAATTATTTGACATGCATTTGTCTAGAAACGGATGTATCTAGACACTAAACAAGTATAGATACATCCGTATTTGGATAAATTCAAGTCAAGTAATTTGGAACGGAGGGAGTACCTCTTCACTGTTGCCCGGCCCAAACAAACTTAAAATAGACGAAAACGCAGGGCCCAAACAGGCAAAGATAGCGATTGATTGGATCATTGGACATTCGGATCAGATTTGAGGATAAGAATGTTGGAAGTGCGAAGTGCTTCAAGCTTCCGTAATTCGAGACCAAACCAGAGTCTTCTACCCCGCAGCAGCCGTCGCTGCTGATGCCCGAGCCCCACCAAATCCACCAACCCCCGCCGTCGCCGCCGAAAACCGATCCAAGCCCCGTCGCCTCCACGGCGGCAAATGCCCAGCGAAATCCGGTACCATTCCTCGCCGTTCTCTCTGCTGCAGGAACTAGACAAGTTCTTGGCTTGATTCCTGGGTTGTCTTTCCCCTTGCTGTTGAGGTCGCGTTGCCGTTGCCGGAGATCGCGGTGCCGCCGGTGCAGCCGACGATGATCATAAAGGGGATGCTGGGACGGTACGAGCGGTGGAACCCGGTGCACCCGACGGTGGGCGCGTTCTGGGGCGTCGGTCTGGGGCTCGGCTGCGGGGTCGGGTGGGGCCCAGGGTTCGGGCCCGAGGTCATCGGCTACGTCGGCGCCGGATGCGGCGTGGGCTTCAGCGTCGGCGTCACTCTCGCCGGCGTCGGCGTCGGGCTGCCACAGCACGGCATCATCAAGAATCACTACCACGGCGGTATGCTCTTCTGCTTAATTATGGGAGGGAATTGCAATTGGTGTTATACTCTGTTGCCCCGTGAACAAATGAACAAATGTGGAACGAAACAAACTTGTAGCCATTAGTCTTAGAATCTGTATACTCACTAGCTTGCACACGTGATTGCAAATTTGCAACTTGTATGTTTGATCTCTAATTCAACAACGCCTTCAGCTCTGTTGTTACATTGTAGGATTCTGTTCATCTCGAATACACTTGGCAGTCTATTTGACAGCTCCTCTTGAATTAGCCAGTTACATTGCAGAAAACACACATCCATGCTTACTTACCTTATCAGTTATTAACACTAAAGATACACTTTTATGGCACTTTGAATAACATACTTGCTCCTAACTTGTAGGCTTTGCAAACAATGTCTCATTTGAATCAGCATGGTTTTACACCATGACCATCCTAAGAGGTATGTTATGGGATGCCATGAACTATGTGAGCCACGTCGCAGCTACGAGGAAAGAATCTCGACAGAAGCTTCTGAAATTTCAGGAGAACCAGCCGGTTTCAGGAGGATTTGATCTGCCCAAGCTGGGTAAAGACATGTCGAGTAGCTTCAGATCAACGATGCATTGCATCAGGGCCTTCACAAATCAGCATTGGCCTCCATAGCAGCAAGTAAGCAACTCAAAGATTGATGCTCTGGAAGCAAGCATAGCTCAGTTGGTGAGATTGAATCCAGGGTGCACCTATCAATGAGTGAAAATGGGTAATCAGGTGCGGGTGCAAACTATGCCGGGGTTACTGTCACTCGTTTTTCAAAGAAAAATCTGATATGCATACTTTATGAGGTAGAACCCACATGGTACAACGTAAACTTAGATGCAGATGTCTACTCCAGTAGTTTGGGCATGGGTGAGTTTAAAGATTCCTGGTTTATGAAGGGAAACTATTCCAGCTGAACATGGTAGCATTTGCTATTGATTCTGTTTAAAAATATCATGAAATAAATCTGTAAATATAATGATTATGTCTACGCAATCTTGCATTACGAAATAAAACTCCATTGATATTCTACACGTATGTCTTTCTGGCTGAGTTTTACAGTTGGGCTCTCGGCAACCACATGCTACATGAGTCTTCTTTGCGATAATTAGGTGGGTTATTCTGTTCTAGGTTTTTAGGAATTGAATAAGGTCTTAAAAAGGATGAAAATGAGTGAAGTTAATCTGTGCATGAAGCTGTATGACATAGGGAGGTTCAAAACATGATCAGGTGTGCCACATGCTGTGCGAACCTGGCCAGAACTTTCCTTGTTCAAGGAATTGTTTTTCTTCAACGTATTAAATTAAACCGTGATGCCAGAAATTCATTTGGTCGGAATGGAACTTTGTAAAATGGAATTATATATTGCAACCCCGATGGGCTATACCACAATGAGATCTACTGTCAGTTTGTGATTTGAGTTTCACATTTTTCACTATTATGATTGTAGCACGTCTTCATTGAACACTACCTTAACTAAGTCATTTTGCAATGCCGCTTTTATAACAAGGTCAATGTAGGTAGTTTAGGTTCAATTATCATTTGATAATTAATTAGTTTTCATGCCTAACATGCACCTAAATGGTCTAATGTGAGCTAAATATGAATTGGTTTATCACGGTTCTTGTAGTGATGGACAATGTGTAGACATAATATATGTGAATCTCAACCTTGGATATAAAAGAAAACGTAGAGGGGGGCTATATCCGCACTCTATATGTATTATAGTACTCTGCAAATACTTGCATACTACTCAAAGGAATAAAACAAAAAAAAAATGCTGCGGGCAAGCCCGCAATAGAAATGCTGGCATGTAACAATATTAAAAAACAAAACAGAAATTCAAAAAAAAAAGTGTATCTTGGGCCCCTGACTTCTTAAAGCGGATATTATTGCCTTCAACTACTCTTAACACATTTTTTTTCTGAGATAATACATGTACGTTATTAATAGGGAAATAATACAATATCTTTAGTCCTTGAATTAAAGTAATTTTGACCGTTCCCACTTGTTTTTAGTTGAGCTAGTGCGCATAAACTGTATGCAATATAACCAACATATGTCATCATATTATCATTTTTCTTGACTTTTAATAAATTAAATTATGTACCCGCTAAACTCACAAAATGTTTTAAGAAATATCGAGCAAAAACCTAGAAAACATACAACAAAAAGGAAAATTTCTAAGACATCGCCAACATAATACATAATAGGGGGAACAGAAAAATGAATTTAAAGTAGTGTACACACATATGAATGTTGAAAAAGTTCAAAAAATATTATATTATAAAACGGAGAGAGTATTACCTGGCGAGGCCTTTGTTGGGGCCAGGGCGAACACCCTGCTGGCCATATTTAGCTCATTCTATGGTAGCATAGGTTGGTGATATGAAGTTGGTCAACATTGGCTTTGATATGGTCAAAATCATTTTGAGTGAGTACAAAAGTACCGTGTATTAGCTATTAGGCCGCGCTTGGATCGATGTATGTCGGCCAGAAACATCGATGAAGAAAATCTATGGAGCTGCCAACATCCGTAAAATTTACACTACTTCCATCGTTCTTCTGGAGCGGAAAAACAAACTATGAACCAATCGGGGCCTTAAGGGCCCTTTAAATCATAGGATTTGAAAACATAGGAATTGGAAAAACACAGGAATTTGACAGGATTGCAGGTGCAAAACAGAGGATTACAAAAACAGAGGAAATATGCAGGAATGGTCATTTGGATGGAAAACAAGAAAAACACAGGAAAATTGCCTCGATCCTACACGAATGAGTGTAAAGAAGAGGTTAAAGTGGATGCTGGAATTCTTATGGGATTGAGGTGTAGGAATGCAATACGTAGGAATTTTGGAGGTTTCATTCCTTTGATCCAAAGGGCTTCCTTGGGAAAAAAATTATGGATTGCAATCCTCCAATATTTTTATGAAAAACCTTCAATCCAAAGAGGCCCTAAGAGTTGAAGGGCCGCGCCATTCTAGAGTCGAGGGTTCAAATGCACAATTCGATGACAAAAAAAGAGAGGTATTCATATTAATATGTACAGAGCATAAATGTAAGCAACGAGCTTGATATTCCATATAACAGAGGATTAACAACGTATATAATGTACTCTCTGTGCGTAGCTTAGCTAGTGTCGCTTGGTGTTGGCATAGATATGCAGGCGGAAGCAAGCGGACATGGAGAAGGCGACGGGGGCAAGACAAACACCTGCACCATGCATGCACCACTTGTTCTTAGCCACTGGCGTTAACTCGCATGCATGCGACGTCCGACGCTGCGGCGCGGCAGAAGCTGAGAGCATCTCTTGGATGGATTGCTGCCCAACACGAAGATCGAAATCCGAATCCCCTGCCGCGCGCCCGGTCTCGCTCGATCTCACTACACAAGATATTTTTTTTTCGGTCTGTTTAGAATAGACATGATCTGCATATTCGTGAAGCATCGACCTTTGCATGCTATGATCAATGCTGTGTTGGTTCAAATTGTATTTTGAAGTTTGCCAGGTTTAATATACTGACTAGCTTCATCGGGCTTCACCATTACTGTGGAAAGCTAGGTTATATACTGAAGATAATGACAAAAAACCACCACAATTGAACACGAGTTGACGCGGAAGCATCACCTTAGGGTTTTGTGACACATAAATACCTCTATTCGGGCTAGGTTGTGACGCAGATCACTAATCTCTCGTGGTTAGCCTTCTAACTATGTTTCTGGCAGGTGAGACCCACCAGTCAGATCTACGTGGCAATAAATCTGGTCAACAGTTAGAGTCAACTGAATTGCAAGTCTTCCTTCTTTGCCACGCCCTCCACACCTCCTCAGGACCCCAGCACACCGCCGCCACCACCACATCCTCGACCTCCTCCACCTCCAGCCGCTCGAGCCTAGCCGCCGCCCGGAGATCTCCCGCATCGGCGCGTCCCTGCCGCCGCCGCCGCCACCAACAACTCCCTCCCCTAGCGCTCACCCTCCGCGGCTGCGACGCGGCCATGGTCGGAGCTCGGCCGCGCCCACGCCATGGTCGAGCTCGCAGGGGTCGCGCGCGTCCGTGCCTGGCCGGAGCTCGTCCGTGTCTGCGCCATGGTCGACCTTGCGGAGGTCGCCCGTGTCCGTGCCTGGCCAGAGCTCGGCCGCGTCCGCGCCATGGTCGAGCTCGCGGAGGTCGCCCGTGTCCGTGCAGCTTTAGCAGCCTCGGCGCGTGGCTCCGCTGCCTCTAGGTCGCCGCAGACGTCGCGCAGGGCCTCGAGTACGTGCACTCCCGGGTCAGCGCCGCCCACGGACGCGTCTCCCCCTCCGCGGTCCTCCTCGTTCCCGACCTCGTGTGGTGGGCGGAGGCGCGGCCGGTGTGGGGTGAGCGGAGGAGCTCGCGCAAGGCGGCGGCCGGACCAGCCGGCGGCCAGAGGCGAGGCGCGGCCGGCGTGGGGTGAGCGGAGGCGGAGGAGCTCACGCGAGGCGCCGGCCGGCGGCCAGAGGCGTGCAGCCCAGTACCTCCTCCTCTGCGCAGCCTCGTGTCCCTGGATTAGAGATAGGGTTGACTTTTTTTCTTTTTTCTTTGCCACGTAGACCTGACGGGTGGGTCCGAGCTGTCAAAAAACTGTTAACATGTTTAAATTGACCAATTAGTGCTCTGCGTCACAACCTAGTCCGAATAGAGGTATTTTTGTGTCACAAAACCCTAAGGTGGTGCTTCCGTGTCAACTCGTGTTCAATTGTGGTGGTTTTTTGTCATTATCTCTTATATACTGCTCAGACCTATTTGGACTGAAGCTCCTGTGCATCGAATTGAATCCTGTGCTTGTTCTGAATCCAGAATATAAACCGACAAGGTTCTTTACAACTGGCGCTGTACCGGACCACCGTTTAAAGGACGAAAAGGTAACCATGCTTGTAAACATATGCATGCATGCATGGCATCTCACTTCGTCCGTACAAAATTCATCGTGAAAATTTAAGAGAGGAGAGCATGCACATGCAAGCCCTTTGATCTGGTCCACGATGCACAGCGAATCCTACTTACTGCCATCTACTCGGAGACAAAGCCTGGTCCAGAAATTCAGCTCGATTGTTAATACTGCAACAAAAGGCTGTGTGTGCGGTCGTTAGAGAGCGAGAGACTTGCTGCAGAAAAAACATTCAGACGAAAAATTCAAAATTGTGTCTCCTTTTCGCATGGTTTCATTAGAAAGAGAGGGCGTATTTGGTTCGAAGGGATTGAAGAACATGGCATGACATGTGAAATCCTACAATAATTGAAAAATGTAGGAATCGATAAGACTTAGCTGGTCTCGAGCGTATCATGTTTGATTCTACTATATATCAATATAAAAGTTAAAATATTTTCTTAGTTTCAAAAAAAAAACTGATATGGTTGTACCACAAAAAAAATAAGTCCGTCCGTTGGAATCGATGGCTTAAAACGAGTTCTTCTGGCTTAGCTCAGCTAATGTATCTGCAAAACCTTGAAGAGCTATAGTACTGGAATTTTCTGTAGAGATTGTACACGTCGTAGTTGTCCAAAACATGCAAGAAATTTTCAAACAGGTCTAGGGCTTATTATGTTCGAAGGATATTTTGAAGATTCCAATCCTTATGATCATGCATTTCCTATGTGGGTTCTTTTATTTGTGGTTGCAATCCATATAAAATTTACCAAAGGATTCATTGGCAGTAGATTTCACAAAAAAATCTAACATTCATTCAAAATCCTATATTTTCTTTCTTATGATGCAATCAAACGAAACAAAATCTGGTACGATTTAAGTGGACGTGACTTTGCAATTCTTCATTTTGCATACTACTTTTTCAGAATCCTGCTAATCAAAGACATGTCCCTAACTCTTCCTAGTAATCATACAGGATTGTAATATAGGAAATCATTACATATCTATAGGAAAATCACAATGGATCGTAATCCTACAAAATTCTCTTTACACAAAAGATGTCCTCAAAATATAATTAAGCCATATTCTGAGTGACAATTATTAAGTAGCTTACGAAACCAAAAGAAAGATGAAATGGAGACGATGGAGTACTCTAATACATTGGAAACGATGGTGAAATGTGTTAAGTGTTGGCGTTATGCTGTGCAGGGCCATATTGCACAAATGCATGGAACTTCAAAGTACAAGATTTTACCGGAGGGCTCTTGCATATCTAGGTCTTTTCTTTTGGTGTCTAGTGTTCACCTCTTTATTCCATCTCGTAATGATGTGTGCATGTGTTCGTCCATGGTTACGAACTTACATGTATGTAGGAGAGGTCTAGGGTTAGGTAACTTGGTACCTGTGTGTTGCATTAGGGCACTTTGAGGAGCTAGGTTTGAGCTATATATATACCTGTGAAGTGGCTAGCTATACTGTCTCTGAAGTGAGCTCGGAGTAGCTAGCTATCTGCAAGTACTACTACTTATGTAGTACGAGTATGTCATAAGAGGATCGAGGAGCTAGCTTCTTCTCTCTTCTGGTCACTGATAAACCATGCTAGATCCCCATCCAATGAGACCATCACCTTCCAATCAACTCCTCTCCCTTCACCGAGACACCGACCACCGCATTGTCGAGACCCTGTGCACTCATACTGGCGACCTTTTTGAACTCAGATGTGAGAAGGTAGCCCGCAAGGTGGAGGATATGCCTGGCTCCCTGTATGCCACTCGCATGGCTGCCAACCAGAGATGTGTCGTTGGCAGCTGCGGCTGGCGTGCGAGGTGCCAAGCATGGCCTCTCTCTCTCTCTCTCTCTCTCTCTCTCTCTCTCTCTCTCTCTCTCTCCATTTCGAAATGTTTCATGCTGAAAAATATTTCATGCTGAAAATATTTCATTCTTTTTAGGCGGATTAACATATCCGAGCCCCATATCCGAGCAAACTGATTTGGCAATGTTACATATGCTGCAAATATGAAATCATACATTTCATATTTTTAGGCGGATTAACTTGTCTAACAGGCGCATGAAGGCATAGTGCAATTAGGTCACTGCAGCTTGTGTTTTTGTTAGACCGACACCGTTACTTGCAAGACAGAGATTTGAGTGTTGGAGCCTATTTCCAGCCCGTGCGACGCGCGCTGGGAGGGATTCTGATGGGCTGATTATTTGTTAGGATTTTATATGATGGGCTGATTATAGCTGCCGCACATGCGTCGGATGCATTGTACACCCACAACCGTGGGTTGGCTTCAAGTTTTTTTTTTTCGAAGTTTTGAAATTTGATCGATATATGGCATATGATATTTCATGGTACACGGTCAAACAGATATTTCATGGTATAAATATATTTTAAGCATATTCAAGACTGCTTATGCACGACATCCTGAAGTGCTCGTTTATCTACAACGTTTCTATAAGGATCTATTTCTGGGTTCGGTGAGAAATAGTTGTCGTGGAGACTGGTTCTTTATCTTATCAATGCATCGAGTAGTCGCACAAAAAATTTAAGTTTAGAGATGTACAACTGGTCATCTTAAACTAACTTCTAGACTTAAAGATGCATTTACCTTTTGCAAACCTAACTTCTAGCTTGCTCTTAGATCAGTGATTATCCGGTTTACTAGATCGATGAATTATATCCAGAAAAGGAACCAGCCAATACATTCTTGGATGACACTTAATTCTCAAACGCGGTGGCTCGCTTGATTGACTGTCCTGTAAGCTCATCTTGCATACTCCCTCTGTCTTTATTTACCCTGCGTTTTGGGTTTGGTCAAGGTCAAACTTTTTTAAAGTTTGACCAAACATGTAGAGAAAATTACAAACATCTATAGTATGAAACGGATATTATACGACTATATATAGTATGGTGATTCCAATAATATTTGTTTCGTATTATAAATATTAATAATTTTTCTTATATACTTAGTCAAAGTTTACAAATGTTGACTTTGACTAAACCCAGAACGCAGGGTAATTTGAGACAGAGAGAGTACATGTTTTGGTGGTACCAGAGCCCTGCAACAACCAAGAATTTTTATTGCCCTTAAATCACAAGTGTCAAATTTAATATTGTGAGGCGTTTCGTTCTTAACAGTGCAAAAACAAGATAGCAGATTTGAGAAGGGTTGGGCATACAAATTCATCCCACGCGTCATAGGACTATAGTAAACTCTTGCATAAAGCTCGTGGAGGCAAAAATGCAAATTCATGAAAAATCTTATATGAAACTCTGAAGAATCAAAATTATGATTTCGTTAAACCCATCAACTGGCTATTGCAAACCAGCAAATTTTTTCTTTCTTATTCTGTTGTGTAAGTGTTCTTCTGTAATTAATAGGATTGATTAAATTAATATCCTACCATTTAAATGATTGAGATTGCGCTTCACGCAGTTCGTCACTTGCCCGCTGCAATCTTTTCACAGTTTTCAACGGCCTTATCCTCAATATGCCAATATGTGACAGTCTATGGCCATTTGATGGCTAATCGACCACATATTTTTTTTTGGCTCTTTGAGAACTTGCCTGTGGCAAGATGGTTAAGAGGGTGGTTGTACCTCCAGCCCATCAGAGTTCAAGGCCTAGGTTTGACGCTGGTGTTCTCATTTAGGCGGAATATCTTTCAGTGGGAGGCGACGTTCCCGTCGACAGCGAGGCGCCCGTGGTGACTTCGTCAATCTCAAGACCCAACCGCCGGCTCAGTCTCTCGGAGGTGCTCATAGGGTAGGGTGTGCGTGTGTGCGTTCATAGGGGTGAGCGTATGCGCGTGTATGTGAACGTCTGCGTTGTACTGTGTTTCTCAAAACAAAAAAATATTTTTTTGGCTCTTTGTATGCAACCAAATAATCCGGTCATGGTTTATGTCATCTCCAGCCAATGAGCATCCCTTCAACGGGCTATTGTGCAATTCTCGAACGCGAGTACACCTATAATATTTAATAACATAACAGCAAGTTCATCACACTACCAAAATAGTCTCGATCCACGACGTTTTGCGACGACGTTCTTATAACGTCGCGTGTTTCCGTCGCGGTGGGTCGAAAAGTTGATTTTGCTCTCGACGTTTTGGGTTTTCTGATAATGGGTCGGGTGCGCGCGACGTTTTCCATATGTTTCATCGCGGATTTTCATCCTGCGGCCCAGTAGCCCAGTTACGTTCGACGAAACTTGCCAGAACGTCGCGGATGTTGATTCTAAAATAATGCATTCAGACTATGCTAGACTTACATAAGTTTTTATTACGGGAAAGAGATGACGTGGAATAAACACGGCAAATACATCACATTACATATATATTACTCGATCTTCAACACGGCAGAATTACAAAACCTAGATACATAAACCTTTTGGAATCTAGCTAGTTCGAATTGCTGAAACATAAACATATACAGTGGGAAACTATGCATCCGATGGCCCTGGGATCTCCCCTGACTTTGCGATCAGAGCTTCCTTGTACGTGAGCGCTAACTCATTTTGCAGTTTCCCAACCTGCCTCGCCAGGTCGAGGTTGCTGGCCATCATTTCTTTAGATCTTCCAGCAACGAAAGGATCACTTTGTTGGCCGCTTCTCCCTTCTGCGCCAACTCCTTTCTGGCTTCAATCACCTTGTCGACATTGTCGCAAGCGAGTTTCAGGGCCGCTTCAATCTCAGCTTCTAGGAAAGTTACCCTCTTCGCCAGAAACTCAAAGGTGACTGTCTCCTCGGATGCAACTGCCCTGTACATACATGCAGTGATCGGAAGTTGATGTTAACATAAAGACGGACCTAAGAAAGATGAAAGCAGGAGGAATTCAGAAACGGATCAGAAGCCCATGAACGGAAATGGAAATTCCCATATCTACCTCGAGGAAGCAGAGCGCTTCGCCGCTGGAGCCATGGTCGCCGCTTTTTTGCAACAGTTGAAGTGAATAGTAATGGACGTATGCATGCCCTAGATCTATTTATAGAAAGGCGGTGGTTACTGAAACGGGGGCGCGCGCATGCACGGGTGGGCGAGTGGAGCGAAAATGCAGAGGCACGTTTCAACTTCACATGCACGGTGAGTGGAGTTGAACTGCAACTTCATGTGTGCACGTTTCACCAACGCGTGGTGCGTGGTCAGTTAAAAAAACTGTGGTGTGGACGTGTGGTACAAACTGTGGTGTGGACGTACACCGGCGAAGTGACGGGACGAGACGCGTCGCATTAACGCCGGCGTCTGCGCAGCGACCAGCCTTCTCGCCTTCCAAAGCTACGACTTCGCCTACGCGGCGGAGGCGTGTCTCACCGGGCCTTTCGTTAGCGCAGTGCCCAGCCTTCTCGTCTCCCCAAGCCTCTGTGCGGCGCGGTAGAGAGTTGTCTGCATTAAAACTCTCACCCACCCGTCTGTGCCGTCCCCCCGTGCCCTCCCAGCACCACCGCATCCCGTCTCCAGTTCACTCGACCGACCGGCTATAAAAGAGACACACACCATCTGCTCGCAGGAACCCACTCCGCCTGCTCGCAGTAGCCCACACACTACCACCGTCGTCACCGCTCAGTCGGACGCGCGCTATTCCTCTCCGCGCCATAGTCACCACCAAGCTACGAGGATGAACACCGGTGCCGGGTTGGAGGCGACCGTGTACGCCGCCGGGACGAGCCGGCTGCGTTGGCCGTCGTCGCGCCAATGAACGCCGACGTCGCGCCAACGGACGCCGCCGCCGCGCAGGAGAAGCTCGCCGCTGTGTACGCGAGATTGACCAGCTCTACGAGGACGCCACTGTGGAGAACATGACCTACCGGCCGTTCTATGAGGACGGCAGCGGCGATGAATCGGTACACCCCCTGTTCTAAAACTAGATTGAGTTACTAGTTTGAGTGGCTTGGGTTAATCTCCGGTAGTTACTAGATTGATTTACTAGATTGAGTTACTAGATTGAGTTACTAGTTTGAGTGGCTTGGGTTAATCTCTGGTAGTTACTAGATTGTTTTTCTAGATTGAGTTACATATATGTGCTTGCTTTAATCCCAAAAAAAATGTAGGAACCCGACGATCGCGAGGTGAGTATTGATGACGTGGGGGCGATGCATGCTAAAGCCCGACATGTGCTTAGGAAACTGCGGGCTGGAGAATTCCAGTACCAAGTCGGTCCCAATGGATATGCCCGTTCTGCAGCCAGAAGCTTGCTGCTGACCGCTCCAGTGTCCAGCAGCATGCAGACGGTCGCGGTTCGTTTAGCTCGTCGAAACCAGGCGCTATAAGGCGAAGCACGCTGCATTCAGTTTCTTTCTCCGGGAACTGCCTTAAGTTGGTGTCGAATGTGGCATCGTGCAGCCTCCAAATAAGGAAGAAGAAGAGGAGAAACTGGTGTTGCTGATGGTCCTTTTCCTAGCTAGCTGTGTTGTTTTTATCTTGGTGAAGCTGTATGCCGCAGCATTGTAATGAACCTGTTCGTATCTACCTAATCTAGTGTGTTGTTTTTATCTTGGTGAAGCTGTATGCCGCAGCATTGTAATGACCTGTTCGTATCTACCTAATCTAGTGCTGAAAGTTGTTGAATGATTATCGTGTCTTTGAACTTTGAATCAAATTAGTTTTCTCTTATGTCGATTCTTATACTATTAACTAAGTTGTTTGCCTCGTTTTTAAAGCTGGGAGAACAATTTCACCAACCTACTACAACTTAATTTTTACAAAATAGGCCGGAGCCCGGCTATATTAATATAGCAAACACCGATACAACCATTGAGATCACTACAACTTAATTTTAGCGACAACTGTTAGCCCTAATCAATCAAGTATCACTAGAACTCATCCCCACGGACCATCTATTCAAGTTTTTGAGATTTGCACAGCAGGATACACAAACTACACAAACCCATAGCAACAGCGACACATGCATCGCTCAACGGGTATACCGGCGAACACGTTGACACAAAGACCATGTCCATCTTCCTTAAACCAGAAGATAACCATTTCTTTTCGTAGGATTTGGGCGTCCTTGACAACAATTGCCCAGTTTGTAGTGATGACCGCACACCCGTCATGCTCGCTCATCGATATCCTTACTTGACGAGAACCTTTGTATTCCTCGTTAGTGACACGCAAAGGTCTTTCTTTATGTAGATATTGCTTGAGGAATTTCTGACTGTAATCCATTGAAAAGTACTAAAAGCAAAAGAAATCAGTGATCAGTTCATGGTGTGTCGATTGGCGAAATGAGATATTAAAAGAATGTCAAAGTTCTCACCATCTTGGGGTTCCTCCCCTTGACTGCAAGGAGGTGATCTGGCAGACATAAAAAGGTATGTCAGGTTTTTTCTTAGAGACTTGTCTCTTGAGAAATTTGAGCCTTCTTAGTGATAAACCCATATGGTTGCCATAATATATGTGCTTTTCGAAATCTTTATTCCCCTGATAAGGACCTACGTGAAAGAAAAGTAAATTTTAGAGAGTAGTACATTTTTGCATAGATGAATTCAATTTTTACAATCCAAGTTTAGATTTACCCCTAGTTGTAACAATGCGTAGGCCCTCTTCATCACTATCACTTTCAGATTCATAATCCGAATCTGATTCAGAATCAGGATCAGATTCTCTACTGAAGCAATTTTATCAACGTTTTCATCATGATGAGTGTAATCAGCAATGCAGTTATGCTCCTCGTCATTGCAGACCTCCATGTTTTCTGCTTTCATTGGCATTGGAACCTGGACAAAGATGAACTAAGCTAGCAAAACAAAACATCTAAGCAATGAACCCGAAAATACCCAAATCTAAGCACAATCTACCCGAAACACCAAATCGGTTACGGTATTAAAACCTAACCGATCGAAATCATGGTGGGAATAGATGAACTATGCGTGCCAAATATCTCAAGTTTAATCTGCCATATACCAAATCGACCACTACGGGCGAAAAAACGAAGCAGAGACAAATATTGATCCGTAAAAACATGTAGATCTACCATGCAGGTCCTACTACGCAGATAAATAGATCTCGATCTACAGATCTACGATGCATACAACTATACAAGGCATACGAGGGTTACATATCATCTTACCACCATTGACGAAGATAGCCCTGAAAGACGCGAGGACGACGCGCGCGGTCACCTCGAAAGGGTCTATGCAGATCCTACCTGCCCAGGGAGGAAGAGGATGCCAAGCCTTCTTCTCCCACCGAAGATGGTCGCCACGGTGCTGTCGATGTACCGGCGGAGGAGAAACCTCCAACAGTGAGAGAGAACGAAGGAGAGTGAGATCGAGAGCGAGCGAGCGAGCTAGTGATAGGACTGGAAGAGAGAGGGGGGCGGTGCGAGAAATAAAGGTGCGTGTTCCCAAAGGGACGCTGCGTCTCCCGCTTGTTCGGCCACGTGTGCCGCACTTGTGGTTTTTTATTTTGTTTGTGAAATAAAAAATATACTTGTGGTTTTTTGAAATGGCGCACAATATGTCAGATAACACATATTGTAGGTTGTTTCCTTCTATAGAAAGTGATGTTGATTTTAAATGTTCTTATATCTGAGGTACCCAAACACAACCAAGGAGCAAAGTCCACTTAATTAGCTATCCCTTTCGACGACCTACTCGTGCCCGATATAACCGTGGTATGTGAAGCGGGTCACACCGACGAGTTTGAAGTTGTCTCTTCCAGTGTACCAGCACTCTCATACATATCTTAGGACAATACCTAGGTTTTGGTGTGATTCTGGCTCCAGAGCACCCACTTTGGTCGAAACCCTAAACAATTGACTAACAGTTCCACGGGCGTCGAAAGGGGTAGCTAAGTGCATTTTTCTCATTGGTTGATTTTCCTCATTGGTTGTGTTAGGATAGCTCATATGATCATTTAAAATGGACCCAAGTTATCACATGATTACATACGGTGCACACGAAGTGGGAGTTAAGCCTTAAAAGACAACAAAAACCTTTATGCATGCCCGATATAACTGTGGTATGTGAAGCGGGTCACACCGACGAGTTAGATGTTGTATCTTCCAGTGTACCCACCACAGTACTCTCATACATATCTTAGAACAATACCTAGGTTTTGGTGTGATTCTGGCTCCAGAGCACCCACTTTGGTCGAAACCCAAAACAATTGATCTACCAGTTCTACGGGTGTCGAAAGGGGTAGCTAAGTGCATTTTTCTCATTAGTTGTGTTAGGGTAGCTCATATTAACATTAATTAAAACAACTTTTGGACCCAAGTTATCACGGGATTCCATACGGTGCACACGAAGTGGGAGTTAAGCCTTAAAAGACCGCAAAACCTTCGTGCTCGATATATAACCGTGGTATGTGAAGCGGGTCACAACCGACGAGTTTGATGTTGTCTCTTCCAATGTACCACCACACTCTCATACATATCTTAGGACAATACCTAGGTTTTGGTGTGATTCTGGCTCCAGACACCCACTTTGGTCTAAACCCTAAACAATTGACCGAAAGTCAACCATGTCATCATCTATACCAGTTCCACGGGTGTGAAAGGGGTAGCTAAGTGCATTTTTCTCATTGGTAGTGTTAGGGTATCTCATATGAACATTTAAAACAACCTTTTGGACCCCAAGTTATCACAGGATTCCATAGTGCACACGAAGTGGGAGTTAAGCCTTAAAAGACCGCAAAAACCTTCATGCATGCCCGATATAACCGTTATGTGAAGCGGGTCACACCGACGGGTTTGATGTTGTCTCTTCCAATGTACCACCACACTCTCATACATATCTTAGACAATACCTAGGTTTTGGTGTGATTCTGGCTCCAGAGCACCCACTTTGGTCGAAACCCTAAACAATTGACCGAAAGTGTCAACCATGTCACCAGTTCCACGCGTGTCGAAAGGGGTAGCTAAGTGCATTTTTCTCATTGGTTGTGTTAGGGGTAGCTCATATGAACATTTAAAACAACCTTTTGGACCCCAAGTTATTCCATACGGTGCACACTAAGTGGGAGTTAAGCCTTAAAAGACCGCAAAACCTTCATGCATGCCCGATTAACCGTGGTATGTGAAGCGGGTCACACCGACGAGTTTGATGTTGTCTCTTCCAGTGTACCACCACACTCTCATACATATCTTAGGACAATACCCAGGTTTTGGTGTGATTCTGGCTCCAGAGCACCCACTTTGGTCGAAACCCTAAACAATTGATCTACCAGTTCAACGGGTGTCGAAAGGGTAGCTGAGTGCACTTTTCTCATTGGTTGTGTTAGGGTAGCTCATATGAACATTTAAAAGATAAAGGAATAAGCATAGATATAATAAACTAGATAAACATAATTGAAAACCTAGGTACTGCGACTAATCAGGTGTATTACCCAACAGTAGAACCCATAGTATATTCACTTGTTCATCAATTTGACTGTGGAAAACATAAAGGAATAAGCATAGACATAATAAACTAGATAAACATAATTGAAAACATAAAGCATTGCATGCTCCATCTAAACTAGATCTTCAATGACCAGATCCATCAGCTTGCTTCGAAAGGTCAAACTAGATAATAGGAGGCATCCTTTTCTCCCGCGGGTAGACCACTGCACCGTCGGCACGGATTCTCTGGCTTAGTATAGCCTGCCTTTGGCTCATTGACATGTGGACCCAATGTCCGGTGGACCGCGCGTGCCAGTGACTCATAGTCAAGAGAAAAAAGTTAGAGAGGCTTAGTCCGTGCTGCTGCACCGAACCGCCGCTTCAAGGCCTCGTCGCGTCAAATCGACGAGCCAGCTTGACCACTGGCGCACGTCGGCGTTATTGCCATGGCTTGGATTCAGACTGTTAAAAAAAACTCCCTTATCGGAGAGGGGCGGCTTCTTCTGGCGGCCTTCCTATCGCCATTTCCAGATCGAGATCATCCACGCCCTCCTCCACCATCAATGGCGAACAACCACGAGGCTGGCGGCAGTTCCGGGGGACGGGGCGCAAATACATCTGGCCGCGCAACCTCTCGGCGCCGATGGCGGAGGAGTTTGCCCGCTACGGCCTTCTCGTCCCACCGGACTCACGGGTGCCGTCCGGCTGGCGCATGAGCGCAGGCGGCCTCGCCGTGCCGCCTATCCCCAAGGTCGACATGCTCGAACTACAGCTCCTCATCCACCGGCGGTGGATGGCCCTCCCGGACGAGCTCAAGGCCGACCCGGAGTACTCCGTCGACGACCAATTTCGGTGGTTGTCCGTACTTGCGGCGGAGCGACGCCGCGACATCGAACGCTACGCCGGCGGTGGCCCCAAGGCCCCGGCTAAGAACAACCGTGAAGGCCGGTGGGATTTCTGGGAGGGCGCACCGTCGAAGATGTCCTCGACGCGTCCGTGCCGGGCGGAGCGTCGCGCGCAGGACGGCTCCTCTCCGTGTGGGCGCATCGCGTGCCACACGTCCCCTCTTCTTCATGCGACGTGGCCGTGCGCCAACCACCGCCGCCTCGACGTACTCCATCGCCTCCTCCACCGCAGCCGGTCGTCGACGAGGAGGACGACCCCGAAATGAAAAAGGTCTTGGCAGACTCCCTTGATACCGTCGAGCTTGACGAGCTGGCGCGGTGGCCGGGTCTCTTCAGGTGCTCCGTGACTCGGCGATGGAGCAGCAGATGGAGCCGGAGCCGGCGCCGCAGCAGGTGCCGCATCAGCAGCAGATGGAGCCGGAGCCGCAGCAGGTGCCGCATCAGCAGCAGATGGAGCCGGAGCCGGAGCAGACCAACATCCCGCCGGAGATGCTCGGGATGAAGTGGTGCTGGACTGGCCCGTTGCCGGAGTCGTATGAGGATGATCCAATGGAGGAGGTGGAACAGGCCAGGCCACCGCCACGGCGCACAGGGCCACCGCCACCACCAGTGGCGGATTGGCCGTGGGCGCAGCCCGTCTTCATCGACCTCTCCGGCGACAACGACGACGAGTAGAGTAGCAGTGGCCACCACGGCCTTTTCGTTGCATTTTGTTATTTTTCTTGCTGTTAAGCGCCTTCTCACGCGAAATATGTATCCCCCGTTTGAATGTAGTACTGAATTTCAGTTTAATTTGGCTACAATATGTTAGGAAAGTACCTAGGTTTATGTGGGAAGATGCAACTTAGCAAATATATGAGGATCTCCATCCAACTGTCTCCACCGCTTCTAATGAACGTCGATTTGCTTTATGATCCGTGCACAAATTATAAATGAATCTTCAAATTATCAATATTATAAATAATTTATCGATTTTTTTGTATTCATGTAGTAATACATGCATTAGCAAGAAAAATGCGTTAATTTTTTGTGTTATTAATACATCAAATAGTAGAAATAATATTGTTCGTTTAATGCAAAATCGACGGTCATGATGAACGGTGGAGATCCTCAAAGTTGTGGAAAACCGTGTTGGGTTTATGTGTGATTCCGACTCTCCACAACACCACTTTGGTCAAAACTCTAAGCAGTTGGTCGTAAGTCAAAACCCTAACATCTACAGTTTCCACGGACGTCGAAAGAGGGAAGCTAGCTCAGTGGACTATACTAATTGGTTGTGTTGTGTTAGCTCATATGAACATTTAAAACGACAATTTGGATCCATGTTATAGTGTGACCCGCTTCATATAGACCACAATTATTCGTATGAAAAGGTTTTGAGGTCTTCCAAGACAAACTAGCACTAGATGGAATCATGTGACAAAGTATGATGATGCTGTCATTTGCATCATATATATACTCTTACAAATATTTTAGGATAGTGCCAGATTCTTGTGTGATTTCGACGCTCCAGAGCCCCCACTCTTGTCGAACCCCTAAGTAGTTTACCGAAAGTCAACCCTATCGTCTACGTATTGTATCACGTGCATCGAAAGGATTAACTCCGTGGAGTCTTCTCCTTGGTTGTGTTAGGATGGCTCATATGAACATTCAAAACCAACGTTGGGCCATGTCTTATATAATCACATGATTCATCTGGTGCACTCGGAGTGGGAGTTTAGCCTGAGAAGATCGAACGGAACCTTCGTGTAGGATAATTGTGGTTTGTGAAGGGGGTCACATGAGTTAGATGTGTTGGCTCTTCCAATGTATACCACCACACCCTCACACACACAGGACAATACATACGTTTAGTATGACGATTTGGACGCTCCAGAGCCCCTAATTTGGTTGAAACACTACATGCAGTTATTAGCGAAAGTGATCCCTATCCCTACCGATTCCACGTACGTCGAAAGGGGGTAGCGTTGAGGAGTTCTCTCATTGGTTGTGTTGGGGTAGCTAATATGAAATTTTAAAACCATCTATGGGCCCATCTGTTATCACATGATTCCATCCAGTGCACCTAAAGTGGGAGTTCTTCTGTAGAAGAGCAGAACCTAACGGGTGTGATAACTATTTTGTAGTATGTTAATTAAACACGCATATACAAGTTTGTTGGCTCTTCATATGTACCATCACACACTTTCATACATATGTTAGGACAATACTTAGGTTTAGGTGTGATTAAGCAGGTGACCACGGGGGTGAACATCTTAGTGGAATTTTGTACTTCTTTGTGTTATTAGGGTATATCGTAGGTATTTGGGCCCATTTATCCCATGATTTTATCCGGTGCGCACCCGAAGTGGGAGTTCAACCTTACAAGAGCTAGCATAACCTTCGTGGGATAATTGTGTTATGCGAAGCGGGTCACAACTAGGAGATTGATAATTTGGTTTCCTACTTAGATTTTTTTTTAAATTCCCCGAATTTTAGGTCAATTTATAGATTTATTCACACGATCCTTTAATAAATAGTTTCATAAATCGTCTAATTGTTTAAGCCATCCATCACGCATCGGCTCGCCAGCAATGCTTCCTGCCCACCCATCAAAAATTTCGCACCGCTCCCACCCAAATTTTCGTTCAAATTTTGCCATCCATCACGCATCGACCGGCCAGCAATGCTTCCTGCCCACCCACCAAAACTTTCGCACCGCTCCCACCCAAATTTTTGTTCAAATTTTGCCGCCTTATGTGCGCGTGCACGGAATTTCGAACCTCTCATTGCCTATACCCCCCTCGCCAAAATCCCCCCTCTCCGTGTCGGCATCCCCCCATCCCACCCCATCTCCCTTCCAAAATTTCTTCCTTTCCTTCCAAATCCAAGGGCGCCGTCCCGGTGTTCCACCTCGCCGTGTAGCCTGCTGTCTCGGTCTTCCGCCTCGCCGTGTAGCCTGCCGTCTAGGTCGCCGCCAAGATCTGTGACCTCGCGTCCTGGTCACCGTCAAGATCTGACACATCGCCGCCAAGATCTGCCACCTCGCCGTCCAGGTCGCCGCCAAGATCTGCCACATCGCCGTCCAGGTCGTCGCCAAGATCTGCCACATCGCCGCGAAGACCCGCCAAGCTCGCCGTCTGGATCGCCGCCAAGGCCTGCCACCTCGCCGTCCAGGTCGCCGCCAAGATCTGCAACGAGTAAAGGTTCCCGCCATGAATAACAGTAAGATTTAGGCCCTAAAAGCCCGGAGGCAAACTTGTGAGGATTATTTTCGTCAGTATGTTTAATTGCCTGTTTGGTGCTTATATTTGATGAGTTTCTATGGCCAAAGTTTGTTTATTTTCCAGCTTGTATAAGGCTTAACACCTGTTTTGCGATCCTATACTCCCTCTGTTCGGATTAGTCTACATTCTAGAGCAGTTTTCTGTTTGGATTTAGTCTACATTCCGTTGCAAAATACTACTAAGCATATAATTAAGCATTGGCTGTGCATATAATTGACCATTGGTAAAGCAAATGGTGCTTTGTTTTCTGTTAAACCATACTTCTAAAGCAAATGGTGTGGTCAAGTAGTACTAATAAAGTACAACGCTAAATTGTCTGAAATTGTACGAGATGTAGATTAAAACAGAACGGAGGGAGTAAGTCTTAGGTCCACAGATTAGATTACTCATGTCGATATGTTAAATTATCAGTACTACATGATTCCGTCAGGTGAATCCGAAATGGTACTTCGGCCTTAGAATAGTAGAATAATCATGTTAGATAATTGTGGTATGTGTAGCGTCTGGTCCAATATATGTACCACACAATCTTATGCTTATGTTATGCTTGTTTTTGTTCAAATTTTGTCTGCATTCTACTATGAAATCCATTCCACCTCAGTAATTAAGCAATAAATTAAAATCACATGTCCCCACCGTTGCAAAATTCTACTACTATCCATATAATTAGGCATTGGTAAAGCAAATGGTACTTGGTACCTTACTTTGTAGCTGTAATACGTTCTTAGCAAGTGTTATTGTGCAACTTACTTTGAGCTCTTTATTCATGTTAGAACCACAAACATAACCTGGTGTAGTTCGCAATTGCAAGTGCGTCAATGCTGATATAGTTGAAGGCACAACACTTGAGTCTCCGGTAGAAAACAAAAGAAGTACATACGCCAAACTCAAGCGGCCAGATGTCCAAGGCAAGCAGCCAGTTGCCATTGCTCCCATGGCCAGCTGGAAACTACCCAACACACCGAGGCAGCTGACCACGCTGAGGAGGCAGCCGCCCAAAACGAGCAGGCACCTCCCCATGTTGAGCTACCACCAGTCCTAGCCAACCACGGTGAGGAGGCAGCCGCCCAACATGAGCAGGCACCTCCCCATGTCGAGCTGCCACCAGTCCTAGGCGACCACGGTGAGGAGGCAGCCGCCCAACATGAGCAGGCACCTCCCCATGTCGAGCTGCTACCGGTCCTAGGCGAGGAGCGGGACAGCGTGTCCAACAGAGGGAGGATCAAACTTGTAATTCCTCAGGGAAAGACAAGGCCAGTGAACCCAAAGATTGCTTCCATGTTTGCTACTGCGTGTTCTGTAGCTGTGAAAGATATTGTCCCTATCTTCTCCCATTGGAAAGAGTACAAGGGAAGACCCGAAGTATTTTCTATGTACGTCGCTTATCTGAGTGTAAGTTTTGTAACCCAACTTCCAATTCATTCCATGAAAAAAAACTTTCCGGTTCATTCTCTTGATGTTCATAAAACTGAAGAATGCTCTAAATTTTATTTCAGTCAAGATTTATTTTGGACATCGAAGACCCCTGGACTCATCAAGCTCTTCTAATGAATCTCAAGAACCGTACAAAACAAAGACGCTATTTCCTGAAGGGCGTTTACTTTGACAGTGTTCAAGACAAGACTATGGTTCTACGGACACCTCCTTTTGAAGTACAACACATGAGAGATGACGACTGGTGCAATTTAGTCGCTACCTGGTTGACACCCGTGAAACAGGTCGTGCCCTTGTTCACTCAACCTTGCCACTTTTCCAGTTCTATATTATGGACTGTCACTAATATGTTCATACTCTTTGTCTTTGTAGACGGCTTGTGTGAAAGCCATATCGAGCAGACAGCTTGTCCGGTTCCATTCTGCCACAGGTTCTTGTAGCTACGAGGTTTGCTGCGACATGGGGGATCACGCATTCAAACTGTCTAGATCCAAGCCCGGCTTCAAGAAGCGGACCTTCAATTCGCCTGTGAAAAGAGCAACTGTAAGTCCCTCAGAATTCTGTACATCTAGAATCAACAGTTTACATGCATGCGCAGATTCGCTTTGTCAGCTATTTCACCAATGCTTGTCATCTGATAGTTATTTTACATGCATGCTTACTTCTTGTCATCTCCTAGTTCTTTTACATGCATGCTTACATCTTACACGTCTGTTAAAATCTACACTAGATCATCTCAGCATGGTTCCCAACTATGTTTTGTACACGCTTGTCTTCAGCTATAACACCTCACGCTTGTCATCTGCTAGTCATGTACATATTTGCTGAAAATCTATGTTCTGCACAAGCTTGTTGACTGCTAGTTCATCTTATGCTTTTACTTGCTCTATAGGATGAAATTAAAGACAAGATGGCACAATCTACTTTAGGGGATGGTGTTGTCGAAGAGATTCTCTCTGCCGCCGAATCTGTGTTAATGAGCCATCCAAGAGCATCAAAGATTCAGCTTCGGCTTCTACTTGATTCTGAGAAACAAGGGAGGACCAAACTGCAGATTGTTGTTCATGAGTTGAATCAGGCGAAGGAACAAGCTGATGCCGAAAGGATCCAATATCATCAAGACTTGCACCTTATGAGGGAGCAACATGAAACAATGAAGCAGGGTCAACTGTTGTGCAATACCCTTATTGCGCAATTGTTGGCTAAAGGTTCTTCGATACATGCAACAGATTAGCCCTGCGTGAGAACCTCTGTAAACTCGTCGCATTTTGGTGCCCTTCAAGAGTATGTTGCTGGTTGCATTTGAGAGGCCGAAAACTGTATGTTCAGTGCAGGTCAACCACTTGTTGTCTGTTGAACTGTAAAACATGGCCTCTGGCTTTTGATGCCTATGCTGGCGAGCAAGGCTTCGACTAATTCGAAAATTATGTATTTGCTGCATGTTTTGTGTTTGCTTTGATGTGAAAACTAGTAGCGCTACGACGAATCGTCTTTCGAACGACGACGAAACGGGAACGTCGTGTGATCGGTGACGTCACGAACTACGCGCGACGGAAACTTTCCGTCATCGACAGAGGACACGTGTACACGTATGATTGGACCACGTGTCTGCATACAGATGCACAGCCGACGCGACGGATAAAACAAACGTCGAGACGGATGATGACGTCACAACCGTAGTGACGAAAACTAATTTTCGTCCCGGATATGTCGACACATGTCTACTCGTCGGTAGAACACGTGTACGCACCTGATTACCCCAACAGCGCGACGAAAAAACAAAACGTTGCGGCATCATGACGTCATCACGCGTCGCGACGTCTTGAAATCGTCGAGCATAAGATGACGTCATCAAATGGCGATAACGACCGTCTGCCACGTGGCACATGCCACGATGAAAAAAAACGTGGTCCTTAGATGGGCCGATCCGGTTGCTCGCGACGATTGACGGAACGTCGTGGATCCCTCGCGCCGTTCAGAGGTTCACCGGATCGTCGTAGAATCGTCTATAACTAGCTGTCCCTGACTTTTTCATAACGTCGTGTGAATCGTCGAGGATTGCACATCCCGACGTTTTGGAGCACGGTTACCACGTTATGGAATCGTCCCGGATGGCCGAATTTTTTGTAGTGTCATCTGATAAACAAAGATCCACCATGGAAATTACAACTATAGTGTTGTAATCATGTAGACCTCATATGGTCTTAAACAATGACAGCGCATGGAGTTATATGATCAAGTTATTATCACAAACCCATAGTCCAGGGTGTGGAGTACTACCTCTTCATGGTGGAGAAAGACGAGGAGGTGATGGTGACGGAGTTGAGACGATCCAGGTGATTTTTCAGCGGCTGCCTCTCCAATTCTCTTCCACGGGTCTGTTTCATTTGTCCTACACTGATACTCAGGATGGTGAAGTTTTTGTCTCTCTCGTGGTGCCACACCCTTTGATGTTTCGCGAAATAAGGACTTACGTAGGCGTTTTTAGGTCAAACGTAAGTGTTGGGCACCAGAACAAGGCGATTAGAAAGCCACTTGACCAACGATAACAATGGCATGGGGCCCATCTGGGCCCTCTTACCCCCGTCTTCTTGTTAAAATCTTTTTCTTTACATAATGTCGACGTGCCAACAATCTCAGTTCTATTTGAGTTCGAACGTTCCTCGAAATCAAAAGTACAAAACAGGGTTTCCTATTTCTCCGACTTTAAACGAAAGAAACAAGATTTCGTGGGAAACCCCATAAATAATTAAAGGAAGGGGTAGCTCATAACATGATTCAAATATATGATATATTGATACAATAAACTAACAAGTTCATAGATAAGTTCTGACGTACCAACGATCCAGTTTCTGGAAATCATGTCGCCACACAAACTCTCCCCACTATGTTGTAGGAGTAGGAGGTGGTGTCTGGTCGACAACCCACCGTACCCGCACCACGCCTGTACGCTTAACAACGTGCAAGGCATAAGTCTGTCCTTTAACCGAAGGCTCCCGAGAATAACCAGAAGCTCTAGACCACTAAAATTAATTGAGCTTCAAAATGACCTCTTCCATCTAGGGAGCATAAGCAACAAAGAGCAAGAAGACCCACAATAGATTCAAGGGGGAATCAAATTCCTTTAGCGAACAGGTCGATCTAAATCTTCTTTCCGCGACCCTAAAGTATGAACAAGATTGGATCACTAGTGTGGGAGATCTATATGAGTTGTGCTTAGCAACAATGGAGGAGAACAGATAAAATTCATGCCCACCTCAAGAAGAAGGGGCTATTTATATGGGCTCAGAAATCTAACACTTCGTGGCCCGTGGACCAAATGTTTTGGGCCAGGCCAGGTCATTTGAGGCAAGCTAGAAGTTGGGGCCACTTCCGGGACAACTCCCGCCAATTTGACAAAGAGTGGTGGACCATTGCTAAGATTCAGATTGTGCAAGATGTTTGGTATGTAGGGTGAAAGTTCAGGCCACCATCAGTTTTGGCGAAAACTAAGAGTTGGCAGCGAGCTGCCCTATTTCTGGAGTGCACCAGAAGTTATCTCGGCAAGTTTCAGGCCCTGGAAGGTTAGGAGTAGGACCCTAGAAGTTATTGGCCTGCAAACCTCTACCTACAACAACAAGATCAAGGGTGGATTCTGCAACTCCATGGGAAGGGTAGAAATAATGTTTTCGTACGTGATAACACCCATCTTCTGAAGCCCCCCCTGACACTTGATTTTACGGATTATGTACGACCCAAATAAGTGAAAATCACAAGGAAGGCCGTTCTTTCCTATTTTCACTTTGAGGGGCCTCAAATAATCTTGTGTCATCTTTAAATATGCCTATAATGCTCAAAAACATGGTTAAACCGATAATCATGCTATCATTAACAACTAAAATATTTATGGAGGTAAATGTCCTTTCATCATTCTGTAGGAGAATTTTAATTTTCAACGACACTGTAAAGGTAAGGTTGGATAATTATCATACGTGAAGCCATGGGGTCACTCGTTATTTCTGGATTTGACACTCCTTTTTTAACATGTAAGATCTCACAATGACATCAACGTTTTACCATACTCTTCGGTGTTTGCAAGGATTGCTGAAGGCAAAAGAGGTACTACCTAGACAATAGTCTACCCTGAGTTATAGAAAGGATGTGGAGAGCATCCATTTAGTGTGCTCCAAACTCGTTGGGTAATTATTGACCATCCTGCTAGAACATGTACCATCCTGCTAGAACATGTGATGCTTAACAAATGTGGAAGTCATGACTGCTTATTAATTACACACAATATGATTGTGTAAGATGAGTGTGCTGACTGAGTACATGATCTTGAAAGGGACTTCATGTTCCCTTTGTTTGATCCCAAGGATGGACCCACCAAGATGGAGCATTTTCTCAAGATGCGTAGTCGTATCCATAACAAGATGTTTGTTTGGTTGAGGTGGCTTATCACGTGCCACAAATCTAACACAATCTAGTTGAGCACATGTGGATTCACAGATTTTTTTTTTCATATTAATGTGTTGTGCAGTTGTGCTGGACAATTTTATCTGTTTTTCGAATTATCCAATTTGAACTTTAATTTCAATTATTGTGTGCAACTATATTATTTAAATGTTTGAAATGTAGTATAATTAAAATTGTGTGTTAAAACTTACCTAACAATATATTTGTATATCATATCGCAAGATAAAATGAAATGGACAGAACGGACAAAGGGGACATGTGCACGGATAATTTAGGGGGTGCCATCGCCATCGGGTTCCATTCCCCTTGTGTTCCGCGGACACTTATACGAACACCCCAACATACACATTTGTCTTAAATCGGACATAAAATTAGAAGGTGACATTGTAGTTGAAGAATAATAAAGCGAGTGAGGGGAGGTGAATATGATGGTGACGCAAGTGGAGGTATCAGCAATTCGTACTGTGCGTGTAGAACCTAGTAGATTTCTATGCTAGGTGGGAGGTGATGCCATGCTGACCACACGTCCATGTCGCCAGGTATCCATTCCTCCCCTCCTACCTAGCCCCTGACATAGTGACCTGCCTGGCATCTGCGTTACAGTACTCAGCTCGAACACTCAATTGATTAATTAACCAAAGAATCGCTTTTGGCGCGTTTGACCGACTATAAGTAGCCGCCGAACAATCCACAACAACAACTCATCATCGTCTCCTTCCCGCCCTTCTCAGCTCACCCAGCCGGAGCCGTCCACTTCTTCCTCCAATCAATCACTAGCTAATCAATGGATCGCAACAGCGAGGCCAAGGTCGCCAATGGTTCCAGCGACGCCGCAGCGCCGAGGAGGCCGCACTGGAGGCACCGGGACCGCTCAGCCACGGCGGTGTACCTCGTCCACCCCAACCAATTCCGCGCCGTCGTGCAGCAGCTCACCGGCGCCGGTACTCCGTCCTCGCAGCGACCTGTCCACGGGCATCCTAGTGGCGACATCAATGCAGGTAAGGTGGCGCCAATGGCCGCGGAGGCGACGAAGAGCAAGAGCAGCAGCGTGGAGCAACGGACATTGGCTCAGATGCACCACGACTGCATGGCATGGGCCGACGAATGCTAGTAAAGCTTAGTTAGATATCAACACTGGCTTAATTAGCACTATGTATTTCGTATATGGACGTGGCTAAGACCTGTGCATGCATAAGTGTTTGCATGCGGACGTGCCTAGCTAGCTTGCAATCTAAAATTAAATAAGTGCTCAATAATGGAGAAGTTCACTTGACTATCAATTGTTAGAGTCAGAGGGAGAGGTGTGCGTCAGCTTAATTCAGAGGCATTATGAAAAGGAAAAAAAAAAAGCTACTATCTCCGTTATAAATTAGATGACTTTCATCTATTATATAATTAAAACACAAGACAAACGACGGCCAGGATTAATCCGTTATAAGTTAGATCGTATGAAAGGACGAGATTAAAAACGTACGTGGATCTAACTTCAGATGGAAAACGCACTTTGTATTTGACATGGACTCTTATCTCTACCAAAAATATGTGGGTACACGATTCTCTGTTGCCCATATATGCTGCCCGTGATTGCTTTTGGTACGCTAGGATCAATCAAACACGATTGCTATTTCAATCCGCAGGTGTACACAGCAGCAATCACAATGGACGTTGTGCGGATCTGAAGAAGGCAGCTAGCTATCGATGAGCTCGAAGAGACGGCGTCGATCTCGGTCTGGTCGAGCTACCTCTAGGCATGGCAAGGATGCTGATGATCGCACAAGGTACCATGAATCTACCTCATGCTTTTCGACGAGTCCGGCCGGCCGGCAAGTCAGTCCGGCGAAGCCAGTACTGATCATGAAGGCCACCACACACGTTTGGATGCTGGCGATACAAAGAGGCAAACGCAAGTGGTACGCCGCGCGGCAGTAAAGAATTTGCTGATCGATAGAATTTGTTGATCGACCACAGTCTGCATCAGTGCTACTTCGTAGCTTCGAAAAGGCAAGGCCGAGCGGCCGGCGGTCGGCGGTGTCGCTCCGCTATATCCAGAACCAATCAGCTCTCCACGCCATGAGGAGATGAAGTTGCTCTCCGGCCAATCAAGGAACATATGACCAGGCGGCCGGAGGCCTCGCTTCGCCATATTGAGCTCGCTAGGCCTAGATCATGGTGGCGATCAGGATATGCGTAGCTGTAACACAAGACATAACAGCCGAAATCTGACCTGCTTCCAAATTTTCGATTAATTCAGCTGGTACATGGTAAAGAAAAAAGTATCTATCTCCGCAAAGCATCTCTTCCCAGCGTTTGGCGGAAGTTTGCGCTATTGCCGGCGACAAGTTTGTACAGCCTTAAAGGTTGCATTAGTAATACAAAAGTTTTATAGTATCTACCAATCAATTATCATGGACCCAATTCTTGGATTTACAGTTAACATGGATTCTACATCAGGTTAGTGCATTGCATATATTATTTTTATGAGGGTTATTTACTTTCTTCATGCTGGAATCCTAATCCAAGACTTACTTCCTGCATCTATGAATCATTGCCTCGGATCCCTTTAGGAGGTGATTGCATGGAGTTTTGTTCTTAAGTTTTACTCTTATTTCTTTCGTAGGTGCTCGACGAAATACCCACCAAAGCAATTTCCTTCTTTTGTTATACCACAGACTGTATTTACTTAGGATGAGTGCGCACATGGGGCTGCAAGAATCATGTCCATCTCTGTTCCGTGGTGCACGTTCTCACATAGGCCTCATGTTCTTCAGTATATCAATAACGAGAGTTGATTTTGTAGGGACAAGGTTGGATTATTTTGCTTGCTCCAAGCTGTGTTTTTTTAGCAACAGCCTGCAAGAGCATAGTCAACAATCCGGAGTACAAAAGGTAATTTACAGAGTTCATCGAAATTATACGTCCGCAACTTTTTTGTTGGATTCGTGGCTCTTATATCTGTTCCGTGGTGCATTCTCACTTAGGCCTCAGTTTTTCAGTATATATATCAATATCAAGAGTAGTCATCAATCCGGTGTACAAAAGGTAATTTTCAGAATTGATGGACAGTGTAAGTGCTCAAGTTTTTTGTTGGATTCGTGGCTCTTAAAATCAATATGCAGATTGATATTTGCAGGTTAATAGATCCTCAAGTATATGCTTTTGTTATAAGATGTTCGAAATTTTAAGTGCTCCCAAAATATTGGCCTTATTTACTAAAATTTAGTTTATCATGGTTATTCAAATCTAATTAAACAACATACTCTGAACCAGTAGGTTTTTTCACATCTAATTATCATGCTTCTTCTCTACTGCTTTATTTTTCACAATTAATTTGGAAAGTTCAGTGAATATATATGTAACTTGCTTCTTCTGAGTCTGAATCATCTTAAAAGGAAAGATAATTTAAGAAGCGGAGGAAAGTGTCTCAACGTGGCAATTGTACCAATATATGCTGGCAGCATACTTCTTTCTTATTTCATATGCACCATATTTGAAAAACTTTAGACGCACACTTACAGAAGAAAATTCTTATGATTTAAATTTTCTTCATGTATAAAATGGGCAGAAGTCAGCTATATTTTACTTCTTGCTTAATATTAATGTCGTCTGATCAAAACGATAGGTATGTTGTTTATGGATTCTTAGTCAATCATCAATATACATATTTATTTGTACTAAGCTCCCCCATAAAGACGCGGGATGATCAGAGGGACGAAGTATTGAGATATTTTGTAATAAAGTGATAAAAATAATAGCATTATTTCACAGAAAAAGTAACATTCAAATACGGGACATACTTCATTAGGGGACAATATTTTGAAAAAATCTATTTTAAACTTTTGCGGACGCAAAAAAATTAGCGATGAAGAAGCTATATTCACATACAACAGGTGCGAATTTCTGTAAATTGTTAAGTGAGAAAAACATTGTGGACACTTTCGAACTTATGATGTCAGGTTGCCATACTAATAGTAGAAAAACAGGATATGATTTACACTTTGTTTATTAGGTAGAACTTGATTAATCCAGACGACAAGATAATAGGAGTTTAAGGGACACACACAAAAACAAAAGAGCCTCAATAGATTGGTTTGTGGATTTATTCATCCTTACATAATGGGTTTATAAACCTTCGATGATTTACCCTTTGTATGAAAGCAATTTTATATATCTTAGCTTCTGTCCTTACTAGCGAAACTATAATTCGGACATGATCTGCAGGTGTTGTCCCTTATGTATCTAGCTGGTACATAACCGAATTTCTTAATGTTAGATGACCTGGAAATACTCCACGGGCGCAGAGACAAAATTGATTGATGGAGTTTTAAACTATAAAAATGGTGAGATAGTCTACCGTTGCATATAAGAGAACACGGGAGCCTAAACAGTAAATGTATTCAGATTTTGCATTTGCAGCATGTACATATGTTTTATCACATACCTTGAAACGTGGAAATAGTTGGAAGCTCAACAAAGTGAGTATCCGAAATCATTCTAAATTTATAATTGTTTTATATATATATTTAAAGATAATAAAAAGGAGAAGAATGATAAATTAGTAATATAAGAGCTCTATTATATGTATATATCATCACTAGCCGCGCAATTGCGCGGGCCACCCAGCTAGTTTATCTAAATGTAGATGTATCTATAATTGTAACATGTCTAAATACATCCTCATGCGAAAAAAATGGCAGTTATCTAATTTGGAACGAAAGGAGTACATTTGTTCTCTCCTAGTTATCTCTCAGTGCAAAACACAGATATAACGTTAGACGCAAATTAATAAAAAATAACCCCATTTAAAAATATTTTCGGAACTAACCCTTTTGCATAGCGCCTCCCATAAGGACGCTATGCTCTATAGTATCATGTCCAGACCGGGGATGCTATATGGTGTGCCAACGTGGCACAGTCCTATCGAGAGCGTGTTAGCATATATAGCACCCTTGCGTGGGGCACTATGCTCTAAAACATAAAATTGTAAACCTTTGTAAAACAAAATAACATGATTATTTTTCCTATGGGTCAAAAATAAGATTGTCTTTCTAATATAACTGTTCTCACAATGTTTGGACAAAAAATGGTGACTTTATTTGCTTATGTTAATTTATTTTTGAAGGTTTGCACAATATTGTAAATGAGGTTTTGACCAAGGATTTTGGGGGCATCAAGCTTTTGATTTTTTTAATAAACACACATGTCATCATCATAATTATCGTAAACATAATTTATAAAAACATCCTTTCTACCCTCATTGTTTGTAAGGTTTTCTAAAAAAACTTTTATTTGAGTAGGGGATATTATCCGCCAACACATGTATGCATGACAACTAATATACATAAGTAGACTGTACATACACCATCAGTGACATATAGCAACTAAAATTAACAAGGATTAAGATAATAAAGTACTACCATGGCGTATGAATTTGCTTGATCAATACTAAGCATCAAATTGATTTCTAGAATGTAATATGGAACTTATAAATTATTTGTAAACAATTCATATTGGAAAATATGGGTGAAGCATGTCAAAGTGGTTTCTTGTTTGCTTCTACAAAGTACATCTCTTGATCTAGATTTTGAACGTAATCTCTGTTTAGAACCATGTATACAAATTGTATAAACATTCAAAAATAAACTAACTTAAGAAAATAATTCATAAACAATCTAGGTTTGTCCAAACATCATGAGGCAAGTGCCACAAGAGAGAATTTCAATTTGACCCATCGGAAAAAGAATCATGTCATTTGATTTCTAGATCAATAGTTATAGGGTTTGAAATTCAATATTTTAAGACATAGTGCCCTATGCTATTAGGTAACGCGCCGGCCATGTGGTGGTGCTAACGCACACTGGACCGGATTGTGCCATGTTGGCATGTCATAGCACCCCGAGTTCGGCATGATGTTATAGAGCATAGCAGCCTCATGGGAGGCACTATGCAAAGGGGTTAGCAGAAAATATTTTCGAAACATGATTATTTTGTGATGAAGTTTATTTCTTGAATTATTTTGTGTGTGTTCACCTATCTCTCCTCCAAGACAAGTAAGAAAATCAAACACGCATAAGTGTATCTATGTGCGTGCATTGTATCCCTTGGCACTGGGATTCGCGCGAAAATAGATAGTGCATTATAATCGTGCAAAACTAGCTACAGATACCTGTTGGCACAGGCGATTCTGACAAGGTGCCCATGTAGTTTTCCGACTAGGTGAGGTGGAGGGATGGGGGAGGAGAGGCTGCCGGCGCAGAAGGAGGTGAACCGCAGGTGGCGGAGCTGTGTGAGAACCATGGTGTCAGTTGAGGCCATATTGTTTTTTCTTTTCTGAAAACACTCTTTGTTTTTTTTTTTTGAATATACCCTCTTTGGTTTATAGGTACTTATACGTGAAAGAAAGTCCATAATTTTTAAGTGATCTGACCTCATAGGTTTCGGCCACCGGCGCCACCACTAAGAACCGCTACCCTGCACCAGTCTAACCATTGGGCTTACCACCGCCCACATTTTTCTAGATGTATATGAATCGAATATGGAAAATCGACTAATACTTAGTTAAGCCTCAGTTGACTTGACCGGGATTTGGATGCTCCCAAATCAACAATACGCTGCTGGATGTAACCTTTTGCTGATCTGATATATAATCATTACAAATTGTATGTATCGTAATAATTTTATGTTAATAATCTGTTAACTGTTGGCAAAAATATTGCTACAATTGGGACGGATAAAGAACATACAACTTTTAGGTTCTATAATAAAAGCCAAAAAAATCCATTTGTATAGTGGTCCAAAAGTAACACGGCAACATAATACAGAAAAAAGGATACTGGCACAAGGAATAGTCAGAGAGATAGAAAAGGTCATTCGCGCATGAAGTGAGGGCTTTTTTTCACCTCACCGGGCACCTAGCAGAAGGTCCACTCCACGGGAGACTGAGTGCAACACGCCACGTCATTCGCGCCATATACTCGACGTATGCAGCCTGAGGTTGACCCTGCCGAGCCGAGCGGGTGTGTGAGCCGCCGGCCGATGCAAGAAAGCGTGCTGATCTACACGTGATGAAACAGGGAGCGACGGCCTCGTCGACGACCTTGTCATGCCTGTACGTTCGTCAGGACTCAGGCGCATCCCAAGTTACGTCATGAAGCCATCGATGCTGACCACCCTTCGTGATGCCTACCTCTCTCGCCGTGGGCAGCTCATCGGCGCGTTGGCAAGAGCTCAGAGCAACTCCACCAGGCCTCCAAATTTGTGTCGGGCATCCCCATTTGAGACTCAATTGGAGTGCCGAACATTTGTCCGTCCAAATTTTGGAGACCGCCCATAGCGGCGCACACCAAAGGCCCACAAAAGCGAGCAAAGATCAAACACCTTGCGGGCGTTCAAATTCAATAACAAAAACTTAAGCTATTCAAATTTTATTCATATTTGTTATATATTACAAGGATTTTGAATGAAATTTGAACTAGCCCTAACCCTAGCAGTCGCTGTCCCAGAAGCTGTCGCCGTCGTTGTCGTCCTTGATCATCACCACAGGCACAAAGGACACATCACGACTGGAGGAGGCTCCGTCGTTGCGCGACGCGTGGTTGGAGGACGCACCGTCATTGCCCGGCGCGTGGCTGGAGGACGCGATGTCATTGCCCGGCGCACGGCTAGTGGAGGGGCCACCGGAGGAGGAGGAGGTTGTCATCGCCAGGGTCGCCATGAGGCCCGGCGAGTCCTGCTCGATGTCGACCACCGATTCGGAGAGCGCCACCAGGAAGCCCGGGTTGTCGCCGTCGTGCTTGTTCCGCATCTCGGACGGCACGTCGTAGCCATACGGGATTACCTCCACCAGCATTGCCTCCGCCCTGGGGCGACGGAGGAAGAGGTGCCCGCGCTGGCGGCGTTCGCGGATGGTAATGCCGCCACCACCGCGTGGCGGTGAGCAGCGCTCCACCTTCACCACCTGGCGCAACACGTGGAGCGGAGGGAAGCGCGGCACCGGCGGGAGGAGCCGGAAGTAGATTGCGCTGCCCGTGGCAGCGTGTCGGCGCGCACCTTTGATGGTGGAGGCAACCGTGTAGCCGGTTGGTCCCAGCAAACTTTGCGGCCGCCGGTGTTGTAGCGCGTGTCGCGCGATCTGGGGCCATCGTTGGTGGCGATGACCGCCTCCCGCTCGCGCTCGAAGCGCTCCATCCAGCTGCCCCAGTTGGCCTCACCGTCGTGGTTCTCGGGGAGGCGCCGCTCCGCCGACGTCATCCAGCTGCGCCGGCGAGCGATGAATCGCCCCATCAGCTCGGCCTTCTCGGGCAGCGGTGGCACGGGGAGGCCACCGACCGAGATGGGCCAGTGCTTGGGGAGGCGGCAGTCATGTAACGCGAGCCCATACCGTGTAGCTACCAGGCGTCCTCGCTCAGGATGATGCGACCGCCGTACGCCATGGATCGCGGGAGTTGGAGAGGAGGGTGAGAAGGTGGAGAGGAGGGCGGGGTGGATAAGAACGACCACGGCACCGACTTTTAACATTGCGAAGGGCGGTGCGGCCGGCGTAAATGCGACGCGTGGGAAATCTGCAAAGCCGGCCGCGTGGCTTGGACGCCTGGGAGCCGTCGCGTCGCCTGGCTGCCAGTAATAGCTTGCATGGGTGCAGGCGCACCGGCGTCTAGTCGCGTTAGAAACCGCCGACGACTACACGTCATTAACGCGACCAAACCGCTACACGGCGTGATTAATAACGCATGTGCGGGAATGTGCGTATGACCAGCGGGCCACCCCTGTCAGGGTCATGTCCGCCCCATGTGTCCGCCCCATGTCTGGCACACCGATAGGGCGTCCAAATTTGGAGACACTTTTGGGGGTGCCGGACACGATTTTGCTCGGGGCGACCCTTTGGTGGGTGCCGCTTGTGGCGGTTTTAATGTCCGGACCCCCAATAGGCCTTTGGGGAGCCATTTGGAGGCCCCGGTGAAGATGCTCTCATGGCGCAACACGAGTAAGAAGTCCGGAACTAACCAAAATTTGAAATTTGCTTTCGGATTTTTTTTATAAATCTGTAGATTTCAAAACCAGATGACCAATTTTGCAATTTCAAAATCTGCTTAAGGAACCAAAATGTCGCAGTTCGAGTTCAAATCTTGGCGTAGACCGGATTTTAATTGGGACAACATGCCATTCTAACATTGTGACCTCTATAGGCTCGTCGACGACTTTTCAAAGAAGTAAGTTCATGATGCTCGGATGGCCTTGATTTCCCAAGGCACCAAGGATCGGATGGGTTCATTGGTTTGTTCTTAAAGTGGCGCGGGACCATTATTAGGGAGTATATCTCATGAAAGTCATCACCTTTTTCTCCGACCTCCATTCCACAGGCGTAGCTTAGTGGAGGCCAACATGGGCCATGGCCCCCCCAACTAAATCAAAATTTGCATAGTAGTACTATGTATTTAGCATTTTTACCATACAAAACAAAAAAATATTTCAAAATGGCCCCCTCAACTGTCATCTAATTTCTTTTGGCCCCTCCTTCAATGATGCTGAAGCTCCGCCACTGCTCCATTCTAAGATTTTATTGGCTCAATTCCGTCAACATTGTGCTGCTCCCTAAGAATGATGGGGCCGACTCCTTCAAAGACTTTAGGCCTATTAGCCATCATCCACACTGTAGCGAAATTGTTGCAAAAATGATGGCTAACAGATTGACACCTTTCAAGAACTCTCTAATATGCCGGGGCCAATGTGCGTTAAACACGGAGTATCCTCTTTTGTCAATAAAGTTCTTCTTAACATGGTGTTGGGTTCGCCAATAAAGCATAGGAGGGGGCTGTGGCAGGGGGGATCCTCTTTCGCCATCCTATTTGTCCTTGTAATAGACCCGTTGTATTGCTTGTTTCACCGAGCCACAAAGAATGGTGATCTCCAACCCCTTCGTGTAAGGGCCGCTTGCATCTACGCCTCCCTCTGGACCTACGGTGCGGCGGTTTTCATAGCCACCATTAAAGAAGATATTGACGTCATGTCATGCATCCTCCGAAAGTTTGGGCAAGTCACCGGGTGCCACGACGATTACCGTTGATCAGAAGTTGTTTTGTCAGTCCCGACACTGATGAAAAAAGTGAGCTACCTGAATCCAGCAGAAAAACAAGTGAATGTACTTCCACTTGACAGTCTAGACAAATTACGCTTGTATCTGCATATGCAGATTGTTTTTCTGCTGATAACACCATTAAATCCACATACTAATGTGCCAGTTGGTCGATCTGTTTAGGGAACTGACTAATGTAGTCCAAACCTCCGTTTTACCCGTGTCTGGTGCACGCAATACAGCTCCCAAAAGACCGAGTCAATTCACTACATGCATACAAAATTTTGAGTTGAACAGACAACCAGTGCGAAGCTGCTCCCTCAAACTGTATCACGGCAACCACGATCCATTAATCCGGTTGGTATCAAACATGGCAACGTAATCATCACTATGAGCTTGCCACAATTTCATCGAAATTTGGGAAGTCCATGGAAGGGATTTCCCATGATTTGACGAGGACGATCTCCTCTCTCGATGCAGCAAACAACAATGCTGCAGGTTGAAGCTCCGAATTCGAGTCAATGGACTCTGAGTAAACCTGCAAACCACCACCATCATGGCTCCTGCGACTGCGGGCACGCCTCTGCCGCCGCCGCCGCAACCACCTCCCCCGCCCCGTGTCCTCCCTCCGCCGCCGTTCAAGCCGACCATCATCCTCGCGCCCGGGGCCCCCTGGTTCATCTCGCGCGCGCAGTCCTCCCCGCCATGCGCCCCTGGCTGCTCCTCCAAGATTCAAGATCTCGATCCAGTTTCGCCGGCCGCGTCGCCTTCGTCGCCTCGCAGCCCGTCTCCGTCCTCATCTATGCTGGGCGGCTCCCGTGACGCACGCCCGCACGGCGTCATGTCGCCTCCGGCGTCATGTCGCCTCCGGCGCTCCCTGGCGTTCAGCCGCCCAGATCTCGATCCGCCACCGCGGCGCGTCCCCAGGCCGTGCGACGCCTCCAGAGCGTCGTGGTGGGCTCCTTGCTGCTGGCCGCGCCATCTCTCGGCTTCGGGACGCCGGCGCGCCCCCCGGCTCCGTCTGATCGAGGCTCGCTGGTTCGGCTCACGCCGCCGCCGTCGCCCGCCTCGACCCATCGCCGGCCGTCGTCCACGTGCTCCGGTGAAGTTCGTAGAGCGCGCTCCCTCGGCGCCCAGGCCCCGACGCCGCGGGCGTCCCGCACCGAGTCCACCTCGTCGCCATGATCGGCATCTGGGACCGCCGCCGCGTCCTGCCCGTGGCGCTGCGCGGGAGGCCCACCCACCCACACACCAACCCAGCCTTCCACGGCGCGAACTCTGGTCAGCATCCTCCGGGTCCCTTCGGCCTCCAATGCCAGGACGTCCAAGAGGCCAGCGCGGACAGTGCGCTTCAACATCCCCGCCCCCCGCATCCACGAGGAGTCCCTGCCATCGCCAAAGCTTCATGTTGCGTCTCATCCCTCCCCTCTGCGGCAGATGTCGCCGGAGCTGAGGGGCTCGAGGAGCTTGTCGTCGGATGGCGCATGGTGTAAGGTGCTCTCGCGTCACGCCCGCCGCAAGGAACGTCGTATGGCGTGTGGGGTGGCGAGGCCCATCTCGCGCCGCTTCCAGCAGGACGCGGCCGCACTGCGTTTCAGAAGGCGAACCGAGGGGAAATGTGGTCGTTGCCTTGCTCCCCTCAAGCACCACTGCTCCACCGCGTGCCGCGACCCGGTGCGCTGCCTCTCCTGCGACCTCTCCGGCCACAAGGAGCGCGCATGTCCACTCCGTCTCGCTGCCAAGCAGGTCAAGCCTGCCCCTGCACTCCCGCCGCCGTGCCGCCTTTCTCCCTCCCCGCTCGTGAATGGAGCTCTTTCGAGCTCTCCATCCCTCTCCTCTCCGCCGGCGTGCGGGAGAGCGAGTTCGCCGCGTCTCCGGAGCATCATCACGGTCTCCCTCTACCTCGAAGCTTCTGCCCCTGCTGACTGTGTCGCCCCCGCGCTGGGCTCCGTCCCGCGACACCTGCTCTTGAATGTTGTGGTGGCGACACTGCCGTTCGCCTCCCAGCTGGATCCAGTCGTTGCTCCGGCCCTGCTCCTCGTCCTCCCGCTCGGCATCTCATCCTGTCGAAGATAAAGCCCGCTGGCCGGCGCTCCGCTTCGCCAACTCAAGCTCGCCACGCCCAGAGCGTGCCGACGAGCTCTACCTCCAGCGACCTCGCGCTCGGCAACCAGGATCATGCGCACCCTGCGATGGATGTGTGTTTCTCCACTTTGGCATCGAGGGTGCTGGCTAATGAGAGGTGTTACAAGATGAGCGTGGACGATGTGCTCTCTGCGGAGAACGAGAGGACTGACCTGGGGCTGCTGCAAATGCAAGGAAAGGTCGGCGACCGCAAGACGGCTGAGTCGGAGGTGCTTTTGTGCTTGTCGACGGCTGCGACCGGGAAGGTGTTGCCGGAGGTCTCTCGTCCAGCTTTGGAGTGCTCCCCATTGATGTCTAGTAGTCACCCGCTCCTTTCTCCGGACGCGGGCCTCACCGTTCTGCTCTCGCCTGGCGACGCGCCGTGCGAGGGGGGACATCCCAGCGTGGACGTAGAGAGCGTGGATGGCCTCACCATGGTGTTGATCTCGCCTGGTGACGCGTTGTGCGACGGGGGATTTTCCAGTGAGGATGATGAGGACGAGGAGGTGGAGCAGCTCCTACCATGCCTCGCCGATCTGGATCAGCATGAGCTACTGCTGGACGGCGAGGAGGTGGGCGACTGGGCAAGGAGGGAGTTTCAGCCCGTCGCGGACGTCTTTGACGCTGACGCGGAGGCTGCTCCGATTGGACACCTCCTTGCTGCCGATACTGATGACGACAGTGATGATGATGATGTTGCAGAAAATGCGGGTACGACTCCCTCATCTGGCATCGTGATACGCAGTGTCACGCATCTGTTCAGCGTGCCGGTCGTGCCGCTGCTGCCTACGCCTACTCCGCCAATGCCTCGTGCTCTTGCGCCCCTGCCCGCCCCCGAATGTCGCAGCAGCAGCAGGCTCGCGGCGAAGCCGCAACTCACAGCGGTCGGCAAAGCGCAGCGTGTCCTCCACAAGAAAATGGGGCTCGACTTTGGAGATATGCCTCTGGTGGAGGCTACTAAAGAATTCACGAAAACCTGCAAGAAGGCTCCGTTCTCCGATTCGGCAATCAACGGGTTGAGGACCCTCCTCAGACTGAACATGCCGTCCATGACGGCAGCGGACGAAGCTTTGATTGGCCTTGCTGGCCCAGGGGGAAGCGACTTCCCGCCACCGACGGCGCTAGACGTCTTCGCCTGATCTGCTTCCCGATCCTCGGTTCACGCCGCGTAGTTGCGTTTTGAATAGATGACGATATATCTTTCTGAGAGATTAGACGGTGTAGGGTGAGATCTTTTCGTCTTGCACGCCTGTCTTGTATGACTTTTTTCTTTTTGGCCTAGGCCGTGTCATGTTTGTTTCTCCTATATCAATATAAAAGACAAAGTTTTTGCCTCGTTTCAAAAAAAAAAAAGCTCCGACTTGAGGTTGTATGTGGGATCGGTCGCCTATTGTTAACATATTCATTTTGCGGACTAAGGAAAGCGTAAAGAACGTTATCGTTTTTTACTGCAAAACATCTGCATCAACCATTGTGAACTGTGACACGCATAAAGAAAAAGAAAAAAACACGCTGCATTGGAACCAAATCTCAGCATATAAATGTGAAGCAAAATCCCGATCTCCACTGAGGGCGACTGAAGCTGACTCACAATAAAAACGAGGATGCAGATGCATTCAGAGACTAATTACTCGGGGATAAAACTAATTTTTAGATAAAGGGGACGAAACTAATTATGGCCGTCTCCGTCCTGGTTAACTAGAGATGGAGCAACGGTACATCATTACATTGTGTATAATACCCCATGGTCAAGTCATCCAGATGAGGCAGCAGTTCGTTCTGATGCGCGATACTCGACGATATTCACGTGTTTCCAATGAATGAGGATGATATTTACGTGCCACTTGTCTCAGTTACACATGATTATGTTCACCCTTGAAAAGTTTTCTCCAGCGTGTGCAATTCTGTCACCTGTATCCTAACAACACTTGTTTCTGTCTATCCTTGTGTAGTCCGTTCGATCAGAAATTCGATAGGTGAACTGCCACTGTTGTGTCCTCGTGCAGATGCTGGCTCCAACCATATCATCTCCGGATCTGCATCATATCAGCAGAAGCATCTTCCGCTTGACCCTGCCAAGCCAAGTTCATCTCCCACGGACCAAATCCATCCAGAAACGGAAAGGTGATGCCAGAGCCTATTCTTCAAGGATAAGAATAGTATCTGACCCGGGCGTATACGTGTGGGAAGGTCACTGGTGCCACGAAGGCTCAAGATTGCATGATCTGTCCCTGGCCTGTATCCTCCAGGATCAGTTTGTTCTGACCTCCTCTGTTCATCCCCCCTGATTGGTCACTGCACAAAAATCCAGCAACATGTCAAAGATGATAAGAAAAACAAATGAAACATGGGGAGGGGCGTTTTGGCACCCGAGCTCAGCTGCTCCCTATATCTGGACGGTCCATGTTTCGTTGAGATTGGTGTCGGTCGTTTGTCTGTATGTGCGAACGCGCAGTAAGGAAGCGAGGACGCGAGGTAAATTTGACCAAGCGAGTGCACCGCGGGCCAGGGCTCTCACGTTAGCTTACCAGATGAAGGGGACGCCGTGTACTGCTTCGCTTCCTGTCCCGAGAGCACAGGACGTCAGGATTTCTTGGTCCCATGGAACAGGAAATCTGTGGAACCAGTACTAGGTCTTTTCACGAGCGGGGCCGCGGGGGGCAGGGAATGGGTTTCGTATCCGTAGTGGGCGGCCTGCTTGGGTGGGTTGTGCGGTGGTGGGGGAGCTGCGGAGACGGAGAAGCTTGCCGGCCGACCATGGGAGATCAATGGAAGTCATGGAGTTTTTGCCGGATCCAGTTGAGAGGTAATGGATCTGTACTCACCGGGCTGGGTGCGTGCTAGATCAGTAGATCTTATCAAGTTGCGGCTGAAAAGCTGCAAAGGGAGATGTATGAAGAAGTGCAGATCCTGATTCCTTGAGGTGAGTTGCATGCACTTGTCATTATTTACTACTTTTCCGGCAGATCTTCTTTTTTTTATTTCGATTGGTAGTGATGAAGGTTTATTCATTTGGTTTGTGTGCATTTAGATTTGGTACTGGATTGGATAGACTTCCAGAAAGACAACCTACGCTTCCCTACTACCGTGAATTGGTGCATACACTACTGAGAAGATCAAACAGTTTTTAAGATATGAGTTTTGCTCGTGAGCTAATGACCTAGAGTCCTAGACGGGTTAATTGCATATAGATTGGTAGTTTCTCGTTGAATGGAGCCCTAATTGAATTTATGTATCCATCTTTCGTATGTGGCTTGCAAACGAACAGACAAAGCTAATGGGGATGTACTCACGGACAGGACAGAGGTTAGTCTCCTTGGTAAAGAATATAATTAATTTTGCATGCTGTAAAATTTGCATTAACATGGGCATGCGTGTTTCTACTGCAGGCAATATCAAGAATTGACAAAGTAGTAGATGAAGAGGTGGTTAACAGGGTAAGGGCCGCTGTGCTGGTACCCATCTGGCCTGATGGGGGACGAAGGGCATGCTGCGCTTGTCGAAGATATCTTGGCAAGTCTGCAGGGCGAGATAAAGCGTGTTGTGGACAAGATTATCGACAGTTTTCTACCGGCAAAAATTTTAACATGCGAAAGTCGTAGAGGGGATGGTAAGGGGAAAACACATGGTTTGTTGTATGATAGATTGTGTTTTGTGATGTGTTTTTTACCGGCCGGGTATGTGTGAATTTTTCAGGGTGTGCCTCCGTCTCCTCTAATGAGGAGGATGCGGTGGCAACAAGTGTTCAGTGAAGAGGCGAGAGACTGTTTTCGTTATTGAAGTGGTAGTGGCATGTGATCTGTTAGCGACTAAGGGATGAAGTATTCGTTTTTGGTGTAGGTGACGTTGTGCGTCCAGGAATTGCGAGGCACTAGTCGAGTTTGAGGATACATGAGTATAATCGCGGTCATCTGTCCGTTCCGGTAAGATTGGAAAAACCAATATAATAATTCTTGATGGTAATTAAAGCGGCCTAAGACATGGACTAAAAACATTTGGCTGCGTACTGCAGAACCAGTAGGAGTACTACATGGGATACCAGGAGGATTGCCCGCAAGTTCGGCAGCAGCAACGCGTGGTGGAAGAGAGTGGGGATGATTTTTCGGGTGATAACAGCATTGGGACCTGATGGAGGCGGATTATAGAATTGCAATGGACTTGCAGGAGCTGTTTAATGTAGCAGGTAAGTGATGCGGCTAATGTGCATGGTAGAAGTGAAACCAATGATCGATGCTGTTTAGTAACTTATATTCAAAAATTGCAGACGGGGTGGACAATGCTGTGATTATTTCTAGCTGTTTAGTTGGGCAAGCGTCGTCATCAGCTCACCACGGTAGGTTTGCCAATTTCTAGAGCACTCATAAACAGAAAAAGTCTATGTGCTGATAACTGACTTTGCGACAGGTGCCTTCGGTGTTAAATCTTCCACCATAAAATGTCCTAATATAACGGGGGTAACCGTTACTCTCCACCTGCATTTCTGAAAATCGATTGGTCAGTAGCTGACAATTTTTTCTGATTGGCACACCTGTGCAGACCAAAAATGAGCGACGGTGGTTGATATAAACAAAGTGATGCCCAATACAACACACCGATGGTACAAATGGCATGTACTGAAAATTGCCAAAAGCTAGCTGCAGGGACAAGACGCCGTATGAGGGTGTTATGAGCAAAAGAACGCGTTTTTGTGGTATTTTCCACAAGCCAGGCCATAAGAAAACAACTTCTCCTGAAAGAGGCGATGATCCAAGAGCTGCTCTTAAGCCGTCAAAGTGCACAAGTTGCGGAGTTGAAGGTCATCGCCAAACGACTTGCTCAAAGTTAATGGTAGAGGGGAGTGGGGGTGAGTGTGTGTCATGCTGCTGGGGTTTTTGCTGTGGTTAAATATACAATTAGTGTTCATGTAGTGTCACGGTTAATCAGAATGGAGAAGCATGTCGACTTGTGATTTGCATGACTGAACAATTTTTGTTCCGCCAAACAGAGTAGCTCTGAATCTTTTTCATTTAGGATTGTGCTAAGTACCCCGGATTAGCTGTGGTGCTTTTAAATGCATGAGGGTGTATATGAGTAAAACTGTAACCTGATGCTGTAATTCGTTGGTTCATTATTCTGGACAGAAACAAATAGTGGTAAAAATGATGATTACTGAACTTATCTTCGATGAATATGTAGAAACTAGTTTTCCAGCCGATGGGATATAGATATATGGAAAATTTCATGTGCTAACTTTCTGTCCCCCTGAATGATCCTGAGCCAAGTGGTGATTCAAAATATGCATCATGTTGAGGGAGTCAATGACCACGGCCCAGTATAAATGCACGAAGCCATATTAACGGAACAGGCCGATATATAGATCCCGGCCATTCCGTTCTTCACCGTCTGTACCAGCATCGATTGGAGCCAGCGTGGGCATTTAATAGCTGGGCAGCAGTGGGCCAAGGATCTAATTTTACCACGGTAGAAATAGAATGGAGGGAAGCATGTGTACAGACTTGATGCATATGTAGGTACAGGATATAGGGAGCAGCTGAGCTCGGGTGCCAAACTGGATTTCCCTTAGCACAGCCATTAGTAAGTTATATTAACAATGGTCATTAGCTAAATGAAGATTAGATATGACCAAGAACAACTAGCCGCAATAATAGACTGGAAACATGCTGACATTAATAGCATGACGGCTCGGGTGACCCCTTGGAGAACGTGGACAAGATCGCTTTCCTCCCGCACGAGGGATGTGCGATCAACCCCTCAAGGTCCATGGTATCTATGTGGGAACTTTAACATGATGTACCGAGATGAGGACAAGAATAACAATAACCTTCATTGGCACATGATGGAGAGGTTCCGAAAATTCCTGAATAAGTGCGACCTGAAAGGAGATCTACCTAAATGGTAGGGGGTACACGTGGTCCCCCATGCTCGCTAGGCTCGAAAAGGTCTTCTGCACGGTGGAAAACTGCTCTTTGCGATGTTGCTCGACGGTCATCTATGACCATTGTACCGTCCTCCTTGATTGCACGCTCTGGCTCCCGGTGGAAAGCGGTTCCAATTAAAGCCCTTTTGGCGCCACTTCACCAAGCTGAAATGCACTGCTCCTCAGCTAGTAAGCTGGAGCGACAAAAAGTTGCCATGGAGTCTTGGCAACTCTCAGCGGATGAGCGCGGACTACACGCACTCTTACGCCTGCCTACCTGGGGTTAGCCTTGCTACAACGCACCATGGCCTGTCAACGGGCTACTGTCAATGGGCTACGTCTCCTAGCTACACGAGGGCAATGCCACCAGCAGCTTCTACCGCAGGCAAAAAAAATGATCCGTAGTCTCCAGATCGATGGCGCGGTCATCTCCGACCATGAGGCCATGGCAGAGGCTTCCTATGATCACTTCCATGCGTTGTTGGGTACAGTGGCGGTGTCATATTTTATAGCCAACACACCAAAAAGTCCGAACTGATGGAAAGGGCCAGATAGGCAATCCACATATACACTTTAACACCCCCTCTTGTCATCGTATTGTTACCGCAGGCAGGAAGTAGGGTGCCATAGCCCGCAGAGAGAACATGGGGTTAACGCAGGAGGATTCCGGTGACGGGATTGACACAGGTTTACCCAGCTTCAGGCTCCACCACGGTGGCAGAGCCCTACATGATGCTATAATTCACTAGATGGTAGACATGTGTACAGGTTACAATGTGATTGTGTATGAAAGCTTTAACCCTGAGGTTTCCCCCGAACCTCAGGGTGGCAAATGATGACCACATCACTGGCGCAAAGTGAGACAACGTTGCCATTGCGATGCACTTAAGCACCGCCACCTCTCTGGCCTTAGCCAGCAACATGTTGAGCTTGTCAATCACCGACATAAACAACATCGACGACATGGGTCCTGTCTTAGGCCCTGGCAGTGCCATACGGAGGGGCCTGTCTCGTCCCCGCGGTGCCATCCGAGGGACTTGTCTCGCCATTCAGCAACACCGATGTGCTAGCCATGGATAGGACACGCTCACAAAATCTCGGCCCAAAAACCTTCCGAAGGACCTCGAAGAGTAGCCCCCAGGACACTAAGGCGAATGCTCGAGCTATGACTGAGTCAGCGAGGTTCGACAGGAAGAAACGTCGCAGCTCCGACTGTCCTTCGATTTGACGGGGGAGCAGCGGAGGGCCGGCGGAGCGCGTCGGCGGCGGCGGCGACCCTGGCCGCGCGGGAGAGAGGAAGGAGAAGGTGGGGGTTGTGGCGGCGTTTTGCAGGGAAGTCCTTGCTGTTTCTGCATTTTGCAAATTGACCCATCTGCGTGCGAAGGCTTGGGCCGCTCCGTAATTTGCATGGAACCGAGGACGCTTTTCGTAAAAACGCCAGGCTGAGCGTCCGCTGGCCGTCCGATGGAAGATGGACGGTGCGGAGGCGCACAGGCACTGTAGGAGCGCGGCACTGTAGATGCGAGTTGCGCATCTACAGTAACTGCGGCGTGGCGAAATCCTGACCGTCCGTTTCAGCGATCGGACGGCCGTCGTTTGCGGGCGACGTGGCCACCTTCGGGGGAGGCTGAGTTCCTCAGCTTTTATATATAGATAGATAGACTACCATGCATGGAGTACAAGCTATTATGCAAACCGGTCAATGACGAGGTAGATCATATACAATACAGCTTGCTTAGTCCTTTCCACATATAAATTTTTGTAATGTCATTTAGATATAAGTTGTTGCATGGTCCGCATGAGTTCAGTGATTTACCTCGGGAAGCCGGATGCCCATTCAAGAGAAATTTTAGGTACATATTCGGTGTGTTTTGTGTTATATCGGTTTCAGCCTGTTTTCCTTATAACTGGTCAACTCTATTCTGCTATATCATTGGAAGGGAAAATTGTCTCGTTTTAAAAAACAATTTGATTGTACATCTTGATTTGCGTTTTCGTAAAAGTAAAATTTCAGGCACCACTAGAATCACCAAAACTAAATGAACAATTTTCTACTCATTCCATGTAGCAAAGTTTCCATAGGAATTTCACTAAAATCCAACAGAAGCGATGAAACTTGACACAAATGTTGAACACTGTAATTTTACCACTATTTTTGTGATATTTAGTTTGAGTAAGATACATTCTAAAGGCTGGGGAGGGCGTTTTGGCACCCGAGCACCACTAGTCCTGATATCTGGACCACCCATGTTTGGTTGAGATTGGCTTCTGGTCGTTGTCGTCATGTGCACAGGAGTAGTAAAAATCACAGAAGTGCGGTAAGTTCTGTACTGCAGTATGACGCTCGACTGGACGGCATGTGACGCATTTTTCCGTGTCCTGGAGGGACATGACGCCGGACTTTCATGTTCCGTGGAACAGGAAATTAACGCAAAGTAATTGAAACAAAATAGAAGGTAAAGACAGGATTAGGGGGAGGAACTTTGAAAAGAATAGTCATTAGGTGTCCGCTGAACAGTAGTGCACGAATGAAATCACTAACACAAAAGCTAACTGGGTTAATATGTAATGACACCCAGTTCTTTGACCCAGGCACTACGGTCTAGGGCTACTAGTACTAACACAAACAGAGTGATTAAGAATATAGACTATGTGATGTCAGATGTGCATGTGCGGGCCGAGCACCTTGGAACTGCTTGCGGAGGCTAGCAATCATGTCCGGTCGTGGTACCGCGACCGCGATTGTTCTGATACTCATCATCCTCTAGGAGGCCAACAACGGAGGCGACGGCCGCATGAGCCGCGACTGGGACGGGCTGGATCTTGGGATGACACGACGGCCGCACAAGCAGCGACGGCGTCGGACATGGCTAGAGCTTGGGGTTCTTCTGCGACGGAATCGACCTGCTGCTCCTCAAGAAGAGCAGCCAACTCCTGACACTCGAAGAAACGGCAAATGCGTCACACCAGATCGACGGGCTTCAAAGAAAATAAGAAGCGATGGCGAGGAGATACACGAGTAGAAGAAATCCTCCGGCAGTTCCTTTCCGCATACGAAAGTGAGATGTCCTCACCGCAGAAGAATCAAGCGGAAATCTCTGGGCGGCGGAGCCTGAGAAGATGAGGAAGAGGATGACATCTCAACGGAAGATAGACCGGGATGGGGATTAGTTGTGGTGAGTGATGATTAGACCGTGGGGGTTGTGGGGATAAGATCTGGATCTTGGTGTTCATGAGGGAGTTGGATTGAGAGCCGTGCCAACGACGGAAAGTCTGCTACTTTCCGTTCGTGACCGTCAGTTTCGGGACAGTGCGTGGTCATTTAATGCGGACATACGTGGGCGGAATTACTGTGGTGAAAAGTGCTAGAGTGAACCGAGTGACACGAATCTTGATGCTTTTGTAGGTACAGGATATAGGGAGCACATGTGCTCGGGTGCCAAAACGGATTTTCGATTCTAAAGCACATATTTGTTACCCTGCGATAAATTTGACCCTATACTGAAGTGTAACTGTGTAACACATTGAAGACCATTTTAAACTTTGCATATTGATCCATATTTGAAGAATTGTGTTAACCCGACAATTTGGACCCACTTGTTGGTGTCACAGTGAACTGCTTCCTATATTCCACTTTTCACTCCTTTGCCACATGTGACAATAACAATAGGCTCCAAGTTTTCAGGGTTAAAATATAAATATATTGCCTAAATATTTTCATCAAGTTGGATTTTTAGATAATTGACTAATGCATCTATTAAATATGGTCTCAAGTACAAGACCCTGCCCACACAATATTTAAAAAAGGATTGCACGATCTGCATTGAACCCACGCTAATCTCCACTAATATAAAAAGACCTAGAGGGCGGAGATTCAGAGCATCACATCTGTTTAACCATCATCCTACGGTCTACGGCCTTCTAATGTTTAACGCAACCGCCGTTTAGCAGTACACACGATGCATCAACAGTGAAAAAAACGGCCGCTCTCCACGACCTCCAGCACGATTCCCCGCATCGCCGTCGCCTCCGAGATCGCGGCCGCCGCCTCTCAGTTCGCCAACGCAGTCGGCGCCGCCTCTCAGTTCACCGTCCCCCGCCGCGGCCTCTCAGTTCACAGCCACCGTCCCTGAGTTCGCCGCCGCCTCTCAGTTCGCCGCCCCCCCCCCCCCCCCCCCCCCCCCGCCTTGAGTTTGCACCTCTTTCCTACGACCTCGGCCGCCGTTCAGTTCGCCGCCCTCACCGGCCGCCCCTGAGTTCGCCGCCCTCGCCTCCGACCTCGACCGTCGCGACTTCAGCTGCCTCCGGCCGGAAACAGGGAAACTGCTCCACGAAGGTACCAACCGGTCGCCCACCACCGCAACGACCGCTGCATCCAATCTCCGCGACGCTCCCGGCGGCCCACCTCCGCGACGACCGCTGCATCCAACCACCGCGACGAACCCGGCGGCCCACCTCCGCGACGACCCCGGAAGCCCACGGCCCAGAAGTCCTCTGCCGCCCACCTCCGCGGAGACCCCTGCCGCCCACCACCGCGCGGCTGGGTCGCTGCACCGCGGCCCACCACGACCAGACGCGATGAAGCTTGCTCCAGCTGTACTACTCGCCCTCCCGAATGCGGCTTCCTGGAGTTTCCGGTCGAATCAGCGGGTCGAGGTAACTCACAACAAATTTTGGATCAGCTCTGTTCTTGAACAGCTCCTCCCATCTCTGTTTACCAGCATGGTTCAGGCACATTTAAGCTGCTGTTATTGTCCATCAAGCCTGAATTTACTGTGCACTAAAGGAGATATCTAATTGGACCACGCTAATGTGGGAGAAGAAAGAATTTTAATCTGAATCCTTCTTACCAGTAGCTCATATACAAATATTAAGGCTCCAACGGGAGGCTATAGGAGAATGAGATGATATGCTTTTCTGAATGTTCTGTTTCATCAGTCCCAAATATAGCTGCATTTTATTGGTCTGATCAAGTATCTTAAAATAGTCTGTGAGACGGTCGATTTTTCTACATCCCAGTGTAATAAGAACGACGATTCACGCAATCACCAAATCATTCCGAACGCGGCTGGCTGGGGCGGCGGTTGAATCAGCGGGTCGAGGTAACTCAGAAGATTTTTTTTATCGTCTCTGTACTTCCGTGTACAGGTTGTTGCTGTAAAAGGATAACACTGCAATTTATGCCTTCATGGGTGGGTGCATACGGGTATGTGGAGTTAATTTGTCCAGAAAGAGGAGTGCCCATTTTCTTGTATTGGTGGTGCGACTTAAGATCTAAGCCTAACTGTAAGACTTAAGATTCACATGTACGAATAGTTGATTGCTATTAGTACGATGTGGCATCGCAGGTAAAGGAAATAATAATCTTAACTAAATCCTCTTTGTAATAATACTCATATGTGCCCTTTTCCTCTCAGTTAGAGGTAGCATGTTAGAGATTGCCCTATGGGATTCTAAATAATTCAAGTAACTTTGTACAATAGCTAGCCATTCTGGATAGAAGCTGTAAACACAATTTTCACAACTTTAGCAACGAGAGACAAACTCCCTTCTCATTTTCAAGTTCATTAACGAGAGCAAATTTTCTTTAATTGTAAAAAGGATGGCATATCTTCTTGACCAGCTCGGCCAACAGGGCGTGGTAGAGAAGGTCCTTCCTTTGATCAACACCAGTGGAATCACTCTCATTATCCCATCGACTTGCAGTGTATACTTCCCATACACCTTCTACGTGTATCCCGAGTATGTATTGAAGGAGCTGATTGTATTTTGTTGTGATTGCAGAACTTGATCGGGCTACTTACTAAGCTAGCATGTAGTTCACTTGTAGCAGTGAAGCCCTCTTTGAGTTGAATGTTGGTAGCACTATAAGCGGGATTTTGGTCAGTTCAGATCTTTCCCGGCCCACGGGATGCCACCTGCCTTCAGAAAACCAAAATAACCAGGTTGGTAGTGTAATAGCTTCTTTATTTCCAGGCCATTTGTCTATAATCTTGGCGAATAATGCTTCAAGTTACTTTTTTCTTTTCTTTGCAGGTCATTAACTGCATTTGCTCTTATCTATAAATGGAAGAAAACTTACTAAATTCCAGGAATAAATGGTACTCCCACTTCCTGGAGTGCGATGTTGTTGACATTGCTATACAACCAGAAGACACTATTATCATTCATTTATATCCATCGCACGGGTTAGTAGATAGTGTTCAGTGTACTTAAATATAAGTTCAGTAGTTCAGATTTCCCACCTCAGAAGTAGGAGGAAGCTATTTAGCAATTAGGTATGCCACTGCTTGAAACAGGTGTATCTACATTTAAATTTTACATGGAGTTGATTTATGGAAGGTATACTCGCCACATTGATAATCTTTGGAGCTCTGAGAACTTAGACTTTTGGAGCTTCATTGATATTTAAGTTTCAAAGACCATTATTTGGCTTCTGAATTACCGACAGGTGTACATCAACATGGTTAAATTTGCTAATTTGGAGATGGTGTGTACTCTATGCAACATGCATCCAACTCTGGAAGAGAAGAAATTGTTTGCATGATTCGTCACTCTTATAAGTTATATCAGTAGCTTCAGGTTGGCCTTTGTGATGTGAACATAAGGGCATTTCATGGTCGTACCATAGCAGATATCTAGAAGCTTTCAACGTTGCAGATAAAAATACACCACATAGCCTACCATCCAATTTTCACTGCACAAAATCAGTTAATGGATTTGAACCATACAGAATTTTTATAACTTGTGGGTACAAATTCAATTATATTTTTCATGATGTAGTACTGACTAACTATGGCTTTTCTGGGAAATGTTTGAGTCAACACAGTTATGATATTTTTTCTTCTTTGTAGCGACCACTGACCAGATGACTATGGAAACTAACGCTAAAGATCTTTGATACTTATTATTTTGCATGATTAGGTGTCAGCTTATTGTTTGATCTAATTGCAAACATGCATTGGATTATTCATTCCAGGTCTTCCATGTGCTCTCTTTGCTACCAGTGTTAATTGCCCCCATATTTTTTTTCTCTCTCTTTGTGTTGATCTGTCATGCATGGCTATTTGATAATTTATTTTACATGTGCCAAGGAGAGCGCATAAGAGAAAACCTGACCAGTGGACATGTTTTAGGTCAGATAGAAATAAAAATATAAAGGTGTAAGTTTCTGGTGATTATATAATGTTTCTTAGGGTCTCTACATCTTTATTTTTTTAGTCGGGATGGTGCATCCAATTTCGTGTGATGAATTACCTCTGGAAAAGAAAGAGCGGTTGTATATTCGACCCTTGCTTCAAACAGTTGTCCTACAAGTTTTCTTAAATTAAACTTTGGCTTATTACTTACATAGAAGATTCAACGATGAGTGTGGTTTTAAGCCCAAATTTTAGCTTTATGAATTAAAAATATGTAGACGGACAAAAGCTATAGAAAGTGCAACTCGTTAAAGAAATCTGAAATAGAAAAGACTTAACAAATACCAAATAAATTATCATACTTCAATTAATTTTATTTCATGTGAGATTTAGTTCTTAAAATTACATGTGCATTGCAAGTGCCCGATTTGAGTTGAATAGATGTTACTTCGAGAAGCAAAGAATGGTTTAGGCTATTTGAGATGATTCCTCTATTTCAGTTGAATGCATACCCAGGAGAACAGGGAGACATGTGCAACAAGTCCAGGAGCCAAGTCAGTGGTCGTTGAGGACCAAGGCATGTACGCTAACAAAAAAATCTCCACTATTTGTGGACTATTTGTAATATATATTATTCCAGTGATCCATACATGTATGTGCTGTTATTGTGTGGCGCCCCGACCCGACTGCTATACAGTGATGCTGTGTGTCACCGGTTAAGCGATACAACCGGAGGTTACGGGTTTACCAATCCCCGGCCAAAACCTTTGGCAGGCGTTGCTCGGAATTGATCATCGGCAACGCAACACCCCGATTGATGCCTTAACACAGGCACAACTATCAATACATAATAGAAAGATCAAGACTTGTGGAACAACTGGCACATCACAGACTCTACGACTCAAAGCATATAGTTCAACTCTTATAATAGAGAAAGATAGCAAATTACAACCAGAGGTCACAGACCCAACATTACAACAAGCGGAAGCGAATTAAGTTGTTCTAAACAACAAGATCCAAAATATGGCCTAAGAGGCCTACAGATAAACATCCAGCACCAGCTGTTCCGGGATGTCCCAAGCTGACACCTGGGAACCCCAGACTACTCGTCGACGTCCACAAAGAACCCACCTTCGAGGTCGGTGAAGTCCTCCTCTGAAACAAAACAAACGACGTTGAGTTCGACGAACCCGCAAGATTATATATAGAGATTTAGCTCGATGAGGCTTTCAAGGTTTTATGACTGTTTTGCATAAAGCTGATTTTATTTATGAAAACATAACTCAATGGCATCGACTAATCAGAATATTTTAAAAGAGGTAAGAACTAACTCTTTTCTCTTGATCACCTTTCTCATAATCAACCAACATCATCATTGTACCTGTTCTACAAAGGCACCTCCCCGAATCACCCTCGAGGAAGTCAACCTTGCATTCTTGAGTGGTACCTTTAGTACCCAGGTTTTAATCATTCTGTTCAAGTTATTCTATGATCTTATCGTCCTTTCCCAAGTTGTCCGTAACCGTAGACACGGCTTTTCGAAAAGATTTAACCCTGCAGGGGTGCACTGTGTTTACCTTCGGTACCGCCCGGCTCATTACCTACGCTTAGCTCTCTTCCGGGGAAAGCCGCTGAGTGGGAACGGTTACAACCTTTACCTTGCTTGGGACTAACCCAGGATCATCAGTGGCGGTAGGACAAGAAGTGCCTCCAACACCCTGTCCCGCGGCCACTTATTTTCCTGACACCACCATCCTCATCTCAGTCTTGGCCACCATCCCAACGCACGCGCAAATGGAAGCCCGAACTAGAGGACCCTCGGCTAGCCCTTCACAAGTTAGTCGGTCGACGAGGGCTCCATATACCCCACCGAAAGGAAGCGCGCTCATTCTTGGTTCAAGAGGTAAAGAACTCGCACCTAGGCGGCGAGAGTGAGACAAAACATCACCGTACCAAAGTGGCCTCTCATCCCCATCTTTAAGCATTTTATTTCCTGTCTCCACGATTTCTCCACCACCATCCATTCATCTCATCACCTGTTCCCATCATGAACCATCCATCGGACGGCTAAGCATTTAACTAAGCATGGCTAAGCAACAACATAGCATAGTTAAGTATTTCAGGCCAACAATACAAACCTATGGATAATAGGAGGGGAAACAGGTATTGGCATCGGAAACTTAATGCAACTATAGGATACTCTAATCCAATAAAATTGACATTTGGAACTGCATGCAATATTATAGTGGAGAAAATATTTGCGGAAAATAGGATAAGACATGCTCAGAGGGGGGATTACGCTTGCCTTGCTCAACGTGCTGGTAGTACGGATCGTCGGGGTATTGCGGAGTAACCCCGGCTGCTTGATCTAACGAAGCATAACAACGGAAGAACAATCAATCACCACACAAGGTTTAACAAATGCAATGCGCAAACACATGATGACATGCCATTTTAAATCCCCGGGAGGAGGATGAGTCAAGCTATTCAACTTAAACGGAGTTCGGATGCTTAGAGGGGCACATCTCGAATATACCGTGGAGTTAAGTCATGATTCATCTTACTTGTTAATTGGAATAGATGAACCTATTGTTAACTTGCATATGAATGACATGATCATGTTAAGATGCATGGTTTAGGTGATTAATCAACCTTACAACAAGTACTAAGAGTGAGATGAAGTTTGGTTTGCATTACAGCTGAAACAGGTTAAAATGGAGTAGCCGGAATGAAATCCGGAAAATTCCGGTTCTGGTATCAGGAGAAATCCGGTTTCAGGTCCGGATGATTCCGGGTTTCGCACCGGAAGAAAAAGATCCGGAATTATTTCCGGGTGAATTCCGGGTGTATACCGAGCGAAACTGGGCGAGTCCAGTAGCTATTTCCTTAACCCGGAATAAAATCCGGAAAATTCCGGGAATTGCACCGAATTTTCCAGTTCGACGCAGAGTGCTACTCCTACGGCGATGCAACGAACGAGTGGGAGAGGGAGGAACGGAGGGCACCGGGGATGTTCATGTGCTCACCCTAGACTCGTTAGAGGAGACGGCGAGGTCGGGGATGGTCGGAATCGACGGGTCACTTGCTCGGAGTGCGGCGGAGAAGACGGCGCGTCGAACTCGATTCCCGTAGTTGTACTGCGTCCTGGCCCGATTCCTTCGGCGTGGACGGAGAAGAGGTCGCGACGAAGCTCCTACCGGTCTTCGATTTGCTCGGAGCAGCTCCAATAAAAGGCGGCAGGCGGCGGCCATGGCGCTCGGTGGTGAGCTCGTGGGGAGAAGAAACGGAGAGGAGAGGGAGCAGGTGCGCGAGTGGATAGAGGAGCAGGGCCTCGTGTGCTCTTCGTCTTGCAGGGGAGAGGCAGAGAGGAGGGGGCCCCTGCGCGTGCGGTGCGCGCGCGGCACGGCGACGGCATGGCGCCAGTGGGAGAGAGGAGAGAGACGACGGCGTTTTGCAGATAATCCCCTGGAACATTTGTTTCCATCACGGATAGGTCCTTTCCAGCTTCTCTTTTAAAAACATTGGCTTTAGGGATTTTATTAGGGCACTAAACCATTTTCAAAAATTATGACAAAATTTGTGTAGCCCCTCCCTAACAAGTAGAAGCTCCACAAAAATTGGTGTATCAAAATAAAATGTTTTGGACAACATTTGTTCATAGGGTTAGAAATGAGGCATTTTGCTAAAATCAAAATGTTGCTCCTTTAGTAATTTTTAGAGAAAGTGCAAAATATTAATTTGAACTCTTGGAACTTCCTTGACACATATAAAAGGTCAAAGTATTTGTGTTTTGCAAGTTTGAGTGCCTTCATTGTTTTGAAGTTTGTTAGAGCAAGTTTGGCATTTTGTTTAACAACTCAACATCATTTCAATACAACTGTTGTGTTAACTCCAATGAAACATGAGTATGCATGGATGCCATGATGCAATGAAACACAAAAGCGAAAATTTTACTCAGGTTTTTAGGTTCTCAAACTTTGGGCTGTTACATATTGCTCCTCTGATTGAACATCTATATATGATCATACATTTGCCCCTAAACTAAGTACATATGTGATGTCTTAATCTAATTATTCTTAAATGGCAAAATAACGGTTATTTCAGCTAAAAAATATAACGGTTATTTGTGTCACTTTCTTTTTAAGAATGATGAATCTTAATAATCGTGCTGCCCATTTTTTGTATGTCCCGCTGCTATTGTCATGTACACTCATGAGTTTTGTTAACACATGTACCTATCTGTTTAATTAGGTTGAAATTAGTATAGGAGTCCGTCCATTCATTTGTATAGCCGGTGGTGCTGATCATTGTGTTCCTTAATAGTTGCATCTGCCCTGATTTCCCACAAATACCTGTACCATGCACTTGATTTTCTCAAGCATCTATAAATTTTACGTGCACAATTTTCCAAACACATGCTAAATTTTACGTGCTCAATTTTTATCTGAAATGTCATGTTATTCAAAACGTGCATTGCACGTGCACCATTACTAGTAACTAAAATATCCTAAACGTGAAGAGGAGTGTTGAAATATAAATATGTTGTCTAGCCCTTTACATCAGTTCGAACTTTTGTGATAATTGGCTAGTGCATCAGTTCAGTATGGTAGGAGAGCCAAGAGGTTTCAAGTTCAATTCCTTGCTCACGCAGTATTAAAAAAATACGGCCTGCATCGAACCAACGCTAAGGACTAAATAGGCTAGATGTGATGAGAGTGTTGAAATATAAATATACTGAATAACCCTTTCCATCAGTTTGAGTTTTGAGATAATTGACTATTATATTAATACTATATGATATCATAGCCAAGAGGTCTTGGGTTTTAGACCCTGCTTACACAATGTTAAAAATAATTTTGTGGCCTACAACGAACCCATGCTATGGACTAAAATAGCCTAGACATGAGCGGGTATTAAAATAAAAATATATTGCATAGCCCTTTTCCATGAGTTCGGTCTTTTAGAATAATGGGCTAGTGCGTCAATTTAATATGGTATCATAGCCAAAAGGATTCAAGTTCAAGACCCTACTCACGTAGTATTAAAAAGGAAATAAAGTATTTTGCAGCCTGCACCGAGCCCATGATAAAGACAAAAATAACCTAAATGTGAGGGGATCAAAATATAAATATATTTCCCAGTCATTTCCATCACAGTTCGGACTTTTCGTACAATTTATTAGTGCATCAATTTAACGTGGTATCAGAATCAAGAGGTGTCAAGTTTAAGACCCAGCTCACATAGTATTAAAAACATTATGCGACCTGCACCGAACCCACGCTAAGGATCATGAGGAATGTTGAAATACAAAGATGTTACCTAGCCCTTTTTGATGTGTTTGGACCCTTGAAATAACTGGCTAGTGCATCAATTCAATATTAAAGTTGACCACAAATTTTCAAAATGTGACTCAATGTGACGCTAACAAGTTTAATTATGGTTCAGTGAGTCACAATTAAAAGATGGCCTTAGTTATCAACTTATCACAGTGAAACAAGTAAGCACTCTTTTAGTTTTGGTTATAACCAACATAGGAGAGTGGTGTTTTGGCTTCCAAGCTCATCTCCTCTTGCTAGAATAAAAAATGAAAATAATACTTCCTCCATTCCTTGTTGTAAGGTATATAGTTTTTTGAAGAAAAATCCATAATATAAGGTGTATTTGTTATAAATGGACAATTTGACCCATCGAAACATGAGACCTAGTCTCAAAAGAGGGTTTTAACGGATTGTATTCATTTTGTGCTTATAAAAAACTCATCTCTCACGGTTTGTCTAGAAAATTAGTCCACTCTTTGCAAAATACCCATGTCTTAATATTTGTGCAGAAAACTATACACCCTACATTCAGGAACGGAGGGAGTAGTAAAATATTTCAGAAATTCTGAAAAATTGAGATGGACATATACAAATGTTCTACACACATGCCGAGTTTAGCAATGAAAAGATATGTGTGTGGCGCTTTGTAAGAAAAAAACTCCAAAAATATATTTTCAAATCCTGTTTTGGCCACTAAATTTGTTATTTTTGCACATAGCACAACTTTTACCCAAATTTGGCACGTATGTAGAACTTTGTACTTCCTCCGTCCATAAAAGGATGTCTCAACTTTGTCTAAATTTGTATGTATCTACATGTCTAGATACATACAAATTTAGACAAAGTTGAGACATCCTCTTATGGATGGAGGGAGTATATGTTTTTCACCCCCAAAAACGGAATTCTATGATTTTTTATTTTTTTCAAATTATTTACTCTAATACGAGCATATGAACTCATGAGTCATTCTCAATTTCCGTCAATATGTTCTATATTGTATTGGAACCTTGGATAGTAGACAAACCAAATCACTTTGGCCCCAATTTAGATGGCGCAAATTTGTTTTTCTGGCCAGAGTGTACATATTTTAGTGCACACTAAAATTACCTAAAATTCAGTGAAAAAGGAACCAAGGAGTATATATAGAAAACATAATCACTAACCACAAACATAATAAGTGATGTGGACGTTGGAAATTGTTTGAATCTTTGAGAAAACAAAAGAGGTTCGTGAAACCTCTCAAGCTTCAGGGAAACCATACATCCTTTTTTCAATTATACACGTTATATTCCCAGTGATGTTGTAAATTGTATCGAGTTGATCTTTTATTGATCTTCTGATGGAAGAGAGCTGGAACGCCTGCATCATGCAAGAGGAATTGAATCAAACTTGCATGCTTCCATACCACTGGAGGGCAATTATGTGGTGGGAACTTGGGAGCAAGTGTTTAGCCATGGTTGAAGAAAGATACACGGGTTCAAACATTCTTTTGGGGTAATGTTAAACAAATGAATCAATTATGTTGAAAACTTGACAAATTAGAGTGTTTCATGCTAGTATTATTCGTACTTAAAGTCAGAATCCACAAACTTTCAGAAACAACTTACATCGTAGAGTCTCCTGTCCTATGACGCCATTCTTGCAGAAACAAGAAGACAAGAAATGCAAGTGCTACTGCTTGCAGTGCCATTACCAGAGCAACGCTTTCCATCAAAGTGGGGCCTGCGAAACGATATTGTACAGATTTCTTAGTACACGTTTGAGACAAACGGATTCCTTGTTGAAATGCACACATATTGGTAGCTGAATAATTTCAGACTCTGTAAAGTTTAAATCGAAAGTATCTTTCAGAAGACTGACGACAGAACTCACTGAAGATGCGCTCGAAAGCACGGAAGTCGGCGAGGTCCAGGTAGCAGTTGCGATCGGAGAAAAAGAAGTCCTTGTTGTAAGGGCACTCTCCCATCGACTCCCGGAAGCCGCCGGCGACGCAAGCGGAGCAAGACGTCGAGCTGTTGGCGGCGCTGCCGAAGCACTCCCAGGTGGCTCGCAGCCGGTTAGGCCAGTACCCGATAGCACGCTGATTGTGGAGGCCTTGGGACGAGGAGATCTCCGCCGGGAGGGTGGACGCGAGGCGGCGGAGGTTGGCTTCGTAGGTGCTGTTGGCGGTGTATCTGCCATCTCCGACGCAGCCGATGTAGGCGGTGGACTGGGCGGACGCAGCGTCCCGGCAGCCCGGGCGCTTGCCCGGGCTTCGCTGGCGCTTGCCTCGTACGCGTGAGGGATTCTATCAACAAAATGGAATATGATCAGGGGCAAAATGATTGGCTCATTGACTTGGTGGGCCGCTTGTGTAGTTGGGCCTGCGCGTGTGTCTGTGCCTCGTCCAGAAGAGACAGGGAAGCCGAAAATCAACTAGCTAGTAGTGAATCCATCCATTCCTTGTTCCCTTCCCCGTTCCACAACCCAGCACACCCCGCGCGTGGGCCCACTGAGGTCTCAAGTCTCAACCTGAGTAAGTTGTTTTAGGTCCCCTCACCTCACTTAAACTTCTTTCACTTCATCCTCTCTAATTTACACAACTGTGTTTCGATTTAAAATAAATTGTACACGAAATATATGTGTATCGATGAGTAGGTTCCATTCCCGTGATTGGTTTCGAGTTTTGTCGACTGTAATTTCTTAATTTTTTACCGGAGTCACACCATTTTTAGACAAAAAAATTTCAACTTCGTCGCACTTGGTACTAAATTTGTCAAAAAAAAAAAATGTTGCACTGTAGCGCGCCCAGGCTTCGACAAATTCCTGGGTCCGCCACTGGCGGTGGTGGACAAGGGCGACACCGCGAGGGCGACGACGAGGAGGAGGAGGAGCGAGAAATACTTCATGGTGGTGAGTGGTGAACTGGTGACTGACTGGCCACCGGCGACGCACGGTGGTGGAAGACCCAAGATTGCACAAAGAGTGAAGCAGGTGCATGGTGCACGCTCTAGAGGAGGATTTACATAGACGCATAGTGATAGCACGGGCGACGACTTCGACTCAAAGTCTTTGACTGCAATTCTGGTCGCTTTTGATGTCCCGGCTGGGGCTGGGCCCACGTGGACTGTTCTCAACGAATGACCGTAATTGTGATTCTACGAAAGAAGATTTCCAACGAATGGCGGTGTGCGCTATTTTCTCAAGCTCTCTATATCCGAGCCGAGGAGAGAGACAAGGCTGTGGCCTTCTCAACAAATAAACGTAATTTCATTTTGCTGCTTTGGCAAGGAGAATGCAGCATCCGGGCGTGCGAGTCCCGAGCGGTGAATGATAGTTTCAGACTCGAGTCTTGCAGATGCAGAATGCCGACCGAACACTCGTCACCCACCTCACCCATCTTATTTTGGATGGTAAGAACTATAGATCCTTTCTCTTATGCTGTCATAGTTTCTTCAGATTTAAGTTTACATGTCTAAACCATCCAGCTCGATACAGGATTGATCATTTCTCCGCAACCTGGCAGATGCTCTCAAACAGCTGTTGTGCAGAATGGATGCAGTTCTTCGCTACAGATTTTGTCAAAATACAGACACTACAAGCCACATACTTCTTCACTACATATTTCGCTTTCCATGTTTGCTTGGCATATTCTCCAGTTTATTCGACACACAAATGAGCTGTGAAACTTGAGCTATTATGCATGAAATTCTTGCTCAAGAGCTGACACTGAGAAATTAGACCACACACGTTCACTATTTTTCTGCCAATCGAAGGATATATCCATACAACAATTTGCCAGACAGTCATGAATACTGATTGACTTATTTATAAAGACTGTTCTCACTTGAATCTGTTTGACTGTTTTCGCAACAACAACAAAAAAAACTGTTTAACTGAAATCATCAGCTTCGCCACAAGGCAACAGTATAAGGTTCACCATTGATGATCGCTCCAGTTGCATTTGCCTTAGCTAGACGAATTTCTAGAGCTAGACAAGAGAATGAAACCAGTTCATACATGCCCAAATGAAGAGCTTTCTTTCTAGTACTAAGCAATACAGCTCTGACAAAATGAGCATGTGGCAGTAAGTAAAATGGCTAAGAGGTTCCAGGAGCAAGTTAGTAACAAGAAGTATGGTTAAGGAAGCTGGTTCTATTCTGATAAAGAGCCATCCTGTGCCGTGATTCGAGATTGACCATCTGTGCTGTTGCTGCTATCACTTTCTGCGTCTGGAGAGTCCTCTGCAAACTTCTTGGGACAAGGTTCAGCATAGGTCTGCTCGACATTAGCTCGTTTGATGCCTCGGCCTGCAGCCTCAAAGTCCTTTCCGGTACTACCACTAGTCTCGATTGTTTCTTCGGTTGACATAGTATTGCTTGACCCAGAAAACTCTGAAGACGAAGTCAAGGATCCTGAGACTGGGGTTGATATTGCTTGTTCTCGGCCTTCAAGCTGAATCAAAAAATTGAAAGATGGCATTGTTCCCAATGAGTTCTTATACAGTTTTACTGTACTAGGTTAATGAGGAAAAACATAGTAGGTAACACGTACGAAATCAAGCTTATTTACCTTCTGCTGTAGCGCACTCAATAATATGTTAGTGACAAACAGTATATCAGCAGATTCCCCATCACCTTTATCAGCCAACAAAGCTTCATTGGCCCACTTCAGGGTCTGTACACGGGACTCCAAGAATGAGATAGCCTTTGCATCTCCACTCCCGGGGAACTCAAAGGACGAACACATCTGTACGTTTCTAGGACAGAATTAAGGAAATCAACATAGGAGGAAAAACCAAAATCTGCAAAATGCCAGCTTATCAAACCAAATTATTCTTTGGTGTTCAAAGCTGATCCGTAGTCACTACACATACACCACTATTCCTATTCACGTAAATGAAGATACCCGTGCACGATGTCAGTCAGTTCAAATTAACTGAAATTATAGATGGATGATACAATGAAACATGAACTTAAGGCTGTAGCCACATATATTTTCATGTTAACTAAGATGTACCCCTAAAAACCGTGGAGATATATGTCTATGAGGACGCAAGTGTATCACTTGGGTTGCAATTTGCAAATATGATGACTATATGGCAGACAATTTATACTGTTACTACCACAAGGAGGATACAAATTGATAATCTGACGATAGTAAGGCTCAACCACATTCGCCAAGATGGCCAAAGCTCTGTAGCAGGCAATGCATGAGTAGTCTGTGTCTTCTGCAAATAAAATGTGGACCATAAGCGTCGAGACCAATCAGCAATTAAATGCAGGCGTAATTATGATAACTGAAATTACCTCTTCTCATAGAAACTTTAGCTAGAGCAGCAAGGATTTTAACTTTCTCTCTAGTCCTCTCAAGACTCTTCTCAAGTATTTCAATCTTCTCAGGTATTACCCTTGCAACATGCAACATTTTCCGTGCCAGATCCAGATCCAGATCTATCAAAACTGAATATTGAAAAGAATGAGAATCATCTTTCCATCTGAGTTTTCCCTAACCAATCGTTCTATCAACATTTAGCATTACAGAGACAAATGAATATCCTGAGCAGGCATGAAGAGATGAGGCCGTAAATCATAATCAGTAACGTCATGAACAACATATAGAGAATAACAATGTTTTTCAGTGCAATTCGACTGAATGATATAAAGGGACACAGACTTTTAGTTTTCAAAATTATATTTCCAGGTTGTACCTTTCAGTGAATCTTTATTTGATGCACTCCAGGCTTCAGCTTTGCGTAGCAAAGCCCATCCATATCTGTAGTATGTGTCACGACACTTTGGAGAAAGTTTACCATGATGTGCCACCCTAGGTGATAACAGAGGCGTAAGGCCACGGAAGGTAATATAATCCTAGAAAGAATATGAAAATCAGAAGTAACTGCCACATATTAAAGGAAGAGGTGCTAACTATGTACTTTGATTACATTTTGTAAGTTGTGTAACAGCAGCATAGTACTTGTACAGATCATGAAGTGCCATTGTCAAATAGCGCATAAGTTGCACGGAGAGGACGTATTTATCGCCAGAGAAACATATGCACATTTCTCAAAATAGAGTAACACCTATTCAGCGGTCATTGCAGTGCGCTCAACATAACATAAGAGGCTACCAGCTCTCAAGTATTGTTACGTACCAAATTGCCCTGATCAGTATAACATGATTAACATCTTAAACCCAACTAGATTCATCTCCCAAAAATACATGTCAAAATCACAAAGCAACTAATCATCACATACAAAGTACCAAATAAACCATTAGAGAAATGAACTAAGTGGAACTTTGTATCCAACAATCCATTTGTATGCAAGCTACAACTAGGCCTTGGGGGTAAGAGCGGCAGGTTGGAAGAAGAACCCTAACCTGTGCCTAAGGGACTGGCGTAGGTAATCTACGGCGGTGAGGAAGTCCCAATCCTGAAATGCTTCGGACCCCTTGCTGTAAAACTCCTGTGCAGCCTCCAGTAATTCCCCCTCCTGTTGTTCCCCCTCCTTCACCCCGCTGGGCACTTCCTTCCATCCGTCACCCTCCGAGGAGGAGGCCCTGGTTGATGTAGCTTGATCTGAAAAGAAAACAATATATATGGTATTACGATCTCGAATTTCACAAACTCATTCTTCAGAAAATGCACCATCATCCCCACTTCTACAGCCCTAACAGTAATAGTGACAGCCGTACTAAATGATTCACAAATTGCAGCAGAGCAAGTATATACAGGTTTGAAGATGGAAACAGCGGTAGCACCTGGAGTGTAGAAGCTCATGTAGGGAATGGAACAGACATTTCTGAGGCGTGGTAGTATATTCTTGACTCGGCCTGACATAAGGTCAACTGTGAAGATGCCACTGGCTGTGCTCAGGTAGAAGCAGGCTCCATCGGCAAAGCCAATCACATTGGTTGAGCTAGAGGGGAGCATCATCTCGATATCGATGACTCTGACTTGTGTCCATGCCACAGATCCGTCGAGGGCAGTATCCATCGACCACAGGCAAAAAATCCCAAAATCCTGCGTAGTTGCGCATCCTAGCACGCCTTTCTGGATTATCATGAGGAACGAAGCAGGGTGTTCCGGCATGCCGACGCCTGGCCCGTGCATTACTGATAATTGCAGGCTGACATAATCGAACCGCAGAATTGTGGAGGCTATTATGCAGCTGAAGTAGATCACATTTCCCAAGAGGACTTTGGGCCGATATCCGGCGATTTCGAGGTTAGTTTCAGGAGGGTGACAAGAGGCAACGGGGCTCCAGGCACGAGTCTCTGAAGAGTAGACGGCGGCGTGGGCGACCGAGTGGTCGGTGCCCACGTAGGCCACGAGGAAGCGGCCGCCGTGGCAGCTGCGGTGGTCGCAGCCGTTGGTGGCGCAGAGCACCACCGCGTTGTCGTCGATGATTTGATCACGATTGGCGAACTCCGGAGGCGGAAACTCCCACTGGCGGCGGCCGACAGGGTCCCAGACTATGAGGCTCTCGGCGGCCTCATCCGAGTCGGAGACGGGAGTCCTCATGAGGACGAGGCCGTGGCGGCAGTCGAGCACGAAGAGCTGACGGTGGTCGGGATAGATCGGGAGGAAGGGGGAGGTGGGGGTCGAGGGCTCGAAACACACACGGGCCTTGTCGTGGTTCTCGAAGAAGCCGAGCAAGGGCGGTGTCCGGTGGAACTCGCGGTAGGTGCGGCCGAACTCGGGGCTTGTGACGAGGGTGCGCCAGGGCTTGCAGACGAGGGAGGCGCGGAAGAGGAAACCGGGGTCGTCCGGAGGGAGGCGGCGGAGGATCTCCTCATCCTGAGCTCTGGCTTCCTCCGGTCCCGGCGGCGGCTGCGGCGGCGGCATGGTGGCCGGTGGGGTTTTGGCGATGGGGAAATGTTGAGGACGATGGGGGGGTTCGAGTTCGACCAGGTTGAAAAGCGAAATTCGTAGGCTGTAAATCCTCTAAAAACGTACGGCAAAAAATATACGATCCCGGGGAACTTCGAGAGGTCCATATTGTCACGTGCAGCTGCAACTTTATCCATCTTCTCGTACGGTTATGACTTCTGTGCATCTGCATTGTTATTTGTTGATCTATGAAAATGAAGTACTCCTCCAATTCAGAAAATGTGCCTACCATTTTCTGTATAACCTACTCCCTCCGTTCGAAAAAGGATGACTTACATTTGTCCAAATACGGATGTATCTATACTTGTAACATGTCTAGATACATCCATATTTGAACAAATAGAAGTCATCCTTTTCCGAACGGAGGGAGTACTATAGTTTTTCCCGGACTAGAGAGAGTATTATTTTGCCAAGATAAGATAAAATGGGAGGAAATTGAAAATTAACGGAACTCACAGACCAACAGTTAATTTTGGTAGAGCCCGACAGCCAACTCCGATGGAGAGGCACCACTGATTTGAAAAGTGTGTCTGCAATTCGAATAGACGGATTCCGCTTGTTAAAAATAGGTGCCAAGTTTTATTTCAGTGAATAAGTCAGGCACGATCTTTCTCCTTTGACGCTTTTTTCTTTCTAAGAAGATAAGATGTATTTCATGACAATTTGCCTTGTCTATTATAGTGATTTTTTTAGATAAGGTCTATTATAGTGATAAGGGGTAGAAAATCCTCCTTTTGAAGTACTCCCTCCTTTCCGAAATATAAAATGTTTTAACCTTTTTTTTTCTTCAAATTAGCATGTATAGGGATGGAGGAAGGGGGACGAGCAGAGGCTAAAGCCATCCCAACGAATTGATTTCCATCATATACTCCCTTATAATCATGCTCATAATTAGTAGTTCTAATCTAATTCGCCCCCTCCAACTTGATTCTGCCCCCTCCAATACTCAGCGCCGGGTCCGTCCACGAGCATGTAGATACAAGGAATGGTGGTGTGTGCTATTTTCTCAAGCTCTCTAGGTCCGAGCCGAGGAGAGAGAGACAAGGCTGTGGCCTTCTCAACAAATAAACATTATTTATTTATTTTGCTGCTTTGGCAAGAGAATGCAGCATGCGGCGTGCGAGCCCCACGGTGAACGATAGTTCAGACTCGAGTCTTGCAGATGCAGAATGCCGACCAAATACTCGTCACCCACCTCACGAATCTTATTTTGGATGGTAACGACTATAGATCCTTTCTCTTATGCGGTCATATTGTCTTCAGATTTAACTTTACATGTCTGAACCATCCAGCTCGAGACAGGATTTGATCATTTCTCCGCTGTAACCTGGCAGCTGCCCCAAAACAACTGTGGTGCAAAATGGATGCAGTTCTTCGCTATAGATTTTTTAAAATTACCGACACCACAAGCCACATACTTCTTCGCTGCCCCCTTCATATCAAAATGCAAAACTTTTTACCTAGTTTTTGCACGCATGTATCTCATGTATAGATACATGCGTGCAGAAACTAGGTAAAGAGTCTTACATTTTAATACGGAGGGAGTACATATTTCTTTTCAATATTTGCTTGGGATATTCTCCGGTTTGTTCCACACACAAATGTGCTGTGAAACTGAGCTATTACGCATTAAATTCTCGCTCAAGACATGACGCTGAAAAATTAGACCACACAGGTTCACTATTTTTGTGCCAAGGGATGGGTATATCCATATAACAATTTGTTAGACAGTTATGGGATACTGATTGAACATGATTATGATTTATGAAGACTGTTCTCACTTGAATCTGTCTAACTGAAATCTGAAACTATCAGCTTCGCCACAAGGCAACAGTATCAGGTTCACCATTGATGACCGCTCCAGTTGCATCTGTCTTAGCTAGACCAATATTGACTACAGCTAAACAAAAAAAACAAGAGAATGAAACCAGTTCATACATGCCAAAATGAAGAGCGTTCTTTCTAGTACGAAGCAATACAGCTCTGACAAAATGAGCACGTGGGAGGCCGCCCCATGTGAACTTTGGTTGTTAGTCCCCCCCCCCCCCCCTCGCGTCCCCGTGTCGCTCCCCAGGCGACACCGGGGCGAAAAACTGCGCCGTCTCCGAGCACCTCTCCCCTGGGCTTCCTCGCCGCTGCCGCCGGCCTCTGCCGCGGTGGCGGCGCCCCCTGCGGCCAAAAGGCTGTGGGGGGAGGTCCCTTGCTGCTTCACTGCTCGTCGCGTCGACAGCTGGCCACTTCGGCTGGGGGGCGGAGGTCTTGCCGTCGGCGCCTGGAAGCCGGGGCGGCGGCCCCGGAGCTGGTGGTCGCTGCGTTCGTCGCCCTCCTCGACGGCGCAGCACGGTGCTGCGGCGTGCCGTCCGGGCGCGCAGCTGGTCTGTCCAGATCTGGAGGCCGGTTGCCCTCCTTGCCGGCATGCGCGTGTGCCGCTCGGCCGTGGCCGAGTCGGGCGTAGCGGTGGCGCTACGACAGCTCTCTGGCGCGGTTGCGGGCGGTTGCAGGGTCGGCGGGCCCGATCTGGGCCCGCGATGGGCTTGGCGGGCCGTGGCGTCTAGTGCGTCGATCCGGTCTCCAAGTCAGGTCACGGCGTAGCTACGGCGTCGTAGGTCGCTGCAGGTGGCTGCGACACCCTCGCTGGCGTCGTGGTGGGGAGGTCCCCTCAACAAGGAAGCCGGGGCCGTGGCCCCGGGGCGGTGGCGCTTCGCTGCTGGATGTCTTCTCTGCCATCCCGACAGCAAGGAAGCCGGGGCAGCGGCCCCGGGCAGGTGGCAATGATGCGGGAGGGGCGGCTCTCTTCTACCGCAGGCATGGCGTGGTCGCCGCGTCGTGAGGTGACGCGGCCTCGCGGCATGAGGATGGATCCGGTGGTCGGCGCCAGAGCCACTCCCTTGGCTCGCTGCTCCTTCGTCCAAGTTCTAGGACTTTGGTGGTCGAGATTGCTCTCCGGGTGAAAACCTTGCACCTAGGTGCCGATGGCGGCGGCGCCCTTGGGTGTCGTTATCCTTCTTGACTGCGCCATTTGGGAGATGCATTCATCGACCAACGCGAGTGCTCTAAGACTCTCCGGGTGAAAACCTAAACTCTTTTGGAGTGGGCGGCGACGACGACCACGTCGTTACCTTCTTGGAGGCACCGCCTTGGAGCGTCTTACCTCTCACGTTGCGTCGCGTTTGCGGTGGTCATGTGGTGGCTCAGGGGCTTGGGTGGTGGATGCCGGGGCGGCGGCCCCGGACGGTGGATGTACGCCGAGGCGGCGGCCTCGGGAGAAATTTTGTGGCTTTTGTTTCGTGGTTTTTTTCTCTTGATTTTCTTTCCGGTTATTCATTTGCCCAAGGGCAGCTTGTACATATTCTACCTGCTATTAATCGAAAAGCCAGCAATTGCTGGATCTTTCAAAAAAAAAATGAGCACGTGGCAGTAAGTACAACGGCGAAGAGGTTCCAGGAGCAAGTTACTAACAAGAAGTACGGTTAAGGAAGCTGGTTCTACTCTGATAAAGAGCAATCCTGTGCCGCGCTTCCAGATTGACCATCTGTGTTGTTGCTGCTATCACTTTCTGCGTCTGGGAGTCGTCTGCAAACTTCTTGGGACAAGGTTCAGCATAGGTCTGCTCGACATTAGCTTGTTTGCTGCATCGGCCTGCAGCCTCAAGGTCCGTTCCGGTACTACCACTAGTCCCGGTTGTTTCTGCCGTTGACGTAGTATTGCTTGATCCAGAAAACTGTGAAGAAGACGTCAAGGATTGATATTGCTCACCACTTGTCTCTGAAACTGAGGTTGATACTGCTTGCTCTGGGCCTTCAAGCTGAATCCAAAAAATACAAAGATGGCAATTTTCCCAATCAGTTCTTTATACAGTATTACCGTACTAGATTAATGAGAAAAAACATAGTAGGTAACACATACGAAATCTAACTTAATTACCTTCTGCTCTAGCGCACTCAATAATATGTTAGTGACAAACAGTATATCAGCAGATGCCTCATCACCTTTATCAGCCAACAAAGCTCCATTGACCCATTTCAGGGTCTGTGCACGGGACTTCCAGAATGAGATAGCCTTTGCATCTCCACTCCCGGGGAACTCGAAGGTCGAACACATCTGTACGTTTCTAGGACAGAATTAAGGAAATCGACAAAGGAGGAACAACCAAAATCTGCAAAATGCCAGCGTTATCAAACTAAATTATTCATTGGTGTTCAAAGCTGATCCGTAGTGACTACACATACACCACTATTGCTATTCACGTAAATGAAGATACCCATGCAAGATGCCAGTCAGTTCAAATTAATTGAAAGCATAGATGGACGATACAATGAAACAGGAACTTAAGGCTGTAGCCACATATATTTTCATGTTAACTAAGATGTACCCCTAAAACCCTGGAGATATATGTCTACGAGGACGCAAGCACTGTAGCACTTGGGTTGCAATTTGCAAATCTGATGACTATATAGCAGACAATTGATACTGTTACTACCACAAGGAGGATACAGATTGATAATCTGACGATCGTAAGGCTCAACCACATTCGCCAACATGGACAAAGCTTTGTAGCAGGCAATGAATGAGTAGTCTGTGTCTTCTGCAAATAAAACGTGGACCATAAGCGTTGAGACCAATCAGCAGTTAAATGCAGGCGTGACTACGATAACTGAAATTACCTCTTCTCATAGAAACTTTAGCAAGAGCAGCAAGGATTTTAACTTTCTCTCTAGTCCTGCCAAGACTCTTCTCAAGTATTTCATTCTTCTCAGGTATTACCCTTGCAACATGCAGCATTTTCCGTGCCAGATCCAGATCCAAATCTGACAAAAATAAATATTGAAAAGAATGAGAATCATCTTTCCATTTGAGTTTTCCCTAACCAATCGTTATATCAACATTTAGCATTACAGGGACAAATGGGTATCCTCAGCAGGCATGAAGAAATGAGGTTGTAAATCATAATCAGTAACCTCATGAACAACATATAGAGAATAACAATGTTTTTCAGTGCAATTCCACTGCATGGTATAAAGGGACACAGCCTTTTAGTTTCAAAATTATATTTCCAGGTTGTACCTTTCAGTGAATCTTTATTTGATGCACTCCAGGCTTCAGCTTTGCGTAGCAAAGCCCATCCATATCTGTAGTATGTGTCACGACACTTTGGAGAAAGTTTACCATGATGTGCCACCCTAGGTGATAACAGAGGCGTAAGGCCACGGAAGGAAATATAATCCTAGAAAGAACATGAAAATCAGAAGTAACTGCCACAGTATTAAAGGAAGAGGTGCTAGCTATGTACTTTTGATTACCTTTTGTCAGTTATGTAACAGCAGCCTAGTGCTTGTACAGATCATGAAGTGCCATTGTCATATAACATATAGTAAGTTGCAGGGAGAGGACATATTTACAGCCAGAGAAATATATTCACATTTCTCAAAATAGAGTAACACCTATTCAGCGGCCATTGCAGTGTGCTCATCATACCATTACAGGCTACCACTCTCAAGTATTGTGACGTACCAAATTTCCCTGATTTATATAACATGATTAGCATCCTAAACCCAACTAAACTCATCTCCCAAAAATACATGTCAAAATCATAAAGCAACTAATCATCACATACAAATTAAGCCAATATAAACCCATAAGAGAAATGAACTAATTGGAACTTTGTATCCAACAATCCATTTGTATGCAAGCTACAGCTAGGCTTTGGGGGTAAGAGCAGCAGGTTGAAAGAAGAACCCTAACCTGTGCCTAAGGGACTGGCGTAGTAAACCTACGGCGTTGACGAAGTCCAGATCCTGAAATAATTCGGACCCTTTGCTGTAAAGCATCTGTGCAGCCTCCTGTAATTCCCCTTCCTGTTGTTCCCCCTCCTTCACCCCGCTGGGCACTTCCTTCCATCCGTCACCCTCCAAGGAGGAGGCCCTGGTTGATGGCAGCGCTATGGCCGTAGCTTGATCTGAAAAGAAAACAATATATTTGGGATTACGATCTCCAATTTCACAAACTCATTCTTCAAAAAATGCACCACACTTCCACAGCCGTAATAATAAGAGAGACAGCCGTACTTAATGATTCACAAATTGCAGCAGAGCAAATATATACATTGTGGGGGAAAATGTCTGGTTAAATGGACACAGATGTGCACTCCGACTCAGTTTGGTGGCCTTGGGATACCAAACTTGTTATTTCAAAGCAGAGCTCTCAAGTTGAGGTGGTTATGGCAGAGTAGAGTTAGCCCGGATAAGCCCTGGCAGGGCCTTCCTATTCAGGTCTCACAAGATGTTAAATCGATGTTCCAAGCCGCAACTACCATCACCATTGGTAATGGGAAGGCGACCGCCTTCTGGTTTGATCATTGGCTTGGTAGAATTCCTCTTCTGACCCAATTTCCTGCTCTTTTCAAGCATAGTAAAAGCAGAAAGTTAACAGTGGCAGAGGCCCTGTTTAATAGGAAGTGGATCACTCTTATAAAACCCAATCCCTCGATGGAAGTTCTGACTGAATACATTCAGTTGTGGCAATTAACTCAGAACCTCTTTCTCTCGGAAGCCCAGGACTCCATTAGGTGGAATTGGAGTTCAGATGGCACATACTCAGCAAAATCGGCGTACAATATGCAGCTTATGGGCAGAACTGAGTTCGAATTTGACGAACTGATTTGGCAAATCAAGATCCCGGGTAGAGTTAGATTCTTTGCTTGGTTGGCTATTCAAGGAAAATGTCTAACAGCGGACAACCTAGCGAAAAGAAACTGGCCGCACAACCCTCTTTGCCCTCTCTGCAATCTGGGAGCTGAAACTGCTACTCACCTCCTAGCCTCCTGTCCCTTTGCGGCCGGCATTTGGGGATATTGTCTTACCAAATATGGTTTTCCTTTGTTGTTGATGCCGGGGCAAAGTTGTTCTGATCTCAAGGAATGGTGGCTTAACGCAAGAAACAGCTTGGAAGCAAGAAGGAGGAGTCACTTCTCCTCCATAGTCATGACGACATGGTGGTTTATATGGCGTGAGCGTAATGAAAGGATTTTCAATCAGAAAGCAAGATCATTCTTCGCCATCTGTGACCTGATCACTGAAGAACTGAAGACCTGGGCCATCGCTGGGCTCACAGGCGCTAGCTGGATTGGCGCGCTGTGATTTCTAGTCCCCATCTTCTGTATAGTTCCTTTATTTCTTTTTATGCGTTCGTCGTTTTGACGCTGTAACTCTGTACTGTTCTGTTGCTCTCTCTTAATATATTGATCGCAGCGCTCGCTGCCATCGTCAAAAGATGGAAACAACGGTAGCACCTGGAGTGTAGAAGCTCATGTAGGGAATGGAACAAACATTTCTGAGGCGTGGTAGTATATTCTTGACTCGGCCTGACATAAGGTCAACTGTGAAGATGCCACTGGCTGTGCTCAGGTTGTAGCAGGGTTCCATCCGCAAAGCCAATCACATTGGTTGAGCTAGAGGGGAGCATCATCCCGATATCGATGACTCTGACTTGTGTCCATGCCACAGATCCGTCGAGGGCAGTATCCATCGACCACAGGCAAAAAACACCAGAATCCTGCGTAGTCGCGCATCCTAGCACGCCTCGGTGGATTATCATGAGGAACGAAGCAGGGTGTTCCGGCACGCCGATGCCTGGCCCGTGCATTACTGATAATTGCAGGCTGACATAATCGAACCGCAGAATTGTGGAGGCTATTATGCAGTAGAAGTAGACCACATTTCCCAGGAGAACTTTGGGCCGATATCCGGCGATTTCGAGGTTATTTTCAGCAGAGTGACAAGGGGCAGCGGGGCTCCAGGCACGAGTCTCTGAAGAGTAGACGGCGGCGTGGGCGGCCGCGTACTTGGTGCCCACGTAAGCCACGAGGAAGCCGCGGCCGCCGTGGCAGCTGCGGTGGTCGCAGCCGTGGCGGCGCAGAGCACCACCGCGTTGTCGTCGATGATGGTAGCACGATTTGCGAACTCCGGAGGCGGAAACTCCCACTGGCGGCGACCGACGGGGTCCCAGACGATGAGACTCTCGGCGGCCTTGTCCGAGTAGGAGACGGGAGTCCTCATGAGGACGAGGCCGTGGCGGCAGTCGAGCACGAAGAGGTGACGGTGGTCGGGATAGATCGGGAGGAAGGGGGAGGTGGGGTCGAGGGCTCGAAACACACGCGGAGGGTCCTGTCGTGGTTCTCGAAGAAGCCGAGCAAGGGCGGTATCCGGTGGAACTCGCGGTAGCTGCGGCCGAACTCGGGGCAGCTGACGAGGGTGCGCCAGGGCTTGCAGACGAGGGAGGCGCGGACGAGGCTCCCGGGTCGTCCGGCGGGAGGCGGCGGAGGATCTCCTCTGCTTCAGCTGTGGCCTCCTCCGGCGGCGGCATGGTGGCCGGTGGGGAAATGTTGAGGACGATGCGGGGAGGCACAGGCCGGCTCTAGTTGTTGGGTTCGAGTCGACCAGGTCTTGCCTGTGCGGGGTTGGGCCAGGTGGGGCCAGGATGGCAGTGACCGACACTGGATCCCGGTTTCCGTGCTGAAGGAGCAGCAGAATAGAACGACGGCAGCTGATCATCATCAAAGTTGAAAAGGAAAAAATCGTAGGCTGTAAATCCTCTAAAATACGTTGGGCTAAAAATATGCGTTCCAGGGAAACTCTGACGTCAGATCCAGATTTTTTTTAGCTATAAAGTGGTTGTATCCACCGACCGAATAGATAGAAAGAGTTGACCCAGTTTATAAGGGAAACCGGGTCAAAAAACCATATAATCTGTACAAAAGAACGACACAAACGAAGCGACCCGCCGTCCACACGACCCAAGTCGACAAACGCCACAAACACACACCACCTGCTCTGGGGCCGCCGCCTCGGCGTAACAACCAGATCGACCTTCGCATTGCCCGAAGGTGATCCAGTCATGGTCGACGAACCCTCTGCCCACGCAGTCTTCATCCAGGTTGCCACCAAAACCACCTATTCCGGGGCCGCCGCCCCGGTGTGCAACCAGATTGACCCTCGCATTGCCCGAAGACGATCCAGTCGGGTCGACGAACCCTCTGCCCACGCAGTCTTCATCCAGGTAGCCACCCAGGCCCACGCTAAACAACGGCTCTACCTCATATAACCGTCGTAGCGTGGGAGACCGAGGTCGCCGCCTCGATGTCCACCACCGTCCGGAGCCACCGCCCCGACGTCCACCACCCCGACCGCAACTCCATCCTGCTTGGCCTTCGCGAAACCGTTGCACCGCGAGGGCCAACAATTCCAAGGCGGCGCCTTCAAGAAGGAAGCGACGCTTGCGCCGGCGCCGCCCGCTCCCACGGAGCTTAGGCTTTCACCCGGAATTGTTGACCACTCCCGTCGAAAGGACTCGAAACTCCACGAACGATGCAAACAAGAAGGGAACGACGCCCGGAGGCGCCGCCGTCGTCGGCCCCGACAAAGCCGGGGCAAGGCTTTCGCCCCGGAGCTCGATCCGTCCATGAAGCGTGGGGAGCAGCAAGCCAAGCGAGATATCCTTTTTGCCGACCACCACCAAAACCATCGACCGGCCAACTGCACCGGCCACCATGCCCTCGGGAGAGCCCCCGAACGCACTCCAACTCGCACCACCTCCAGGGGCAGCAGACCGCCCCCACATCGCCTCCAGCGCGCCTGCGATTCTCCGGCGCCGCTGGGACTGGCGCCACCGCGCCTGCGCGACGAAGCCCAAACCGGCCCGCAGGGCCCAGATCCGGCCCGACCTGCGCCTGCTCTGCGCCCGCACCGCCCGCAGCTCCAGCGCCTTTCCTTCCTCCCGCGCCTGCTCTGCGCTGGGACGCCTCGCGCCGGCAAGAGTCGCGTCGGCCGGCCGCCGTGCTCGCCATCCACGCCGCGCCTGCGTGGAGGATCCCGAGCCAAAAAAAAGGAGAAAATGGCCCCGCCGCCACCATCCTTGGACGCGGCCGGCTTTGCCGTTGCTTCCTCCGGCGGGGACAGGGCGGTGAACGGCGGCGGCCGCTAGGGTTTCCCCCGTGTCGCCAGGCGCGGGCGACGCGGGGGTGAGAGGTTCGTATTCTCAGATCCAGATTTTCATGTGCAGTTCAGCAGCTGCAACTTTACTCCATCTTCTCGTATGGTTATGACTTAAAAAGCAGCCGCATTTTATTTGTTGCCCCCCTAAAAATGAAGTATCATTTTGCCGGATAAAATGAAAGGACACTGACAATTAACAGGACCCACAGACCAAGATTTACTTTTGGTAGAGCCCCGACACCCAACTCCGATGGAGAGGCCATCACTGTCTGCAATTCGAATGGACTTGCTTGTTAAAACCAGGTGCTAAGTTTTTTCGAGATTGAAAAAAAAATCAAGATTGATCAGGTGCTAAGTTTTTCCGAGATTGAAAAAAACCGAAATTGATCAGGTGCTAAGTTTCATTTCAGATAAGTGAATAAATCGAAAACGAACCTTTCTCCATTAGCTTGTGAGAAGATAAGATGTATTTCATGACCATTTGCCTTATTTATTATAGTGGTAGGGGTTAGAAAATCCTCCGTATGAACTATGTTTGTTTGAAAGTACTGTCCGAGAAGGGAAATGTTAGTTCAAATAAATGATCCCTCTAGTGGCTATATTGCTTTACTAATTTATGAGTATGTAGCTTTCGTTGGTTCAAGTGAGGCATGATGGATGGCACGATGAAGGCTTGCACCCACCCTCCCATATCATTCAGTCGGATCATAATCCTTCTCTTATGAGGCATTCTTTTGAGAATCGACACGGTTTACCACCTAGGTCAAGGGCTCCTGCCCAGGTACTCTCACCTCAAAAGAATGAGTCGAGAAAGATAGACTAAGTGATCAATCGAGATCTCGCCTCAAAACCTACTGTGGCGAAGGCTTCACACTAGCAAGTAGATATACGAAAATTCTTTCTGCGCCACACAGGCTCGATGAGAGCATGACAGAACTGCAACGAACACTCAAACCTACTACTGATAAGAAGATCTCCAGTCGGGGCGTCCAAATGGCCGCCCAAAGGCCTTCCGGACAAGCTTGGAGTTCATTGTGAGGTGAACAAAATTACTGCTCAAACGTCTTCCTCCTCCTGGGGTGCCGCCGTCATGCCCCGTCGCGCCCACAAATGGTTCGCTAGATCAGCTTGGAGTTCATTGTGAGTAGTTTCATCACGAATTTCCAAATGCATTGACAGATAATCAGCAAAATCTGCCGACACGTTGTGATCAACATGTGCATGAGGACCCTCTAAGTCATATGGCTGATGATCATGCACTGGATTGTTGCGCTCGCTCTCGATGATCATGTTGTGCAAAATCACACAGCAGTTCATCACCTCCCACATCTGCTCATTCGACCATGTCAGAGCAGGGTACCGAACGATAGCAAACCTTTGTTGTAGCACTCCAAATGTCCGCTCGACATCCTTCCTGGCACTTTCTTGCTCACTTGCGAAATTATTAGCTTTGTTTCCCCGAGGATTGGTGATGCTCTTCACAAATGTTGCCCACCTTGGATAGATGCCGTCGGCAAGGTAGTACCCTTTGTTGTACTGGTGGCCATTGATCTCATAGTTCACAGGTGGGGCAAGACATTCAACTAGCTTCGCGAACACAGGAGAGCACTGCAACACATTGATGTCGTTGTTTGATCCTGCCATGCCGAAGAATGCGTGCCAAATCCATAGATCATGATCGGCCACAGCTTCAAGAACCACACTGCAGTATCCTTTGTGGCCTCCTTTGTACAATCCTTGCCAACCAAAAGGACAGCTCTTTCAGCTCCAATGCATGCAGTCTATGCTTCCAAGCATCCCAGGCCATCCTCTTGCAGCATTTTGTTCCAGGATCCGGGCTGTTTCTTGTTCATTTGGTCCTCTCAAATACTGTGGGCCAAACGCACCAACCACTGCCCTGCAGAACCTGTACATCGACTTGATAATTGTCGACTCTGACATCCGTAGATACTCATCTACAACATCAGTAGGTGCTCCATATGCAAGCATTCTTATGGCTGCAGTGCACTTCTGGAGTGAAGAGAAACCAATAGTTCCCACGGCGTCCTTTGATGAGGGACAGTAGAAAAACTAAAATAAAAATAAAAGTTGGAGTCAAATTCATTATGGCTTCTACACACTTCTACTATATTCTACATAATTTGGCACTATAGCCATACGTTGTGTAGTGGTTTCTAGAGTGTTCCAGCCATGAGTAGTAACTAGGTTGTTTGTATTTGCTTTCCTAGCTTTAAGTAGTGTACTCTAGAACCTTCTAGCTTTAAGTAGAGCTAAGTAGTGAAAGCTCATGGAGCCTATAAATAGAGGTCCTCACCTCTACCTATGTAACCAGCCTATGTACACTCTACCTATCAATAATAAGAACTTGTGTTCTGTCCTAAAGATCTTGGATTAGATCTTGTATGTTAAAGAGTTTGGATTGAACTCTTAGCAGCCCACGCCTCTAGAGCGATATCTAGCGCAGCACGTTGAAGTGGTTCCTTCAACATTTGTGCTGTCCACGTTGTAGCAGCAAGGTGGAGCTGTTCCTCCACAGCCTTGTGCTGCTTCAGGTGGTATCAGAGCCTTGCTGATCCGTTCCAGCCCTTGGTGTACTCTTTGAAAGTAAGCTGCAGCAAGCAATGGAGGAATTGGGAAAGAGAATAGATGCTGCAGAACAACAAATCCAAGCGCTACGTGAAGATCTTAACCGGAGATTCGATCAGCTGGTTGAGATGATAAGAAAGGGTGTTCCTCCTACTGCCAATGAAGGTGATTCATCAAAGGAGGAAGAAGATATTCGGCAGCGAAGGAAGGGAGGTCATCTTGAAGTAAAAACACCTCAACGACATGTTGTTCAGGGTACCTCAAGAAGGCCAACTTATGCTGAAGCTTCTGGAGATGAGGAATATGATGAGACCCTTGAAGAACCTGATCTCTATGCATATCCAAGAGTACCCAACCCTACATATGCAAGGGATACATACAAGGTGAAAGCTGAGATCCCAACTTTTAATGGAAATGTTGATATTGAAGGGTGCCTTGATTGGTTATATGAAGTGGAGACTTTCTTTGAGGTCATGAATATTCCAGAAGACCGTAGAGTTTCTTTGGTCGCATACAAGTTGAAAGGAGGAGCTGGTGCATGGTGGCATCGCCTTCAAGAAGACCGCAGACTAAGAGGAGAACCTCGTGTGAGATCTTGGCGGCAGATGAAGAGTCTTTTAAAAGGGAGATTCTTGCCTGCAGATTATGATCAGATCCTATTTATTCAGTTTCAAAACTGTGCTCAAGGAAAGAGGACCGTTTCAGAATACAGAAGAGTTTCTAAGGCTACAAGTGAGGTGCAACCTTGCTGAAACTGAAGATCAACAAGTTGCAAGGTACATCAATGGTCTCAATGATACTATTCAGGATCGTTTGATGATGCAACAAATTTGGTCCATTGACCAAGCACAAGCTCTAGCATTAAAGGCTGAAAGGTTGGCAAGGACAAGAAAGGCAAGTAAGGCTCCATTTCCTCATACTGAAGGTTCATCTAGGAGTCACTCCCATATAGTGGAAGAGAAGTCCGCTCAACCCAAGGCAAAACAACCTGCCCCAAGGCAAGCTGGCAAGAGTAGGACAAAGCCGGTAAAATGCTATAAATGTGGTGAAGAGGGACATGTGTCTAGCAATTGCCCATTGAGGAAATTCGTCAACACAACTATCCATGATGATGGAGATGACGAAGAGTATGAATCTGAGGATGTAGAAGGACAAGATGTTTGTGAAGAAGAGGTGAAGAGGTGGTATGTGTGATTCAACGTCTCTTGTGCTCGACACCACAACCCGACAACACACAACGGAAGAAAATATTTGAGAGCAAATGTACCGTGAATGGCAAGGTATGCAAATTAGTGATTGACAGTTGCAGCTGTGAGAATCTTATCTCTCAGAATTTGGTGAACCATTTAAAGCTTGAGACTCATGATCACCCAAATCCCTACAATATTGGATGGATCAAGAAAGGGGTGAATATGAGGATCACCAAACAATGCAACCTGCCACTCTCGTTGGGTAAGTACTATCGCTCCAATGTGTTGTGTGATGTTGTTGATATGGATGCCAGCCATGTTCTTCTTGGAAGACCTTGGCAGTTTGATGTGGATTCTACACACAAAGGGAAGGAAAATTCTTACTCTTTCACTTGGAATAAGCGAAAGATCATTATAGTACCAAACCAATCAGATGCCAAAACCTCTAAGGAGGAGGAGAAGAACATGTTAACTATTTCTCACACCTCTACGAGTTTATGGAAGACTTAAAGGAGGCAAATGTGTGTGCTGCACTTATTGTGAAAGGTGAAGAGCAACCGGTGGTTGAAATTCCAGCAAAGGTACATGGCCTACTAGCTGAATTCCAGAGCATACTTGGAGAGCCACAAGGCCTACCGCCGATGAGAGGAATTCAACATCGAATTGACCTAATTCCGGGAGCAAGTCTTCCTAATCTTCCACACTACCGGATGAGCCCAAAAGAGCATGCTATACTGAAGGAAAAGGTGGAGGAATTGCTGCAAAAGGGGCACATTCGAGAAAGTATCAGTCCATGCGCCGTACCAGCTTTGATCACGCCAAAGAAGGATGGGTCTTGGCGCATGTGTACGGATAGTAGAGCCATCAACAAGATCACCGTAAGGTATAGATTCCCTATTCCCCGTTTGGATGACATGTTAGATCAGCTTAGTGGGCAAGAGTGTTCACAAAGCTCGATTTGAAGAGCGGATATCATCAAATTCGCATTAGACCCGGGGATGAATGGAAAACAGCGTTCAAGACAAAGGAAGGGTTGTTTGAATGGATGGTCATGCCATTTGGACTCTCAAATGCACCAAGTACCTTCATGCACTTGATGAACCAGGTACTTCGACCCTTCTTATCCCACTTTGTTGTGGTTTATTTTGATGATATCTTGATATATAGCAAGGATGAAGATGAACACTTGGATCACATCCGTAAGGTTTATGGGTACTAAAGGAAAACGAACTTTATGTGAACTTGAAGAAATGTGTTTTCCTTCAAACACGACTTATTTTCTTGGGGTTTGTCATAACAAGTGAAGGCATTCATGTTGATGACTCTAAAGTTGAAGCAATCAAAGAATGGCCAACACCAAAGACTATCTCAGAGGTGAGAAGCTTCCATGGTCTTGCAACGTTCTATAGACGGTTTGTGAAGAATTTCAGTACGATCATGGCACCAATCACTGAATGTCTAAAGAAAGGGAAATTTCAATGGAACGAATTAGCTGAAGCTAGTTTCAAGGAAATAAAGGAAAAATTGTCACAAGCACCAGTCTTGGCGCTACCTGATTTCAGTAAGACTTTTGAGCTGGAGTGCGACGCTAGTGGAGTAGGCATTGGGGCTGTTCTATCTCAAGAACGAAAACCCATTGCTTTCTTCAGTGAGAAGCTAAGCGAAGCAAGACAAAAGTGGAGCACATATCAGCAAGAATTATATGCTGTTTTTAGGGCTTTAAAGACTTGGGAAGTCTATCTGTTGCCTAAGGAGTTTATTGTCTACACTGACCATCAATCCTTGAAGCATTTTAGGAATCAAAAGCATGTGGATCGCATGTTAGCAAGATGGGCAGCCTATTTGGAGAGGTTTAATTATCTCATTGTGCACAAATCTGGAGCCACCAACAGAGTAGCCGATGCTTTGAGTCGACGTGCATGCCTCTTGACTTCTTTTGAGGCTGAACTTCCCGGCATGGATCAACTAAAGGAGTTGTATGAGGAGGACGAAGACTTTGGCCATGTTTGGGTAAAGCACATGAGAGGCCAACCATTAGGTGACGACTATTTGGTGCAAGATGGCTATCTCTTCAAGAATGATCGCTTGTGCATCCCGAGAAGTTCTCTACGTGACAAGTTAATTAGAGAGCTCCATTCAAGTGATCTTAGTGGCCATGTTGGACGTGACAAGACTATCGCTAACCTTGAGTCTCGATACTTTTGGCCACAACTAAAGAGAGATGCTGGAAAGTTTATTCAGCGATGCCCCGTATGTCAAACCTGCAAAGGCCAAGTCACGAACACAGGGTTGTACATGCCTTTGCCTGTTCCTGAAGCTCCATGGGAGGATCTCTCTATGGACTTTGTCTTGGGTTTGCCAAGAACAAGGCGCGGGAATGATGCGGTGTTTGTGGTGGTGGACAGGTTCTCTAAAATGGCTCATTTCATTCCATGCCGCAAGACAACAGATGCTCATCATGTGGCAAATTTGTTCTTTCGAGAAGTGGTCAGACTTCATGGGGTCCCAAGGTCCATCGTCTCGGACCGTGATAGCAAGTTTCTTGCTGCATTTTGGCTCACTTTGTGGAAGCAGTTCAACACTGAATTAAAATTTTCTAGTACTGCTCATCCCCAAACAGATGGTCAGACGGAAGTGGTGAACAAGTTTTTGGGTAATCTGATCCGTTGCATTTGTGGAGATAGAAAGGGACAATGGGATTTGGCTTTATCCCTTGCTGAATTCTCCTACAACAACTCTAAGCATAGATCAACAGGCAGGAGTCCTTTCTCTATTGTCTACACTAAAGTTCCAACACATGTGGTGGATCTAGTGAAGCTACCATCAAAGGGAAACTCAAAAGCAGCGTTGTCCTTTGCTGATAACTACACCGAACTATTTGAAGAAATTCGCCATGTGTTGGAGGCGCAAAATCAGAAGTACAAACAGCTAGCTGATTGCAAACGGAGGTTGAAGACATTCCAAGTTGGTGACAAGGTAATGGTATACCTTCGTAAAGAAAGACTGCCTTTAGGCATCAAAGGGAAGCTTAGGCAGCGGAAATATGGACCCTTCTCAATTCTGAGGAAGATAAATGACAATGCCTATGTGATAGATCTTCCAAATAACATGGGAATCTCCAACACATTCAATGTGGCAGACCTGACTCTTTATCATCCAGAACAAGCACTTTATGAGGATAACTCGAGGTCGAGTTCTAAACAACCAGGGGAGGATGATGAGGGACAGTAGAGAAACTAAAATAAAAATAAAAGTTGGAGTCAAATTCATTATGGCTTCTACACACTTCTACTATGTTCTACATAATTTGGCACTATAGCCATACGTTGTGTGGTGGTTTCTAGAGTGTTCCAGCCATGAGTAGTAACTAGGTTGTTTGTATTTGCTTTCCTAGCTTTAAGTAGTGTACTCTAGAACCTTCTAGCTTTAAGTAGAGCTAAGTAGTGAAAGCTCATGGAGCCTATAAATAGAGGTCCTCACCTCTACCTATGTAACCAGCCTATGTACACTCTACCTATCAATAATAAGAACTTGTGTTCTGTCCTAAAGATATTGGATTAGATCTTGTATGTTAAAGAGTTTGGATTGAACTCTTAGCAGCCCACGCCTCTAGAGCGATATCTAGCGCAGCACGTTGAAGTGGTTCCTTCAACATTTGTGCTGTCCACGTTGTAGCAGCAAGGTGGAGCTGTTCCTCCACAGCCTTGTGCTGCTTCATCCTTCTTCAACTTGAACCATGGATCATACGACCTCACACCTTGCACGATCAGGTTGAACAATTCACGGTTCATCCGAAAGCGTCGACGAAAATCCTTGGCGGTGGCGACATGAACGTCCGCAAAATAGTCAGAGACTAACATGCAGTGGCCTTCCATTCTCTGCCTCGGCTTGCTCTTCCTCCTTCCGAAAGCCGAGCCTCCTTGTTTTGGTGTGGCATTGGCGTCCTCGACGGCTTGAAGTTGGAGAAGACATGTGAGAATCGCTATGTTCTCATCTTCCTCCTCGGCAATGGCGGCTTCTTCTTTCGACAGCATCACGGCCATCATCTCGTCGTCGTTGTCCATCTGCACATGACAGCACGTTTGTAAACAATGGTGCCGGCTGGAGTCGTCGGAGCCGGCGGATTCAATGTTGTACAAAACCAGGCGTACCAGTAATTCCGCCGAACACCTTCCAGGCGGGGTGGAGAGGAGAGGCCGCCGGTTCCGGCTCGAGTCGTCGAACTACCGGCGGCGCGGCGAGGAGAGGAGGAAAATCAAACAGCGGCGCCGGCGTCTAGTCGGGGGTGGAGGCAATGGCCAGGCGGCGGTCTTTCCAGATCGAGGCGGGGTGGAGAGGAAAAGTGGGAGGGTGACGAGGAGAAAACGACGAGGCTTCGTGTCTCTCTCACTGCCAGGCGTGGCCCACGCGTCGGAGGCGGCCGTTTCGTAGTGTCCGGGGCCGACTCAAGCCTCCCCAAGTTGAGGGCGTGGGCTGGACGTGCGGACACAAAACTGGACCGTGCCGGACCAAAATCAAATTCGGACGGCGCGAGTGGGGAGAAAAAAGTGTCCGGCACGCCCCAAATCCCTTTGGGCGGCCATTTGGGCGCCCCGACTGGAGATGCTCTAAGGATTGACAATACATTTCATAAAGGTTAACACAAAAGTTAAAACTAACTAGATTGGGTTGCAAAATCACGTCAGAAGGGACAGGCAACAAAAATTTCTCATTCTGTTGTATGGCCTTGAATAAAAGGACACAAGGAACATTCGACATATTTCAAACGTACGATTGTGAAAAACACTAACGCCGGCTCTGAATGCCACCTTATTTGGAAGTCCACAACGGATGGTCGCCATCAGCATGTTTTCCTGAACTCAATCGCAGCTACTGCAGATTTGACACGTCTCCCGTCTCCAAGCCCAAGACCGAACAGAAATTGGCAAAAACCTGTGAGGAGATTGCACGTTCGTAGCACAAGTTTACCTTAACTTCTGTAGTTATGCATCAAAACAGCATGGCCGCGCTGAATGATTGCTTTCAAACCCTTAAGCACAAGTTGTTCAGGATAGGGTGCAAGCCTGAACTCTTACACGCAGTCACAGATTTTGCAGGGCGAGCACTTGAAATTGTTACCTTCACGCGGACAAGCAGCTCACATAGCTTGCCCATGTCAGTTCCAATCCCGTTATGCATTCCTTCAGGGTTTTGCAGCACTCAGTAAATACTTCAAAAGAACATTCCTATATATTCACCAACCTCCTATTGGCCATGCCAAGCATGAATTGATCTTGTGTCAACATCTCAAATAATTCAAAAGAACATATTAGTTAAGTGATAGGTTGTTGTTTCCTTACTTACATTACCCAACTTGAAATAAACACACTTTAAGGCTCCAACCCATAAAAACGGCACAACACTCAAAGTTAATGATTAGATCACTGTGCAATCTGCCACGAAAACACATTATGAACAATTGATAAGATACCGTGCATGGTACCTTACCTTCCGAAAAGAGAAGAGTGCCCCTGCAATACTCCAACAGCACAGTAGCTCAAATAAAAGTTTATTTTTTCTAAGCTTAGGACCCAAAAGAACAATAGAAGTTTATTTTTTCTAAGCAAGGCAAAGCCATCAACTTCATCAAGAAACTGAAAGCATATAGCAAGTTCACGCACGCACGTGCACACCGACACAGAATGACGAAATTATCCAACTGAATTAACCACTCACAAAAGCAAACAGCCGAAAAATCAACCAAGTGCCACCAAAACACCTACTGAAATAGTTTGTCACTACATCACAAAATGCTTAATTGCTTCTATGAGATTATCCATCTTATTGGTGAGAAGCATGACTGGGGTCTGTCCAACACTTCACCGGTGACGAGCAGCAACCGATTCCCCCGCCTAAAAACTTGTTCTAGTTTGTCATTCTGCAAAAGATGAACAAATTTTGTTAGTGTCGCTCCAAATGTTTTAGTGCACCAGTCTAAGATTCGACCATAAGATGGATCAATAGGAGATAACACGAAACTAGCTAGAATGCTAGATGTGGTAGCAAAAGGATATCTACCTAGACGATGTAGATCAAGGATGAAAGTAAAGATACCCAGTCGATTGTAGAAACTCATGAAGGGGAAGAGGAGTCGAATGCCTTGTCCCTCACACAACTTTCTTGACCGCAACAACTTGAGATCAATAGCGTAGACGCCAAGAGCTGCGGTGGCGAGGATGATATTGGTGCCCTCAACGGAGCCAATCAACTCCACTTTGATCACAAGATCGCCAATGGGGAGAAACGGCATGAGGTTGATGACTCTATGTTCCGTCCATGCTGCAACTTCATCAGGACCCGCCTCCCTCAACCACAGGTGGAGGAGGAGCTTGTCCAGGTGAGTGACACCCAGCCTTCCATCTTCTGTCGCCACGAGGACGATGCCCCAGTCGAACACAGCCGCCTCTGCCGGTGGGGCGATCACTGAGAGGCAATGCCTTCCTGCGTTGATGAGGGGTAGACTCATCAAGACCCATGGTTAAGGTACCTAGGTTATGAATATGGGGGAGAGAACGTGGTAGAGCTGGAAGTATCGTCGGCTGACAAGCAGGGCAAAGATTTTACCCAGGTTCAGGGCCCTCGTGTGGAGGTAACACCCCTACGTCCTGCCTGTCTGTTATTGATTTGTGAATATGATGGTTACAAGGATCCCGGCGAGATGTCGATCTCGCTAGGGTTTGTGGCTCTGGTGGTTCGTTGTCTGGTTCGATGGCCCTCCCAGTCCTTAAATAATAGGCTGGGTCTCGGGTGTTCGTAACCGACTCGATTTACAAGTAAGGAAACTCTAAACCGACTATTGCTTCGCCAAACTTGGAGGATACTCCATCTTCGTGGGCCTCCCTTCATGGGCTTCATGTAGGCTCTGATAGTTGGGCCTAGTCGATACGTGCACCAGGTACCCTCATGGTAGGGTACCCGATAGGCATACCCATGTCAGTAGCCCCCGAGTACTTGTCTGATTCGAAGAGTCGGGCATGGACTCATACATCATGCACGTTATATTTTTTACATCTGTATTTAGAATTCTTATGAAATAGCACATGTTGGCTATGTCGAGTGTTTCATCGACTATGAGTTTTTGCTTATGATAGTCAAGGGATATTAGCTTAGCAGGCCCGGCACACACGACGGATCGGGGCCGGTTAACTACCATTTGTGGCAAAACCATACTAGCTTTCAATCAAACTCGAGTCCCCGGACTCGAATCTGGAACAAACTGGACAGACTCGAAACGGCCGTTGAGGTCTTACTGAATCGAACTGCAGTATAATTTTGAATCTACCCAACGCGTCCGTCGGGGATTTTCATCATGTCTGCTGACACGGAACATTTAAGGATAACGCTGCTGGAGCGGTCCTTAGCCCAGCTCGACTGATCGGCGGGTCTTACCTTTGCACTATGCATGCAGCATCCAAGGATCGTCGGATCAACTCGGGAATATTTTGAGTGTGATTTTGCTTATGAACTTAGTCGAATGTTTCGTCGACTGACACTTTTGCCATTATTCTATCGGGTGCGCGACAGCGCTCCCGATGGGAGTAGCCCCCGAGATTGTGCTTTATTGCTTGCAATGGAGGATAATCTCAAAATCTTTTACCCTGCACATTTTAGTCAAAGAAATTTTTTGATACGCTCCCGATGGGAGTACGATGCTGCAGTCGAAAAATTTCGACTGGCCTCTATGACTTTGCTAAAAACCAACCGAGACTTATGCGAGAGACCACCCGAAGATATCATCGAGTGACTTTTATGCCAGTTGTGAAAGAGAGAACAACGTCAGCAATGACGCATTTTGCGACTGCTATCTCTGACAAGCGGTGGCGTGCTTGGAGAGGCTTTGATAAGACGTGACCCTGTTTTGTGGGCCCGTTTTTGCAGAGCTGACCAGGGATGACGCCGCGTGGACTTGATTTGACCGTTCTGGCGCGATTTTCACGGGGCGTGATGATGGCTTCCTGGATTCTCGTGCGTAGTGGGCGGAGTGGCCGGCGACGGTTGCTCTCCGTGGCGCCACGTGTATGGCCAGATTTCGCGCGGAGCGTATGGATTTGTTTTAACGGCTACGATCGTTTTTGCGCTCTGTGGTAAATAGGGGGGACGGCGCTGGCAGAGTTTTTTACTTGCCATTTGCCCCTGCGCCGCCCCTCGTCTCCTTCCTCGCGCTGCCCCTCCATTGTTCTGCGCCCAAGTTCTTGCCCCACACCCTCCACGTAGCAATGGCGAAAGGTGGAGGTGCGAAGCGTGGTGCTGCCGCCGCCGCCGCGACCGATGCGACCAAGGGCAAGAAGGCCGTGGCGGGTACATCTGCATCCGCCGCGCTGAAGAAGGGCAGCGGGGACTGGGCGAAGTCCACCATCAAGGACGCCCATTTGGTCAAGTTCCGCGAGCAGGGGTATCTGCCACCCGCGGAGCAGCTCGCCGTCCGCGCGCCGTCGCCCAAGGAGGTACTCCCCGAACCACGCGCCAACGAGCGTGTTTGTTTTGCGGAGTTTTTGCCTAGGGGCTTTTCGCTTCCCCTCCACGATTTCGTTCGTGGTCTTCTTTTTGCCTACGGGGTGCAGATCCATGATCTCACCCCAAATGGCATTATGCATATCGCGTGTTTCATCACGCTGTGCGAGTGCTTCCTCGGCGTCGCACCCAGCTGGGCGCTGTGGAAAGCCATCTTCATGGTGCGGCCGAACAGAGGAGGTGGTCGCACCTACCCCGTGGCGGCTGTGGAATCCAGGTGCGCAGCGACACCCGCTACTTCCGCCTGAAGACCGTCGACTCCGCTCAAGGCTGGAGGAAGGGGTGGTTTTATGCGACTGTCGAGCAGGATGCAGCCGCCCCTTTCTCGACTGCTGCTTTCACCAGGACCAAGGCGTGGGATCACCAACTCTCAGCCGAAGAAATGGAGGAGGCAAGCCCTTTGCTGGCTCGGATCGGAGGCATGCTGGACAAGGTCACAGGCATCCATTTGATCGCCACCTTTGTGAAGAGGCGGGTGTGGCCCATCCGTGCCCGAGCGCACCCCATGTGGGAGTATGAAGGCGCGGGTGACATCACCCGAATGAACCCAGAGGAGCTTTCAAGGAGTGAGCTGCTGACGCATGTGCGGCACATCACCAACTTGACGACAGGCGACACTTGCAACGTCGACTGCCCTGTTGCACCATATGGGTTGGAGAACCCTTTGCTTGAGGTATGTATGTTTATAGCCTGCTTGCAATGAAGAGTTTGCCACTCGCATGTTCTGCGATATGCGATTTTTGATTCTGACTTTGCAATTTGTGATGTATGCTATGCAGGGTCACTCGACTGCTGCCTCCCTTCCTCCTCTGCCTGAAAATGGCGAGACTGAAGAAACACAGGCACAGGTGGTGGACCCGAAAGGGGATCAGTCGCCCATCCCTTCTGCCACCACTTCACATGTGGAGGAGGTCGAGGAGAAGCAGCAGAAGAAGTCCAATCTGAAGACAAGGCCCCTCTGACCAAGAAGTCGATACCGCGCACCGAAGCGGCGTCGACTGGCCAAGAAGGCGCCTTCTGCTGCAAGTTCACCCGCGAAGGAGCAGGGCTTGGAGGATGACGAGGAATCAGGTTCACCACCTGTTTTCCAAGCCGCTCCTTTGCGTGCGTGCTCAACAAGCTCGACTCTTCCGCTTCAGTCGAGTGGTACCCCAGCCTTTGGGGACCAATTTTTGGCGACTCCGAAGATGAGAAGATGAGGAGCACAGGTATGTGTTTTTTGAGTATGATATGAAATTTTGTGCTGTCACATTTTGTGCTGACCATCCTTTTGTTTTGTTGTGTTGCCACAGCGCTGAAAACAATCAGCCTGGGACTCCTCCAGTCGAAATGTTCCAACCCTGGAGCACTCGAAGTCTGCACCGACTGGAAACGAGGCTGCCCAGCCAATGGCCACTGACGCTGTCGTTGAGACAGCCAAGGCGGCAACTCCAGATGTCGGGACATCAGTCGCGGCTCCTGAGCCGTGGATGAACCACGTGAGTAGTTTTTTGCTTGACCCGTTTAGTTGTAGGTCTGTGAGAGTTTGATTTTTGCTGAATCGTGTGCTCGCAGCCCTTCTACCACACCTTGGCAGATTCTGCCAAGGCTTATGTCCAGGTGGAGCAGGAGAGGGACACCATGCGCGCCGAGCTCGAGCGGCTCAGTCGTGAGTTTCCTTTTTGCTTTTGTTTTGCCGAACTTCTTTTTGCAATGCTTGATTTTGTCGAGTATTGAATGCACGTGATTTTGCTGGGCCAGGCGAGAAGAAGGAGCTGGAAGACGCACTCGCCGCGCAGCGCGAAGAGTCGAAGAAAGAGCTGGCTGCCGCCACCAACTCAGCCGCTGCACGCGAGCGAGAATATGCTGACCAGCTCGCGGCACTCGCGCAGGTCATGGGAGGTGAGTAATCTTTTCTCCTTTTGATATGACGATATAACTTGTCGAGTGTCGTAAAATGACTTATGCCTGTTTTGAATTGTGCAGAAGCTGTTGGCGCACCGGCCTCTGCGGACGTGGCGAGTGACGATCTTTCGCTGGAACAGGCTGTGGGCGGCTTAGGCGCTCTATGCAACCAGGCGAAAGAAGCACTCGCCAAATCGACGAGCACACTTGGCGCTGTATACCAAGTGGTGTTCCCGACTGGCGTGGTGCCGTCGACGGTGGATGACTTCGCCAACGTGTTTGGCCCCGGGACGTCCACCATGGCGGGTTTCGCTCGCGCCAACACGGTACGCGGATCCGAGTCCACCATCAAGCTTCTTATGGGACATGGGATAGATTGCGACTATGAGGCAGCACTGTCTGCGTTCCCTCAGAAGCCAGATGGGAAGCCCATTTCCCTGAAGGGGGTGAGCGGAGCCGCCGCGCGACTGGCCGAAGTTTTTATGAACACCATGGAGCGCCGGGCACTCGAGACTGCCAATCGTCTGCTTAGGAAATCGAAATCTTAGGTTTAGGGTAGCTGTACCCTTTTGCTTTTTTATGCCTTGTAATGATACCTTCTGAACTGCGCGAGTCTGCGCTTTGTTTGTGCTACCTTGTTTATGCAAACTGTCTTTTGCTAATGTCTTTCACTCGAAGAGTTGTATGCTTATGACATGAGTTTAGCTTCTGACACAAACTTTGTGTTTGTGATTATGCTCTTTGAACAGTCACGAGAACCTGCTACTGCGACTAGTTCCTCGCAGGCTCCAATCACCACCCGATCCCAGGGTCAGGTGGCAAATGATGCCAAGGTGATGGAGTATATGAAGGCTAAATTTGTGAGAATGGAGCAAGATCTGAAGGACGCCCAGGCTGAGCTGAGTCGATTGAGGGCCAGACCCGCGTTGGCCACCCAACGCGAGGATTATGTGCTCGGGGAGATGGAGCTTGTGAACAGGCAACTCGAGTGTAAGTTCGAGTCTTGCTCTGTTTACAAGCTTTTTGCGTAGCTTTTGCCTTTTGATCTGACTGGTGCCCGTGTTTGTAGGCTTTGTCGACAACTTCCAGGCTGAAAAGATTCGCGTGGAAGGGCGTCTGGATAGCGTGGTTGACGACCCTACGACTGGGCGTCAACACTTTTGGCTTGATAGGTACCATGCCCGCATACTCGCCACCCTGAAGGATCGCGTCTGGCGAAGTGCTGAACTGCTGGAGTTATGCCGGGCAGCGTTTATTCGCCTGAACGAGACTCTTTTTCCTTCGGGGCCACAACCACAAGGGATTCGTGCTGTGTTGAACATCTTCGCCAAACAAATCCCATTCGAGAGTTGCTGTCTCAGACTTGTGATTGGAGCCAACGCTGCAATGGCGTATATGCGTAGTCGAAAACCAAGGTTGGTGTTGCGGACACCTGCAGCCGGAGAGTTCTCGAACAAAAAGACCTGGATGACACATCCAAGCTGCGGAGACACTAATCGAGTGCACTCGCGAACAGCTTTGCGGTCCCGAGCTGCCCGTAAAGGACGAGCCTGAGGATTAGAATAGTTTGCGAGTGCAATTTTTGTATAGGGGGCAGCCCCCGAGTGTAATTTTTGACTCTTTGTATATTGTATAGTTTGTATACTTTGATTTTTTGTCGAGCCCCCGAGTCAGTCGAGCGGGGTTTGTGAAATATGTGTTGGTTGTGAACCAATGACTGTGCAGCCCCCGAGTATTCGAGTGCGGCTGCAGAGTTTTTGTGTTCTTTGTTGGATCCTTGTTACGCAGCCCCCGAGCATTCGGGTGCGGCTAAGGCATTGTGTTTCTGCAAGAGCGAGAGCTCATTTGATCATAACACAGCCCCCGAGGGTTTCGGGTGCGGTTAAGGTATGAATTATGCGGGTAGTAGTAACAAAGAAGTCGAAGGAACATTGATTTTATTCCTCTTTTGAATGTTAGGCTGCAGGCCGCCTCATTAAAAACCTTCCAGTCCCCTTAGGTACCCTGGTAAGGAAAAGAGCGCGTCTGAAACCTGCAGCCATCCGACATATAGCCTATTACATTGTGAGCACTTTATGCGTAGAAACGGCGCAGATGCGCAACGTTCCAAGGATTATGAGAGAGTTCGCCTGTCTTCGCGTGCTTCAGTCGATATGCGCCTCCACCAAGGACCTCCGTGATGATGAAGGGACCCTCCCATGGGGAAGCGAGCTTGTGCACCTTCTTTTGCTTCAGTCGAAGAACCAGGTCACCAACGACGAAGGACCTGGTTCGCAGTCGACGGCTATGGTAGTTGCGGAATCTGCTGGTAAACAGCTGTGCGGGCCAAGGCCGTGTCTCGCGCTCATCGAGTAGTCGACTGCATCTTCGAGTGCTTCTTCCGCGTCTTCTTCATTGTATGCTTCAACTCGTGCATTGAACCTTACATCTGATGGCAGAATTGCCTCTGCACCATAGACCATGAAGAATGGGGTGAACTGCGTAGAAGTGTTGGGAGTTGTGCGTAGGCTCCATAGCACAGATGGTAGTTCTTCGACCCAAGCACCCGCAGCTCTTTTGAGTGGCACCAGGAGGCGCTTCTTGATCCCACTCGTCACAAGTCCATTGGCCTTTTCGACTTGGCCATTGGATTGTGGATGTGCCACGGATGCGTAGTTGAGCGTAATGTCCTGCTCTTTGCAGAAGGTTTTGAACTCCTCAGCCGTGAAGTTTGTGCCGTTATCAGTGATGATACTGTTTGGGACACCGAAGCGGTAGATGATGCTCTTTATGAAGTTGACTGCCGTAGTAGCAGTCGAATTTGTGATGGGGACCGCCTCGATCCACTTTGTGAACTTGTCGACTGCCACCAGTAGGTGAGTATGCCCGCCATGCGATGATTTTTTGAGTGGCCCAACCATATCGAGCCCCCATTGGGCGAAAGGCCAGGCCAGCGGTATAGTCTTCAACGCCGATGCGGGTGCGTGCGGCCTTGTTGCGAATTTCTGGCAGCCGACGCACCTTTTGACTATGTCCTCCGCGTCTTTGAGTGCTGTAGGCCAGTAAAACCCTGCGCGAAAGGCTTTGGCTACGAGTGATCGACTGCTGGCGTGATGCCCACAGGTACCTGCATGAATGTCTCGAAGTATGGCTTGGCCATCTTCGAATGCGATGCATCTTTGGAACATACCTGATATGCTGCGCTTGTATAACTCGCCGTTGATAACGGTGTATGCTTTTGATCTTCGAGTCACGCGTCGGGACTCGGTTATGTCATCTGGTAGCTCGCACGGAGTATGTAAGCCAGAAAAGGTTGAGTCCAGTTGGCTCAATGAGAAATACCTCGACAGGGGGGTCCTCTGTGCTAGGCATTTGCTTTTGGGTGGCGTAGTCGACGGAGGAGGCTCTCGTTTCTCCTTGATAGATCTGTGTTCGATGCGCTCGAGGAAGACACCAGGTGGAATTTGTGCGCCAGTTGAGCCAAGATTGGCTAGCATGTCTGCTTCTTCGTTACTTTCCCTTCCTATGTGCCTCAACTCGCAGCCCTCGAAGCTGCCCTCCAGTGTGTTGTACAGGTCGCGATAAGCGATCATGTTGTCCGCGATTGCGTCGCAGGCCTTCATTGTTTGCTGCACCACGAGATTGGAGTCGCCGTAGATCATCAATCGAGTGCACCCAAGTGCTTTTGCCATCCGCATGCCATGGATCAGGCCTCGTATTCAGCCTCGTTATTGGAGGGTAGTTTGAATCCCATCTGCAAAACATAACGTAGCTTGTCCCCTTTTGGTGATATGAGGATGACGCCTGCGCCTGCGCCTTCGTGTTTCTTGGACCCATCGAAGTACATGGTCCAGGAATTGGACACGTCTGGTGCTCCAGGTAATTGGGCCTCTATCCACTCGGTTGTGAAGTCGGGTAGGACTTGTGCTTTGATAGCCTTCGGGTGCTCGTACTTGATGTCTCTTGGAGCCAGCTCGATGAGCCATTTTGCGACTCGACCCGTTGCATTGGGGTTTGTGAGGATATCACCGATTGCTGAGTTACTTACCACGGTGATCGGGTGCTCGGTGAAGTAGTGTGTCAACTTCCTTGAGGACATGAATACAGCGTATGCCAGCTTTTGATAGTGCGGGTACCGCTGTTTTGATATGGAGAGAACCTCGCTTAGGTAGTAGACTGGACGTTGTATGCTTTGGATGTGCCCTCCTCCATGCGTTCGACTACCAGTACGGTGCTCACCACCCTGTTTGTAGCCGAGACATACAGGTAGAGTGGTTCCCGTTCCTTAGGTGCGACGAGGATCGGAGGGCTTGTGAGGATCCGCTTGAGATCTGTGAAGGCTGCTTCAGCTTCTGGCGTCCACTCGAACTTGTCCGCCTTCTTCATCAGTCGATAGAATGGTAAGCCTTTTCACCCAGTTTGCTGATGAATCGACTGAGCGCTGCTACTCGTCCTGCTAGTTTCTGCACATCATGAAGCTTTGAAGGCCTTTGCATTGTGAGGATGGCCTGTATTTTCTCCGGGTCTGCTTCGATTCCACGGCAGAGACTAGGTACCCTAGAGCTGCCCGGCTGGAACGCCGAACGTACACTTCTTAGGATTGAGCTTGATATGGAAGCGTTTGAGGTTTGCGAACGTCTCCCTCAAATCGTCGAGTAGTGTGCGTTCTTCCCTTGTGGTAATGACAATGTCATCACGTAGACCTGGACGTTGCGTCCAATTTGCTTTTTGAGGCAGTCCTGCATCATGCGCTGGTATGTTGCACCCGCGTTTTTGAGCCCAAAGGGCATAGTTGTGTAGCAGTAGACCCCGAGTGGGGTTATGAACGCCGTTTTTTCTTCGTCTTCTTGCTTCATCCTTATCTGGTGATAACCTGAGTAAGCATCCAAGAAGGAGAGTCGTGCGGAAGAAGATCTCCTTGGGGAAGCCAAAGGCTGAGAATTGCAGTTGATTGGATCATAGGAACTAGTCCTTCACTCCTATAGATGGAGAAAGTTAATTGGCTTACCAAATAGCGATCTCCATCCAATGGTCCTCACAAAGGCTGTTACTGTCTTCTTGGCCGGTTTCATTGTTCACTAGGAAAGATGAACCACAACAACAACAAAAAACAAGCCAAGCAATTAACTACAACTAGCTAATAGCCTAATAATCCCAGATAGCACACCACTGGCCAGTTAGCCATCCATGACTAGGAGGGAATTGGAGAAGGTGTGTTTTACTAGCACAACTGGTACATTTAAACACCGCCTTAAATTGTCCCCTTGCTGAAACTATTTTCTTGTCACTTTGTAAGTTGCTACCATCACCTCTATCGCCCCCGTTAGCATCTTATGTTCAACCACATCCGCAAAAAAGGGCATCTTCTTTCCGAAGAAATCTAATTTTCTTTGAGACACGCGACAACCTCTGCATGTGACGCCTGCACATCACCTCCACGTAGCCTTGGCAAACATTAGACATTCACGTAGTACATCGAACGACTCCAAGCCCATCAAGCCGCAAAACCGCGCTCCTTTCGCTCCAGAGATTGCTATCCAATGGAGGATGTGCTAGTTCTACGTTTCTTAACACGAAAAGCCTTCCGGTATGACATTATTTGTCGAAGGTAAACTTGGAAATAGTTGGTGCCTTGCTACTATACAGAGCTTATTTGTTTGGTTTTTAATTAAGAAATTTTTATGTTCTATATAGTTGTCACATTTGTTCTGTTCTTCATGGAACCAACATATACAGAAAAACAAGGTATGAAGATAAAGTGAAAGAACGCCAATTGCCACCAAACCAGGTACCACTTATGCTAAGTGACAAAGGTACCTGGAAAATATCAACAGCACCCCACTTTTGATGCAGCACATGACCTACAATGTCATGATTGTCTACAGACTGAAGCCTCTAAGTTTCCTTATCTGTAAGAATCAGCCAATTCAAATGGTAGATCAGATGATAAACTGGAAGACTCCAAATGTATTGCGTGAAACAATATATACACAATCTAACCAGCAAGGAGAAGTACAGTATATGATTAACAAATACTGAACCACAGAGACTGTAGCGCGTCAACAGGCGCAAATTAATTGTTTCAGCACTGCTCACAGAGCTCCTCAAATCTGGCCAAGCTGTAAGAAACACTTACTTTTGGGTTAAGGTATTTGTGAAAACAGGCAAAAGTAGAAGAAAATATGATATAACTGAACTAAGTGGCGAAAATAACATCATGGAAACGGACCTTTTAAGGAGAGGATTTGGGTTGTAAGGGAATAAATCCTTCTGATGAAGATCTTCCACTGTTTTCTTTAATGAAAGGAGACATACTTTAGCACTTAGGAAAAGCTGTTTTTTGCTCTTACTTTCCTTGTCACCAGAGGAACCTAACTTTGTGCGCTGAATTGAGCTACCAGTGAAACTGTTTATATTTTTCAAGGTTCTTTGCCGTTTACAAGTGAGTTTTTTTATGTGTGCCTCGTAAACTGAATCATCAATAAAAGCATTCCAGCAGTGGGACACCAGTCGTAAGCACCTGAGACAGAAATATCACATTAAGGAGCCTGTACATGTGTCTTTTGTGTAGTTTAAATGCATCAGAAAGTATGGAAGTTACTAACTGACCGTAATAGATACTGGGCACAATGCACACCTACATCTTTAGATATGAGATAATCAACAAGCACCAAATGATCATAGTGCAACTGCAGAATAAATACAATATAATTAACAGCATCATCGAAATATACATTATAGAGTCAAACATGAGACAAAATTTGGAAGACTTATAGAGAAATGACTTGTGTGTCAGCAAACGAGGAGTCCAAACTAACTCATTTCATAAGTCTCATTACAAATTCCCGAACAGTTCCTATGCTTGAAGATCAAATGAGAGAATCTTTGTATGCACTTTTGTGCAAACTGCAATGCATTCCTACAATCTGAAGCTATGGACCATCTGTAGTTTACTAATATCAAAAGTTTCACACTCCAACATCAAAAACCAATAGTGCTTAAGTTGGGTATGACAAATTAACAAGAGATGATTTACCTCTAGCTATAGTAGCAGATGTAAACTTATCTGCTACTATTATCTTGATGATATTAGGGCCTTAACTAATTAACTGTCTATTTATTTCATGAAGTGCAGTAACCAGAATTCCAGAGCTACAATAGTGAAGGAGGGCATCTCCTATCCTGTACTGCTTATACTGGAAGCTTGTTGCTACATCTTTACTTAAAAAACAGCATGAAACCATGCAGCCATGAAGTCACGCGCACAACCAATGAACAAGAACTGAATGACAAAATGCTGCTTTGTAGAGATCATTGATCATCTAGCAAAAAATGGTACTACCTCCGATCCATATTAGTGGGCACAACTTTGTCTAGATACACATGTATCTAGTCTAAATACTTAACTAGATACATATGAATTTAGACAAAGATATGCCCACTAATATGGATCAGAGGGAGTAGAATAAGACGTATAACATGTTGAATGACTCACCAATGAAAGCAATAGATGGAAAGTATGAACTGGTTCAAAAATGATGGAGAACAGTTTGGCACCAATCAGTTTAGAAGTCCATTTAGTATCCATGTTATCACTGCAAATTTGGACAAAAGCTGATAACTAAGATACCTACAGGCTACAGTCACCTTCAGTGAAATATTATATGGTATATCTTCTGCTTACATTGCCAACGAAATACGTGGAGCATCCAAAAGCTGTAAGAGAATGATGAATAATATATCGTCCTGCAGTATGAAGGAATATATGCTCAATACTATAAGAATTACTCAAACATGGGTAACATACGTTAACGCTAATAAAACAAAGCATCAAGAAGATAGAGCTTTCAGCGTTTAGCCTGAAGCCCTGAATTACAATTTACAAATTACAATGGACGGACAGGGTAGAGACTAGAGGAACCATAGGTGAAAAGGAAATATTAGCAATTCCCAGGTATAATCGGCATCATATCTCACTGATGCTCAAGATGTGCGCAACGCAGAAAGCAACTCTCTAGCAACAGGCACTAATATAGATTCCAATAGTCTATTGTACAGAAACAAACTACCCACAAAAGGTGATAACAAGCACTTAAGAAGACAAACTGAAGCAGAAATGCATGATAGCGAAGACATAAAGAAAACTGACCAACTAAAAAAGAAACTCATTTTTTACCAATCTGGAATTTAGAACAGAAGCATACCTCCTCCATATATAACTGCAGAAAGCATAGAACAATGTCTGTTGATGATTTTGAGTCCAAAATCTTGTCTAAGCAACAACTCTGAAACCAGTCTGAGATTTCTGATAAGCCAAAATAGTTGCAATGATCAGTGCAGCCTTGCACTTCATGACAAAATTCATCTGTCTTACATGAACATTGCAGTCTACTATCATTTCCACTGCAAGCCAAGGATATACAACAGCTAAGAAACAAATACATAGCCTGCCTTTGTAAGTGCCGACTAGATTTATCCTGAACCTGACCCAAACCTACAAAGCTCACCAAAAATGGGGATCCTTCTAAACAATTCTCCAGTTTAGCAATGTGTTGGTACATAGGTTCGTTAAGAAGATTCTGAAAGTGTTCTCGGATTAATTTCAGCAAACAAACAATATGCGAGCAATTCTTCTGCATATGAGGCTTAAGCCGCATCATTAGCATCTGCATTGAAAAGGCATAATTGGTGAGTGCTTGGTTACAATTGTTTCAGTTTCACAACAAAACTTGATCTGCACACTAATCAGCAAACAACTGCATTTTTTTAGTATTTGTTCATCATCACTACGGTACAGAAGCAATAGAAAAGTTCATGCAGGCACTGTGCGCTGATGTATGAATATTACCAGAATTTTGTGTTTATAATATTGAGAGAGACTTATAGGTATATCCTGTTGCTCTTGTAAGAAAGTCACTAATCTAGGAATGACATCTACAAGCTTCAAAAATATATCTTGTTGGCTCGTGTCTTCCATGTCACTTTGCTCAAATAAAGAGCACACGAGCTGGAGGAGACTGCCTGACACAATTCCAAACTGTGAATAATCTTTACTCAAACTATGTCGGTCATCCTTGGCAAGCCTTACAATTTTCCAGGCAATGAGGAGGCAACCAGGATCCCAAAGTAACTTCCGAATATGATGAATGGACAGGCATATGAAGTCATCTTTCAATCCAGAGTCACTTAGTTTCAGAAACTTCAGAATAGTGTGTAGTACTCGAAAGAGGCTAGTCATTATCAGCTTACTGCTATTGACACATCGTTGTTTAAGTACTGCCATAAAGCTTCTAATACTGGTGCTTGTAGTCGTTGTGTTGTTACTTATGCTTTCCAAAGCAGATAAACAACAAGTGGAGCCTTTTTCAGAACAATTGAGGGCATCAACTGTAGAATGATTATGAACGCATGTTGATACTGTATGCATAGCTGCCCAGACAAGCTCAACAAACTGAATCCAAACAGCTTCCTGTGAATACAGCAACAGAGACACAACAATCAATAAAACAAATCTATAAAGAGGTGTGTGCACCGTAAAAACTGTTATGGATGACAAGGAGAAGATCATGAGCAGCTTACAAACTTTATTAGGGAGTTAGAGATGGCCATCAAGATATTCCCAGCTGCGTGCTTAATATAATCACTACAGAAATGATGTAAGCCAACCTGATAAGGATTGGGGTAACATAGAAGTTTATTAGTAGCTTACTAGACACGATATACTGGGCCACTATAATATCAAAGAACGTAAAATAATAACACTAGCCAATATTCATTGCATGATTTTAAGAGGACGTGTACAAGAACAGTGAAAAACAGCAAAGCAAAAGGTTATACCAATCTGAGCCTATTGACAACACCACACATAGTTCTTCACATGCTAGATGCTAGATGGGGTGTCATTGGCATGAACAAGATGGACACATTAGAGATCATACAGGAAGCAACAAAATATTAATGCCAAATGGCCACTCTAAGAATAAAACAGTAAACTAGCCTGATGTGATGCCACCCCAAATTACCAATCTTAATACTAAAATAATAAAGGCCTCAAAATTCTATAATCTCTTCAGGTTAATTATTGGTGCAATGTTGGTGTTCAATGAACATTTTCATGTAGTTTTGACACGTTAACACTACGTACCAAATGATAAGATTGGATGCAAAGACCCAAAGTTGACTAGCATAAAGTTTCACCCTTACTCTTCTCCTCATGTCGAAAGCATACCTCAAGATTGCAAAAGCAGGAGGTTGCAGAAAAATGCAGCCAAATTCTACTATCAGAAAAAAAAAGTGTGCGCGTGATTTGGTTGTAATGCCTGATAAAAAAAGATATTCCAAAAAGGTACTACTGCCAAAAACCATTGGGCAAATTATGTGCATCGTAGGGCAGGTTGGTCCGGGTGGTGACCAGGCATGTCGATGATTATGGAAAGAACATGAGTCATGGATGACAGCATATGAGAGGTTCTTACCACTATGGAGGTAATATTGGCCAGACAGCTAAACCCGTCCTCAAAGTGTTGGCCAGGTGGCAGGCAGCAACTGTGAGCTTCTCCTGAGCAGGAAACAATCTCCAAAAGACAAGGGGGTGAAACATATAAATATGTATTATCTCTTAGTAACTTTGTACTAAACAAGGATGTTGAATAACAGTCCACATGATTTCTAAATCAGCAAAATATAAGAATAAGATACGAGAGAAGGGCATATGATATCAGTAAACTCAGAGTTAGATATGGTACAGAAGAAATCAATAAATATACACAAAACCTGTAGGTTTCAAGGACACCATGCTCAGCCCAGTTTTCAGTTCCAAGCGACTACTCACACTAGCAGTTGCATGATTAGCACACTCAAGCTGCTCCATGAGGACATCTTATAGTATCGATTACATTTATGAGCTACTCCGTACTAGTTACAGACTTACAGGTTTGGTATGTGAACTCTAATCCAGTAACCCCTAAAGCCAAACATGAGAGCAACTGCTAAATGGCTCAGGCAAATCCAACTAAAAACGACAGAAATAAACAGCCAACACATAAGTAACTGAAGCAATACCTGGTCCGATGCATCCACCTCGTCGTCTTCGTCGTCGTCGTCGTCATCCCATCCACGAATTGCCCTGTTTACCTAAGATAAGAAGAATCCCCAACAGTCATGGGAAGAACAGGAACAGAAAACGTAAAGCCGCGGTAGATCAAATCGAAGCTAGAGGATTACCCGGGAGAGCGCCAGGAGCAGGCGCCGCTCTTCCTCCCTCGTGAGCTCTGGCGGCCGCCGCGTCGCCGGCGGTTCGGGTTCCTGCAGGAGGGAGGACGCGGCGTGAGAGGCTCGACGGGAAGGCGGGGTTACCAGATACCAGCTCCCCGAGTTGCTTACGAGGTGGGGAAGGAGGGAGTCGGCGACGAGATCGCAGAGGCGCGCGAGGTGCTGCCTCTCCCGCCGCCGCGCCATTCCCTGGCTGTGGGTTTGATTCGAATCCATGCTCCGAACACCGAACTGAGCAGAGAGAGACACGCGGTGGCGTTCTCCAAGCATAAGCGTACTCTTCTTTTACCGCTTTGGCGAGCAGAATACGTGCGTATCTTCTTATTTTGTGAACTGTACGTGCTTGATAATACAGTTTATCTAAATAAAAGCCGAAAATACAAATGTCGCTTAATTTTGACTCATAAAAATCCAGTTTATTCACCACAAAAATGTACTGTCTGAAACTTAGGGATACACAGATATTGTCAGTTCCAAGTATATTTCTGCCGGGAACACTATTATGCATGAGAAAATTGGCTCATGAAATGACACGGCGAATTATACCACACAGGTTCATTGTTTCCCGAAAAGAAGTGACAGATTCATATAACAACCATGATTACAAACACTTTTCACACTTGAATCTGCTCAACAGACTAAAGATATCAGCTTCGTGACAAGGCAACAACATCAGGTTCATGGTTGATGATCGTTGCGCACTCTCGCCACACCTCACTTGCATAGATTTGTCACCAGCTAAACGAAATTCGGCTACAGGTAAACAAGACACTGAAACCAGTTCATACATGCCAAAATGAAGAGCTTACTCTACATTATTCAAACCAGCTCTGACAAATCGACACGCCGTAGTATATGACGAAACGCCAGCTAGTGCCTAGTAGGCTTAACGGAGTCGTGCTCTGGTCTACTCTGAATCTGATACAGAACTCTCACTGCCTGAATCTGAGCTGTTGCTGCTATCAACTTCTGCAGATGGAGACCGCTCTGCGAACTTCTTGGGACTAGGTTCAGAAGAGATCAGCTTGACATTAGCTCGTTTGATGCCTCGGCCTGCAGCCTCAAGGTTGGTTCTGGTACTGCCAGTGGTCACTGCCTGGTCAGAATATTGCGAAGAAGCCAAAGATACAGCAATTGGGACATCATTTCCAACATCCTGCTGAGCAATTGCCTCTGAGACTGGGGCTGATATTGCTTCCTCCAGGTCTTCAAGCTGAATATAAGAAATACAAAGATTTCATGAGTTCTGCACACAGTAATACTGTACTAGGTTCATGAGGAAAAAGCAAATAGGTAACACGGACGCAATATAACTTTTTACCTTCATCTCTAGTGCACTCAGTAATTTGTCAGAAAAATACTCTATATACTTGGCTGGAGAGCATGAGCCAACTTCAGTAGCAGATGCATTGGCCCTTTTCAGGCTCTCTACAAGTGACTTGCACAATGAAATAGCCTTTGCATCTCCAATCTTGGATTCCAACTTGAAGGCAAAACAAATCTGTAAGTTTCTAGGACTGAATTAAGGAAATCAAATTAACAATCAGAATCTGCAAGATATTAGCATTATCATGCTGAATTATACTTTGCTGATCAAAATTGATCGGTATGTGAAGATACATGTGTAAGATTTTAGTCAGCTCAAATTAACTGAAGCATAGATGGATGATACAACGAAAAGGGCATCTTCAGGTTTTATACAGCTAAATTATCAAGTCAACTGACTAAAATGTACCCCTAAAACCTGGAGTCACACTCCTAGGAGGATTCTAGAAACTGCAGTACCTGGGTTGCAAGTATGATATGCCACTACATGACAGACAATTAATTGCAGTACTTGGGTTGCAAGTATGCTATGCCACTACATGACAGACAATTAATGTTCCTACCATAAGGATACAGATCAAAAATATGACGATGGTCAGGCTCAACCAAATGCTTCAAGATGGCTAAAGCTTTGAAGCAGGCACTGAGAGAGTAGTCTATGTCTTCTGCAAGAAAATGGGTGCCATAAGCATCAAGACCGTTAACCAATTAAATGCTGGCGGAACTAAGATAAGTGAGACTACCTGCTTCCATAGAGACGTCAGAAAGAACAGCAAAGATTTCCACTTTCTCCATAGTGCTGTCAGGACTCTTCTCAAGTATAGACTTTGCAATATGCAACATCCTCCATGCCAGATCCAAATCTGACAAAGTATGTTACCAAAATATCACTATCATCTTTCCATTTGAGTTTTTCTCTAACCAATGGCTATATCAGCATTTAGCATGACAAGAAGAAATGCACATCGTCAGCAGTCATGAACAGATGAAGAGACGAGGTCACAAATCATAATCAGCAACGTTATCAAGTAGTAACTACGTATAGAGAATAACAATGGTGTTCAGATTATTGGAATGTATGAGACTATTGGGTAGACATACCTTTTGAGTATCTGGTATCATTTTGCATGGTTGTACTCGCCGTCTCGAGTAGAGTCAAAGCACATCCAAATTGGAAATATGTGCTGACACACTCTGGAGAAAGTTTACCATGATGTGCCACCCTAGGTGATAGATACAAAGGCATAAGGCCATGAAAGGTAACGTTATCTGAGATAGAACATGAAAATCAGAAGTAACTACCACAATATTTCAGGAAGAAGGTGCTAATTATGTCCACAGTTGATTAGTAACTTTTGCAAGTTGTAATAGCACTAGCGCTTATAGTTACAGATCATGAAGTGTCATTGTCGCACATGAATAAGGTGCACTCCAACAAAATATTCATAGCCAGAGAAACGTATCGACATTTTTCAAATAGAGTAACACCTATCCCTGAAGTAAATATACTTTGGTTTAATGCTCATCGCAATTAACACATGACGACAACAAAGGAAGGCCACCAAGTCCTAGCTCCAACTGTTGTCACATAACCACCTTGCCCTGGTATGTATAACATCCTAAACCCAACTAAATTCATCTCTGAAATGACATAAGTCAAAAGCGCAAAGCAACTCATCACATAATTGGAGGCTTGTAACCAACAATCAGCAAGGCTTTCCAGTAATAGCACCAGGTGGAAGGAAGAAGAACCTTCACCTGATCTTGAGGGCACGCCGGAGGCAATCTACCGTACAGATGAAGTCCCCATCCTCAGTGGCTTTGGACCCCTCGTCAAAAAGTTCCTGGGCAGCTTTCTCCATCTGGCGTTCCTCCTCCTCGTCCCACTCCTTCTTTGTGCTCACTTCCTCCCATCCGTGCCCCTCCTCCCCATTCCCCTGCTCATCGCCCACCTGCCCGCTTGAGTGTGGCAGCAGAGAGCCATGGTCCTTTTCTCGGTCTGGCTCGACATTCTCAGAGGAGGAGGCCATGGTTGATGGCAGCGTTCTGGGCCCAGCTTGATCTGAAAATAATAACAGTATGTATGGGATTGCTATTTCCAATATACACTTGTTTTTGAGTGGGGAAGGATGAAACTCATTCTTGAGAAAAAAATAGCCCACACTTTCGTGTCGTTAACAATATTACTTGGAGTTACCGAATGATTCAAATAATGCAGGAAATCAAATATATACAAAGCTTATACAGGTCTGAAAATGGAAGCACCTGGAGTGTAGAAGCTCATGTAGGGAATGAGAGTGAAACCGGCAATGATGCTGAAACGGTTGATGAATATCTTCTTGACTCGGCCTGACTTAAGCTCAACCGTGAAGATGCAACTGCCATCGCTGTCCCTGAGGTAAAAGGCACCAGGTCCATCCGCAAAGTCAAACACATCGAGGGAGTGAGAGGGGAGCAGCCGGTCCTCAAGCTCGATGACTCTGCGTTGCGTCCATGCCACGGCTCCATCAGGACCAGTATCCAGCGAATACAAGCAAAGCTCAGATCGCTCCATCATTGCGCATCCAAGCACGCCTTCCTTAATTTTCATGAGGACATAATATTCGCTTGCGGCCATGGGCGCGTCAATCACTGATAGTTGGCGGCTGAACAAGTCGTAGCGCAGAATTCTGTTTTCAACGCAGGCGAAGTAGAGCGCGTTTCCCACAAGGGCTTTGGTGGTACATCTGAGGATTTCGACGTGCTCAGCAGAGATAGTGGCAACGGGGCTCCAGGCACGAGTCTGTGAAGAGTAGACGGAGGCGTAGGCGAGGTTCCCGTGGTCAACGTTGGCGACGTAGGCCACGGTGAAGGGACGGCCACGGCAGCCGAGGTGGTCGACGGCGTTGGCGGCGCACATCACCATCGCGTTGTCGTACATGACCTTGGCGCCGAACTCCGGAGGTGGAAATTCCCACTGGCGGCGGGCGACGGGGTCCCAGACGATGAAGCTCACGGGGGGCTCATTGTTCGTGAAGCCAGGGGTTCTCAGGAGGACGAGGCCGTGGCGGGAGTCGAGCACGAAGAGCTCACGGGGGTCGGGATGGATCGGCGGGAGGGGGGAGTTGGAGGACGAGGGAGCGAACCAGCAGCCGAACGCGTGATGGATCTCGAAGAAGCCAAGCAAGGGCGGCGTCCGGTGGAACTTGCGGTAGCGGCTGGCGAAGCCGGGGCTGGTGAGGAGGATGCTCCATGGCTTGCAGACGCAGGAGGCGCGGAAGAGGCGCCCGGGGTCGTCCGGCGGGATGCGGAGGAGGATCTCCTCGATGAGATCGATGGGAAGCATGGTGGCCGGCCGGTGGGGAAATGCTGAGGACGATCCGGGGATGGGGCGGCTGGGGTTCTGACACCTAGGTCCACCGAGGCCGTTTTCTAGAATGTGGTTGCACTCGGGCCGCAAACAGAGGCCCAAAAAAGCCTATGCGCCCAGCTTGGCAAGACCAAATGGGCCCAAACCACGAATGCTGAGCACCCTTGGCGGCAACCCACAAATCCTTACAAGTCCCCCAGATTTGGCGCTGCGTCCGTCTGCCCGAAACTTTCCCCATTTCCTTGGCCCTCCTCCCGCTCCCCACCCCACCCGCAGCCTCCGGCGCCCACAGGGGACGAAACCGACGCGCGCCGCCGCCGCCCATGGACTCCTCCCCGGACAACGTCGTGGCGCCGGGGGACGAGCGCCAAGACCCGCTTCCCCCGAACCCTACCGAGGAGAAGGCGGCGGGCGGCGAGGAGAAGGAGGAGGAGAAAACCCTAGAGCGGGCGGAGGAGCTGTTCGACAAGGGTTCCAAGGCCATCGAGGAGGGGGACTTCGTCGAAGCCGTCGACTGCCTCAGCCGCGCCCTCGAGATCAGGTTAGGGTTCCGAGCGCCCTCCGCCCCTGCTCCTATCCCGGCCCAAAATCCCGTGCCGATCTGAGTTCCATTTAGTTCATGCCTCGTCCGGATTAGTTTAATTTATCCGAGGGTATAGGTCCGTCGAGCCTTTGGCGTGTGTAGTTTGGTGGGTGGGTTTAGCAGGGTTTAAGAGGTTATACATCGAGGTGGTCACCAGTTGTGGTGCTTACGGTTGGTGTGTTCAGTGGGGTAGCGCGATGGTGTTAGTATATGTCTGGTCATTTCAATAGCCTACTGTTATTTCATAGCAACACTATGGATTTGTCCATTTTCTTTGGGTGTGATGTGTCATATGGGAGTTGTGAGCATCAAATTGAAGTGTGCCAATTGCGGGTACTGTCGGGTGCTTCTAACTACCAATTGCATTCACAAACTGTAAAGGCAATCAACATTGCACATGTTTAGCACCTAACGACAAGATGCACGTACTTGAAACATGTCCTGTACATTCAGTTTATATTTACAGTGCTTTGTGTGACTTGGAGAACTCGTGCTCCAGATTTGTCCTGTTGTTATTGGTTTGGCCTGAGGCTTCTTCTGTGCTGGCTATTGGTGCTTGATATGTGTACTGATGAGCATAAAATCTAGATACAATTACGTGAGTCATACGGAGTAGGTGTTATCCGAGAAATGTGTATATGCCTCTCAGTATTGGCTGTTTTACAGATGGTTATCCTATCTGTGCAAGTGCCAGTCATTTGTTATAAAAGTCAACCAACAGGGAGCATAGTCATCACTTTGTGTTATCAAAATTGTTGATGGAACCATAAACCATTGTGGTGGTTAGTTCTGATTAGTCTGTTTTATCTCAGATTGCATCACCTTTCATGTTCTTATGTTAGAAGTTATAACCTTAATACCTTACCAACGTTCCACTGAAAAATATACACCTTTGTTGTCACCAGGGCTGAACGATATGGAGAACTTGCTCCAGAGTGTGCTAGCACGTATTACAAATATGGATGTGCCCTGTTATACAAATCGCAAGAGGAGACTGATCCTTTGGGTAATGTTCCCAAGAGTGCACCAGATGAAGAATCAGTGAAGAGCACAACCAATAAAGATAATGGAAACTCAAAGGCATCCAGCAGCAACATTGAGGATGCTCCATCTTCGGAGAAAGGTGGTTTTGAAGAAGGTGTGTGTTGTTGTCCCTTTGCTCCATAGATTCTCATACAGTTATGCACTTGAAGACGGACATTAATCTGTATTTATATATATAATTGATAACAGTATTGTTATTATAAAGCCTTTTATGTTCCCTCATGCCTGCTGAAGGGTGTACACAATAGTCAACTGCTAATTAGTAGCGCGCTCCTGCATTGATGGTCTTATTTGGAGCTAGGAAGTTGTTCGAAAATTGAAATTATTTCTTAGTTCTCAAATTCTATTGGAGACCACTTTATCAAAGTATTCATTTAAACCTTTTTAAGCCAAAAAACATATAGATAGCAGATAATTACAGGAAAAATAGACTTTGATTGCTTAAACAAAAGTTGTTATGGATCAATCACATCTTGAGTGATTGTCTGACTGCCTGGCGCCTGCAGTTAGATTCAGCTATTTCCCTTCTAGTTTATATATTTATTTCTGCCACTGTTGCTCGTACGCACGGAATGACAATGCCAAATTAAACTGATATGGATCCATGAACGCTGCTATCGTTATATTGTTTTGCAATTAGCTGTTACTAGTGCACTTGCATGGTCTCGGTTTTCCCTATTTTTGCAATTATGTGATGCATAAGTTTTGTAACATGTGACTAATTGTCATCTCCATTTCTATGAGAATCCTAATTATTTACCCATGAATATAGTTATCAACGATGATCACATTATAGATTATACCAATTAGTTCCAATCATTACTTAGTTATATGCATGTTGTTGCTTACTTTTGCTGCTTCTTGTTTTCCTTTTACGAGTACTCATGCTAGAATAATTTATGGTGATGTTCCCTGTGCTTTTCATCCTGCCATGATAAAAACTGACATAGTCATTAATTAGGTGAAAACTCAAATGGGAAAGATCAGGAGGACGTGGATGGTGACAGTGACAAGGATGGTGATGAGATGGGAGGAGATGAAGACGAATCTGATTTGGATCTAGCATGGAAAATGTTAGATATTGCAAGGGCAATAGTGGAGAAGAACCCAGAGAACACTTTGGAGAAAGTAAAAATATTTTCTGCTCTAGCTGAAGTCTCCATGGAAAGAGGTATTCTTTGTCATCTTATTTACTCGTGCCAGAAAATGGTGTTCAGTCTTGATACTCGTGGCCCTACATTTGTTTGCAGAGGACATAGACAACTCACTTGGTGACTACTTCAAAGCTTTGGCCATCTTGGAACATTTGGTTGAACCTGATCATCGTCGAATTGTTGAGCTGTATCCTACTTGTGGTAATAGTAATGTCAATGTCTGCCATATAGTAGTATGAAATATCATAATTTGCCACACAGGTGATGTATTGCTTGTCTCCTGAGGGTGTATCTCTGGGGTTTTAGTGGTGCATTGTGGTTAGGTTCAAGATTTATGTGCCGAATTTATCCTTTTTATTTTATCAACTCAGGAATGATATAGGTAATTTTACTTAATTGAAAACTTTTTTTCGGGTACTTTTCACTTGCTTGCCCATGCTAGTGTAATGTGGCTATGAATCGTGACGAGGAAAATGTTAGTTATATTATGCTGGTATCTTGTAGACTGTTTTTGTTGCTCTTTCTTTGCTAGTTTCCTTAATTCAGTCGTAGAAACTTCCGCATCTCTTTGGTCTATGAGTTGGCATCTAAGATTGGAGAGGCCATCCCATATTGTGCAAAAGCCGTTTCATTATGCAAGTCACGTTTACAGAACCTGAAAAATGTGAAAGAAAATTTGTTGGCTGATGGAGGTGAGAGTGCATCTGCTGATGGAGACTCAAAAAAATCTTCTGTAGAGGATGAGATGGAGGTTGTTACTGGCATATTGCCTGACCTTGAGAAGAAGGTAAATAAATTCGATATAGTTCATGTTGTCAACTTCATTTTCATCTTCAACCTATTGCTGTATGAGTCAATATGTTTTTTCTTGATTACAATGAGAATAAGATCTCTGAACTCTTCTGATTCAGCTTGAAGACCTGGAGCAAGCAATGGCAACCCCAAGCTCTCAAATAGAGGAGATTATGAGGAGCATTGCCGCAAAGGCAGGGTCTATCCAGAATGCTGCCAATGCCGTGCCAAGAGCTGCATCTTTGACTTCTTCACAAATGGCCGGAGTAAACAATGGCTTTGATTCCCCAACTATGTCTACAGCAGCAACATCCGGAAGCACTGGAAGTACTGTTACCGACCTCGGGTTGTAGGCAGAGGTGTCAAGCGAGCTAATATCAAGCCTATTTCTGCTGAACCTTGTCCGAAGAGACTTGCTGCAGATGATTCACCGTCTGTGAAAGGTGACGGCAGCATCAACTCGGACGCTCACCCTATGGCGCAAGATGGCGAGGGTTCTGTGTCAAAGTAGAAGATCACATTTTCTTTCACCCTACCTCGTGTTAGTAACTTAATGCAAACTTGTCCGATCCGTTAAAATGCTAAGGGATTGCAGGAACTGTCGACTCTTTCAGAGCTCTTGTCTTGCAGTAGCTTGAACCGGTGATATGTTTATCAAGCGTGACGTTTGTTTGTGTGATATGTGCTTTTCAAATGCCTGTTCTCCATCTATTGCCGCTGGTTTTTAGTTACTCTCTAATTCCAAGTTATTGTTGCCTGTCATCATCTTTTGTGCTGCAGCTGAGGAAGGCTATCTTGGCAACTGTGGTAATTTAGTCTGTTGTGTAACGAATAATTTTACACTTCACATGCATCCCTCGAAGTTGAGCCACAACGAGTGTTGCGTACCTTGCGTAGCCAGCAAGGTGTAACTACAAACTATCATCACACTGCTGTCAAGCAGCTACTGTCTTCATCGGACATTGTCAGACATATTTTGTTAACAAAGATAAAAATGTGGGTCTACCCTCTGCATGTGGTCGGGGACGTGGATGCCAACGAAGCTTGCGGGTTGGACCCAACGCGGAGTCATTGAGCTCGGCGTTGCTCCCTACTCATGTCCTCTCAACTACACAGAGTGATTGGCTTTGCAGAGGGAGCCGGCTTCGTTTGTCCACGGGCAAATGTTAGTGTCTTGAGTGTATCTATGCTCTTATCCTTCCCTACATGAACTTGTACACTCGGTGCGTACTAGCCCCACTATGATCCTTAATCTGTTGTTTGGTTTCTCCATAGTCTCGTAAACCCGTAATCTTTACTACTCCCTCCGTTTCATAATTCTTGTCATGGTTTTGGTACAAATTTGAACTAAAACCACGATACGAATTATGGAACGGAGGTAGTGTTGAATTTTACTATTAAGTTTTGATAGGTGTTGATCGTCGGTTTATATATCTTTATTAGTAAATGAGAATTAATGATGATGAGTCGCTCAACACTCAGCCCCCATCAATCAGACAAATCCAGATTGTCTGATCATCCGATCTCACACAGGTTATACAATAAAAAAATGAAAGCTTAAAAAAGCACCATATATGCTCAACACCCAGCCCTCATCAATCAGAAAAATCCAGACTTTCTGATCATCCGATCACACACAGGTTATACAATAAAAAATGAAAGCTTAAAAAGCACCATATCTACAAAGCCAAAAATTAGGGATTACAAGCTAAGTGTTGCGTGTTGCTACGAATCTTTTCTCAAATATTGCTTTCAACTACTGTATGTCTTCACAATAATGTTATTGCACATATGCAAAGAATATGACGTGTTAAATAAAGGTGTGTCTCTCTTCCTCCTCTCCCTCATACTACTGTACTACGGATTTCGTCTTTGACCTTATCGCTACCATGTTAAATCACGTTTGCGTGGGAAGACTCCCCACTCAGCATGCACAACCAGATAGATCATAGTCTGATCAATCGGATTCCTTGGCACTTAGGAGAAGTGGTTTCTTGAGCAGATAACAAAGGCAGGGCCAAGAATTAGCTGTAGTACATGGATCCATGTCTTGGCGGAAAAAAAAAGATAGAAACCCTTGTATTTTTTTTTTGAAATTGATACAAACCCTTGTATTGGGCTTGTGTGGGAGAAGAGAAGACAATGTTCTTGTCTTAGCTTTTCATTTATTGCGAACTAAACTGATTATTGTAAATGGGCCTTTCAAAGTAAGCCACATCGAATGAATATGAGTTTTTTAGATGCTCGTCGTAAAAACATATTTACCGGATATTATTTATGCATGCGTATATCTCCAATAGTAGTAGCAATCTATGGATGCTTGCCCAATTTACAATTATCAAAACCATATATAAACGTCCATTCTTTACTACTAAGTAGTTTCTAAGCAGTTGGCCGCTTACCCTAATTGTTCTTGCTCATGGTGAAAAAATGTTGGTCAGAGATAATCAATCTTACTAAGTTCCACTTCTAGGCAGACCGTCAATATCTATCTGAAGGTAGAAGAAGCAGTTTAAAATAAAATCAGTACCTTTATTCTCCCTTTCTAATTTGTTTTAAGATGTTATTTTTCTTATTTGTGTAGATAAAGTATGTGGGCAACATCTTATTTTACAAACCAAAATGTGTCAGATGCCTTGGCCGATAAAGCTAGATTAGCCTGTAAATTCCCCACGACAATCATGATTCTTGTTTTTACCTACCATAAGGATTTAGGGCGTTCACCATTTAAATTTTCTCATCAGTAATTTCCTTGGACAAATGGCGCCCGCTTACAATTTTGGCTTGAGCCGCGCGACCCAAACCATGACCGCTGATATAACATGTAGTACATTTGTGGGAGAGGCAACTAGCCAATTATCGTGAGAGAATTAAATGCAACTGTGCCTTAGATGGGGGATGTTTTGGGACAATTTTTTATGAGATTATGCCTTATAAATTAGGACGGAAGAAGTACAAAACATGCAGTTTTTTTTAAGGTTGATGCATTTCATTATGGGACACTTTTATCGTGCCAGAGAATAAAGATTGTGTTGGTAGTTTTTGTAATTTTTCAAAAGTATGACACCACCACACAACGCCAACTCCATTTCAATCTACTTGGTTGTTGTGGAACAGGATTTTTCTAGCGTGCAACAAATTTGTTTGTGAAGGGTAATTAAATTAGGCATGTTTCATTTCCCATATAATTGGAGTTTTTCGTTAGGAAAGGATAAAATGTAGTCCCTTTAATTGGACATCTAATACTCTGATTTTTGGATATGTGTTGTTTTTAACTTACTGTTTTGGTTAGAAATCATTTGTGAGATCTGATGCTCATAACACTTTTCATATGTGTATGACGATTAACGTTGAGTATTGAGTGTCGTACCACCATCATCAACTCTCATTTAATCATTTAACTAGTTGAGTGCCCGTGCGTTGCTACGGCTGAGCCAAGTTTTTTTCCTCCCGGCACATGACGATGTAACACACGTGCACATTGTGGTGTGTAGAATAAAAAGTCACATGGTATTCCAAAGTATTAAGATTCAACTTTGCTTGCATCGCCGTGGTTGTATTCAAATTCAATTTTACAAATTCAACCTCAGATTTCCAAATCATTACAAATCCTAATCCGCGCGCACGCACCTCCCATCGTGTCCTACCTCCGATCTCCATCGGTCCTCCCCGCAGGCTGCAGCCTCCCAGGTCCTCCCGCAGTCCTCGCGCCAGTTCCTCCGCGCCAGGTCTTCTCGCCGTCCTCCCACTCCAGCGACAGAGACGCCCAGCAGTTCGGCGTGCTGAATCTCGCGAAGGGGGCCCCTCGTCCTTGAAGCGCGCAAAGCTCCTTAGCGAGGGTGTCCGATCCTTCCTCGCTGGCACTCTTCCTCAACTTCGCCGCCGTACCGCGGCCCGTCCTTCTTGACGCCGGTGACCGCGCGCAGCGCTCCTCAGCTAGGGCATTTGAGCCTTCCTCGCCGCCGTCTGCAGCTCCCTTCGCCGCTCCGTCTGTGGACGAGGAGGACGTAGCTCTTGCGTGCCTGGGAACAATTGAGTTCTGTTTTCAAAGAACCACATGCAATTTTGAAAAATTGTAACCTGTCAGGATTAATCTAATCTGAAGAACAAATTTGAACTCTTCTGAATCTCTGAAAACAATTGCACGACCTTGAAAATGACAGCATTTGAAGCTCTGAAAACTCTGAAGATGACAGTACTCTAAATCACGTGCAATTATGGTTGTGGATGTGCAATTCTGGTTGTGGGTGCAGTTCTGACTATTCTGGCAAAATTTGCATCTCCTGATGGCTTTTATCAAGATCATTGTGTTCAAGCTAATAAATTATCCAGAATGTTCAACCACGAGCATGTGTGATCCCTGGGGTGATGTTGTTGATTTCCATTGGTTTTTCTGTTCAAAGAAGGGGTGGAAGCAAGCTCAATATTCCTCAAACTTACAACTGGCTTATAACTTGTCATGTTATAATAACCTCAAGTACTGGAGTATATATTTGCAGGTTTTTGAATCCAGTAAAATGACATGTAACCTGTAACCTCCAGTTTAGCAAGTAGACATCCAAACGGCAGCTCCAGCACGGTCTCGCCGGCAGCTCCAGTTTGACGATGAGAGTTTCAGCTCATCTCAGCTTGTCGCCACTGAAAAAATAAATTAATGTTTCAGTGTAGTCTAATGGTCTACACTAAAATTCAGCAAGTGTAGATAAAATCAGGAGTAAGATTCAGGGACAGTAAGTCTTGCTAAAATACCACATGGTTCAGCAAGTGTATATACCACATGGTCTTGCTAAAAGCTCAACCCCTTAGCCTCATCTTTTCCTCTCTCACTCATACATACTCCCTTGCTACCATGTCTAGGAGAAGATTGCTGTGATGGACCTATAGTAGAACAATAAGTTGCAACTTAAACCTGCACTAAGATTAAGCGTGATCTTTTCTAATGTCGTTTTCACAACGGACAAGGAGAAAGGATTATATTCAGCGGTAACTAAATTTCACCCTTGAAGCATAACAGGATGCAGTGAGGCAAAATACAAATTTGATGCAGTGAGGCAAAATACAAATTTGATGCTTGAAGCGTAACAGAAAAGATCACGCCAGCCAACCCTAATTTGATGCAGTGAGGCAAAATTCTTGCAGGCCAAATACAAATTTAACCTAACACGACATAATTGTAATTATTAAGACAGGCCACTCCTGACCGAATCTTGAAGCGTAACAGGATCACATGGAAACAATTTCCAACGAGCTGCATCGTGAATCGAAAATACCTGATCGGAATCAACTCACCTCTGACCTTGTTGCAGAAGGGGCATGCGTGCTACTGGTACAGCACGACGTTCTACGGCAGCATATCCGCGGGCAGGCGCTCCTTGGCTTGCACCTCGGCCGCTGCCACCGTGGCAAAAGTCAGGAGAAGGAGACCGTGACGCCGGAGCCAGCGGCAGGGATTGCCCAAGCGGCCGCTCCCCACGGCCGCGGCGGGGGATGCCGTGGAGCGCGCGTGCGGAGAGGAGCAGCGATGGGGAGGCGAGGGTGTGCGCTGCGCGAAGCGCACTCATCGTGGCGGGTAGGGTTCGGCGACAGGGAAGGGGATGACTTACGAAGATGGAGAGGACGGGTAGAGCGGCGTCAATGGCGACCTCACGGCGGCGTCGTACGGATGGGCGGGTAGCCGCCGGAGGTGGGCGTGGGCACATCCATGGCGACCTCAAGGCGGATGCGTGGGCGTTTAACTCGTCGGAGGCAGGCACATGAGCGCGGCGCCGGTGGCGGCGTTGTGCGGATGGACGGGTAACGTGTCCGAGGTGGGCGCGGGCTCATCCATGGCGACCTCAAGGCGGAGTCCGTGAGCGAGAATCACGTCGGATGCGCGGGAAGCGTCAGTGGCTACATCGATGAGGAGGAGTCCGGCGACCTCGGGGCTGGGGAGCCGTCGCGCCCTGGTCTAGCGCCGCCGCCGCCACGCTCGCACAAAGAGGATAGAGGGATACGGGGAAGGGTTTTCTTTCACAAGCGAAAGAGAAAGGTTAGCGGGCCGGTGACTTTTTCTGGCCCATATATTCGCGAGAGAAAACCTGGAGGGCAGAATCGGGAGGCAGAAAAATTCTGCCATGGGTTACACCATCACCAACTCCCATTTAATAGTAAAGATAGTAAAGAGCTGCGTGGTGAGCACAAAGCGAACTACAGGTAGGTAAGGAGAGCTCGAGAGCACCGCCGCCGGTCGCACGGCCTCGCCGCCCCCCTCGCGCCGGCCGCCACTCCGGCCCCGGTGCCACCATGGTGTCGTCCTCTGGTTCTCCACCAGGTTTCTCTCGGCGTTGGGTGCGTGCCTCGAGCCCAGCCTCGGTGACCTCGGCGGCTGGGAGGCACAACGACCACGTCTCCGGCATGGGTCTCTCCGACGACTCGGCGCAGTCCGGGAGCGTGGAGGAAGTTCAGCAGACGGTGGCGCCCCAGGCTGCTCAGCCTGGGCAGGTCTAGGACCGGCTGGCGTGGGTGGAGCCGAGGCCTTCCCGCCGGTCCATGTGGCGCCGCCGCAAGAGCCGCCAGGAGGAGGCGGGGCCGTCGCGCTGGGTCCCGCCGGACATGGAAGGAAGGTGTTTCAACTGCCTCAGGGAGGGCCACTTCAAGTGGGAGTGCACCTACGAGCAGGTGTGTCTCCGGTGCGGCGTTGAGGGCCATGCGGCGAAGGAGTGCGTCAGGCCGCGTAGCCCCCCGTCGGAGGACGAGCTTCGACGGCAAGCCCTGGCTAAGCGTGCTCATTTGGAATAGGCCGGCCCGCAGCGCCCCTTACGCGCCGCGCGCTGGCTTGGAGCGAACGCCCACACCGCCGCCCCCACCACCACCGGCGCCGAGGCAGAACTAGGGGTGGCAGCAGGAGCAGTGGCCGCCGCTCCGTCCCACACCCACCCTGGGCGCTCTTGGGGCGAGCACGCTGGATGATGTTCACGTGCCGCTGTGTGTTGTCCGTCGTTCGAGCACCATTACGGAGTTGGAGCGGAGGCTCCGCCTCGCCATGGTTGCACGCGTGGGCGGGAACAGGCCGGCCGTTTCGTGTGAGCAAGTGTTGCAGAGCCTGGAGGCTATGGCGGAGGTGTCGCGGGACGAGGTCTCCGTGCATCCGTATCGCCCAGAGGATTTCCTGGTGGTCTTTCGTACGGCGGAGTGCAGGAACAGAGTAGCGGCGCTGCCGTTCCTCGAGTTCGGAGGGTTCTCTCTGTTCTTCTGGCCATGGAACCGTCAGGCGCAAGCTACCCAGGTGAATATGTGATCCAAGGTTCATCTTGTGGTGGAAGGAGTTCCGCCGCATGCATGGGACGCGGAGGTGATTGAAGAGCTGTTGGGTACGGGATGCGTGGTACAGGAGATTGCGCCGGAGACTGCGTCGCGCGCTGATCTGTCTCTGTTCAAGGTCTCTGCTTGGACATCGAGTTTGGAGGATGTTCCGGTGGCCAAGACGATGGTGATCCCGGAGCCCGCTTACCAGGAGGACGACACGCCGTCGCCGGCGCTGGAGTTCTCCGACGAGTCGCGCAGCCCGCGGAGGCCGAGGCAGCCGGAGCAGGTGGCGATGCTGAGGTACAAGGTCCTTGTGCATCTGACACAGGTCGAGGAGGATGCCAGCATGGAGGAACGCTGGCGGTGGCCGCGCTCTGATGGGAGTGGGCAGAGCGGTCTGCCGGACCCTGGTTCCGACGACGGCGGTGCACGGCGGTCCACGCGCTCGCTGCCATGGAGTTTGGGCGCGCCTGATGCTCGTGCCGGCGCGGGCGCCGGCGGCGGGTCGCGTGCGGGTGGCGGCGGCGGGGCGCACCAGAGCGGTACGCATCGTGGACACGTGGCGCTTGCGGCACGGTCGCATTGGAAGTTGCCAGCGATGGAGGGCCGCGATCGGCTGCGGATACAGCCAGCGCCACGTCAGGGGGCTTTAGATTCCTGCCCGTTGGTGGCTAGGGCAGCGGTCCGGGTTGCTAGTGGGTCTGCAAAAGCGGTCGCTGATCCCATCCCCTGCAGACTGGACCAGGTCAAAAGGAAGTTTCTGCAGCGGTTTTGAACGTTGGAGCCATTGAGGTGCGGACAACTGTCGATACAGTGGATGACACTGGAAGGAAGTTGGCGGCGCAGCCCACGTTGCCTGTTGTTCAGCCAATCGACGCGCAAGCTTTAGAGAAAGCAGCAGGCCCGAGTCTCTCCGTCCTTGAGCAGCCAATCGCAGCGCAAGCTTTGGAGAAAGCAGCAGACCCGAGTCCGTCCGTCCTTGAGCAGTCATTTACAGGAGGTAAGATGGCAACTGCTGCTTGCTCTTCCGAGGACGATACGCTGGTGGACACCCAGGTGGATTTGTCTGCAGTGTCTGGGGATGCGACAACGGAGGATGCCACTGTGCGTTCGGGTGCGGGGCCCCATGTGCAGGGGGGACGGCAACAAAATACTGCTGTGTCTCACTGAGTGGTGGGGGCACCGAGGCTAGTGTTGGCTCATCTGACCTTGGGCCGGCCCAGGAACCTGCCAACTTGGGCGCGGTCTTGCCGCCTGCTCCCCCGGCTGGGCTGGCTGTCGGACAGGCAGAAGGCCGAGAGGAGGAGCCTACTGCAGAGGATGGCATGACACCATCAGAGCAAGAGGCAATTGCTCGCATGAAAGCCTTCTGCTCAAGCATCTTGAAGACGCTGGCGCCGCCTCTGCTGAAGGAGATCGAATCAATGACCAAGCTGCGGGCTGAAGCCGAGCCTTTCACGCCCAAGCGGATCACCAGGAGTGCTGTAGCAGCATCGGGAGTCAAGACAGACACAAGATCGAAGAAGGCCAATGCAGCCGAGTCGACTCTGCTCAAAACCCTCGGAATTACACCCGAAAATCTGACGGTGGAGGATGCACACCTGGAGGAGTTCCGGACCTTCTTCGACTCGCCGATGGGCGAGCCACAACTGAGAGCGGTCGCCGCCATCTTTGGCAAGGTGCTGCCAACCACTTTTGAGTTGGAGACTGATGTCTACGCACGCTTCTATTCTTGTAGACAGTGTTGGGCCTCCAAGAGCAGAGGTTTGTAGAACAGCAGCAAGTTTCCCTTAAGTGAATCACCCAAGGTTTATCGAACTCAGGGAGGTAGAGGTCAAAGATATCCCTCTCAAGCAACCCTGCAATTAAGATACAAGAAGTCTCTTGTGTCCCCAACACACCTAATACACTTGTCAGATGTATAGGTGCACTAGTTCGGCGAAGAGATAGTGAAATACAAGTAATATGGATGATTATAAGTAGTAATTGCAATCTGAAATAAAAATGGCAGCAAGCAAACATGTAGCAGAACTTGTTGTAAACGGTGTTTCAATGCTTAGAAACAAGGCCTAGGGATCATACTTTCACTAGTGGACACTCTCAACAATGATCTCATAACTGAATAAATAAAAGCTACTCTTAAACACTCTCTTGTTGGATAACAAACACCATTCATTGTGTAGGGCTACAAAAGCACACCTCAAGCCGGAGTAAACAAGCGCCACAACGTCATAAAGGAGTCACACACGGTGCACACACTGTCACCTTTACACCGTGGAGAGTACCGGAGTTCATATTAAAGTAACCTATAGAGTGCATAATAGATAAAGAGTAACATCTACATATTCAACTAGATTAGCACAACTGAACACAAGTAAATACTACTCGGGATTATTCTCCTTCTTGATGAAGCAAGAGTACTATGCGTAGGGCTGCAAAAGCACACCTCAAAGTCTGAGTAAACAAACACCACAATTCCCAAGAATAAGCCATGATAAATGTCTAAATTATTCATAGAGTCACACAAGTACCCACACTGTCACCTTGATACCGTGTTGTCACAATGACTCCAGAAACTAGACAAAATCACTTGAGTAGCATAAACATTATTAATGTATTCAGCGATACTAGCAATACACATGATCACACCATGGGAGAGAGAGATGAACCACATAGCTACCGGTAGAGCCCTCAGCCTCGGGGGAGAACTACTCCCTCCTCATCATGGGAGTCAGCAGCGGCGATGAAGATGGCGGAGTCGATGGAGATGACTCCGGGGGCAATTCCCCGTCCCGGCGGCGTGCCGGAACAGAGATTCTGTCCCCCGAAACTTGTCGTCGATGGCGGCGGCGCTGCGGAACTCTTCGTGGAATATGGCTTCGTTTTAGGGTTTTCGCCTCGGGGGAATAAATAGGCGAAGGGGCGACGTCGGTGGAGCCCGAGGGGCCCAAACCATAGGCTGGCGCGGCAGGAGGGGGGCCGCGCCGCCAGGTGGTTTGGCCGCCTCCTGGCTCCTCTTCGTCTCTCCTTCGGACTTCGTGTACGTGTTGGAAAAATAGGGACGTGGCCTTTTGTTTCGTGCAATTCCGAGAATATTCGCAGAAGTACTTTTCTGGAACCAAAAACAGCAGAAAACAGGGAACTGGCACTGTGGCATCTTGTTAATAGGTTAGTCCCAGAAAATGCATAAAAGTGATATGAAGTGTATATAAAACATGTAGCAAATGGTATAATATAAGCATGGAACATCAGAAATTATGGATACGTTGGAGACGTATCAAGCATCCCCAAGCTTAGTTCTACTCGTCCTCGAGTAGGTAAAACGATAACAACAAATAATTTCTGAGGAGACATGCTTTCACACAATCTTGATCATAATATTGCTAGGCTCATGTCATGAATGAAGTGACTCAAAACAATGGTCTATAGTTTGCTAACAGTAGATAAAGAGTAAACAATGAATCATATAAGCAAAAACTTTTCATGAATAGTACTTTCAAGACAAGCATCAAAAAGTTTTGCATAAGAGGTAACTCATAAAGCAATAGATTCAAAGTAAAAGGCATTGAAGCAACACAAAGGATGATTAAGTTTCAGCATTTGCTTTCAACTTGTAACATGTATATCTCATGGATAGTTGTCAACATAAAGCAATATAACAAGTGCAATAAGTAAACATGTAAGAATCAATGCACACAAAGTTGACACTAGTGTTTGCTTCTGAGATAGAAAGGAGTAGGTAAACTGACTCAACATAAAGTAAAAGATAGGCCCTTCGCAGAGGGAAGCAGGGATTAAATCATGTGCTAGAGCTTTTTAAGTTTTGAAAGCATAAAGAGAGCATAAAGTAAGTGTTTGAGAGGTGTTTGTTGTTGTCAACGAATGGTAGTGGGCACTCTAACCCCCTTGTCAACCAGACTTTCAAGAGCGGCTCCCATGAAGGACGTTATCTCTACCAGCAAGGTAGATCATCCCTCTTCTCTTTTGTTTACACATGTATTTTAGTTTCTTTATGATGACACTCCTCCCAACCTTTTGCTTACACAAGCCATGGCTAACCGAATCCTCGGGTGCCTTCCAACATTCACATACCATGGAGGAGTGTCTATTTGCAAATTAAGTTGCTTACTGATAAATCAGGGCAAAACATGTGAAGAGAATTATTAATGAAAGTTGTAATTAATTGGGGCTGGGCACCCCGTTGCCAGCTCTTTTTGCAAATTATTGGATAAGCGGATGTATATGCCACTAGTCCATTGGTTGAAAGTCTGTCAGAAGTAAATGACAAGATTGAAAGATAAAACACCACATACTTCCTCATGAGCTATAAAACATTGACACAAATAAGGAGTAATAAAGTTTTGAATAGTTTAAAGGTAGCACATGAAGTATTTACTTGGAATGGCAGGAAATACCACATAGTAGGTAGGTATGGTGGACACAAATGGCATGGGTTTTGGCTCAAGGTTTGGATGCACGAGAAGCATTCCCTCTCAGTACAGAGTTTAGGCTAGCAAGGTTGTTTGAAGCAAACACAAGTATAAACCGGTACAGCAAGAATCACATAAAAACATATTGCAAGTATTATAAGACTCTACACTGTCTTCCTTGTTGCTCAAACATTTTACCAGAAAATATCTAGACCTTAGAGAGAACAAATATGCATCCCAAGTCTCAACAAGCTCTACGGTAGTTCTCCACTACTAGGCTTTAACTACATGATGCAAGAGCTTAAACATGATCTACTTGAGAGCTCAAAACAATTGCAAAGTGTCAAATCAAAACAAGACAATGATCTACAAGAATGCATATGTCTTTTCCAATACCAACTACCACATGTAGCATTTTCTTTCTTCCAAACAAACACCAATCAATTTATTTAAACATAAACTCTCCAAATGATAATATAATGCAGCAAGAGAGTATTTAGAAACAAGTGCTAACAGCTCGAAGAGATGCATGAAAAACAGGAGCTAAAAGCACTGCAGTAGCTAGTTAAGAATACTCAACAAATATAAGTGAAGAACATGAGTATTCACATGAAAAAGCGGAGCGTGTCTCTCTCCCACACAAGGATTGCTAGGATCCGAATTTATTCAAACAAAAACAAAAATAAAAGCACACAGACGCTCCAAGTAAAGCGCATAAGATGTGAAAGAATTAAAATATAGTTTCACTAGAGATGACCTGATAAGTTGTTGATGAAGAAGGGGATGCCTTGGGCATCCCCAAGCTTAGACGCTTGAGTCTTCTTGAATATGGCTGGGGATGAACCACGGGGGCATCCCCAAGCTTAGGCTCTTCATTCTTCTTGATCACAATATCATCCTTCCCTCTTGACACTTGAAAACTTCTGCCACACCAAACTTCTCATAAACTTCATTAGAGGCGTTAGTACTCAAAAACATTAATCCACTATTGGTTCTGTTGTGACACATTGCAAGACTCAATAAAACATTAGCTACAGCCCTCCACGTCTAGAAAGCCTTACTTAAAGTCCACAAGAGACAATGCAAAAAAACAGAGACAGAATCTGTCAAAACAGAACAGCCAGTAAAGACGAATTTTTTCGAGGTACTTCCGTTGCTCAAATCGGAAAAATTGAAGTTAATGAAAGATGCGTACATATCTGAGGAAGATGCGTGATTTTGTACAGAATTTTTCGATTTTTCTCCAGGGAGAAAAGCTCAAATTCGTGACAGCTAAAGATCTGTTTCTGCGCAGAAATCCAAATCTTGCATCATCTTTCAATAAAAGACTTTACTTGGCACAACAATGCAATAAAATAAAGGTACAAAGGTGTTGCTACAGAAGTAAGCAAGCTCCTTGACTCAATAAAAGAAAATTGCAGAAAATAAAACAATGGGTTGTCTCCCACAAGCGCTTTTCTTTAAAGCCTTTTAGCTAGGCATGATAATTTGATGATGCTCTCATATGTAATAGGGTTGAATATAAGAGAGCATAAAAAGCAAATACCAAACACATTTAAGTCTAACCCACTTCCTATGCAAAGGAATCTTGTAAGAAAATAAATCAACGAAGCACAAAGTGATTAGCATAGGAAGGCAAAACAATTGCAACTTCAAGGCTTTCAACATAAAGAGAGGAGACTTAATATTATTGTGATATGTGAAGCCATGTCTCCCTCTCGTATAATGACCAGTAGGTTTTAAAGTACCCATCAAATAAAAGCAAATCAAGAGAAAGCTCAAAACCTTCGTCATAAAGAGAGGTGTTTTAGTAACATGAAAATTCATACAACCATACTTTCCTCTCTCATAATAATTTTCAGTAGCATCATGAACAAAATTAACAATATAGCTATCACATAAAGCATTCTTATCATGATCCACATGCACAAAAGTATCATTACTCTCCACATAAGCATAATCAATTATATTAGTAATAGTGGGAGTAAAACTATCACAACCATCATTGTAATCATCATAAATTGCAGGCATAGTATAATCATAATGAATTTTATCCTCAATAGTAGATGGACTGAAAATATCATATTCATCATTGTAAACATCATATATAGGAGGCATATCATAATCAACATAAACTATATCCTCAATAGTAGGTGGACTGAAAATATCACAATGATTATAATCATCATATATTGGAGGCAAAGTATCATCAAAGCAAATTTCCTCCTTAAAGCTTGGGGGACTAAAAATATCATATTCATCACAACCAGCTTCCCCAAGATTAGACTTTTCCATAGCATTGGCAATAATGGTGTTCAAAGAATTTATAGTAATACCATTGCTACCATCGTGCAAACAAGCCTCCATAGGTTTTTTAATTTTATCTTCAAAAGCATCATGTCCTAATTCAATATAAAGTTCATAAAGATCTCTATTTTTTGTTGTTGTTTTCCATTAAGCCTAACTAGTGAAAATAAAAACAAGAAACAAAAAGATATAATTGCAGAATCTAAAGGAAATAACTTCGAGCACTCACACACTAGCAACAGTACTAGATAGCTTAGTAGCCAGATGATGTGAATACCTTTTACCTTACCTCCCCGGCAACGGCGTCAGAAAATAGCTTGATGTCTACGCACGCTTCTATTCTTGTAGACAGTGTTGGGCCTCCAAGAGCAGAGGTTTGTAGAACAGCAGCAAGTTTCCCTTAAGTGAATCACCCAAGGTTTATCGAACTCAGGGAGGTAGAGGTCAAAGATATCCCTCTCAAGCAACCCTGCAATTAAGATACAAGAAGTCTCTTGTGTCCCCAACACACCTAATACACTTGTCAGATGTATAGGTGCACTAGTTCGGCGAAGAGATAGTGAAATACAAGTAATATGGATGATTATGAGTAGTAATTGCAATCTGAAATAAAATGGCAGCAAGCAAACATGTAGCAGAACTTGTTGTAAACGGTGTTTCAGTGCTTAGAAACAAGACCTAGGGATCATACTTTCACTAGTGGACACTCTCAACAATGATCTCATAACTGAATAAATAAAATCTACTCTTAAACACTCTCTTGTTGGATAACAAACACCATTCATTGTGTAGGGCTACAAAAGCACACCTCAAGCCGGAGTAAACAAGCGCCACAACGTCATAAAGGAGTCACACACGGTGCACACACTGTCACCTTTACACCGTGGAGAGTACCGGAGTTCATATTAAAGTAACCTATAGAGTGCATAATAGATAAAGAGTAACATCTACATATTCAACTAGATTAGCACAACTGAACACAAGTAAATACTACTCAGGATTATTCTCCTTCTTGATGAAGCAAGAGTACTATGCGTAGGGCTGCAAAAGCACACCTCAAAGTCTGAGTAAACAAACACCACAATTCCCAAGAATAAGCCATGATAAATGTCTAAATTATTCATAGAGTCACACAAGTACCCACACTGTCACCTTGATACCGTGTTGTCACAATGACTCCAGAAACTAGACAAAATCACTTGAGTAGCATAAACATTATTAATGTATTCAGCGATACTAGCAATACACATGATCACATAAAGATCACACCATGGGAGAGAGAGATGAACCACATAGCTACCGGTAGAGCCCTCAGCCTCGGGGGAGAACTACTCCCTCCTCATCATGGGAGTCAGCAGCGGCGATGAAGATGGCGGTGGAGTCGATGGGGATGACTCCGGGGGCAATTCCCCGTCCCGGCGGCGTGCCGGAACAGAGATTTTGTCCCCCGAAATTTGTCGTCGATGGCGGCGGCGCTGCGGAACTCTTCGTGGAATATGGCTTCGTTTTAGGGTTTACGCCTCGGGGGGAATAAATAGGCGAATGGGCGACGTCGGTGGAGTCCCCCGGGGCCCAAACCATAGGCTGGCGCGGCAGGAGGTGGGGCCGCGCCGCCAGGTGGTTTGGCCGCCTCCTGGCTCCTCTTCGTCTCTCCTTCGGACTTCGTGTACGTGTTGGAAAAATAGGGACGTGGCCTTTTGTTTCGTGCAATTCCGAGAATATTCGCAGAAGTACTTTTCTGGAACCAAAAACAGCAGAAAACAGGAAACTGACACTGTGGCATCTTGTTAATAGGTTAGTCCCAGAAAATGCATAAAAATGATATGAAGTGTATACAAAACATGTAGCAAATGGTATAATATAAGCATGGAACATCAGAAATTATAGATACGTTGGAGACGTATCAGAGACGTGCCTGGTGGTGTCCCCGGCGCACTGAGTGTTCTGTAGGAGTTAGGAGGGAGGTTTAGTTTTTTTATGGATTTAAACCTAGAGTTACTTGTCAGGAACGTTCGAGGTCTGAACGATCCAGCGAAGAGAGACACAGTTAGGCTCTTTTTGGAAGCGCTGCATGTAAGCTTGGTGTGTTTACAGGAGACAAAACTAGAGAGGATTGACAGTTACACGGTCTTGCAATGTCTTGGACCATCGTTTGATGGGTTCTCGTATCTACCGGCGGTAGGAACTAGTGGGGGAATCCTCCTTGCTTGGGATTCCTCGGTTGTGTCTGTGTCAAACATCAGCTTCGACACTTATGCCATAACAGGAGAGGTCTGTACCGTGGATAACAATAAGTGGTGGATCACCACAGTCTATGGGCCGCAATCCACGTAGGAAAAAATAGTTTTCCTGGACGAGTTATTGGGCCGACGTGCGCTTTGTCCCGGGCCTTGGATCGTGGTGGGGGATTTCAACATGATCCTGAACGCGAGGGACAAGAATAATAACAATTTAGACAAAAACATGATGCGGAGATTCAGGAATTTCCTGAGAGATGCGGATCTTAAGGATCAGTACATGCACGGAAGGAAGTACACGTGGAGCAATGGTCGGCAAGAACTCACCATGTCGCGGATCGATAGAGTCTTGGCATCTGTGGACTGGGAGTTGAAACATCCTGACGTTGTGTTGCAAGCCCTGTCCTCTTCATATTCAGACCACACACCGCTCCACCTTGCCACGAGTGCGAACTGCAAGCCGAAGAGGAGATTCAAGTTCGAGCTCTTTTGGCTAAAACTGGAGGGTTTTGACGAGGCAGTTAAGGAAGCCTGGCAGTGCGATGCTTCGATCACCGATCCCTTCAAGCGACTCGACGCGCTGTTCAGGAACGCGGCGGAGTACTTGCAAGCATGGGGGCAGAGGAGTATGGGGAACATCAAGCTGAAAATTGCAGTGGCAAATTTGGTGATCCGTCGACTGGACGAAGCGCAAGATAGCAGAAGCTTGTCGATCGGGGAGCACTGGCTTCGGAGAACCCTGAAACTCGCTGTCTTGGGCCTATCTTCCCTGGAGCGGACTTTAGCCAGGCAGCGATCGCGCATCAGGTGGCTCGAGGAGGGTGACGCAAGCACCCGCCTGTTCCATGCCGTGGCGAACGGGCGCCGAGCGAGAAACCACATCCCTAGTATTCAGGTGGAGAACGAGATCATTACTGCACAAGAAGGGAAATTGGAGGCCTTCACCAATGCCTATGTTCAATTGCTAGGCACGACCAGGGAAAGAACGCACAGCCTGAACCTCGATGAGCTGGACCTGCCACGACTGGATTTGAATGAGTTGGATGGGGTGTTCACCGAAGAAGAAGTCTGGGGTGTGATCAAGGAGTTGCCTTCTGGGCGTGCACCTGGGCCGGATGGGTTCATAGGAGAGTTTTACAAGCGGGCATGGCCAACGATCAAATTGGACATAATGGCTGGGCTTCTGAAGTTGGCTGTCGGTGATGGCAGAGGTTTTGCAAAGCTAAATAGAGCCCTGATTACCTTGATTCCGAAGAAAGCAGAGGCCACGTGTGTGGGAGATTTTAGGCCCATTAGCTTAGTACATAGTTTCTCAAAGCTATTCTCAAAGCTGATCGCAAACAGACTGAGGCCGAGGATGTCTGATCTCGTGAGTGCCAACCAGTCTGCATTCATCAAGGGGAGAAATCTGCACGACAACTTCCTACTCGTGAGGCAAGTGGCAAGGACAATCAACAAGAGGAGACAAACGGGGATTCTGCTTAAGCTGGACATATCGAGAGCCTTTGACTCTATTTCTTGGGCGTTCCTGTTTGAAGTCTTGAGGCACATGGGCTTCAGTGATCTCTTCCTCAAATGGCTGACTGTATTGCTGAACACGGCGACGACACGAGTAACTGTCAATGGTGTTCGTAGCATGCTCAAACCATGCTATATTTTGTTTGAATGCTTTGAGGATAATAGATTACTTTGGAGTTGAGATTTTAAAAACATCCTGCAGCTTGCAAGAAGGAAATGTGGAGCACATTAGTTTTTGGATGGTTGTTTGGCTAGATAGCGGACCACTTTCCTTGAAATTCCCTATATTTTTTTAGAAAAAACTTAGTTTTCAGCTTGTTTCAAGGATCTTAACTTTCGGAAACTGTGATGGTAAACAAGTTTTCTTTTTTTTCAGAGGGCATCAGCCGTATTAGGTTCATAAGAATATTAGTAGAGAAATACCTAGTTGCTAGTTTTTCTTCTAGCATTAGCTTATAGTTAGTACACATGGTATCTGCTAGTATTATATACTCACCTGATGGATCATTAATAATCTACCTTCCCATCATATTTGCCATGTTCTAAAACGTTAAAACAACAAGATGGTTTTCTCTGTGTTGCCAACTTGTCATGATATGTGAGTCGTATCTTATTTAGTTTGCTGTGGCTTTGGAGCTCGGTGGAAATCATTTTGCAGGTCCTTATGCATGTATAAACCACTGATTTGTAAACAAAACTTATCTAAATTTGTCATTCAGTTCGTTCAGGTAGCATTACGTTCCTCTAGTAAGGCTTTAGCTTTTCAGAATTGGGTGCCTGCAGTCAGGTCTTATCTTCTCTGAAAACTACCGAGGTAATGCGTGGCTAGATTCCTTGTTTGTGACTCTACATGATTATTTTAATTATGATTTTTTTAGTTATTTCCAAGTTTCATTGTTTTGGATAAAGTTTTAAATTTGAAAGGACCTGAATCCACAAATTCAATGCAATGAAATGCAGTCTCATCTTCATAGTTCGAAATGTATTACTCAACATGTAATAGCCACAGAAATAGGAACATGCATGTTTGCGATGCTAGAGTGCTCATGTTTTGCTCACATGTATAATTAATTGTTTCTATGGTAACGATTGAATTTAGTTCCCCAATTTTTCTTGCTTGGGAGAGACATTTACAATATAAATAACATGTAGCAAAAAATGAAAACTAAAAAATAATTCTGTATGATCTTTTTAAGATATTATAAATGCATTACTTAAAACATGCATAAAGTTTAAAGGAATTAGGTACCTGGACTCATGCATTTGCATGTCATATCCAGTAATGATCTTTTGTTGTGTTTTTTGATCTCTCCTCCCTTAGTTGTATGCATGTTTTAGATTTTTAAAACTGTGAAGAAAATGCTTCCCAACATGAAACTGTTAGAAAATTTTGTATGCTCTTCTTAATACTTGATGAGTACTATTACTTAAACAGTTATACTTAAATAATTGCCCAACGTGTGTTACTTCTTATGCAGTTCAGCTGATTTGTCCACCAGTTATGCAATTATATTTGCTTTGTGGTGCTCATATATCTAATATTAATCGTAATTTTGCAGTATTTGTTTGAATTCCCGCTATTTTGTACTGTAATGCATGAGATACACTTAAACCTATAAACCACATGTAGGTGAAATGAAACTTGCTTGATTTTTCATATGATCTTTTTAGGACATTGTAAAAGAACAACTTAAGTAGTTAGTCCATTTTATCACTATATTTGTCTTCGTCCTCGGGATACACTTCATTTGAAATTAATACATGCCCCGTGAGGAAATCAACGTGTAGTTACTGCGTTTACACATCCATATTTTGTTATGTAGCGTTCACATGTATAAATTAAGGTGAATCTTTGTTTATTTCTACAACTTTCACCTTTTATCTTCACATATGCAATGAATGTTAGAGATATAGGCTTAACGGGAGATGATACTAATGATGGGTTAAATAGGAACAACTTAAGCTAGAAAGTATTGGAGAATAGAAGGGATTAAATTTCGCTTTGAGTTGCGAGTCTAAAAGAACTAACATTGTCAAGAAGCTGGAGATTTGGTTTGGTTTTACAACTTCCATTTAGTTCCACAACATTAACATACATGTCAGATTAGGCTCAACTCTTGATGAAATTAATAGGGGATTAAGCTGGAATAACATAAGTACAACGGCGTTGCAAGTGACACTTTACTACATTTCAAATGATTGTTCACTGAGAAAACCAAGTATGTGTAATTACTGTGTTGTTTCTACTGTATGCTTTATTGCTTTTATTATTATTGTTATCATTGTGCTATTGGAGTATTTGGCTGTATTATAGTGACATGCTTTGCGCTTGTGAAAAGAGGCTTGTTTTTTTCTATGCACGTATAGATACTCAATTGGTTAGATCGAGGCACACGTTCAAGCTGCTTAGAGTTTTCGCTTGTACGTGTTCATTGCGGACATGGCTGAGCAGGCACAACGACCATGGTCCATGGTGGGCGGAATAGTTGTGCGGTCTTCCTGAGCTGGCCATGATTATATATCCACTACGTGATGTGACCGTATCGATTGCCAATTTGCCATGAGTCCTTGATTAAGCAGCAAGGATGTACATCAATAGAAAACCGCGAAGAGGCTTGATATGGCACCACATAAACTGCGCATGCCAGCCTGTCCTGTACCTTGTTTTTCATTTCTTAATATTCCATGGCTGGTGAATCTATAACGTCAAAATCTTGTAACTTGCGACCAGTAAATCATCAACATTCATTTCCTGTTGTTTAAAATATATAATAGATAGGTAGCTGAGATAGCAATTAAGCATTGTTGGTGCATTCCTTCAACCTCAAACATCCTGCTCTGGTCTGTTTGATGGCTATTGCTTATACTTAGCAAAAAGGCACATGCATATGCTGGACTTTGAATGTTGGTGGCGGTTGCGCAGGCGATTCGTGCTGCTATTGCTTGGTTGCTTGTCTCTATTGCTTATAGTTTACACTTTAATGTGAGTCTTACTGCGACTTATTTCCCGGTGGGGTGTTGGTTGTGAGTTATCACTTATCACGCTTGTTGTTGGCCTGATCCTCAGTTTTGCTTCCATATTGCCGATGTATTCTTAAACTACTTTGTGAGAACTTGTGAGGTTCATATATGAATATGTGCAACAATTTTGCTTTCCGTGTTATGATGGATCTTGCTGAGTTTCAAATTAGCATATCTAGTGTTACTATCTCGTTGGGGTGTTGGTTGCGAGTTATCACGCTTGTTGTTGACCTGTTTTGCTTCCATATTGTCGATGCATTTTTAAACTACTTTGTGAGAACTTGTGAGGTTCATATATGAATATGGGCAACAGGTTTGCTTTCCGTGCTATGATGGATCTTGCCGAGTTTCAAATTAGCATATCTATTGTTACTGAGATATAACATGTTACTCCGTACATTTTCAGGTCGTGCTAGCGGCGGATTGCCATCTGCAGCGGCAACCTAATGATCTACTACCGAACCTCTCAATGACAGTTCGTACCAAGTTGACAAATTTATCTCTTCGTTCTGCTGTTGTTGCCATCCTGTAGCAGAACTGGTGCTTCCTAATTTTATTTCCCTTGGTCGGTTTAAGTAAGAAGTGAGAACAATGCTAGTCCCTGTAGCCAAGTATGCTTATCAAATTCTCGTGACCATGAGGCCAAGACTGCAGATTTTGTTTTTTTGTTCCTTCTGTGTGCCTATCTTTCCTGAAAAATTATCCTGTTTGGTCATGCCGTGTTCATTGTAATCGTGACTTGTAGCCCTGTACTGCGTTTGCCCAAGTTGTAGTTGAGCTTGAGCACACCCCTGGAACTGGAAAATGTTGGAACTAAGCTATCAGGTTCATCACTACACAAGGTAACAGTTGTAGCGAAGATGCTGAAGAATACCTTGACATACTGTGGTGCCCCTGGCATGTCCGCAACAAATGTGATAAAGTTTCCAGCAGAATGAAAGATTATGCAAGATTTTGTGCCACCTATGGAATGCCTTATAAATATTTTGATTGGAATATTACTAAACTCAGCTTCCAGTTCTTCCGCGCAGGAAACCCCACTCCACCGCAGCAAAAGTATGTGTGACCATGTTGGCGTCCCACCTTCATGGGTACCAAAAATATTACTACTCGCAATTCGTACCCACCTTCATCTTCTGCCCTGCTGAGAGCATCTCCACCCGCGGCGTCCAAATGGCCGCCCAAAGACCTTCCAAATAGGCCCTTTGACGCCTTTCGGACTGCTTTTCGCCTTTAAACACATAAAATCCTAAACATACATAAATGTTTAATAGTTGAAACAAATAAAATAAAGTTCCACATTATCAAAAATAGCAGCTCAAACGTCTTGCCCTTCCTGGTCAGCCGCTGACATGCCCCGTCGCGCCCACAAATGCTACACTAGATCAGTTTGGAGTGCATGATGAGTATTTTCATCACGAATTGCCAAATGCATTGAGAGAAAATCAACGAAATCAGTGAAAACCAGGCGTACCAGTAATTCCGCCGAAACACCTTGCAGGAAGGGCGGGTAGCGGAGAGGTCACCGGTGCCGGCTGGAGTCGTCGAATAGCCAACGGTGCGGCCGAGAAGACATGCGCGACGAGGAGGAGAAGCCAGCAGCGGCGCCGACGTCGAGTCGGGGGTGGAACTGGCGGGCGGGCGGCAGCGTTCCAGATAGTGACGACGAGGAAAATGGGACGACGAGAAAAGTAGGCAGACGAGAAAACCACGAGAAGACGAGAAAACAACGAGACATATAGTCTGTGGCTCACTACCAGGCGTGTCCCACGCGTCGGAGGCAGACGTGGCGTCGCATTTCGTTCCGTTACGTCCGGGCCCGCCCCCAAGCATTCCAAAGTTGAGGGCGTGGGCTGGGTGTGCCGCACACAAAACTGACCCACGCCGGACTGAAAACGATTTTGGGCGGCGCGAGTGGGAGCGAAAACACGTCCGCCACGCCCTAAAAAACTTTGGACGGCCATTTGGACGCCCCGAGTGGAGATGCTCTGAGCCCAACCTTCCCAATTGGTTTGTGGCCATTGCCGCCACGACGCACCCGGACATCGAGGGGGCCATGAACCGTGTCCCCCGAGCGGGTCTCTAAACTTGGGGTGGTTTGAAATGTACCATAAGAATTTGGATCAGACCGAAGATGTCGTTAAGCCTGGTTTTATGTTTGGACCATCGTTGAACCTTGGTGCTGTAGGTCGAGATCCTCTAAACCGAGTTAATCCGGACATCTGGTTTTCCTTTATGAAAAACTAGAAAATACCCTGCGCGTTGTAGCGGGAATCTCTTTGAAAATTATATTGTGTAAACAAAAGGTATTAAAGGCATTATACATTTAGTTGTCTAAAACAGTATGCGTAATTCACCTTTTCATAGTTGATATACTAAATTTAATTGACATGAAATGAGTGTGTATTATAAATTAGTAATATGGACAGTTAGACGGTTCAAGTAATTGATAATATGAGCTTTGCATGTAAAGATTAATAAATATTAGTGGATATGACATGGGCAATTGATTGGTTAAGAGAGTGCATGATGTGTATAACTTGCATGTTGAGATAGAAAAATAATTAATGCACTTAGTAGGGTTTTGTTTTATAAGAAGTATAGACGTGAATGGCCATATTTTTTAAGTTGCCTTGTTTTTTTTGCAATTTCTTCTCTTCTCTCTCCCAAGCACCCTTGGAACATTTGTTTTGAACACTGCACCCTTGGAACTGGAAGTACGATAAAGCCTGAACGCTAGCAGTGTCCCGTTCCCGTCTCGTCGATGCAGCAATGAATGCAAGCATCCGCACCTGCCTCACTCGTCACATCCCATTGATGAAGCGCTGCGGCCGCCTCATGCCCCTCCCCATTCAGATCCGCCGCCGCCGAGGCCACACTCGTCTCGCAGGCCCCCTAGCCTCCCTTCGCCTGCCTAGGCCTCCCCAAGCAGAGTCGCGCGTAGACCATGGCGTCGTCGCTGTCTTCGGGCATGCCGGACGATTTGACGTCGCTGTCTCCTGACCTGCCGGACGAGCTCGTTCACGAGATCCTCTTCCGTCTCCCGCCGGATGAGCCCGCGTGCCTCGCCCGCCTCGCCATCCTCTCCAAGCCATGGCGCCGCCTCCTCTCCGACCCCGCATTCCACCGCCGCTACCGCCAGTTTCACCGGAAACCTCCTATGCTTGGCTTCCTCTACGAGCTCCATGAGGAAGAGCCCGCCAACCGCTTTGTTCCTACCACAGGCTCCTGCCCCCCGCCCATACCCGACCACAGCCTGGCTGGCTTCAGAGTGTGCGACTCCCGCCACGGCCGCGTCCTCCTCGACGACGGTGACGTGCCTATGCGGCTCGTGGTTTGGGACCCCATGACGGGCCTCCGGAGCTTGGTAAGCGACGACGACGATAATGAGATCCTGATCTACCTCGGGACGGCGGTGATGTGTGCCATGGACGGCTGCGACCACGCCACATGCCACGATGGCCCCTTCCGTGTCGTCTTCGTCGGCGTCGATAATGACGACAGAGCAAACGCCCGCGTGTACTCCTCAGAGACTGGAGAGTGGGAGTGGGGGACGCCATCCTCCGAGCTGCAGCTCGTCGAGGACTACTACCTCTGCGCGATGTCCAGTCAGCTCGTCGCAGACGGCCTCAACTTCCTCATGACGTATCAGGGCTGTCGAATTCTCAAGTACGAATGTACGATTTAGGTACACATCGCTTCTCAATGATCGATTTGCCAGCGGGGGTGACAGGGTACGACCGCGGCACCACCCTCATGGCGGCGGAAGACGGCGGGCTGGGAATCGCCCACCTGGACAAGCTCATGCTCTACATGTGGTTGCGACAGTCAGGAGTTGCGGCGGCATGGACACAACATAGAGTCATTGATCTCAAGTCGTTTCTCCCATTGGGAATCCATCGATCAAAGTAGAGTTGATTGGCTCCATCGAGGGTGCTGATATGGTCTTCGCCACCACGGCTCTTGGGCTCTACATCATTGATCTGAAGCTGCTGCGGTCAAAGAAGTTGCTGGACAGACTAGACTTTGAAGAAATCTTCCCTTTCATGAGCTTCTACAGTCCACTAGGTATCTCTCCTCTAAACCCTTATTTACTACCAGCTTTTAGATGTCATTTTGCAAACGAATCTAGCTACTATGGACAGTTTTGTGTTATCTCTGTTCGAACATAACATTTGGAAAGACGCTGATGAAACCTAAGCATTGCAGGACAATGAGGCGTGATAAGCTCTTTGATGAGATGGCCCAGTAATCCCCTATGAAGTGTTGAACAGAGCCCCCAATCGTGCAAGCTCATCAATGGGAGTTATGATCGCCTGAAGGCAGTTAAAGCTCTTGTGATGTCGTAATGAACTATATATTTCAATATTAGCTAGGTTCTTTTGGTGGTACCTCCATGTTGTTAGCTTTTGTCAACAAGTTTCATAAGTTCGTCATGTTAATTATGTGGGTGATCTTGCAATGGACTTTGCAGTTTCTTAATGAAATTGGTAGCTTTGCTCTGCTTAGAGTCTTAGACCAAAAAATGTGGCAGTTTGGTTCACAGTTAATATTTGTCAAAGTTGATAGATGCTCAACTGGCACAAGATTTTTGCTTGTTGTCGAAATTTCGTCTTAGTTTGCCACTTGCAAGTCAAAATATACTTAATCTGCTTTATTTTCCTGAAAATTTGTCTTTGTACAGTCCATTTTTATTCCTTAGGGTGACCAGAATGGTCGTTTAGGACAGGGCATACGTTTCACTTGTCATTGAAATTTTAAGTTATTTTCACTTTTCTGTGCACAGCTTCAGTCAAATACGATAAAACTGAAGAAATCTCGAACAAGCTGGGATTGGGGACTGACATTGACATGAGTTCACTATGTTAGAACCTTGTCTGCATTGCATTAAGGTAAGAAGTTCATCGGGTTACCGGCCAAAATGTGGGTCTGCATAGTGCATAGTAAGTTTTTCCTTTTTAACATTGTGATAATAATTCAGTCTGTGCATAGTAAAATGTGAGTAATCAAGCCTGGGCCTGTCAGCCAACCATAGCTCTACCATTGGTTGGTGTCTGATTTCCTTGGTTTCCTTGTACCGTTGTACGCAAGGGAAAACTAAGATGAGTGCAGAGGGGAATCTAGTTGCTCTTCAGATCAGAGCAACTCTTTGCAACACATAGTTTTGAACTTAAAAAAGAAATGAACTAATTACTATCGATTTGTTCGATGAATGCCATGAAAAGGGGAGAACTAATAAAGCCAGTGGAGAATCAAACGATTTGATGTGTAGAAACTCATTTGTTTTTTTACATTGGCTAGCTACACTTGCTGAAGTTAGTCCAGTTCTTTCCTCGATGCCAGGCAGCCAGAGAGATCAGAGCAGTGTGCTTTCTCACATCTACCTAGCTTATTATGCAGCATCCTTAATCCTACGTATACAACATGCGTCCAATGAGGGGGCTTATTCTATCATTATCGATGCGGGGCAAAATTTGAGAAGGTATGGTGATATTCCGAGCTAACCTCATTCTTCTGTCCCAAAACTAACTTCTTTGTGATAATCTTGTTTGCTCTTGAATGAAGGGCACAACCCCCAGTTTTCAATTAAGAAAGCCTCAAACCAACAACAAACTGTGATAACTGCATTTTTTACACGAACGCCAGGGGTAAAACCTTCCAATGGTGCCAGATGGAACTCGAGAAACCAAGCTGTCACTACTATCCAACATTATGCAAACCTAATACATCATCCTAGCAAAACATACCAAAAAACTTCACCTGTTATAAAATCTCCCAGCATTTCCTTTTCTTTCCCCGCCGACATGATGTGATATCCAGAAAATCAAGTGTATGTGATATCCAGAAAATAACACCAACAGGGTCGACATGATAAAGCATGCTTAAAGCAGGCCCCGTTTCTAGTTTTCCAGAGTATCCATTAGCACAGCAGCAACACCATTAGCCATTAATTGTTTGACCCTTTAAACTTTTTTGAATTTCAGTAAGATATATTGTTATTTGTTTGGCCGCTATTTGATTATGTCATGAAGTTTTAGAGTTTGTTGATTATGACTTGTGGCTTAGAATACTACTAGTGATTGGTTAGTTTCAAACTGTCGGTGCTTGTTAAGGGTTCCTTGATATGTATTCATAAGTTCACTTATAATTCTGGGTCATCAAAGTTATCTGGGTTAAATTCTTACATGTTACTTCACATGATCTGCTTTCAGTACTGAAACCAAAATAAAGTGACACCAATAGCCACTCACTGGCCATAGTCGGCTTCGCCACACCATGATCTGAGCACCTTTCTTTATCTTGTCATGTTTTGCTTCTCTTTCTTCTTAGTGTTCAATTTCTTCTTTGTGGCGCATATTTGGGTGCATTGGTCTAATATAGGGGTACATCTGAAATCGAATGTCTATCGGCTTACTTGGAATATAGTTCTCACTAGTGGAAACCATGCGGGTCTAGGGCCAGAATTGGCTCTAGTCTCGGGTGCCTTACGAACCGGGACTAGAGTGTGGCTCTAGTCCTGGTTCAACGTCTACCAAGCCGCGCCGGACTGATCTCGGGTCGAACGGGACCTCTGGTCCCGTTTCGTAATACAGCCCGGGACTAGATGGGTGGTGGCAACTGTTCGCCTGGCGCGAGCCCCTTTAGTCCCGGTTCGTAATACTTAGTCCCTCAAATTTCAATACCATCGTGATGATTGATTATTATTTGATTGAAATCTATTGTCTTGTAAATCTATTGTCTTGTAGTACTTGAATAGGCAGCAACAAGGGACCAATTTGTGTGGATATTACGTCTGCGAGTGGATTCGCATGCAAGTCTCTGAGCGGAACCGACGGACATTTATCGAAGTAAGTGAACAAATAAATTCACAATTTCATTTTATAACCATCAATTGTGTTGAGTGTCATTCATAATTTCTGTTATGATGATTTATATTCATATTAATCTCCCTTCTTTTATGGATGGATCAAATGCAGAGGGACCTGCAACTAAAGGACCGCTTTCGACCAATTTGCGAGGAAATTGCGGGCTTTTTGATGAACTATTTCTTAGACAAGAAGGGAAAATACAATGGCACCAGATCAAAATAGATGACGGGCTCTAGTAGTGGCTTGATGATCTCCATGTAATCGAATAGATGACGGTTCTAGTCCCTCTTATATATGATCTTTATATATAAATTAATCGAATAGACGGGCTCTGGTCCCGGTTGTGATATACATGCAATCAATAAAAAATGATCGAAATTTTCATAAAGCTTTCTCTTACAAATATTTTGATATGCTATATGTATTTTTCTGATTTACAAATAATTAATCGTATATTTTGCAAGATTATTCATAATATACAACAACGGAAACGAAAAAAACTACAGGCCGCCACGTGGGTGCATCTCTAGTCCCGGGTTGTAGGGTTGTATTACAACCCGGGACTAGAGGTCCTCTCGCACGCGCCATGCCCTGGCCCCGCCTGGAGCTCTCTGTTCCCGGGTCGTAGGACACCCGGGACTAGGGGGGGGGGGGGGTGCTCTAGTCTCGACTGGCGCGTCCCGGTGGACTTCCGGTTCCAGAGGCCGCTACCACCGAGACCAAAGGCCTCGTCTCCACTAGTGTCTAAACATGATTGCATTCCCTGTAACATGGAACGACTACTCCACGTAACTTCACATCACAGATGGCTTTGTGGTACTGTCATAATCTAGTGTAGCATCATTCAATGTTTAGTCAAATTGAGTGTTGTTGCCATAATGAGAGGGAAATTAAGTGGAAGTGCATTTTGTCGGGGGTTACCCCTGGGTAGGGTCGTGATACGGTGGCAAGAGTATCCAAGTGTGGATCAAGGTACGGAAATGACCGAGGTAAACGGGTCCGGAATGGCCGAAATGTGCTAACTGACATAGTTGGTCCGACATAACCTTACCGACATAGATGAACCGACATAACCTTACCGACATTATAATGTCGGTATTGCCAAGTTGTTCTTATATGCAGGTGAGGAGTTTATACCGAGGTAAAGTGTCCGGCATATCCATGCCGGGTTAGCCCAAGGAGAATATCCGGCATAGCCATGCCGGGTTAGAGCCAAGGAGAACCCGAGGTATCCTTGCCGGGTTAAAGAAGGAGAGAAGCGTAGTGTCGGAGCAGGAGTCAATGCTCCTGTCATGTCCCTTCTGGCACGGGAGCGCCTGACACGGAGAATGTCAGGGGAGCGTGCTGCGGGAACGACGGGAAAGGTGGTACCTGACCGCTGACTCCGGAGCTTCCGGGGAAAAGGCTACGAGGTTTGGGATGGGCGAGCCACGTCTTGTCCCTGCAGTAGGGCACATTCTAGCTGTACCGTTGGCTGCAGGGGATGGGCAGGCCACATCTTGTCCCTAACAGGAGTGCCATCATGACACACCGTTGGCGTGGCTACAGTGCTCCCTCAGGGGCATAACCGTAACTCGGTTGGCCTTTAAATAGGGCATCACCCCCTCCTGTGCGAGGGACGATGCCCTGAGACTCATTTCTCCCCCGTAGCTTCATCTTCTTCCTTGAGTTCTTCACCATTGTTGGATCATACAGCTCGAGGAGCACCTTGTACTTGTGAGACATCGAGATATACAGAGAGAGATAGGCAGGAGTAGGGGTGTTACCTCCACACGAGGGCCCCGAACCTGGGTAGATCGGTGTGTTGTTGGTTCAGTGTGTTCATCGGTGCGTGCTTCTTAGTGCGCAAACCCTCCCCGGATCCCCCAGCTTCTTGATCTGCTCGAAGAGGCACGAGAATTGACCTTATCTCGGTCAGCAATATATCAGCAAAATCTCCGACGCTATCATAGCCGGAAGATCAGCCCTCGGGTATTCCGAGAAGGAGATTTGGTTTTGAGGCTAATGCAGCGCACTGCAGGCCGACACAAATTGTCTCCTCCATGGGAGGGATCATTCATTGTGAGCAAGGCTCTACACAATGATTCGTACTATCTTATAGATGCGCAGGCACCGAGGAAAAATGTAATGGACAAATCCGACGAGGAGGCCAAAAGACCTTGGAATGTAGCTCTACTCCGTCCCTTTTACTCCGAAGGGAGCAGTGTATGTATCTCGGTTTCCTTTTGAATGAAATACCGGTACTCCGAGATGAAACTCGGGGACTGCCTTGTCCATATGCATGTGTTTTATCTCTGTTTTCTCTATGTCGTTCGTATGTCGGATGATTTTTTGACTCGTTTCAAAGTTCAAGTAATGTATGCTATCTTGTTGTGATCTTGTGACTCGACTGACGAACGCCGAAATGGCAGTCAAGAGCAGAGGTTATAGTATATGGTAAACATGAAAATGGACTCGGGGACTCGGTTCTAAAAAGATCCGACATATGTTGTTTACTAACCCGGTTTTTTCATTCCTTTTCTTTGTGTCGGATGACTATGATTCATACCTCAAAATTTTACTAAGAACTATATGCTATAATTGTGGTCTTGTGACTCGACTGTCGAACGCCGAAATGGTAGACAAGAGCAAAGATTACTAAGTATAGTAAACAAGAAAGTAAACTCGGGGCTTGAAGCAAAGTGATCCGGCATTAGGCCGTTTTCAAATAAGAGTAGCAAAATAAAAGTAGCACGGCGAGATACTTAAAAGTATATTTACATATGCACCCGGCATTCCGGGGATTTGATGGTTCTACTCATGATAAGTTTAGGGGGCAGTGCCGGAGGAGCTCGGATCGATAGGGGCTTCGGCAGAGGCAATCTCGGGAGCAGGAACACTTTCAGTTGTTGGAGCAACCTCGGGAGTGGGAGTGGCTGCCGAGGTTCCGGCAGTGTTGGAGGCTGCTTCTGGAGTTATCTCGGTCGCAGGCGGCTCGGCAGTCTCGGCTGCAGTGTCGGTGGCAGTGTCGGTTGCCTCGGCTTCAATTTCTTCGTCCATTACCTCGTCGTCGGTCTCCTCATCGTCGCTATCATCAGCGTAGTCTTCAACGTCGGAGTAAATATCCCCAGGGACGAAATACCGAGTTTGAGCATAGCTGGCCATGAAGGCAGCTGCCTGCTTGCGGCGCTCGATCAGTATCGGATCCTCAGTCCATTGTGAATGGGCCCGAAGAGACTTCAGTGATTCGAGATCAATGAGCTCGTACCAAGACATCACAAAGGTTAGTGCTTGGTCAGCGCCGGCACGAGCTGAGGAGGATTTCCACTCCCGGAGTCTTGTCTCGGCGGTCATCAGACACTTGGCTAATTCGGCAGTGGTGGCCGGAGTTGAAGCAGTAGGCCACAGTGTCTGATAAACCCGGATGCTGGCTTCAAGAAGCTCAGTTCCAATGATCTTCAGTGGAGAGATCCGGGCCTTCAGTGCTGTGAGATGGTCTTCAATGTCCCACTCCTCCGAAATGGGGCCAGCCTCGGATCTTCTTTCTCGGGCCTTGTTGGTGATGCTTAAGGCAGCAACTGAAGTGTGAGCGAAGTTTTCTGCAGTGAGAAAAGCTGTAAGCAAGTTAAGTCGTATTCCGACATAAGGGCAAATGTCAGTGTGGGCAGAAAAAAGGGGACGGAGAAAGCTTACGGTCCATCTCCTGGTTGATCCAGGCCAGGGTGGCCAGCCAGTTGTTGCATTTTGCCTGAAGGGCTTCCAGGGCTTCTTGAGCCGAGGTAGCCTCCTAGAGGCCCTCGATCTCACCAAGGGTCTCCTTATGCTTCGCAGCATCAGCCTCCCGGAGTTTCTTCTCCGCGGCAACAGCAGCCTTCATCTCGGTTTTGAGCTTCTGGGCATCATCTTCCCGTTGCTTCTGCACCCGCTCAAGTTCCCTTTGGAGCCGGGTCACTTCATCTTGCTCCTTTTTGAGCGCAGCATTGTGCGCATCATCTCTTTTCTTCTGCTCCGCTTTCAAGCGCTTGTGGGAGTCCCGGAGCTTCTTGTGGTCCAACAGCAAGGTCTGGAATACCTTGGTCCGAGCATTGAGGCTATCCTGAAAAAGGGGAAGTGTCGGTATTAGCATCAAGACTCAAGCCGAGTAAACTCAACTCGAGTCTCGGGGACTGGGTATGTCAGAATTTTTTCAAGACTCAAGCCGAGTAAACTCAACTCGAGTCTCGGGGACTGGGTATGTCGGAATTTTTTCAAGACTCAAGCCGAGTAAACTCGACTCGAGTCTCGGGGACTGGGTGTGTCGGAATTTTTTCGAGACTCAAGCCGAGTAAACTCGACTCGAGTCTTGGGGACTGGAATTCGAGGTTCTTTATGGAAGATTCGCGACAGGTGGTTTTTTACTCGGTTGAGCATCAACCACTTAACCCGAATCTCGGGACTGGGGATAGTACATGTATGATCTTTAGTAAAGGAAGAAAAGGCTAAGTTGAGGAAAGTTTACCTCGGCAGTCTTGCTGGCATGGAGGGCTGCGACCTGCAGTGTATGCATGGCCTGAGCAACATCACTTGGACCAGCAGGATGCTGGGCAACTGGATCTCGGGAGGAAACCTTGTTTATGTCGGCGGCGTTCCAGTCCAGGTCATAATGCTCCACTGAGCCCAAGCTGTTGCCGCTGGAGGTGCACGGCAGGGGAAACCCCCAGCGGGATGCTGAAGCTCGGGAGACCGAAGCAGTCAGGGCTTGCCTTGGAGTCACCTTGGGCTGCTTGCCCGTGATAACCAGCGCTGTCCCGGTGGCCTGTTGACCCGATGTAGATTTGGACAGGGAGCTGGTTTTCCGGTATGTCGTGGCAGGAGACTTCGGGGAGGGAGATGGCCTGCGCGGTGACTGCTGTGGTGGTTGCGGTGGCTGTTGCTGTTGCTGTTGCGGGGGCAGCTGCTTCTGCTGCTTCAGTTTCTTCTGCTGATGTTGTTGCTGCTGTTGTTGTTGTTGTTGTTGTTGCTGCTGCTCCTTCTGCTTCTGTTGCTGCTGTTGTGGCTGTGGTGGTGGTTGAGGTGGTTGCTGCTCGTCCGGTACTACCGGAGCTTCGGGCCGCACTGTGTCGGAGTCCAAAGTATGGACACCGGAGTTTAAGTCTTGGTCAGGGGCCGGAGTCTCCGGGTTTCCTTGAGCTCCTCCAGGAACAGCTTGAAAGCTCGGCGGCGGTGTGCCGGCAGGAGTAGGAGGTGCCGAGGTAGGGCCAGCCCTGGTCAGGCTAACAGCCTCAACCTCGGCAGACCGAGTTACCTCGGGCGTCGAGATAGGAGAGCGCATCGAGGAAGCGCTCTGGGGAACATCGCGGACATCCCTACAGCAAAGTAAAAAGAGAAGTTAATCTCGGGAAAAAGTTATCTCGGTTAGGGAGTAAAGAAAGCAAGTGTATCGGTAAAGAGCTCGTTACCCTTCGGTAACTGGCGGCTTCTTGCCCCGCAGTATCTTGCCGGACTTCTTAACCCTCTTGGCTTTCTTCGAGGAGGCTCGAGGTAGTTGATGTCCCGGTCTCCGAAGTGTCGGTCCCTGCGCGCTTGCGAGTTGTACTCGGGCCGGTCGGGTTAGCTGAGGCGAGGATAGTGGGTGAGCAAAGGCGATGGGAAGAGCATCTATAGGCTCTAAAATTTGGCAGTCGTCATCATCGTCGTCTGACCAATCTTGGAGTGTACTTGGGCTCGAGGCTTACCCGAGGCAGAGGGGCGAGCTTTGGGGATGGGCATGTGATCTTCGTTATCCGGGTCTTCAACCTCGGTGACGGCCGGGGTAGGCAGGTCCTTGCCCCACTTCGCAGAGGGGTTCGCTCCATCTTCAATGGTTTGCCGAGTAAATCTCTGCAGCATAAGTGCAATGGAGTCGAGTTACACTAAGAGTAAATATGTTGCCGACATAAAAGTTATCTCGGCAAGAAGGTTATGTCGGAATAAATTGCTGGATACATACATGCGGAGGGAGATGTTCTCTGTCGTGGGGTTCCATGCCCCATTCCCACTCGTCCTCCATCTCGGTCTTGGCAATGGCCTTGACCCGTCTTTTCACCTCGGGCTTGCTAAGCTCGTGGGTGCTGATCCGGGTGGGGTCATACCGGCCACTCATGTGGCAAATCTTGTGAACTCGCTCTTGGAGGGGGGAAACTCGGCGGATGACGAAGGTTCGCAGCAGGTCATCCGCTACTAGCCCGCCATCATCCTGGAACGACTCGATGAGCTTATGAATCGAGTTGATCTCGGGGATGGAGGTCTTGGGATTATGATCCCAGTTGAGCTGCTTCGCGGGGGTAGCGGGGTTCCATTCTGGCAGGTTGAGGAAATCATCGTCTCCATCCAGGTTCTTCACGTAGAAGAACGTGCGCTGCCATTTCCGGCATGACTCCAGACAGGGAATCGGGGAAAGATGGATTTCCTCCGGGGTGTGATGGTGGCCGCCCCGCAAGCAGTCATCAGCTTGGGGAGATCCTTGTTATCCGGGTCCGGGATGCTTTGTTTCCGGAGCTGGAAGTATTTGGCCCAGAGATCAACAGTGGGCCAGAGGCCGAGGTATCCCTCGGAGAAGGATACGTATGAGGAGAGTGTGGTGATGGCATTTGCAGGAAGGTGGTGAGGTTGAAGTCCGAACTTAGTGAGGAAAGCCCGGAAGAACTTGCTCGCAGGAAGTCCAAAGCCGCGCTCAAAGTGTGCGACGAAGACCACCCGTTCTCCGGGTTTCACGTTTGGCTCGGCCTCCTTGTCCGGAACCTGACATTCCACCCACTCCGGAATGCGCCGGGTTTGCTTCAGCCAGTCAATCTCACCTTGGGTGGTGTCGGAACCCTCCCATCCACCGCGCTCTCCCTCTCCCTCTTCCTCGGGAATGTCGGCAGGCTCCGGGGTACTGCAGAAGACATCTCGGAGGGAGAAATCTGCGCAGAAGCAAAAGTTCGCCGGCGGTGAGCGCTTTGGTATGTTCGCGATGGAGGAAAAGGAAACTGTTAAGGAAAAACACGTTTCGCGGATAAAGTGTGCGGGGAGGATCTACAAAAGGAAAGAAAAGGGAAACTATCCAAGAATAGTAGAAGATCTTGGTGCTAAAGGGGGAAGATCCTAGCATTATATCGATCGGAGAGGATCAGGCGGAGGAGGAACTCACCGGAGGATCGGATGCGTGGGATGTTGCGACGGAAATTCCGGCGCGGCGACGGCGTGGAAGATCCCGGTCGACGGCGGCGTGCGTTTTTCTCCGTGCGGCGGTGGAGAGGAGCTTCACGCGGCGGCGGCGATGACGCAGAGGAGTTGTGAGGAAGAAGGTAAAGGGGAATCCCCGTGCCCCTATTTATAGGCGTGGGGATGGCGCGGTTAGTGGAGCGGCCGCGGGCAGTTTCCGAAACCGCCACGGGATCTCCCGCGCACGATCTCCGCAGTTAATGGCGTGCAACTGCGCAAATGGCCACATCGTGGGTCACAATGAGGTAACCGCCCAGGGCGCGGTTAGTGGAGCACCAACGGGCGGGAGATTCAAAAAATGCGGCACGACGTGGGCGACGTGCGGTCAAAATGCACTCAAGTGCGTTGACAGGATGTGACAGATGGTGGGGCCAATGTGATATGCGTGCAGGACATGCAGAGGTATGTCTGTCCGTACGCAGAATCGAGGAGATAAACAATGTGGCTCTGCCAAGAGCGATGAGGGAAACTCGACCGTGGTTATGAGAACCTCACCATGTCGGAGAAACCGACATACGGGGAATGTCGGAAGCAGTTCGAGAATATGCAGTAACTAAAAGCTCGGAAAGATCGAGGCAATATCTGCAATGTCGGCTAGACCGACATAAGCGCAGATGATAAGAAAAAGGAAGGTTGGATCCTTGCTGTTGAGATGATTCCGACATAGATGTGTTGAATATCAATCTCGGTTTGGTCTGGTTTAGGATAAATCTGATGTGGCCCTTCATCCAAGGCTGTAGGACCGCACCAGCTTCGGGGACTAATGTCGGGGGGCTACCCCCGGGTAGGGTCATGATACGGTGTCAAGAGTATCCAAGTGTGGATCAAGGTACGGAAATGACCGAGGTAAACGGGTCCGGAATGGCCGAAATGTGCTAACTGACATAGTTGGTCCGACATAACCTTACCGACATTGATGAACCGACATAACCTTACCGACATTATAATGTCGGTATTGCCAAGTTGTTCTTATATGCAGGTGAGGAGTTTATACCGAGGTAAAGTGTCCGGCATATCCATGCCGGGTTAGCCCAAGGAGAATATCCGGCATAGCCATGCCGGGTTAGAGCCAAGGAGAACCCGAGGTATCCTTGCCGGGTTAAAGAAGGAGAGAAGCATAGTGTCGGAGCAGGAGTCAATGCTCCTGTCATGTCCCTTATGGCACGGGAGCGCCTGACACGGAGAATGTCAGGGGAGCGTGCTGCAGGAACGACGGGAAAGGTGGTACCTGACCGCTGACTCCGGAGCTTCCGGGGAAAAGGCTACGAGGTTAGGGATGGGCGAGCCACGTCTTGTCCCTGCAGTAGGGCACGTTCTAGCTGTACCGTTGGCTGCAGGGGATGGGCAGGCCACGTCTTGTCCCTGACAGGAGTGCCATCATGACACACCGTTGGCGTGGCTAAAGTGCACCCTCAGGGGCATAACCGTAACTCGGTTGGCCTTTAAATAGGGCATCACCCCCTCCTGCGCGAGGGACGATGCCCTGAGACTCATTTCTCCCCCGTAGCTTCATCTTCTTCCTTGAGTTCTCCACCATTGCTGGATCATACAACTCGAGGAGCACCTTGTACTTGTGAGACATCGAGATATACAGAGAGAGATAGGCAGGAGTAAGGGTGTTACCTCCACACGAGGGCCCCGAACCTGGGTAGATCGGTGTGTTGTTGGTTCAGTGTGTTCATCGGTGCGTGCTTCTTAGTGCGCAAACCCTCCCCGGATCCCCCAGCGTCCATCGACCCCACATCTTAGCCATACCCATGGCATCTACCGCGATACCACCACGACACATTTTGTTCCTAAAGAGCATCGTTTGAATGATGAAAGCCATATATATTTAGCTGCGCGAAAGCTTACAGGTTAAGGCATCCAGTTTCACCTTCTATGTTTATGTGGGTAGTTGAAATTGTTCATTTGACTAAACTGATGTATATATATTGATTTGTTCCGAATCTGGCCAAACCTTTCGATTGTACTAATATGCTGATTGCACCTGTTGCTCCCTCTCCCTCTGTTACATCTATGATGTATCTTGCGTGTGCTCCAATCTATTCCCCTTTAATATCACAACAGCAAGAGCCTGCCCGATGCTAAACTAGAAAAAAACGATCCCGCGCGCCTGATTGTTGGATCGTTTTTGCAGGTAATTTTGCTACTATGCGTCGCAATGTCTTTGTATTTGCTACAAAATTGAACGGTCGTTTATGTACCATTATCTTGGAAGCAAACTAGATCGAAATTAAACTATTAAAGATTGTTACAAAATTAAGAGTTTTATTAGTGAACATCTTCAGTTTTGTTGATGGTAGTATCTTATGTTTGCACTGATATTTTCTTGTGCCTCCATATAAATCTGAAACGTATTTTGCCGCCCTTACAACATACGTGTGCAGTAGGGTATAAAGAAGCACGGAACAGTTGGTTTGCCATGTATATTGAATGCTAACTGAAATTTATGTTGCATTTCTCGTAACAGCGTAATCACTAAAAACATTAGGGCCATTTTCCTCCCAAGCTTTGCCAGTATAAAAATTTCACGGTGCAATAATAGTAGAGCTGATGTTCGGTTTTGCCGGTGTTTTAAGTTTCTGTTACGTAACCACGTCGTCTGCCTTCCAAGTTCCAACAACGTAATCAGTTGTGTCATTGAAACGTTGTATGTATGCGTAGTCACATCTGCACATGACACATTGTTGTCAAAATCGACAGGAGCGATAAAGGAGCCTCTCGGTTCGAGATGGGATTTTCCTGAGCCACTTCCAAACAGTTTTTTTTTTCCGAAACACTTCCCAACAGTTAGCTAACATTATGATGAAGGGTCTGCCATCCCAATTGTTCCTTGACTTCGTTACAGACTCTGCTATCCCGACGTAAATATCAAGGGGGATGTTAAAGTACATTCCTTGTATAGTTTGGTAGGTAATGTCTGACTTATGTGACGGCTGCCCCAACGATGCTCCCTAATTGGCGGGCCATTTTGTTTTTGCAATTTTTATCAGTAAGTTCATTTTTTTTATATAAACGAGATACAACTTGCTTAGTAATTTTAACACATGATTTAGTTCAACAATAATTTAAACATAGAAATAATATAGTTAATATAATAGCTAAAATTAGAAATAAATTTTGGCAAGTTCAATAAAACAACATGATAATCAAACTATTGGTTTCCTTTGATCGAGCTTATACAAGTGTTCGACTAAATCATGTTGAAGTTTGTGATGAACGTTTTCATCACAATTTTCTGATGTATGGCAAGAAATTCAATGGCTCCACAAGAGGGCATGGTAGTCAAACAGTTGATCAAATATCATACCATCATCACGCTCACTCTTCATGATCATGTTATGTGTGATAACACAAACATTTATGGCCACCATTGTGTGATCTAGTGACCATGTGTGAGCAGGGTACTAGACAATAAAATACGATTTTGGAGCATACTAAATGAACGCTCCACATCCTTCTTACAACTCTCTTGTTTCCCAACAAAATGATATTCCTTGTTGCGTAAAAGGTTACAAATTGTTTTCACAAATCACAAATGTCATCAACTAGGTAGTACCATTGTTGTATTGTTGGCTACTGATCTCACAGTTGCAATCTAGGGAAGCCTTCTCTTGAGTCTCACAAATACTGTAGAGTTTTATAACACATTGATTTCATTGTAAGAATTGGCCATGCCAAAAAAAATCCAAAGAATCTGCATGTCACGTATAGATGAGTTGCATTCGTTCACGATTTCACGGTGACGCACCGAAAATATGCAAATATAACAAATTCTAGGTGGTTTTTGGTATTTTGACAGACTATATATTACTACGAGGCAATCATCGTGTGCTAGCTATGGTAATGTACGATTGTGCAATATTTTATGCCATCTATTGAATGCCATGTAATGTTTTTTGATAGGAATATTAAACCCGGTTCTGGCGCTCCTTCCTACCGCACCAAGAATATCTGCGAGACTGCGACCATGTCGGCGCCGTCGCTGATGGACGACCTCGTAGAGCAGATCCTCCTCCGCTTCCCGCCGGAAGATCCGGCGTGCCTCGTGCGCGCATCGCTCGTCTGCAAGCCCTGGCGCCGCCTCCTCGCCGGGTCCGTCTTCCGCCGCCGATACAGGAAGTTCCACCGCAGACCTCACCTGTTGGGATTCCTGCGAATCCTGCGAGGCGATGAACCTTACTACTCGCGATTCGTCCCCACCTCCATCTTCTGCCCTGGCGACCCCGACCTTCCCGATTGGCTCATTGCCGACTGCCGCCACGGCCGCGCCCTCTTCGTCACAACGAACCCGAACATCGAAGGGAGCTTGGACCTCGTCGTCTGGGACCCAATGACGGACGACGCCCTTCTTCTTCCCCAACTCTCGCCGGAGCCGGAGGACTACGTGGACTACTCTGCGGCGGTGCTCTGCGCCACCGAATGCTGTCATCACTGCGGCTGCGAAGGAGGCCCCTTCCGTGTGGCCTTCCTGTCCACTGATAAGGAGAACGGGGTGACATCCGCTCGCCTGTACTCGTCGGAGGCTGGCACCTGGAACGAGCTCACCTCTGTCCATCACCCTAAGGCCAATGTCAACTTTGCGGCTAGCGTCCTTTTGGGAGACGCGCTCTACTTCCGCGGCATTAGGAATCACACCATTGAGTACAACCTTAGTACGTCCAGATTGTCGGTGCTCGATGGTCTGGCCATGTATAGTGGCCGGCTCATGACCGGGGAAGACGGCGGACTGGGCTTCGCTGCTGTGGATGGCACTGTCCTAACCCTGTGGTCAAGGGATATAAGCCCCGAGGCATGGACACAGCGGAGGGTGGTCGATCTCAAGACGCTACTTCCTGATCATGAACTCGTAGACTCATATATGGGACTCAAGCATAGTTGGATCCCCGTTGCATCTGTGGTCGGCTTTGCTGAGGGCACTGACGACGTGATTTTCGTGGGCACGTTCGCTAGCGTCTACATGATTGAACTCAAGTCAGGGCGAGTCAGAAAGGTGCTCGATGAGTTCGGGAGGGTCTACCCCTACATGGGCTTCTACATCCCAGGTACTTGTACACGCCTACGTCTACGTATGACAATTGGCGACGACTTCTGTGAGAAAAATTTATTTTTCGAATATCATGTTCATCTTCTGGTAATGATTCTGTGCATGTGTGGCTGTTAAACGGGGAGAGTTTGGCAATAAGCAGCTGATTTGATTTTTTGAATTCTTGTATTTCTGCAGCAATGGAAGCAGCTTCTACGGCTGAGGGGACCGAAGGGAGTGTTTAAATTTATGAAAAAGTAATCTATATGCTGCAGCAAGGGCTTCTGCATCAAGATAGAAGTAAATTTAGTGATTTTATATGTAGTGTAAGCGAGGCATTGTGGTACACAACTTAACAGAGGATCTGTGAGTCTACGTACTGTTCTGAATCGATGGCTTGTTTCTCTCATTTTTGTTAGCTTGCTTGTTGGTGTCAAGTTTTACTATGGTTTCACTATTAGGTTTATAGCGTAACATCTTTCTCACTATTTAGTTCAGAATGCTGGCTTGCTATGAAAAGCTTTCATCTTGTACACCTCCTTTTGCCAATAATATATTTGTGCTACCTACATTAAAACAAAGTAATGGAGTAATCTCATATGCACTGAGCTACTCCTACCTCTACTTTGGTTTCTTTCAATTTCTTGTGTCTTCAAGCTGGTTGGATCAAGAATATAAAAAACGATTATCATGCTCCTTTGTGGCCAGTCTAGAACAAACATGTGAACTGATATCTCATATATGTGAATGAAGGGTATAGCGCATGATCAAAGCTTTATGCACTACCTGTTATGTTTTTTTTTTGAAATCAGGTATGTATCGGAGTACCTAAATAAACAGAGTTTTGGCAGCCACCGTTGCAATCTCTTTGAGCTGATCCAGCCACGCTGGGAGGAATCGAACCCACTAACACACTGCCACTCCACTCACTACGTGCAAACCTCGCAAGACCACGCGCCACATAATTTGTTGTTCTATTCACTTTTTGGACTTTATAGCCGGAGAGTCGAGCTAAAGGATCTCTTGTTTCTAACAGGATATAAAAGAGTTCAGAGACTTGCTCCTGACCTTCATAATCAATTCATTCACCACTGCCACATTGTCGCATTTCAGAATCACAAGATTTGCTCCTACATAAAAATAGCTTTGGTGCCTTCTAGGCAAGTGTTTTTTTTATTATAGAAATTAGGGTACGGATCCCAGCCTCTGCATTGCAATGATGTACACAGCCACCATATTAAAACATCTCAAGTTATTCAGGGTTTACAATTCACGGATCACACATGTCTCATTGCACCCAAACCGGGCACTTTTTTCATTTTCACTCGAAGCCGAGTGGATAGGCCAAGAACAGACACTCTATCTCTACCTCATTGATTTTGTTTCACATGCACCTTAAATTTTGATAGGGATCCTGTGATTTTTGTAAAACTGAAGAAGGTGCATAAAAGTTCGCGGAAAACCACACACAACATCTTCATAAAGGTCCAAGGAAGTCATAGGAAATAAATAAATGCTGGGACATTTGCAGGAACATCTTGTAAAACTAGAAAAGCCGGAAGATAATGCAGAATATATATTTTAAAAGAGTAGAAAAAGGATGAACGATAGAAAAATGAAAAAAAAAATCCGAACCTACACCCACTTGTCAGCAACAAGATTGTCGCGAGGTAGGTGACGTCACCACGTTACAAACCGTGCACCAGTTGCGCACTTGCGCTTGTATCATGTTCAGCGGCAGGCGCCAAGCGAAATACTCCGATTCCAAAAGATTTTTTTTAATGAGAATTCCAAAAGATTTTGTTGGCGGCAACATTTCAATATTCGCGCCAAATGGTGTTGAAATCGCGCGCCAGCCCATTCCTCCCGCCCACTTCGCCCGCGCAGTTATCGAGCCAACTTCCCCTAAAGCCCTGCCACGCCGCCGCCCTTCTCCACACGACGCCCACCACCATCAGCTTCATCCACTCCAATGCCGGCCGACGTTCTCTAGAAAATCCTCCTCTATCGCCGGCAAACCAGCACCAGCCAGAGCAAGCCAACCGACCATGGACACGCCGGCGCCGAAGCGGCCTCGACACGCGCCGGCCCCGACGCGCCGGACGATCGCCGACATGGCCCCGGAGATCCTCCTCCGCCTCCCGCCAGACGACCCCGCGTACCTCGCACGCGCCGCCCTCGTCTGCAAGCCATGGCGTCGCCTCCTCACCAATCAGGCCTTCCTCCGCCGCTACCGCGCATTCCATCGAACACCTCCCATGCTCGGCTTCGTCCTCAACCTGAAGGAGCACTACGGCGGCATGGCCCGGTTCTTCCCGACATCCTCCTTCCGCCTCGACGACCCCGACTACCCCGGCAAGAACGTGCTCGACGCCCGCCACGGCCGCGTGCTCCTCAAGACCGCTAGGACGAGCGACTCGTCGTCTGGGACCCTGTCACGGACGAAGAGTGTAGGATCCCCGAAGTGCCGGTCTTCTCGTTCGGCTTCAACGCGGCGGTGCTCTGCGCCGCGGCCGGCTGCGACCACCTCGACTGCCATGGCGGCCCCTTCAGTGTCGCCTACGTGGGCTCTGACGACCATGGTATGACGTTCGCCTACACCTACTCCTCTGAGACCGTGCGTGGAGCCAGCGAATTGGGATTGAGGAGCCAGCGTTCGTCAACGACCGGCCCGGCGTCCTCGTGGGGAACACAGTCTACTTCACCTGCGATCCGCTCAACAACTTCAAGATCGTCGGGTACAACGTCGTCGCGCAGGAACTCACGGTGGTCTGGCCGCCGTCCCAGCACGAGTACTACTCTTGCACCGTCATCGTCAAAGCTGAGGATGGCACGCTGGGGTTCGCCGGCGTGCGGAATGGCACGCTCTACCTGTGGTCGCTGAAGGCTGATCCCGACGGACATGTCAAATGGGTGCAGCGCAGAGCTATACAGCACAAGACGATGCTCCGTACTCAGGGCCTCTCGAATCCACCTGAGGTCGTTGGCTTTGCCGACGGCCTCGGCCTCATTTTCGTGAGGACAGGTAACACCGTGTTCTCCATGGAGCTCAAGTCAGGCCATGTCCGTAAGGTGTACACCTGCAGGTCAAGAAACTACGACGTCGTTGTTGTCCCCTACATGAGCTTCTACACTCCAGGTACACATTATGCCTGCCTGCTTGGTTGTGAATTGTGATGTGTGAATATTTGCAATTCCATATGCACCTAGTTGCTGCTAGACAACTTCTGAATATTTTGTCAAATCTGTGGAAGGGGGTGACCTTATATGCATCTGGTTGCTCCAACTGGCTAATTCTGTTTGTTTCAGCCTCTTCTTGGGGAACATGTTTGACTCAAGTAGTTCTGTACAATTCTTGAAATTGGCTTAGATGTTACTCAAATAGTGTCAATGTTCGACATGTCATACCTCGTTAGTAGGAATGAAGAGCTATACCATGGTTATAATCGTAATCAACTCTATCTTTTCAGATCATGCTATGGGCAGACTTCCATCGCCATGAGGACCCACTGTCATCCAGTAGCATAAACCTACTGCTGCTGGCTTTGCTGCGAAGATGACTCTCTAAGTATTTTGCTTTCAGTTGGACTGTTTAAGTAGGTTGGCAGGAAGGTAGTTGCCATTGTCAATGTTGGGATGTTTTGTTGTCAGTGTGGCACTAGAAAACGGAGAAGAGTTACTATGTAATCATGGTCAGTTTAGTTTGTTCTGTCTGTAGCTGGGATGTTTTAGCAAGACAATGCTAGTCAATCAGTATTTAGTATAGTATCTTGTTCAATTGTATGGGATTTACATTCTGGTTTTCGTAGTGTATGCTTATTTCATGCTTGACGACTCATGTGGAATTTGCACCAGCATATCACAGAGTAAGTTATAATGCACAGTTATGGATCTTCTCCTATTATTGGCGACTGTGTATGATATTGGAAACCCATGGGTTTGCTATACATTACCGGTTGCTTTAGTTGTGTTCATATTTTCAAAATAAGCAATCATGTTTATTGGTCTAGCTTTGCACTGTTTTTTTGTAGAAACGGGTAAACCTGCATATGGCTTTTTATTTCTAATTTTGCATTGCTTTTTTCGAAAAGGGGAAGTCCCAGCCTCTGCATCGAAGTGATGCATACGGCCTTTATTAACTTATTAAGAATTCAGTATTACAAAAATTCATGGGTCACATAAAGTCGAAACATGAATGAGCCATCTAAAAAGAAAAGATACACATGAATGACGCTGCATTAACATGTTATCCTATAATCAGAACGCCAGCTGAACTGGGTGAACAAGTCCCGTGCCACCATATCCAATCGGTTGCACCCAGAAACCATCTCGGGACGCTTCTCCGTTGACAGTAGGTAGGACCACATACGGATCCAGTGTGTAGTCAGCGGTATAACCTGCAAGAAAGAGCAAGATTTTGCATTGTTAAAAATATAATCATTTCTTATGTTCCATATGGCCCATAGCAAAGCGCATACTCCAATTCGGATCGGTACTTTATCCTGCTTAGAGACCCCCCTCAGCCAATTCCCAAACAAATGTGAAATACTATTAGGAGGTGTTAAGTTGAGGGCCATATGAACAATACGCCAAACTATTTTGGCAAAGGGACATGTTATAAATAAATGTTGTATTGTTTCTTCTTGGTCACAAAAGCAACATTTCTTACAACCATTCCAATTCCGCTTAGCAAGGTTGTCCTTGGTGAGAAGTACTTTTCTGTGAAGAAACCACATAAAAATCTTAATCTTTAGTGGTACTTTCATTTTCCAGATGTATTTCCGTAAAAATCTGGTATGGCCATTCAGGAGGTCAAGATACATCGATTTGACTGTGAACATTCTAGATGTAGTCAAATTCCATATAAAAATATCAGACTGATTGGAAAGCTGAACATCCATTAGTCGATTAACTAAATGCAACCATGCTACCCTTTTATCACCGGTTAAAGCCCTCCTAAAATGTAAATTTAAAGGAGGCGCCTGTGACAAGACATTAGCTACTGAAACTTGTTTTCGTTGAGCTATGTTGTACAGGGACGGGTACTGTTCAGCTAGGGGACTAGTCCCTAACCAAACGTCTTCCCAAAACCGGGCACTCTCTCCATTTCCTATCTTGAAGGAGCCTCTCTTAAAAAAGTCCTCTTTGACCTTCATAAGACCCTTCCAGAAAGGAGAGTCCAAAGGCTTTGCCTCCACTTGTGACAAAGACTTAGAATGTAGATACTTGTTTTGAATTAGTTCATGCCAAACCCCATTGCCGTTTAAAATTTTGAAAAGCCACTTACATAGAAGACTTTTGTTTTTTAATTCCAGAACCTCTACCCCGAGACCTCCCTGTTCCTTTGGTCTACAAATAATGTTCCATTTAGTAAGTCTATACTTACGTTTATGTCCATCACTTTGCCAGAAAAATCTTGAACGAAAGAAATCCATTCTTTTCCGTACCCCTTTTGGTATTTTAAAGAACGAAAGCATAAACATGGGAAGACTTGTCAAAACCGAATTAATTAGAATTAGGCGATCTCCGTACGACAAAAGTTTGCCTGCCCAGCTAGCTAGTTTCCTCTCGAAACGGTCCTCTACGGGCTTCCACTCGCCATTTTTTAACTTTCGAAAATGTATTGGAATACCCAGATATCTAAACGGGTATGATCCTGAGGCGCAAGCAAAAATATTTCGATACTGATCTTCGACATCCTTTGCTTTCCCAAAACAAAACAGTTCGCTCTTATGAAAGTTTATTTTCAACCCCGACAATTGTTCGAAGATGCAGAGTATAAGCTTCATGTTTAAAGCTTTCTCTAAATCATGCTCCATAAAAATGATAGTGTCATCCGCATATTGGAGAATCGAGACCCCTCCCTCAACTAAATGGGGTATGAGTCCAGCTACCTGACCATCCTCTTTCGCTCTTGCTATCATAATAGCTAACATATCTGCAATAATATTGAATAACAAAGGGGATAACGGGTCCCCTTGTCTCAACCCCTTTCGTGTTTGGAAATATTTGCCTAAGTCCTCATTAACTTTTATAGCAACACTACCACGGCTAACAAAATTTTCTATCCACTTACACCATTTAGGATCAAAGCCCTTCATTCTTAAAACCTGTTGGAGAAAAGGCCATTTAACTTTGTCATAAGCTTTTTCGAAATCGATTTTTAACAGAACACCATCCATTTTTTTCCTATGAATTTCATGGATAGTTTCATGAAGAATCAGCACCCCCTCTAGGATGTGTCTTCCTGGCATAAAAGCCGTCTGTGTTAGGCTTACTACTTTTTGAGCAACCTCGGTAACCCTATTGGTCCCGACCTTGGTGAAAATTTTAAAACTTACATTAAGGAGACATATAGGCCGATATTGTTGAATCTGAATGGCATTCTCTTTTTTTGGGAGCAACACAATATTCCCATAGTTTAAATGAAAAAGTGGTAAATCCCCTTGTTGGAATTTTGCAAACATTTTCATTAAATCAGTTTTAATAACATCCCAGAACTTTTGGTAGAACTCAGCTGGGAACCCATCCGGTCCCGGCGCTTTGTTCTTTTTCATTTGCTTTATGGCTTCGTAGACCTCCTTCTCTGTGAAGTCGGCTACAAGAATTGCATTTTCTTCTGCAGAAACTTGAGGAATATCACCTATGTTTGTCTCTACTAAAGAGAAATAATTTTCAGCTGGCGCTCCAAAGAGTCCTTTATAGTATTCTGTGATATAATTCTTGATGTTTTCATGACCTATTATAGTCCCTTCATCTTGTTCTAGCTGGAAAATCTTTTTACGCCTATGTTTCCCGTTTGCAATCAAATGGAAGTATTTTGTATTATTTCCTCCTTCCTGAACGTGCTTAACTTTAGCTCTCTGTGCCCATTTAGACTCCTCATCTCTTCTAAGCTTTGATACTTTATCATTTGCATCTCTCATGGCTTCCCTTTCAGATGCACTAAGAGGTGTACTTTCAGCTTTTAAATCTAAGGTTTCTATAATATGAAGAAGCCTAATCTTCTCAGTCTTATAGATACTGCTCATATTCCTAGCCCATCCCCTTAAAAAAGCACGCAGATGGCGGATCTTATTCTGCCAAACTGCCATTGGGTTATCACCATGATTAATCGAAGCCCATTCTCTTGCTACCATTTCTATAAAACCCTCTTGGCGCAACCATGAGAGCTCAAAAGAAAATGTGGACTTATTCCCTAGATGTGCTTGTTCTCCTGAATCCATGAGCAAAGGGGTATGATCTGAAACCTCTCTTGTCAGGGCCCTAACCGTGACGAGAGGGAATTTTTGCTCCCACGGTACACTCACAAGAACTCTGTCTAATTTTTCATAAGTAGGATTATCCCTGCGATTAGCCCAGGTATATTGTCGACCCGTGAGATCTATTTCTCGCAGATCCAGACTCTCAATAATCGCATTAAAAATAAAAGGCCATCTAGCATTGAAATTGTCCTTATTTTTATCTTCCTTTCGGCGCATGATATTGAAATCCCCACCAACTAATAGTGGTTTTTGCTCATTCTCACAAATGCGTACTAATTCAGCCAAAAACTCCCCTTTTTGGGCGTCTTGGGCTGCACCATAAACTACTACTAAGGACCATTCGAAGCTATCATTTTTTGAAACAATATGAAATTTAACACATCGTTCCCCTGGAGAAATTCCTTTTATTTGAAGTGTGTGGGAATTGAAACCCACCAGTATGCCCCCTGATCGACCTTGAGGGGGTAAGCAATACCAAAAGAAATCAAGTCCACCCGAAAGATTTTTTAGAAAAGGTGTGGAAAAATTATCCCTGCCAGTCTCAATAACAGCAAAAAAGTCTAGCTTATGTTCTCTTATAGTATCACTCACTACAGAGTGTTTGGCTGTGTCTCGGAACCCACCACTATTCCAGAAGCTACCTTTCATTTCTTTTTTGAATTTAGCTGTAGCCTAATGCTACGACGAACAGTAGATTTATCTGGCTTCTTCCGATTGTATGTTCTCTTTAGCTTAATAATCGGCATATCCAGGTCCTTATGACCTTCCGAGCCTTGTTGCTCTTCAGCCTGAAGATCAGTACTAAGCCTAGTGGCTTCATCGACAATTGTTGGTTCTAAAGCATCCCCCCTTTGTTTTAAACTATCTTCATTTCTTTTTAAAGTTATTAAAGTTCGCTGCCAATCTAAATCTTTCATACTACTAACAGAGTTATTTATTTGACCCGGAGAAACACCTAATGAGACCCCAAGTTTAGCAGCCCGAACCAAAACAACATCATCAGGAATAGAAGCAATACTGAATTTTGAAATGGATGAGGTACCTGTGGCAGTGTTGTCCTCCCATTCCTTCGCCCGCTGTTGGGCTCGCTCCATTTGCGAAGCATCAGCATTTGGTTGGGCTTGTATACGTGCACTAGTACGCACGTTGGTCTCCTTGTGAGATAAACCCCCAAAAGCCATCACCTCCGCCTCTGAATAACGCCCACCTAAGAACACTCCAGTTCCATCAGCTGGTGCAGAAGTGAGATCGCGACGCATTTTCCCTCCTGGAGTATGCGGCGACCCTTGGGAAGTGGTAGATATGTCATCTCGGCGGATACACCCTCCTGGTGTACGCGGCGAGCCAGATGAAACAGAACCCTTGGTTGGCGTTTGTGTACCGCTCCCGTTCTGAACTTTAACAGAACCTAGGTCCGGCGAGGGACATGGCGGTGTCGAGCACGGGGAAGCTCGCCTTGGTGACCTCGGTGCTGCAGGTGGGGTGACCGCATACCCGTTTGCATGAGAGAACAACCGTGAAACCTTCAAAACAAACTCCTTCACCGGTGAGCAAGGGGCCACCGCGGAAACCTCTGTCGGTGTTGAAGCCTTGGCAGAGAACAGCTCACTTTTTTCAGTGCCGTCAAGCGAAGCGCTACTCACTTCTGCCTGACTGCAAGGAGCAGCATGACCCTCCTTAGAGCTTCTGAAAGGAGGAGCGGACATGGCCAGCGGGGATGGCAAACTCTCCTCATCATCCTCTACTCTATCACTCCACAATCTTCGTGGCTGAATAGACTTGAGACTTGTTTCTGATTTAGTAAGTCGCTGATAATCAACTGTACCGAACTGAATATCGACCTGCTTGCCCACTTTTTCGGCTGTACTCTTAGTACCAGTTGAAGTCTTGGATTTATTCCCCTCCTTATCCGCACCTGCCCCCGGCCCGGTATCACTTGGAGGTTTTTCTTTTGCAGCACCCCCTCTGCATCTTTGTCTGCATCAGTCATATGCACATCATCTTTCGGATCACCAACCACTTTATTTTCTCCCTCAATCTCAAAGGTTATACCGTACCCCTCACCATCGTAAGTATGGTCTGTCCCTGCTGGTATAAAACGTTTTCTTTTTTTTTTTTTTGCGAAACACAGTACAACGCAAGCGCTCATATACACGCGCACACACTCACCCCTATGAACGCACGCACGCACACCCTACCCCTATGAGCACCTCCGAGAGACTGAGTCGGCGGGTCGAGTCTTGAGATTGACGAAGTCACCACGGGCGCCTCGCTGTCGACGGGAACGTCGCCTCCCACTGAAGAATATTCCGCCTTAAATGAGAAACATCAGCGTCAAACCTGGGGTTTGAACTCTGATGGGCTGGGGGTACAACCACCCACCTAACCATCTTGCCACAGGCAAGTTCTCGGTATAAAACGTTTTCTAGTCACCTGCACATACATCCTCACCACCCCATGTTTTCTTGTATATACCATATCAATTTCTTTTGCTTTCCCAATCAACGAACCCACCGCAAACAGAGCCAAGTAGTCACAGCACAACTTGTACGGGCAACCCCTGACTAGGACCCATGCTTCATCGAAAAGAAACTTATCAACTGGAGCTGAAAACCAGTCCTCGAACAGAAGGAAACCTGCTGAACTTTCCATTGGTATGCTCTTAATTCTTGTCAGCCTAGTGAGATCTGCTTTAGAGGGGAATATAACCTTGAACGAACTGTTCTCCGCTGGTGTAATATCCCACTGATGATCCCCAGGCACTATCCACTCAAGCTCTTGTATCACCTCTTGGACCGTCATGGATCCACCATCTACTGTAATTCGCCCAACTTTACCGCTGTCATGCTTGAATTTCAACTCATCTGACACCTCAACCTCATAGAACATCAGCTCACTTTGCATTGCTTGAACAAGGTTTTCAAGTAATGGCTCAAGCCTTTTATGGCATAACTGGCAATATCTGTTCAGAATCATTGTGCATTGCCGCACTTATAACGAACAAATTGCAGAAACTTATGGACAACCACGTTAGCCAAATCTGGAGCTAATATTTTGGGAAACATTTATGGGCAACAACTCTTTGCGGAGTTGCATCAAGCTGATAAGCTGTCATGTGAATTTCTTTTTCCTTCTGATTGTGAGAGCGGTTCATGGATCTCCTTTCCCTGTATATTGCATCCGCTTGAAATTTCTACTCCGGAGGAAAAGAGAAGGTTGCAATAGATAGGATGCATGATCGAACAGATCCTATTGATTTGGATTCTGAAGCTACATGGATCGTGATGTTTGAAATCTGGACTAACCAGCCAACCAAAGCCTAATGTTTGAAACAAAATTTTACCAGGTTCATGTACCTGCAAAATGGTAAGTTTTGGCTCGAAATTCTAGAGCAACAAACCAAATTAACTAGTACTGTATGGGAAACACTGCTGGACAACAACGCTTTGCGGAATCGCATCAATCTGAAGCTCTTGTTCCTTGAGTAGTTATGTTATTTTTTCACGTAGCATACATTCTTTATACAGAAGATCAGCATTTGTAGTTGGAGGACAAGAGAGAACAGGAGTACAGGACACGATGCATGATCAAACGCAGAAAACCTAATAATTACAGAAGAATTCCACCACCGAAATGGCAAGATTATGTGAGAAATATCAGGGTAGCAAATCAAGTTAATACCAAACTGGTTAAAGTTACCAATTACCAAAGTTTGCGAACCATAAGTACCACCTCGATCAGCAAACGTAAACCTCCTTGATCTCCAGCCTGGTGACATGGAGCCGCCGCGCTGCGCCGACCACATCCTGGAGCTGCCGGACGACCTGGTCGAGGAGATCCTCATCCGCCTCCCAGCGTTGGAGCCCGCGTGCCTAGTCCGCGCCTCCCTCGTCTGCAAGCCATGGCGTCGCCTCATCTCCCGAGCCAGCTTCCTCCGCCGCTACCGCGTGTTCCACCACCGAACGCCGCCCATGCTGGGCGTCATCCATGCGGGCGGCGAGCTCAGCGACCACGACTCACGGTTCGTGCCAACCACCTCGCGCTCCCCCATCCATCCCGCCTACCTCAACTGGTGGCCCCTCGACTGCCGCCATGGCCGCGCCCTTTTCTCCAACAATTCGTGCTGGAAGGATGGCTTCAGTCTCGTCGTCTGGGACCCCATGACGGACGGCCGCCGGGGGCTGCACGAGCCAGGGATTCCGTACACGGACAGCACCGCCGCGGTTCTCTGCGCTGCGGGGGACGGCTGCGACCACCTCGCCTGCCAGGGTGGGCCCTTCCTCGTGGTCTTCGTGGGAAGCGACCTGCCGGAGAATATCACATGGGCGTGCGTTTACTCGTCGGAGACCGGAGAATGGAGCGCGCCGGCCTATGTCCATCTCAATTGCAACGTCGACATTAAGCCCAGTGTCTTCGTCGGAGGCGCTGTCTACTTCCTCTGTTCCTGCGGCCACGAGATATTCCGGGACGACGTAGCCAAGCAGGTCCTAACGGTCGTCGATGGGCCGCCGGGAGAGTACGATGACGTCATACTGGTGGCGACGGAGGACGGCGGGGTGGCATTCGTCGGCCTGAACGATAATGTGCGTCCTCGCGATCAAGGCGGAAAGGCTTCTCTTCGAGCGGGCGAGCAGTCGCTCGCTTTTGCGCAGCAAAACACGTGGGTGGGACCCACCCACGTTATCTCTTCCTTCCTTCTTCCTTTCTTCTTCCTTCCTCTTTCTTTCTCACCCGACGACGGAGCCAGACCGATCCAGCGCCAGGCCGAGACGAAGCCGGCGACGGCGCTGCTCCGCAGCGCCGGAGAAGGCGGAGTCGAGCCGAGACTTAACGGTGGGGGTGGGGGTGGGGGACTGGGGGTGGAGTTCGCCGGCGACGAGCTTCATCCTCTCTCTTCGATTCCTGGCGCCAGGCCGAGACGGCGCCGGCGACGCCGCGCGGACGCGCGGCGGAGAAGGTGGCCGTTGAGGATGGACTTAACGGGTGGGGGTGGGGGTGTTCACCGGCGATGAGCTCCGGTGTGCGGGGGGGGGGGGGGGGGGGGGGTTAGAGGGATGGTCGGGGACGGCGGCGGACCGGCGGAGGAGGTGATTGGAGCAGGGCGGGCGCGGTAGCGCCGCTGGCCGCGGGCGGCGGCAGCAGGCGGTCCGGCCGGCGTCGGCGGCGGGGGGCCCTGTTCATCTTCTTCCCGACATGGTTTTGTCGTTTTCCCTGTCGGAAATCGGTCGACTGCTCGCGCGCGCGAAGAATAGCCACGCCCCGATCAAGGCCTCTACATGTGGTCGAAGCAGGCTGTGGGGTGGGTGCGGCATGGGGTCATCGACATCCGCGGCTTGCTCGTACCATCCCAAGATCCCGCGCACTCGCTCTGTCTGCTCGGCTCCGCTGAGAGGGCACATACTCCATCTTGGTTGACGCTCAAGATGGCGTCTTCGCCGTCGAGCTCAGGTCAGGGCAAGTCGGGAAGAAAGTTTGCGAGAGGGGAAACTTCTACGCTCTCTTCCCTTACATGAGCTTCGGTACCCCAGATGTACTCTGATACTCCGAGTCTCTGACCCTTATTTTAGAACAAAAAGTTAAACTTCTACATGAGCTCAGGTCAGGGCATTTTATAAAAAAATAATGTGAAAACTGAATAAGGAGTACATGTTTCCAAATTGATACGAGGTCTTATTAGTACTCCCTCCGATCCATATTAGTGGGCATAGCTTTGTCTAAATTCATATGTATCTAGTTAATTATTTAGACTAGATACATGTGTATCTAGACAAAGTTGTGCCCACTAATATGGATCGGAGGTAGTATTTTTATTCATTTTTTTATTTTTTACACGAAGTCTGTCTTTTCTTCTTCTTTCCTGTATCGGGTTTCTAGAGATCATATCGAACGGAGATAGATTGCCATCCCCTGCAGACAACGAGTTGAATATATAATCGGTGACTCATGTCAAATGGTCTAAAACTCTTTGTTCTTTGGCCTTGAAACTTGAAAGTGTTTGCAGCTTCGGAGACAAAACACTGTTCTATTTATCCCATATTTATATCTGCTTGCGATGTAAAGGCACTATTGGCAAGAAATGAAGTACTGAAACAAGTTGATAAAAACAAGTGAAGTACTGACACATATGTTGAGGTATATGTTCCTCTTTTTATTCATGATACAACACAAACAAGATACACATACATGACTAAGACGAACAAAGCACAAGATGAAGTAAGCACAAACGAGATACTACTAGTACTACTAGTTAAGGTGGCACCCAAGCTATGCAAGCAAGCTAATCCTCCATCACACATCTACGAGAGTAATCAAGTTGCCTGCGGCCACTTATTTCAAATGCTGCTGCGGACGAGTCTCCGGCCAATCAGTTGAAGTGGCCGGACCACGAATGTGGCGGCGGCTGAGGTTTGGGATCCGGCTTGGGGTCAGGCTGTGGCGCCGGCTTAGGGTCGGGCTTGGGCTTAGGCGTCGGTTTAGGGTCGGGCTGTGGGTCCGGTTTGGGGTCAGGCTTAGGCGATGGTTCTGGGTCCGGTTTGGGTTTTGGGTCTTGCTTTGGCACCGGTTTAGGATCTGGCTGTGGGTCTGGCTTTGGCACCGGTTTAGGGTCCATCGCCGGGTCTGGTTTGGGCTCCGGGTGTGGCGTAGGCTTGGGATCAGGCTGCGGTTGTGGTGTGGGTGCGAGCTCAGGTTTCGGTTCCGGCTTGGGGCCAGTCATCGCCGGAGCCCTCTCATCGGCGAGGTTGGCAACATTGGCGACGATGAGAGCTAAGAGCAAGCAGAGCGACAAGGCAGCTGATGGCCTCATCGTTGCCACCTTCCAGCTGCTCACTGAAGCTCACTCGCTGCTAGCTTCTGCTGTGTCACAGTTGGATGCTACTTGGCTGTGTGTTGTTGCCTGTGGCCGGAAGGAGGAGATTTATAGCCCCGGCGAGTGAGCCAGCGCCGGACGTGTGTCCATCTGCTTTTCGTGCCCGTGATCGGCAATGTTGCTAGCTACAGTGGCACATCGGCTTTTGTTCATGTCACATTTGCATGGCATGCGCGCACCAGCCAAATCATGCAGCGGAAAAGAGCCAAGATGCATCGCGGGATGCAAGGAGCGATGGACACGCGGGCGTTTTGCAAGATCTAGGACGCCCGACACAAACAAGTGGCACGTACGCATGCATGCAAATAATCTCGGTCCCGGCTCCTCCGTCTTCTTCGATCGTCTTTGCTTTTGCTCTGCATGGTTTGCTCCTCCCTCTGCTTGTGCAAAGTGCTACTGCTCGTACTACTCCGGCTTAGGTGCGGCGGCGGCGCCGCAACGGAGGATTGAGGAGATTCGTAGGCGCCGGAGGAGGACAGCTTGCTTTACACATGCACGGTTTTCCATCGGCCGGCCATGTGTGTATGCGGTTGTCCAAGCGTGAGTTCACCTCTCGACGTTCCATCTGGCATGCTCGTGTTTTGTCACGAAAATCCCGGGGAATACTCGCTTCGGGTTGGTAGAAATATGTGTGTTGGACGATCGGAATTTTGTAGCAGTGTTCTCGACAAGTGGGGTGGTCTCTAGCATACTTAATTCTTGTTCTTGGTAGTGCTATCTGTGCTCCGTTTCTAGGATGAAAACCATAGGCCTGGTTGTACCTGGCAATGATGGCTCCCTATTCAGCTTGTTGAAGACATTGTCTGGAAACTAGACCCTCTCCGGGGTGAAAACTCATTATCTAATCATGTTGGTTAGACCGGGTGATGGCGGTGTTTGTGCATTATCATCTTCTTAGAGGCCTCGTTTGGAGAAGTTTTTCCGGAGTAGAAGTGTAGTCATCATTGGTGGTGCTATTGTTGCCACCGGCGCATCTACCTTGACCCAGCCGGGTGCACAGGACACCGGGAGGAGAAAATTTTCTTTGTAAATTAGCAATTTTTCCCCACATATGCACCTCCAATAAACATTTAAATGTGTTGTGTCACCATGTGTGCACCCTGATTCCAGATGTTCTAGCTCCGCCACTGATTGTTGCCGCGGGGCTCTATTTGCTTCGGTGGGGCCTTTCGTTTCGTTTTTCTTCTCCTTTTGTTTTTTAGCGGTGTGCACCCTTCGTTTCTATACTTGCTCTATTTATTATGTTGTTTCCGAGGCTGGGTGTAATTGATATCTTCTCGGTTTTAATATATTCCCTTTATAAACAAATTGATTATACAAGCCAGTTGCTCATCATGGGACCAAAAAAACAACACAACTATTTGAATTACCAAATCATCATCTTAAGGTTATGTTCTATTAGAACAATAATTTGTCGTAAGTATCATATAAATATCCCAATATAAACCCGTAATTTGATTCCAAGGTATCCTATTATTGACCAATACATCTTGATTGCACTGACTCTATTAACACGACTTAACCAGCTTGAAATATTTTTTGGACAACGGAAAGAGTTGTTTAACTCTAATGATTTCATCACATTTGCAATTGTTTTTATTGGGTTGCGTGCATGGAAATCAAAAATTTCGCCAACTACGCAACAACCAATATCTACTATGAAGATACAAGTGACAAGACATGCGTATTTGATCTAACTGTAAATCGTAACCGACACCGCTGAAGTGGAAGAGATGTCGATGACGAGGTTGACGTAGTCGACGTAGCTGACGTAGTTGGCGTACTCGTCGCCGATGTAGCTTGTGGAAGAACTCCCTCGGTTAATCCTAGCCAAGGGAATATCGTAGACTCCTTGCGTCCCGCCTTGATGCAATAGAATGAGATAGAGTCAACCGTTTCTCAACGGATCACCCCTCTGAGTTTCGCACGTATGCATCTGATCTAGTCCAGTAGAGCTTCACCGTCCACAGTTGAAGCACTCACCGTTTGTGTATATAAAGGTGGAGATCTCAACACATGACAAGGAGGGAGAGAGAGATTAGAGATCTAGATCTAATCTAATCGGAGAGGACCCCTCTAAATATTTAGAGGTTCCCTCTAAAACAATTAGAAGAGATCTAGACTTGTGTATCTCCAAAGGAGAGAGGGTGTGGGTTTATAAAGGAGGCCCAAGGGGTAGAGGTAGGGATGCTTGGGCAATGGGAAAAGCTTTCCCCTTGTCCAAGTCGACTTGGGCAACGGGAAAGCCCCCAAGACCAATTCGGTTTGGGAAGGAGGAGTTGGAGTCCCCTCCACCGCCTCTACCATCGCTGCCGACTGGTGGGGCCCGTCCTAGGCCACAACGACTTAATTAGGGGGTGGGGCCCACCTAGGTCGGCCGCCTTTGGCCGCCGCTGCCGCCGCCTCCCCCCATACCGGGTGCGGTTGCCAAGTGGGCCGAGCCCACTTGGCAGCCTCCTCCGGTGGCTTTAATATTTTCCAATAATTAATTATCAATTAAATAAATTAATATTTAATTAATATTTAACTAAATAATATCTTTTCTAATTAATTCTTATTTGAATATTTTCTTTTACAGATTATTCTCCGAATTAATTACATATCATATAAAACACTTTTACATGATCCGGGACACCCCGTGCCCGCAGACAGAATACTCCGGATAAATATTTCCCTCTTATATAAACCCTCGGAATAAATCTGACTAGTGATAGCAACTTCTATCACTCGAGACACCTAGTGTCTGCATAATCCAATCTCTCTGATAAAGATATTTATCTACCACGCAGAAACCATTCCGGTGATACTCTCTCGATATTCAGACCACAACCATACACACAACAAACTAGAACTGACTTAAGCGTGTTACCCTACATGTTCGATAACGTGTAGCTATAATTAGATGTTTCCATCTAATCACCAGCCAGAGTCTGAAACATGGGCTACCTGAATAACTGCTACCGTTATACGAAGGGCACTCTGTTGAACCTATTGATTATTAATTCATCATTCCCATTACTCACGATACTGAAATTACCCGAGATAAAGTATTCCTGATATTTCCGTGAATCAATCCTGATTCACTATATCTCCGTCTATCTCGTTACCGGTAAGTTTCCTGTTTCTCGTTCCTGTAATCCGATATCCCACATGATGTAACTTTATCATGCATTGTCTGCAGAAAATATTGGACATCATACATACCGAGTGGGCCCCGTTAGTCTCTCTTTTGACAGAGGAGTAATATCCCATCTTGTAACATTAGTATATACACAGACGTTGAAGTTACCCAGTGACTGCCGTTTTGAGACCCAGTTACGGACGTGCCATTGACAAGAGCCAAAGTAACTCTTCCAATATGCATAACCCTAATAACCAAATGGTCTAAGGACATGTCATATAATGACCATCTGCGATATTGCACTAAGGACAAAAAGACACTTTGGAATCTTCTTAGCATATCAACTATTTGGGCTACCCAGCCATATTGTTTCCACCAACAATATGCTACTCATTGATGCTGACATAAACAATGTCCTAGACCGGTCTCAAGCATTCAATGAATTAGTCTAAGAGGCAAGACTAGGGTATACTTTATTCTGTTCATATCTCTCCACGTGCGAGTGAGTTTTCCTTTGAATCACATATTCAGGAGTCACCGCAGTTATAGATAGAATCATAAAGCATAATTATGAATCAGATGTTAAACTTTATTGCCTTTTGGCCATACATCCAACAATTTTATTTTTGTTTCGGACCACAATAAAAGTCTAGGATAATGTAGTTTTAGAGAAGTTATCACATGCCAAACTATCAAACCACAACTGGACTTTGGATAAGAACCTTTCGTTTGGATATCGATATCAAGGGAGTTTAAAATTGAATTGGATCAATACCAAATCAACCTTTGTATTCAAATGGACTCTAATACCAACTATGTTGTTTGGTTCTGTAAAATATTGTTAGATGGAATCTGACCCAATAGCAATGCTAGTTTTATGTTTGGATGTATGTATGCTTCAATTGAATTGACCCATCTTCTCTAGTCCACGATTCCACGTACCCAACATGTGGATGAGAAAGGGGCAATTGCATGCAATACGAAGGAGCGAGACTCGGAATTGGAGAAGCCTGTTTTAGGTGTAGTTCAATTTCGTGGTATTTGTATGCCAATTCCAATTTTCAATTCCAAACACAACTAAGAAGCAGAACTCAAGAAATATGATTTCCAATTCGTTGATCGAATACCGACATCCGAACAAAGCCAAGAGTCTTTTCCCCAAGATATATTTCTAGTGGCACATTTGGTAGTTCTGATAATCACTTGCATAGGAGAGAAACATACTTTACATCTAGAATACACATGTCATTTGGTCTTTATGTCAACATACCATCGTAAAGTATGTACCTTTTCTTTTGGTCATCACTTTGCTAATAATATTTGGACATGTATTAATCCATTTTCTCGAATACCTGCGCCCTAGAGATTTAGACCAAATATGGTTTGTTGGTACATGAAGTCCTTCTAGAGGCAAACATTTTTCAGAAACATAAATTTACGTATATATTATCGTACAATCATGGTACAATCGACACATACATATAGTTGTAAGCTATACTCTGTAGGACACATGATTTACATGGGCATGGTAGTAGTCCAGCCTACAATCGAACACCCCGACATCAGGATGAATAGGTTATAGCATGCCACTTATTCACTACAGGCAATACCATTCACGACTATATTTTATACTGACGCCAAACATTCTGAACTCTTGTGCTCAGCCCAGGGATTTATCTTGGACGACTGCTTTGACACCTTTTTCTGGCTGCGGCGGATTTGGTTGTGCATTTGGGTCAAGCTCTGGGCCTTGGCAAGAGCTTGTGGGTTTGGGTCAGTCTTTTTTTAAGGATACGTCTAAGCGGACATATCGGTTTCAAGAAGGAGAGACAAAGCGGCCTTACAACACGTTTTGGCACATGCGCCAAAAACGCCAATACACAAAAAAGAGAAAAAGATCGTTCGTCAACCCTTCACCTGTCTACGGGTTCTAAGCTACCCCTGAACATCCTCGCAGCCAGCCAGAGGTCGGCCTCGGCCTCTGGCTCCTCCCGACCCGGCGGAAAATAAAAAGGAAAGAAAGGCACAGTCCTTCTCTTTAAAAACAGTTTGCCACTTATTTGTCTCAGTGAATACCCAATTTAGGTAGCCCTTTCCGCCTATGTAGCGCCCCCTTTTTTTGAGTGGGATGCAAAAGAAGGGTAAGATATAGTAAGGGATACGGTACTAGACTAACACTTAATTAATACTTAATTTAATATAAGTAGTTAAACAGTCAACTAGATTAAACTTTTTATCATAGTACTTTACTAAATTAAAGTGGGCGACCGGCGGTGTCGTGGGGATGAAACCCGGTACCCAAAGACCCACAGAAGATTCCGAGTGAAACGCAAAATCGATCAAGCACAAGTCTTCAACTCGGCCGCCTGCGTCCGTCCGGCTGGGCCAAGACCGCCTGCCCCAAGGGCAGCCGGCCTCCGCCTGACTCACCGTACGCTCCGAGGCGGCATGGGCAAAAGGAGAAACGGCAGACACGACATCATCACGATTCCCAGAGACAAGAGGAAAACGACAAGGGACGCCCGCCTATTACGACCAGAGTCAAACAAGGTAGCCGAACCCGGCTGCCTACAGCCGGGGCATCGGCCACTCGCCCCTCGACAGAGAGAAGAAGACGAAGTTCCCCCCAGCCGGTACACCGATGGGCATCACAAGAAGTGTCCGTCGTACCGCACGGACGGCAGCGTCATCGCCGGCTAGGCCACCACGTAACCCAGGCATGGGCTAAAGTGAGAGCTAGCCTGACGTCCTCTACACTGCCAAGTACCCGAGGAGGACCCCACGAGGGGTCAATGAAGCCCCATTGGGCGTAGCCGGAGGGAGGTACCTGCCCTTTCGGGCGTGCTGTACGAAAAGCAACCTACGTCATGATCAAGAACTCCTTTAGACATCGTCAGCCGGCTGTACGGACAGCCCGCCCCCCTGTAAGCCAGACATCCAGGCCTATATAAGGCTGCCTGGGCACCCATGTAGAGGGTAACCAACATTTCATTCTCCCCACCCCCTGCAAGTTAGCAAGAGCCAGAGCCATGGAGAGCTCATCATACAGCTCGAGGAGCACCATTGTACCTTGTCCACCGATAGTAGAGAGATCATGCAGGAGTAGGGGTGTTACCTCCATCGCGGGGGCCCCGAACCTGGGTACATCGTATCTTAGCGCATCGGCGCAATCCCTGCGGGTGCCGACGCTGCAGATAGCTGCTCCCACTCCTCTACTCAAGCCACCCCGTGTGGCAATGCCGTGCAACATACCACGTCATTTGGCGCCCACCGTGGGGCAGATAGCAGCATCCGGAGTCACATTCCGCATGGGATCCCGCAGCCGACTCGGCGAGCGAGTCGCCACCGGCCTCGTCTCGACGTTCGGCTCCATCGACTTCATCGACGACAACACGTCCTGCTTCGCCGGCTGCGCCATCCCCAAGGACGGCACCGTCATGCACTTCGGCGAGCATCGCATCTACATCGCCCTCACGCCCGAGTACCCCGCCCGCATCCGGATCTGCGTCGACCAGCTCTCCAAAGAGATGGCCGGCTGTGAGAGCAGCACCGAGATCCGCGTATAGAGCAACCATGTCCCCCAAGTCCCCGTCGACTCCGCCGCAGCCCTGCTGCAGGGCTTGGTCACGCCCATCGCTGCCGACGCAGACCCTCTGCAGGCCGCGTTCCTCCTTGAGCAAACCCTCATGTGCCTCCTCAACAACGCGCAAAGCGTGGCGGCCATGCACCGTCGCATGGAGGCGCAAGTCTGCAAGTACAACTACGCCCACGGCTTCACCCCTGTCGTCGTCGAGCCCGCTCCGCGAGGGCACGCCAGGCGCAACCTCGGCCCAGAGATGGCGGGAGAGCCAGCCAGCGCCGCCGGACCGGCTGCCCCAGGACCTCCACCGCCCGTTCGATGACCCGTTTACAGCTCTCCCGCGAAGAACATGAAGGCCGCGCGAGCTACCGCTGCCGAACTGAACGACTTGATGGGAGACGAGATGCGCGCGCAGCAGCAGCGCGTCCAGGACTTCCTCGACACCGCCGACCACCAGCTCCAGCTGAACCAGACCGCGTCTGCGCTCAACACGCCCCCCCGCCTGGAGCTTCGCCGCCTGGTGCCCTGCGGCCGGGTGCGCATCGCGCCCACAACATCAACTCCAGGCCAAGCCGCTTCAACATGCCGGCTGCCGGAGGCGGCCAGAACTACAACGACAGGCCGGCTGCCGGAGGCGGCCAGAACTACCACGAGATGCCGGCTGACGGAGGCGGCCAGAACTACAACATGCCGGCCGGCGGAGGCCAGTACCACCACCCCAACCCACCGGCTGCCCCCCGAGGAAACGTCCACGGCCGGCTAGGGATCTCGGCCCAGCGCTAGTCCTCGACGCCCACGACCGCGTCGACGCTCTGGATGAGTCTCGCCGGCTCGACGAAGAAGGAGGCGAGGTCCATCCATGCTTCGGCCCTCGCATCGCCAAGAAGCCTTTCCCGCGAGGCTTCACCCTCCCGCGCGACACGCCCAAGTACAACGGAATCACGAAGCCCGAAGACTGGTTGTCCGACTACGTCACCGCTGTCTCCATTGCAGGCGGCAACAAGCGAGTGGCCGTGCGCTACATCTCGCTCATGCTGAAGGACTCGGCCCTCACATGGCTCAACAGCCTGCCGCCTACGTCGATCAACTGCTGCCTGGACTTCCAGCAGGTCTTCGTCAGGAACTTCTCCAGCACGTACAAGCGTTCGGCTCGCCCTCGCCAGTTGGCCGGTTGTACCCAAGGCAGGACGGAGTCCGACCGCGACTATCTCACGAGATGGTCGAGCTTGCGCAACACCTGCGAAGGAGTCCACGACATCCAGGCGATCGGCTACTTCATCAATGGCTGCCGCGAGAGCACGATGCTCAAGCACGCGCTTCTCCTGGACGAGCCAAAGTCCATGGCGAAGCTCATGACCATAGCAGACAAGTACGCCACCGCCGACTCCGCCATGAGAGTCCCTGTGCAGGCGGATGGGATCGGAAGAACGAAAAAAAAACCCGGCTGCGAGGGACGTAGCCGGCCCCAGCAACGTCGACAACCAGGACAACCGGGACACCCGGAACAACCGTGATCGCCGCGACGACCGAGACCGGGACAACCGAAAGAGGAGCGGCGCGACAGACGGGCGGTACGAGAACCGCGCCGTCAACACCACGAAGGCCGGCCAGACGGCTCGTGAGGACGGCGGGAGCCTCAACCCTCGCCAATGGAACAAGCCAGATGACAGCACAAGGACAAAGCCATCGTACCTGTTCGAAGACATGATGAACGGCCCGTGCCGATACCACAGCGTCCCCGGCAAGCCGGCTACGCACACGACAGCCTGCTGCACCTGGACTCAACGCCTGCAGCGCGGGGAAGGACCGTCGGCTCCGCCACCCGGCCAGCCCCCTCAGGGCGGCAACAACGACAACCAGCGTGACAAGCGCCCGAGGCAACCGACTGCCACAGCCGGAACTTCACGCGATATGTACCCAACAAGGGCGCCGCCTACATCATCTCCGCCATCGAGCGGAACGACAAGCGCAGCCAGCGGCTGCGCGTTGCAGAGGTGAACACGGTTGTCCCCCACGTCCAGCAGCTGATGGACTGGGCCAACCAGCCCATCACTTTTGGGCCCGAGGACCACCCATACATCATGCCAAATCCCGGGGGCTACAAATGCTCCTGGACCCCACGATCGTCACCGACCAAGAGTTCGCCGTCACCTTCTCCCGAGTACTCATCGACGGGGGAAGCAGCATCAACATCCTGTACAAGGAGACCGCCGACAAACTGGGGATAACCCCGGCCCACATGCTCCCCAACAAGACTATCTTCCACGGCATCGTGCCAGGGCAGTCCTACACGCCTATCGGCACCGTCCGGCTGGACGTCGTATTCGGGAAAAGGAATTTTTTTGCCGTGAGAGCATCCATTTCGAGGTAGTGAACCACCTCAGCCCATACCACGCCATCCTAGGGCGCCCGGCTCTCGCAGCCTTCATGGCCGTACCCCACTACGGCTACCTGAAGATGAAGCTGCCAGGCCCACGCGGGATCATCACCATAGCCGGCGACTACAAGCGCTCCATGGCATGTGCCTCAGCCGGCTCCAAGCTCGCCGAGTCACTGGTAGCGGCTGAAGAGTTCAAGGAGATCAGGCGCACGGTCGCAGCCGAGCACCCGGCAATCCGACTGCGAAGAAGCAAGGAGGCGAGATGCAGTTCCAGGCGCAGAAGGATAGCAAGAAGGTCCCGCTGGACGCAAGCAGGCCAAACGAGAAGTTCCTGGCGATTGGGAACATGCTCAGCAACAAATAGGAAAGCGAGCTCGTCGAGTTCCTCCGTGAGAACCTGGACATCTTCGCATGGTCTCCAAAAGACATGCCGAGTGTACCCAGGGAACTCGCCGAGCATTCGCTTCATGTCAACAAGGACGCAAGGCCCGTCAAGCAACCACTTCGCCATTTTGGAGAAGAGAAGAGCAATCGGAGAAGAGATCGCCCGGCTACTCGACGCCGGCTTCATCATGGAAGTCTTCCACCCGGACTGGCTGGCAAACCCAGTCCTGGTGATGAAGAATGACACATGACGCATGTGTATTGATTACACCTGTCGTGGGTTTGTCACGTCAGGTGTCATGGATGACTTCGTAGGTGTGGGATTACGCGAGTCAAGCATCTCCGAGCTTGGGATCGCAGGAACAAAGATCAACACAGATTTACCCAGGTTCGGCCCCCTCAATGTGAGGTAAAAGACCTACTTCCTGCCTACCCTAGATTGGTATTGATATGATAATCGAGGTGTTACAATGGAGGCGATCCGATCTGGTACTCGCCGTATGAGCTAGGGTTTAAGGGCTTCCTCTCTAAGTCCTGCGAGTCCTCTTTATATACACAGAGGCTCGTCAGGTTACAAGAGTTCTACACGAAGCCTGATTATCTTTCTTGTCTTCCAAGGCAAGTTTGCACCGACCTTCTGGAGCTTTCCTTTATCGAGTCGCGATGCGAGATTGGCCCATCTTTCACGTGGCCCAACAATGATAGCGCAACCTTAAGTCGCTGTTTGTTAAATTCGAATAAGTCGCGGGTTAATCATTCCCCCGACATTAGCCCCCAAGCGTGGCCTGAACTTCATAGGATTTCTTGATCTTGAATGTTTAGGCCGCGCTTTTCCTTATTTCGCGACTTATAATTGTGCTGGATTGGCCTTGACTCGCACCTGGAAGATCATCTGACTTCGTGAGCTTCTTTGTTAGAGTAGCCTGATAGCTTCAAAACTTGATGACGATCCATCTTCAAATTTTTGATGATAATATGATGTAGCCCCCAAGGATTGAGAGGATGTAACGTGATAATCATCTCAATTCTTCTCAGAGATTTGAAGGTCGTCACCTGTAACTTGATATCATGAATAAAACAATTGTTAAGATACAAGTAATTGTAATTGGTGTTGCCGTACTATAAGCAGTACATCGACCTCGTTAGGCCATCTGAATCCTTAAGTGGGCACTCGCGCGACTCAGTATTTCCTAGGAACATGTGTGTTCAGGGTCGAGAGCGGCCATGATAGGCAATCAAGCTCGATTGACGCCACACCCCAGTACTTTGGCCACATAATGCGAGTAGCAATCCAACTTAAGGTAAATTTGATAATTGCCAATAAGTTGGCTGTTTCAGGGTAACAAAGCCCCAAGAAACATAATGATATGCCATGATAGGCTAAGCTATGATAAGCTTTGATTATGATGACACATAAGGTCGCGCCTTGGTGGCAACCGAGTGTTATACATAGGGTTGGATCGCGCGTAGGTGGCGATCCATGGTGATACATGGGGTCGGTCGCGCCTAGGTGGCGACCAGAATGATACAAAGTTTACGGCCGCGCCTAGGTGGCAGCCGGTTTCTGATACAAGGGTCGATCGCGCCTGGGTGGCGATCAGATGTTGCATAGGTCGCGCCTAGGTGGCGACCAAAGTTGAAGTTCTAGCCCTGAGTGGCTGTGATGATACTCAGCTATAAAGCTGGAAAGGATGATGCTTGGCTCTAATTAGCCTTTTCTTATGTATAGTACGGTCGCAGGTGTGCGACGTTCCAAGGGCGAGGTGCCTCGAGACGATCCTCGAAATCATGGCGTTCGCTGCTTTCTTCCCTTACATCCAGCAGATAGTACGACCCATTGTTTAGCTTCTTGCTGATGATGTAGGGTCCTTCCCATGGAGAGGACAGCTTATGCATTCCCTTGTGATCTTGTTTAAGTCGCAGTACTAGGTCGCCTTCTTGAAAGGTGCGGGTTTTGATGCGTCTGGCATGATAGCGTCGCAAGTCTTGTTGATATACCGCTGACCTTGATGCTGCCAAGTCTCTAACCTCTTCTAATGTGTCCACCGAGTCTTGCCGAGCTATCTCATTATCTGTCTCGATGTAAGCCGCAACTCTTGGTGAATCATGTATGATGTCGCTGGGCATGACTGCTTCTGCTCCATAGACCATGAAATATGGTGTAAATCCTGTGGATCTGTTAGGGGTTGTTCTTAAGCTCCACAGTACTGCTGGCAATTCTTCCACCCAACATCCTGGAGATGCTTCGACCTTTTCAATAAGGCGCGGCTTAATTCCATGGAGAATTTCCTGGTTAGCTCGCTCAGCTTGTCCATTGCTCTGCGGGTGTGCTACTGACGTGAGGTCCAATCTTATCCCATTGTCTGCGCAAAATATCTGTGTAGCCCTTCAGAGGTGTTGCTCCCGTTGTCTGTAATGATACTATGGGGGTACCCAAAGCGGAATATGACCTTCTTCAAGAACTTGACTGCTGTTTCAGCCTCGCAATCTCCCACAGGTTCTGCTTCTATCCACTTTGTGAATTTGTCCACCATGACCAGGAGGTGAGTTTTTCCGTTTGAAGACCGTCTGAAGGGCCCTACCATGTCAAAACCCCATACGGCAAAAGGCCATGTGATGGGTATTGTGCGAAGTGCTTGAGCTGGCATATGATCTTGCCTAGCGTATCTTTGACATCCGTCGCACACTCTGACAATTTGCTCTGCATCTGCTAATGCTGTTAACCAGAAGAATCCATGTCGGAACGCCTTTGCCACCAAAGATCTTGACGAAGCATGATGGCCACAATCGCCTGAATGAATTTCGTGCAAGATTTTTCGTCCCTCTTCTGGTGAGACACATCTTTGGAATGCTCCTGACACGCTGCGCTTGTATAATTCGTTGTTGATGATTGTATAGGCCTTTGATCGCCGTATGATTTTGCGCGCCTCAATCTCATCGTCTGGCAGCACTCCGCGACTTAAATATGCCATGTATGGCTCTGTCCATCCTGGCTGTTCATGCAGGGCTGCGACTAAAGTTGAATCGTCCTCTGGCTCTGCAATGTCAATCTCTGCTGGAGGTTTGACTGATGGATTGTGCAGTTCATCCAGGAAAACATTGGGTGGGACTGACTGTCTATTGGATCCAAGTCGAGACAGGGCATCTGCAGCTTCGTTTTGTCTCCGATCAATATGTTCAACTTGGTATCCAGTGAAATGTCCAGCAATTCTGTCCACCTCTCTTCTGTATGCAGCCATATTCGCATCCTTGCTGTCCCACGTTCCAGAGACCTGCTGTGCCACCAAGTCTGAATCGCCAAAACAGCGTATGCGACTGATGTTCATCTCCTTTGCTATACGTAGACCATGAAGCAGTGCCTCATACTCTGCCACGTTATTTGTGCAGTTGAAGTGTATCTGTAGCACATACCGCAGCTTGTCTCCCTTGGGGATGTTAGAACAACTCCAGCCCCCGAGCCTTGCAACTGTCTTGACCCATCAAAATGCATGGTCCAGTATTTGGTTTCTGCCATGCTAGGAGCGACTTGGATTTCTGTCCAATCGTTGATAAAATCTGCGAGGGCTTGCGACTTAATTGATGTGCGCGGCTCGTACTGATGTGATGTGGTCCCAACTCGATCGCCCACTTAGCGACTCTTCCAGTAGCTTCTCGATTACGGATGATATCTGCCAACGGTGCTGAACTAACCACAGTTATTGGATGTTCTTGGAAGTAGTGCTTCAGCTTGCGACTCGCCATGAACACTCCAAACACCAACTTCTGCCACTGTGGGTAACGCTGTTTGGAAGCTGTGAGGACTTCGCTCACGTAATATACTGGTCTCTGGACAGGGTATTCCTTTCCGGGTTCTTGTCTCTCCACAACCATGACAGCGCTCACAGCACGGGAATTTGCCGCTATGTATAGTAGCATGGGCTCTTTATCCTTTGGAGCCGCCAGAACTGGAGCATTTGTCAATTGATGTTTCAAGGCTGTTAGAGCTTCGTCGGCCTCTGCATCCCAAACGAAGGTGTCTGATTTTTTCAACAATCTGTACAAAGGTAGTGCTTTCTCTCCCAATCTTGATATAAAGCGACTCAAAGCTGCGACGCAACCGGTAAGTCGCTGCACATCTTTTATCTTTTCTGGTTTTTGGAGATCCATCACGGCCTTTATCTTGTCAGGGTTGGCCTCAATGCCTCTTTCTGATACTATGAACCCAATAGCTTTCCTGCTGGTACTCCAAAGACGCACTTTGTGGGGTTGAGCTTCATGTTGTATTTTCTGAGATTTGTGAATGTCTCTGCCAGGTCACTAATAAGATCCTGGCCAACTTGCGACTTAACCACAATATCATCCACGTAGGCGTGAACGTTGCGACCTATTTGCTCATGTAGACAATTCTGAATGCATCTTTGGTAAGTCGCACCTGCGTTCTTCAACCCAAAGGGCATGCTGACATAACAAAAAGCTCCAAAGGGTGTGATGAAGGACGTCTTTTCTTGGTCCTCCCTCTTCATCTTGATTTGATGGTAGCCTGAATAGGCATCCAAAAAGCATAACAGCTCGCACCCAGCAGTTGAATCAATCACTTGGTCGATTCGCGGCAAAGCAAATGGATCCTTTGGACAGCTTTGTTAAGACTGGTGTAATCAACGCACATTCGCCACGTACCGTTCTTTTTCATAACCAAGACTGGGTTTGCCACCCACTCCGGATGGTATACCTCCGTGATGAATCCTGCAGCCAGTAGGCGAGCTATTTCCTCCCTATTGCCTTTCTTCTATCATCGTGGAAACGCCGTAGTGGCTGCTTCACTGGTTTAGCCGCAGGGTTCACTTTGAGGCTATGTTCTGCTAATTCTCTTGGTACCCCTGGCATATCTGACGGTTTCCATGCGAAGATGTCCTTATTTTCCTGAAGGAAAGCGACGAGAGCCTTCTCCTGCTCTTCTTCCATGTGTGCTCCAATGCTGGTTTGCTTGGATGAGTCGCCAGGAACAAGATTTATCTGCTTGGTGTCCTGGGCCGCTTTGAATTTCATTGGTGGCTCGGCAGATGGCGTGGTAACTACGCTCATGTCATTTGGGTCCACCTGCGACTTATAACCTTTTAGCTCTTCCGCGGCACAGGCAGATTCTGCGAAGGCCGCATCTCCTTTTCACATTCTATCGCTTTTTCTCTATCTCCGTACACTGTGATGACCCCTTTTGGTCCTGGTATCTTCAACTGTAGGTACACGTAGCATGGCCTGGCCATAAACTTAGCAAAGCGTTCTTCCAAACAAGGCGTGATATGGGCTTTGGAATTTTACCACTTCGAAACATAGGAACTCGCTTCTGAAGTTCTCTTCTGTCCCAAAAGTTACCCCTAGGGTTATTTTCCCCGCTGGCTGTGCGGACCTTCCTGGGACAATGCCGTGAAACACGGTTGACGTGGGCTGCAGGCTGGAATCCTTGAGTCCTAGACGCTGGAACGTATCGTAGTACAAGATATTAATGCTGCTTCCTCCATCCATAAGCACTTTGGTCAGCTTGTATCCTGCTACGTACGGTGCCACAACCAGCGCCAACTTGCCAGGTTCCCGTACTTGTGGCGGGTGATCGTCGCGACTCCAAGTTACTGTGTGCTCGGACCACCTTAGCCAATTGGGCGTTGCTGGTATCACGGCGTTCACCTGTTGACTCCTGCGACTCAATTTCTCTTCCCTTTTGGAGGTGTCGATAACTATTGTGTGATACTGCCCCGTTTGCCTGGGGTTTCGTGCTGTGCTGCCCAACATTTGCGTCATGAGCCGTACCAGGGTTTCCTTCGTGGGAATTTCCCCTGTTGTGCTGGCTTTCTTCTTTCCACTTCTTGTAATAGTGCATTGTGCCTTGGTATGGTCCGCTGGCCGTCCATCACCTGTTGCATGAAGGTCGCACGGCCGATTAAAAACTTCTTCCATATTGATTGGACGGGAGCCGTATCCTCGCCCCTTCCTCGCTGGCCTCTGAATCCTCCACGCGTATTGGCGACGAGCCCTGAGTGACCATCTTCGTTTTTGCGTTTGTTTTGATTCGCGTTGTTGTGGCTTGTTTGCTGCTGCTGGGGCTTGTTGGAGTTTTTCTTTCCTTTGGCAGCAACCTCCTCTTCTTCTCCGTCTGACGCGTCTCTGGTTTTATCCGAGCCGGCATATTTGTTAGCCGCAGCCATTACCTCGCTGAGGCTCTTGACTTTATCTTTCATGCGACCCAGCTTATGAATCAGCGGCTCGAACTTGCAGTTTTTCTCCATTACCAGGACGGCTGAGCTTGGTGGTATATTATCTGAGGAGTGTATTATTTCTGCCACCCTTTTCATCCAATGGCGACTTGACTCGCCTTCCTTCTGGACACAACGCTCGAGATCTTCTATATTGCAGAGTCGTTTGCAAGTTCCTTGGAAGTTCTTAACGAAAGCATCCTTCAGTTCCTCCCAAGTATTTATAGAGTTGGGAGGCAAATTTTGCAGCCATATGTGCGCTGCACCTTCTAGCATCATGTTGAGGTACCTTGCACATATTTCCTCTGAGGCGTTCAAAATGCTCATCCCCATCTCGTAATTGTTCAGCCAGGTGGTTGGATCCATGCTGGCGTTGTAGTTTGCCACCTTGCGTGGCCCTTTGAAATCTTCAGGAAAAGGTTCCGATCTGATCCTTTCAGTAAAACATGCTGGGCCCTTGAGCCGCGAGGACAGGGTTGTGGATGTGCCCGTTGGATTGTTGACTTCTGCGGGCCGCGTTTGCATCACTGGCATATTCGCCTGCGCTTCTGCGACTTGCTCCTGCTGCCTCTGTGCGACTCCTGATATGTTCTCTGGTGGCCTGCTTTGGACGCTTCTTTCTGCTGCAATCCTGTGATTGGCTGGTACGAGGGGCAGCTGTGCTTCGGCTTCTGCCCTATTGGCTTGTTGCAGGACTGCTGTACTTAGCATCTGAATCGCGCGCCGCGCCTCAGCATTGACCGGGTCATCGCCTGTTGGTACCATCTGAGTCAAGATATTAGCCGCAGCATACATATTATCGACAGGGTTTTGGTAATGGCCCTGCGGGGTGTGAAACCTCCTTGGTTGTTGCTGGGTCTCTTGATTTGTTGGTCCCCATCCTTCCGCAACTGTCTGGATTCCCGCTCCCGCGGCTGGAGTAAGCGGGATTTCCACTGTTGGTTGAGTCGCGCGCAGTTGTGTTTGCGAGTCAACCTGTCGTTGAGTCGCAGCCAGCGCGGCTACTCTTTGCCGCTCCTGTTGGATTCCTTGGTTTATCTGATCGAGCCTGCGGCGCTCTTCTTCCATCCTTCGAACCTCATACAGGAGCTCGGCCCTGGCGGCCTCAATTTCTGTTGCACGGAGGGCGGCGTTGTGGCTGACACAGGGACAAGAAGTGGGTTGCTTGGGGGTGCCGATGCCTCGGCTTCTCCAGCAGTTCCTGATGCACCTGCTCCTCCGGTCGTGTAAACCGCGACTTGCGCCGTCTCTCGATCTGGTGATAATGCGATTTCTGGTGGGTAACCCCAGCAACTTTCTTCAAAGGCAGGTACAATGGACCCAAACTCTTGCGAGTCCATGCTTTCCATGGATTCTTCCCCATCATCGGCGACTTCTTCTACTGAGTCGCCTTCTTGGACCGAGCTAATGGACCTGCCACCGATGAAGCCAACGAAGACGTTGATGGATCCAAACGGGATGACGTGGCCGGTCTCAAGTAATCTGCTTCCGGCCCCCAGCTTGAATCGTCAATGAGGGTGTGCCATTGACCGTGATGATACGGCCAACAACAAGATCTTCAGCTCCCTTCATGGATCCTGCGCGGAACGTGACGCTCTTGACCGCAGGCCCCACGGTGGGCGCCAACTGTCGTGGGTTTGTCACGTCAGGTGTCATAGATGACTTCGTAGGTGTGGGATTACGCGAGTCAAGCATCTCCGAGCTTGGGATCGCAGGAACAAAGATCAACACAGATTTACCCAGGTTCGGCCCCCTCAATGTGAGGTAAAAGACCTACTTCCTGCCTACCCTAGATTGGTATTGATATGATAATCGAGGTGTTACAATGGAGGCGATCCGATCTGGTACTCGCCGTATGAGCTAGGGTTTAAGGGCTTCCCTCTAAGTCCTGCGAGTCCTCTTTATATACACAGAGGCTCGTCAGGTTACAAGAGTTCTACACGAAGCCTGATTATCTTTCTTGTCTTCCAAGGCAAGTTTGCACCGACCTTCTGGAGCTTTCCTTTATCGAGTCGCGATGCGAGATTGGCCCATCTTTCACGTGGCCCAACAATGATAGCGCAACCTTAAGTCGTTGTTTGTTAAATTCGAATAAGTCGCGGGTTAATCATTCCGCCGACAACACCAGCCTCAACAAAGTGTGCCCCAAGGACCCCTTCGCCCTCCCCCGCATCGACCAAGTCATCGACTCCACCGCCGGCTGCGACTACCTGTCGTTCCTAGACCTATTCCGGCTACAACCAGATCAAGCTGAATCCGGCTGACCAGCTGAAAATTTCATTCATAACTCCATTCGGGGCATTCTGCTACAAGGTCATGTCCTTCGGCTTGAAGTATGCAGGAGCCACCTACCAGCGGTGCATGCAGAGGTGCCTAGATGACCAGATCGGGCACAACGCCCACGCGTACGTCGACGACATTGTCATGAAGACCAAGGAGCGCCGCACCCCACTAGTAGAGAAAAGCTTATAGGTGCATGACTTTCTGTGGCGCACCAATTTCCGTGCGCCACAGAAATATTTTCTGTGGCGCACGTTTTTGAGTGCGCCACAGAAACCAAGTGCGCCACAGAAAGCCCATGCGCCACAGAAACATGACTTTCTGTGGCGCACCATGCCCATGCGCCACAGAATTGTGAATTTCTGTGGCGCATGTAGGATGTGCGCCACAGAAATCCAAAAATCCAAAAAATTCAAAAAAGTCAGAACACTTCAAAAAAATCCAAAAAAAATCAACAATCTTCCTTGTTATACAATTCTGTGCCTTTTTTTGGACTTTTGGATTTTTGAATTTTTTTTCATTTTTCTTGTAGGAAAAAATCGTCTGTTTGAAATAACTTTTTTCTTTTGGAATTTCGAGAATCTGAGAATTTCTGACGGGTAAACCCGATGAAATCGAACTCGGCTTTTTCTCTAGTTTTTTTTGACATATTATTTGCATTATTTCGACGTCGTATGGAAAAGTTATGGCCGTTACAAGTTTTTTTCCTGTTTGTTGCAGAAAAGGTGAAAATTCATATTTCAGAATTTCTATACCTACCAAACAGCTCAAACCTAACTACATGTCAAAGGATTTTATTTATTGAAATTTTTACTATTTTGTTTTACTTTCTGCAAGACTAAGAAGGCGATCCACGGGGGGGGGGGGGGGGGGGGGGGGGGTAGGCATGCATTGATTTTTTGAAGTTTTGAAGTTTTTTGGATTTTCTGAAACTTATGAATCTCCTTTTGAAACTTTAGAAGTTTTTGAAAATTTTGAAATTTAAAAATACACATACCACACCTATACACATACAAGACTTAAGAGGGTTTATATGATATATATATATATATATATATCAATAAGAACTTGAGTAGCACAAGGGTAGGTGGATTGGATGGAACTTAGAAGTTAAGCGTGCTAGGATTGGAACAATTTGAGGATCGGTGACCTAGCGGGAAGGTATCAGTTCAAAATGTTCAAAAAATCCGAAAATAATTCAAATAATTAGGATTTTTCATATTATTTCTTTTTCTGATTTTTTTGAAACTTTTATATTTATGTTTGCATTTTTTGAATTTTTGAGAATTTTGTGGCGCACGGGGTTTTGGTGCGCCACAGAAATGTGAGAATTATGTGGCGCACCAAGCCCAGCCACTGATGGTGAGCAGGCATCGGTGATAGATGAAAGCGAAGACCGGGGACAATATAGAAATACTTTTGGGTTCCTCAATAACGGGGCCCCAGGCGAAGTCATGCATAACCCGGCACTAGCGCCGGCTTTGTTCAACAATGGCTTGGTTTTGGATCCAACGGCGCTTACGAGGATAATTACGCCGGAGAACGCGGTGGCCCGGGCTATGGAGTTGGACACGCGCGCAGAGCTTTGGAGCAGACCAGGCGAAACGCAGCCGCGAATGAGCAGCAAGTTGCATCAAAGGCAAGGGAAGTTGAGGAAAGAGAGAATCGGTTGAGGCAGAGTGAGGAGATGTTACAAGCTCGCCAAAACGACATGACAGTGGTACATCAGAGGAGGCATTAGAGCCGACTGGCTCCTGGAGAAAACATCATACAACCAGCGGTGCTGTTTAGAACCTAGTGGATCAACCCATTGGTGCGGTTCAGACGGTCCTAGGAACTAGAACAAGTGCAGAAGCAAACAGGAATACTGGGGGAGCTGTTGGTCAAGCTGGGAGGTCGCCGGGTTTGCCCGCCGGGGGAAATCCGGGTCATCCTGCAGGAACACCAAGGTTTCGCACACCAGAGGGTCACTTTTCTAACCGGCAGATAACGTTTATGCAGCAACCTTGGCACTTGATCGTATTCCGTTGGGAAATTCACCTGCAGAGTTAGAAGCCCGGCGAGCCATTGATATGTTACGTACCGCCGTGGTTCAGCAGGGTCAGTATTCCAGAAACAAGAGTGCACTCCACCCAACACCATATAACAGTAAGCGTACTCAGAGCCGCCACGGCGAGACCCCACCACCATTGGCCGGGTCAGCCGCGGCGAGACAGCAAAATGCTCAGCAAACAAAACAAAACAATCAACAATATCAGCCGGCTCCTGCAGTCTCAGTAGCACAGCAGATCGTCAACAGATCACGGGCAGGGCGAGCCGCGAGTGTTCACCCGGTCGTCCCAGCCCCAGTAGTAGTTCCAAGGCAGCAAGTTGTTCAGCCAGCAGTGTCTGTAAGTTCGCCGGGTTAAAATCTTCAAGCTGGAGGTTCCGGGTTAGCCGGGCCAAAGTGTTTGTCAGAAGCAATCAGATCTGAGCCTTTTCCTGAGAAGTTCAAAGAACCAAGCAAAGTGACCAATTATGAGCCGAGCATGGACCCGGCCAGTTGGTTGAGTAGTTATGAGATGGCCATGTGCATACGCAATGCCACAGAGAATGTGTGTGCCAAGTACATGTATCTGATGATGAGTGATGGTGCTGCAAAGTTGTGGTTTGAGAATTTACCTGAGAAGTCCATTAAATTTGGGAAGAGTTGAAGGCAGTTTTTATCAAGCACTTTTTGGGCACGTGCAAGCGTTTGTTTTCTTTGGAGGATCTTGATAGGTGTTCAAAGGAAAGGAGAGTCAACTCGGTACTGGATGGGCCGGGTCACGGAGATTTTGCATTCATCAACTGGTATTGAGCCTAAAGACGCAATTTGACGATGGAGAAGACATGCAAGTACACACCTTGGTCCAGAAGTTGGGGCGTCTGAAAGAGAGCCACAGGGCCAAACCCGTCTCAATGGCCGAGTTACTGGAGGCTTGCAATAAGCACGCGGCAACAGACAAAACACAAGATGATTCTGAGGAAGAGGAGGGCAAAAGCACAGCGAACAATGGGAGGAACAACAACAATAACAACAACAATAGTAACAACAATTCGCATAAGAGAGGGCACAATGAGGGAAGTTCAGAATTCGTGGCAAACACCAATACCGGGTTTCAGAGGCCCAGGACTGATGGAGGGTACCATGACAACAGAGGAATAATGGAGGTTACAACAATTTCAACGGGCCACGTCCTATGAGCACGGAAGAGGCGTTCAGGATGCTGTGTCCTCGCCACAGTAGGAACGGTAAGCCGGCAAATCACTCGTTGGCCCAGTGTGCAGATCTTAACAGGTCGAAGAATAATGAAGTTCAGAGGGCACTGCAAGCAGCAAACAGGGGTGGAGGACCCGACCCAGGCACAAACCCGGTCGCGGCACCTCTCACTGGAGCAAACGTAGTACCAACCGCCCCCCAGCCGGCTCAAGTTCTCAAGGTCAGGGCGGATTTAACACTCAGCCTAAGCAGCTTGATTCATATCATGTTTATACATCTAACACTTCAAGAAGGGAGAGAAAGGTGATGCAAAGGGCTGTTAATGCGGTGTCTATGGGGGCTCCCAGGTATTTAAGATGGTCTGAGCACACAATGACATGGAGTAGAGCGGATCAATTGGATCATGTTGAGCACCCGGGTCTGCTTGCATTGGTTGTGGCCCCCCAAGTGGAGGGATATGAATTGAAAAAGGTCTTGATGGATGGAGGAAGCAGCATTAACATCTTTATTGGGAGACATTCTTGGCATGCGTCTCAAAAAGTCTCAACTGCAGAAAACATCTACAATTTTTCATGGTATAGTTCCGGGAAAGTCAGCAACTCCGTTGGGGTAAATTACATTGGAAGTGGCCTTTGGCGAGTCTCGTGAAAACTTCAGGTCAGAGAGGTTAGATTTTGAGGTGGTTGATTTTCATAGTCCTTATCATGCGTTGCTGGGAAGGCCGACCTATGCCAGGTTTATGGACCGGCCGTGTTATGTGTATCTACAGATGAAAATACCGGGTCCTAAAGGGATCATCACAGTGCATGGAAACAGAGAGATAGCTGCGCAGTGTGACGAGGGTGATGCGGCCATGGCAGAGCACGCGTGTGCCAAGGAGGAATTGAAAAGTTACAGAGCAGGCCTTGACCGACAGATGATACGGTTCTGAAAAGACCAACTACAGAAGATGACAGGGCAAAGTTCAAATCGGCCCAGGATACAAAATGATAGATTTCGAGGAGGGGGACTGTTCCAAGCAGTTCTCCATAGGGTCAAACCTGACTGATAAATAGGAAAGCGCGCTCATCGAGTTCATCCGTGAGAATCGGGATGTTTTTGCATGGACACCTAGTGACATGACAGGTATTCCGACTGAACTCGCTGAGCACAAATTACATGTTGATCCTAAAGCCCGGCCCGTGTAAGCATGGTATAAGAAAAATGAATGCAGAAAGAAGAAAGGCCATAGGAGAAGAGATAGCCGGCTTTTCGCAGCTGGCTTTATTATGGAAGTTTTTCACCCGGATTGGTTGGCTAACCCGGTTTTGGCGATGAAGAAGAACAATGAGTGGAGGATGTGCATAGATTTCACCAGTTTGAACAAGTTTTGTCCAAAAGACCCGTTTACTTTGCCGCGTATTGACCAGATTATCGATGTAGTGGCAGGCAGTGAGCCCTTGTGTTTTCTGGATGCATATTCAGGATACCATCAGATCAAGTTGAATAGAGAAGATTGGGAGAAGACATCGTTCATTACACCCTTTGGTGCTTTTTGCTACAAGACCATGACTTTTGGGCTGAAAAATGCGGGTGCCACTTATCAAAGGTGCATCCAGAATTGTTTTGCAGATCAGATTGGACGCAATGTTTATGCTTATGTTGATGATGTGGTGATAAAGTCAGAGAAAGCCGGTTCATTCATTAATGATCTCCGGGAAACGTTCAAAAACTTGCGAAAGTACAAGATGATGCTTAATCCTACCAAGTGCGTGTTTGGTGTACCAGCTGGAAAATTACTGGGTTTCATTGTGTCTGAGCGTGGAATTGAGGCAAACTGGATAAAATCAGAGCTATTCAGTGTTTGGAGAAACCAAAGGAATTGTAGATGTTTAGAAACTCACAGGTTGTGTGGTAGCCTTGAGCCGGTTTATAGCCCGGCTTGGGGAGAAAGCAATACCATTGTACAAGCTCCTGAAGAAAACAGATAACTTCGTGTGGAATCAAGAGGCAGATGATGCGTTTGAAGCTCTGAAAGTGCAACTATCATAAGCACCAGTACTCGTGGCGCCGGGTCCCAAGGAACCCATGTTACTGTAAGTTGCTGCGGGCCTCAAGCAGTGAGTGTTGTGGTCGTGGTTGAACGCAAAGAGGAAGGCAAGGAACACCCGGTGCAAAGGCCGGTCTATTATGTCAGCGAGGTCTTGTCAGAAACAAAGCAGAGATATCCTCATTGGAAGAAGCTGGTGTTTGGTGTGTTCATGTCAAGCAGAAAGTTGAAGCCGTATTTTCAAGAGCATCCAATTACGGTGGTAAGCTCAATCTCTAGCAGATATCATACGAAATTCTGAAGCTACAGGGAGGGCCATTGAGATGGGAGACTATCATATTAACTATGAGCCCAGAACAGCTATCAAGTCTCAGGAATTGGTGGAGTTTCTCAATGATTGGACACAGATAAGTGCACCACCTCTTGTTCCAAAAATTCAGTCATGGGTCATGCATTTTGACGGGTCTAAGTAGGAACAAGGTTCAGGAGCCGGGGTTGTGCTAACTTCCCCGAAGGGTGAAAAGATGAGTTATGTTCTGCAAATTCACTTTGATTGCTCCAATAATGTGGCTGAGTATGAGGCTCTGTTGCATGGTCTGAAAATCGCAAGGAGATGGGGATCAAGTATATCAGATGTTTTGGAGATTCAGATCTTGTGGCTCAGCAAGTTTCTGGAACATGGGATAGAAAAGACGCAAAAATGGCGGCTTACAAAGAGAGGTAGACAGAGTTGCCGGGTTCTTCTCTGATATCAAGTGGATCATATAGACCGACAAAAAATTATGCTGCAGATGCTTTATCAAGACTCGGCTCACGCCGAGAGCCGGTTCCACCCAATACATTCTTGGACGAGCTACAAGTTCCATCAGTCAAACCTGAGGATGAAGAAGATTATGCGTATTTGGGTAACCTGATTCTCAACTAGTAGCAGCAGTGCATGAGATTCCTGAGTGGACGGAGCCATATATTGCATACCTTATGTGGGGAGAATTGCCCAAGCAAGAGATTGTAGCCCAGCAAATTGTGCGCCGGGCCAAGGCATATGTGGTGATTGATGATGAGCTTTACAAGAGGAGTGCTTCTGGTGTGTTCCAGAGATGTGTTTCACCAGAGGAAGGCCGTCAAATTTTGAAAGAGATCCATGAGGGAGATTGTGGGCATCACGCTTCAACAAGATCACCGGTAGCGAAAGCTTTCATACATGGTTTTTTCTGGCTCACAGCAAATCAAGATGCAGAGCGCTTGGTAAGCAGATGTGATGGGTGTCAAAGGTATGCACGGCAGATTCATGTGCCGGCTCAGGAGTTGCGCACTATCCCTTTGACTTGGCCGTTTGATGTTTGGGGGATGGACATGGTGGGACCTTTTCAAATGTCTCCTTGCAAGAAGACCCACCTCTTAGTGGCGGTTGATAAATTTACAAAGTGGGTTGAGGTCATGCCAGTCACAAATTGTGAGGCAGTTACTGCAGTTGTGTTCCTGAAGAGAATCATACACAAATTTGGGTATCCGCACAATATTATCACAGATAATGGAACCAATATGTCACTTGGGGAGATGCAAAAGTTTTGTGGAAGAAACGGCATACGCCTAGATGTAGCTTCAGTTTCTCACCCTCAAGCCAATGGACAAGTAGAAAGAACCAATCAAGAGGTGCTCATGGGTTTAAAGCCACGTCACCGGGTCCCGTGTATCAGAGCTGCTGGAGCATGGGTAGAAGAGTTACCATCAGTAGTTTGGGGCATCAACACAACACCCAACAGATCCACCAATTTGACTCCTTTTTTCATGGTCTATGGGGCAGAAGCAGTGTTGCCAAGTGATATCATCCATGACTCGCCGCGGGTGGCGGCTTATGTTGAGACAAAAAATGAGCAGAGCCGGCAAGATTCACTGGACCTGTTAGAAGAGCATCGAGAGAAAGCGTTGGAGAGGTCTGCAATTTATCAGCAAGATTTGAGGCGATACCACAGTCGTCGGGTCAGAACTCGTACTTTCCAGGAGGGTGACTTAGTGCTGCGATGGACGCAAAACAGAGATGGAATGCACAAGTCATCTCCTCCATGGAGGGGCCTTTCATTGTGAGCAAGAATTTGCAAGTGGGTCTTATTATCTGGTGGATGCAAGAGAATCCTCGAAGACAGTAAATGATACTACAAGATCCACATTCTGATGCAAGAGCGCGAGCGGCCATGGAACATTGCCCACTTGCGCCCTTACTATACCTAGCAATAGGCCGGGTCATGATATGTAACACACGATGTAACAGGCAGCGGGTTTCAGACGCGCTCTTTTCCTTACCAGGGTACCTAAAGGGACTGGAAGGTTTTTAATGAGGCGGCTTGCTGACCTAACCTTTTCTATCAATAAAGTGAAGGTTGAACAGAAATTTGTGTCTTTTCAGTTACTTTTTTTGTTTTTCCTGTTCTTTATGTTTATTTATATCAGGTCTTGGGGGTTAGCCATTGAAGTATCACAATGGCTTGTCCCAAGACCGGCTTAATTTGTTGCTCGAGTCTCACATACCAGGTCTTGGGGGTTAGCCATTAAAGTGACACAATGGCTCATTCCAAGACCCGACTTATTCTGATTAGTCAAGATTTACATATTGGGGCTTGGGGGTTAGCTTTTCATGAAGCGAACACCTAACCTTGAGACCCGGCACAAACAAGTTGTTACCTCTTATACATGTTTTAAGTTATAAGTTCAGTTTTTATGAAGTTATAATATAGAGAAAGTCACATATATGGGTCAATGGGGGCAAAAGTGCATAGTTAAGCCTTTGCCTTACATTGACCCGGGTCTTGGGGGCTCTTACTTAAATAGTCTGTAGCTGCAATCCCAAGACCCGACCTCGATGCCATCAGTTTTTCTCGGTTATCTTGCTGTTGAGTTTGATGTGACTCGCAATTATATGGACTGATTACTCACCTGTGAATTCAATCAACCATGAAGCCCAAAGGGACTTGGTTGGACCCTGTTTTTTATCAGCGGAGTTGCGACATGATTATCCATGCGAAAGCCAACTCACAGTTAAAGAAATCGAAAGGGTCATCTAAACCATTCAAAGGCTTGAAATTCAGACTAAAGTTTTAACCAGGTTACAGATCAGAGTATTGCACGTGCACAGGCGCACGAGCAGAATATGAGATTAGTATTAAGTTATTATAGAACTGGCCCAAGGGGCTGAATGAGATTGTTTTTCATGGAAAAAACATATTCTGCAGGGGCACTAAGCATCGGCTTCTGGATCCGGGTTATGAGGAGGAGAGCTGGATGTATGGGCCTCAGTAGTGATGACCGGGTCTTCTCCCTTGTCAGCTGATGTCTCTTCCTCCGTGGCTTCTTTTTCCTCAGCCCGGGTCTTGGGGGCTGTGTCTTCGCGCCAGGTAACAAGACGAAGAGATTGGAAATATTCTTCATCTTCATCTTCAACAGCAGCCCGAGAAGGAGCAGGAACAACTGGCGTAGATGAGCTTGGAGCATTGGAGGAGCTTGGGCCGGATTTCTCAGCAGTGATGGAGTCTTTGTAGCTTTGAAGAAGATCGATACGTGTTGGCTCGGGGTCCTCGATTTCTTCATCTTGGGAGTCATAGCCACTCTGCAGACCCTTCAGCTTCAACTTGTTCGCAATCTTTGTGGCAACATGCCGGGTCTGCTTCATGACTTGGGGCATATGCTTTCTTGTCAAATTCTTTGCTATCTGCTTTGAATTGGGGCCAACCCTTCATCAAAGGTGTCGGGTTTAGCTGAGGATAATATGCCTTCGCCAAGGCAAGACTGCGAATGGCACCGGCCCTGCATGATGATCTCTTAAGCAAGTTGATCCATTGAGGCATTGTGGATAAATGACCAAGGACATCGTAGTAAGCGCTGGGCGGGTTGTCCCAGTTTCTTGCGGCCTTGATCACCTCGCAGCTGCCAAAGTATAGCTGTTGGGTCAGAGTATACATGCATTTGACTTTCTCCGCAACAGTTTTGCGAAGATTCCCGTCATGAGGACCTGAGAACAGAGAAATTGAAATTAGGCATATTATTTCCCGGGTTAAGACAGTAAGAGTGCTTGGGATAGTTTGAGGAAACGCTTACCAACTAAGGATGCAACCATATAGGTGATCATCTTCTTAAGCTTCTCAAGTTCTGTGGTAACTGTGTCAAGTTTCTTTTGGAGGGCAGAGTTTTGTTCCTTCCAATGCTCCTCATGCTCCTCTAGTTCAGCCTTCAAATCCGAGTTATCTTGAGTCAAGTTGGTCACCTTCTCCTCTAAGGCTTGAAGCTGTACAGAATCAGCCTGTCGGGCTTCAGTTTCAATTTTCATAAGGCCATGAAGCCGGGAAATTTCTTTCCCTGCCTCGGCAAGTTGATCCTGAAAAAGATAAAAAGCATTAACAGAGTAAGAATGGATAAAGTTTTTTCCCAAGTTCCTAAGAAACTTGGGGGCTGGCAAATTCAGTTTGGGTCATATGTTTATGAAAGTTTTATGATACAAAGTCCCAGGTCACCGTGGACTGGATAACCGGGACATGGGGGCTGTGAAATTAAGTTTTTTATCATATAGTTGTGAAAGTTTCTCAAATATCAAGTCCCAGGTCACCGTGGACTGGATAACCTGGGACTTCGGGGCTGGGAAATTGAATTTCTAGAAAGAATTGTGAAGTTGTAACTCGTTAAAAGTCCTGGGTCATGAAGATTCATAACCCAGAACTTGTGGGGTATCAATTAGAAAGTTATTTTTACAAAGTTCTAACGCAACTATTTTGTACAAAGTAGTAAGTTTATCACAAGTGATAAGCTTAGTACTTGGGGGTTAGATACAATATGGTGTGCAGAAAATAGAGGAAAATGAGAAAAATAAAAAAAAGGTAAGAAAGGAAAGAATTACCTGGTACCGCTTCTGGATAAGGGTGACCATTTCGGTCTCTATGTCCTTATGCTGGGCTAGGCGAGAAAAATACTCTTCGCAAAGAGCCGACATTGACAGAGTGTTCAGAGCAGGGAGTTCAGAAGAAATAACCGGGTCTTTGCCTTTAAGGGTAGCTTCTGGTTTGGCTTCAGAGGTAAAGACCTTAGTAATCACAGTAGATGGGCCAGGTGTTGAAGCAGGCTTCGACCCGGTGATTTGCACTTCCTCGTCATCGGTCTCCTTGGTGCCTGAGCCTAGCCCGGGAGATTTGGTGGGTGATGGAGGCGTTGGTGCAGGAGTTGGAGCAATCTTAGGAGAGGGAGGCAAATATTTTTCAGGCTCCTTCTCTGAGCTGGCTCTTCGGTTGAAACCAACATCGGAGAAGGTTCCATGGCATTTCGAGGGGAGGAGGCAGCCGGAGGAGAATCCGGGTCTTCTTCAACAAAGGCCATGGTGCTGCATATAAATTTAAGTTGAAGATAAAAAATATAATGAATGAGGAAATAAAAAGGTTAAGCAAAAGTGGCTCTAACCCGGTGTTGATCTGGAAATCCTTGGGCGTGCTTACGCTGTCCGAGGAGGAAACTGACAAAGAAGATGATTTAGCAACTCGGTGTTGTCCAGCAGAAGGGTATTTTGAACAAGGGATCTTCTGGATTGACTTGGCCCACTGGTATAGAGAACATGGAAGGATACCTGTGTTCAGAGAACTGGGACTGGCAACAGACCGGGTCCTGGGTTTCTTCTTTGCTGCTTCTTCTTTTTCAAGCTCCTTGGCCTGTAGGTATGTTTTGAGTTAAGACATGTTTATTGCGTAAGTTGAGATGCGAGAGTACGACACCTTTGTGACGGAGGCCCGGGTCCTCTTGTGGGAAGGAGCTGCAGCAGGTTGTAGGGCCGATACTTCAACAACATCTGGAGCCGGCAAGTTATCGTTAGCCGGCTCAGCAAGATCTGGATAAGAGATAAGAGTTTGATCGTAGTAAAACCTGAGAGAGCTTCATTTTCGATTAAATCGAGGAAGAGCCGACCTACGGAGTCTGACATTTGAGGGGTTTCCAGAAGCAAATCTTCCACTAGTTAATGAATCTAGAAAGCATTTTGACCACCCATCTATGCCTTTATAGAAATTCTTTATCAAAGTAGCGGGGGTATATTTAATGACACCGTTTTACTAATGTCCTTAATTCTATACCAAGCATCCATTAATGACTCTCCATAGTATTGGCCAAAGTTACTCATTTCAACACTAGAATTCATTTTGGCAAAGTTTTTATGTGTTTTTAATTTTTTATGCAAAACTGAAATAAAATGTGTCTCACAAATGCAAACCAAATTACAAGTGCAAGACAATGCAATGACAATGACAAAACAAATGAATTTGCCTTGAAGGTAAAGATGGATAAGATGATGCTCACGTAGGTGCAACCTCCCCAAGCTTAGGTGTTAGCACAAGTTGGTGATGAAGTTGACTTTGTGTGATATCCTTGGATCAATCCGGCTCCAGAAAACAATCTTTTGCAGGGGATCCTTGGATAAATCTCTCCAGCTATGATTCCCCGGCAACGGCGCCAGAAAACAGTCTTGATACCCGTAGAAGTGATAGCCCTTCAGTAGCTACCTGCAGTGAAAAGTATACGGGGTTAGGTTGAGCCTCCAAGTGCAGAGTATGTAGTAGTGGAAGACGTGTTTTCCCCACGAGGGTGACTCGAGGGTTTAATATCGAACTCTCGGGGAATCAGTAGTGGTAGATTATCTTCCTTATCCTTCTTTTGGTTACCTGCAAAACAAAGTTAAATGTTTTGGTCCTCAACCTCACCTGTGGTTGTCAAGCACAAGGTGTAGAATGATATCAAGATAAATATGCAATGATGGTGGATGAATATGCTAGGATGATGATGGCAATGATATATGATATATTTTTGGGTTTTTATGATGGATGCAAGATGGAAAAGTGTTTTTGTATTTTCGGATTTATAAATGGCAGAAAATGGCAAGGTGGCAAAAGTGGTTGGAAAGGTGTTTCTTATGATTAAAATGGACCGGGGTTCATGGTTTCACTTATGCACTCTCTCTTTAAATGGTGTGGCAGACAAGTGGACATAGAGTTGACATATGAGATTGCAACACAAAGTTTGATATCAAGTTACTAATTATATGGGCATCACGTCCTAACATAGAGAACTTTTGATTATTAGTCTCACTTATACTCCACCAAGATGCGAACCAAATCATAACACCTCGGTAATTAAGAAGACTCAGTATAGCTTTAAGTTTCATGACATGAAGTGAAAATAAGAACATGCTAGATCTAGTCACATGAAGAAGCTCGGTCACCCTCAACCCTTGTAGCATGGTATTTTTGTTTATCCCTAGTGAGGCAACAAAGTAAGGTAAACACCCAAGTGGATCGCGATATTAAGTTGTCAGCTTACCGCACTCACCACCCCTCGTTACTCCAACTAATGCACACATCTCCCCACACACGCCCTTATAAACATGCTTGATCATAACAAGTAGATAAGAACGGGGTACATAATATGCATCTATACTCATAACTGAAACAAACATTTGAATATCAACATATATTAACTCACAAAAAGATCCACCACATAGGTAATACAAATATGACCGTAATCATGTTCAGCAGCTTATACGGTACTCATTAGTGAAGCTCAAGAGAGAGAGAGATACATAAGTTACTTCCACAAACCCATAGTCCAGAGGTGACTACTCCCTCTTCATCATGGAGATGGTGGAGATGTCGATGGAGATGAAGGAGACCACGCCGGCAGCGCCCCGCCGGAGTTTTCCCCCTCCAATCTGCAGCTCCAGATCTTCATTTTCGTGTTTCTGTGATACGGCGGCGCTTGAGGACGGGAACGCCGTGGGACTTCTTTTATAGCGTTTTTAGGTCAAGACGAAGGCGGTGGAGAAAAGATCGACGGCTGCGGAGCCCCGAGGGCGAAATTGGTGGGCCCCACGTGGCTAGGTACAGTGCCGCGTGGGCCACCCTCTTTCGGCCCTCCGGCCTCCGTTTGCTTGCTTCCTTCGCTCCGAGGTCTTCCTCCTTCCAAAATAATGATGCCTGTATTTTTCCATATTATTTGGACGTCGTTTGGGTCCTGAAACAAAAAAGGAAAGAAATAGGGTTTTCTGCCTGCGCAGAGTTAATTCCATAAAAATAGTAAACAATTAATTTATTTCCTAAAATCATTAAATAACAGTGGTATAACCTTATATGATGCAAATATGATTGGAATATAAGTGATATAGTGCAAAGTTCATGTATGCATTTTACATGCATCACCCACCTCCTCGTAGCGGTGGACAAGTTCACCAAGTGGATCGAGGCCAAGTCGATCAAGAAGCTGGACGGCCAGACGGTCATCACATTCTTCCAGGACATCATATACCGCTACGGCTACCCGCACAGCATCATCACCGACAACGGCACGAACTTCGCCAAGGGCGTGTTCAAGCAGTTCTGCGGCGAAAAGGGCATCCGGCTAGACCTCGCCTCGGTGGCTCATCCCCAGTCAAACAACCAGGTGGAAAAGGCCAACGGCTCGTCCTAGCCGGCATCCGGCCCCGACTGGTAGACCCGTTGGAGCGAGCGCCCAGGTGCTGGATCGAAGAGCTTCCTCACGTACTATGGAGCCTCAGGACCACCCCCAACCACTCGACGAACTACACGCCATTCTTCCTCGTCTACGACGCAGAGGCCGTGCTACCAGCCGACATCGAGTTCGACTCTCCTCGAGCCTCCTCTACACGGAAGACGAGGCAAAACAAGCCAATGCAGACGGCGTAGACCTCCTCGAGGAGGCACGAGAGTTGGCCACATCATGGTCGGCCATCTACCAGCTGAACCTCCGCCGCTACCACAGCTGGAAGGTGCAGCCGGTCGGTTTCCGTGAGGGAGACCTCGTGCTCCGTTGGATCCAAGACACCAAAGGCCTCCACAAGCTGTCCTCCCCTTGGGAGGGCCCCTTCATCATCAGCCGGGCGCTGCACAACAACGCGTATTATCTCACAGATGCGCGTGAGGCAAGAAAGAACAAGTCGTTCACCCCTTACGAAGAGAGGAACGCCCGTGGAATGCCAGCCTCCTCAGGCGGTTCTACTCCTAGATGTGTAACACCTTGTATTTCCCTTCAATAAAAGTTTGCACCCCCGAGCATACACTCGGGGGCTGCCGTTGTATCAAGTAAGGTCGTTTATTTTCCCCCAACTGTGGCTAGCCGGCTACCGATCCTCGCTTAACGTTCGCTCAATACCGTGCCCGGTTCCAAGGCCCAACTCTCGGAACCGGCTGCAGAGACAGCCGGCCAGAGCACAAGCTGGTGCCACACGACAAAGGCACTTAAGAAAGGAGAATTTTCGGCTCGCGACAGACAGAACCTCGCCCCGCTCGCCTAAAGTCCAGCTTCCCAGAGATCTCAGTACTGTGCGCACCCCCAAATGGCCCTAGCCTTAGCTCCGGCTGCACCGAGCAGCCGGCAAGGGCAGGGGTCGCTCGGCCGGTTGCACGGGAAGGGGCAGGGCAGCGAAAACAAAGGGCGAGCCGGTCCCTAACCGAATAAAAACTGCAAAAGCTAAAAACGCAAACTTTTCGATTTAATGGACTAACGAAATTCTACATGTCTGTTTTCCACAAGTTATCAAAGGCAGAAACGGAAAAGATTCACCCCGGTTGGCTGCACCAGCCGGGGAGAATCTCGGGGACTAGTCTACTCGGATACCCGGCTGCGTCGACCAGCCGGGCATTTTCTGCAAAACGCTTAGTCCAGATCCGACTCGACTAGCTACGCCAGTCGGGCAAAATCTCAGGGGTAGTGAGGGTGGACGGGCCCTATGGCCCTCGCCACATCGCAGAAATATTCAGAAAGAAAAAACAACCAGTCAAGAACAAACAAAAGCATCAGACAGAAACAAGATAAGGGAGACAAAGCTCCACACAAGTACCAGAAGTTTTATACAAAAGCTCCACCCGGCATCCCGGGGACAAATAAAACGAGTTCACAGCAAGCGAAGATATTGTAACTTGGCTTTACCTAACCTACCGATCGCACGTATACATGGAAGAAAAAACATACAGCTAGATTTGTATAGTTTCTTTTGTACCAAAGACGATATGACACATTGGGTGAGTGGGCGCCGCTTTTACGCACGCGCGTGAAGATCTTTCTTGCTAGTGGAAGCAACGCGCGCGGGGCTGTACGTGCGGTGAATAAGAGATCAGTAGCTGGTTAGTGCATGGCGCATAGAGTTATAGAGAATCCATAAAAGAGCTAACTTTGTTCATATCATCGTAGGGACGCATTGTGGATATGAGTTTACCTTTGTGTGTTTGGTTTTGTTGGACAGGTCAGGCTCCGAGTTCGATCGCTGTCTGTAAATTTGGTGGCGAGGGCTTGATTGACCAGCGCAGTTGCGGCAACCATGCATTGGCTCTCGACGACTTAACCCCAGCCCTAATGACACAGCAGCCTGGACAGGGACGGGTCAGAGGAAAGAGGAAGCCTAGGTAGGGGCCGGCGGCGATCTAGGCATGGGTCGGCGGCGGTGTGATCTTGCTTATCCGTGGCGAGGGCCTGATCACTACCGGCCTTTCCCGCGTCAAAAGACTAAGGCCCCGCTTGGATTCGGTGTAATAGCTCGGTAAATGGCGGGTTTAATTTTACGGACCTACTTTGCTCCGTAAAATTAGGAAGGAATCCGTCGTTTTCCACCGGGGTGAGAAAAATCGGTCAACCAAGCAGGGCCTAAGGACGGGGACCAGTTATGCATGTACGAGAAAACCTACGTGTATACATGTAGTTTGGTATACAAAAAACGCTGACATGGAGGGAAAAAACCCGGCTAAAATTAGTCCAAATGATGAAAGGTCATGATTTTACCGGTTTTCATAATAAGGGGTTGAAGATTAAACCAATCAAGAATAGAGGGTCGCAAACTGAACCTGGCGACAAGTTCAGGGAGGTAAAGTGGACTTCTCTCGCTTAACCCAAGGGAACATTACTGTCCAGTGCACTAGTAAGATCGCCATGTTCTTGTCGACGCCGTATTGGGTGGTCACAACTGAATCAGCGACGAAGGGAGGGCTGTAAGCTCGGGTGAGACAAGGGCAATACTGGCTCGCGTGTTGCCTAACCGACAATTTAGATGACTGTGTCGTCACTTGAATATGTTCAGAAATTCTATTTGCTAATGTACATACCTGTGCACAGCTTATTTGTCTGGATTTTTGTTGAGCTTTCTAGAAACCTGTAATCGTTCACATGCAAAGCGTGTCATGTAAATGAAATGAGCAGTTGAGCACAGTGCAAGCAGAAACACAGTGTAAACTATATTTGATTTTATATATTTATGCTCTGATTGATTTCAGTTTTAACTCTGGACCCGAGTTTTTAATCAATTGTTTGATCTCTGTGTACTCAAATTTACTTAATGTTTGCAGTCATGTTCTATTCTATGGATCACAACAGGAGTACACTCTGCAAGAAAAGAAAACGAACAACGCAGTTCACTCCAAGAGCTTCGGTCTATTTTAATAACTTCGTACTGTGGAATACCATTATTACATATTTTGTTTTCACTCATCCCGCTACTTTACTTCCAGAAAGGAAAGGAAAAATTCAGCCTGTTTCTGATTCCAGTTACACCTGAAACCCATGATTCCACTATGCACAGGGATAAGCCCAATCGACGCGCAGTTTACAGTCACCAAAGGCGTCACAGTTGAGCATGTCGATGGCTTCCTCTGCATGGGCACGGTGCTGGAAGATCATATAACCAAAGCCGCTACACGTCCCAGAGCTATCGAAGGATACATACCAACCCCGTAGAGGGCCAAACCGGACGAACAAACGGACGAGTTGCTCTGGGCAGCATTGCTTCGGCAAGTTATTGACACGCACCAAACATCGCAGGAACTCAAGACGCTTTAAGGTTAATTCGTCGAGTATGGGGGCTTCTTTAGGTCTGCCAAAACAGCGGACATCTGTTGTTTCATTTTGCCACAAAAGAAGCCGGGCTTTGCAAGGAGCGTATGAAGCAGGAGATAGATAGTTATAAGGACACGCCAGCTCCACATGCTCTTGCTCCTCATCTCCGCAGATGCAGCAAAATTTTGCATCAGGGTCCCTCCAAAAGACTTTGATGGCACTATTTGTTTCATTTCCTGAAAGGAAGACCAGGCAGCAGAAAATTATGTTAGTTAGCTGGTCATGGTGGAACATAGTGTGTGCATTTAACCGAATTCCTTGGTCTCTTCAAATATTTAGAGTGGTGACACGAAATAAGTACGGAAAATCAGTCATGAACTACTTTCACAAATGTATCCATTTTATACACATTAGTGTGATAACTGTCAGTCAACCTTAAGATGGCGCCATACAATCTACGTATCCCTGGTAAAGTACCATGTCTCTAATATAAAGAATGAACATATTCTTCAATTCATTCTGCTGTGAAGAAATAAAAGGATACATATGTCGTAAAAGACGCTTAGCATAAGAACTAACTGAAGTATACTCAAGAATTACATGTTCACAGTGCAAGGAATAATGGAATGATGACTTCTACTATAATATATATTCTTTAGGAGTATATATTTATCTGTAGAAATCAGTTGAAGTATATAAGAACTGACACCTAAAGATGAAAATGTCACTGACTTACCTCCCTCTCCTGGTTCATTGTTTGCCACTGTGCCACTAATACACAAGTCACCCTTCTTCTCTTTGTTACTAATTTTCCGCCGAATCTTATGGGAGAGGGAGAATCTCTGCATCTTGGGAAAGAGAAAACCAGCAGCTCCCTGTTCTCTGCCACCTAAAAATTACAGTGAAAGATCAGGAACAGATTGAATGAAAAATCAACCAAGCTGTTCGTTCTATTCACCTTGGAGCAGAGGCTGCTTCCTGAAAATCCTCTTTGTCATTGTCTCGATCTTGCATTTCTCCTTCCGTCTACCCGTGAGGGCCATACTAATAAAGGGGAAAACCTTACTTCCACTAGGCACAAATGGATAAGCCCAGTCAACTCGCAGTTTATTGTCGCCTACAACATAGCCATTGAGCTTGTCGATTGCCCTCTCTCCATCCCCACGTTCCTTGAAGATCACAACACCATAAGCCCTGCACACTCCAGGACTCACTGTTGGGACATCACACATCAGCAGCGGTCCAGACGGTTTGAAGAGCTCCAAAAGGTCTGATGTACAGAAGCTCGGTGGCATGTTATTCACGCGTATGACACGCCGCAAAAACTTCCCATGATCCATAGAAGTCATCATGTGTTGTCCAGGAAGACAGTCTGCTTTGCAAGTGTCTAGGTCATACAACCCATAAATGTAGTTGTAAGGGCAAAACTGCTCAGGATGATCGTCCTGTCCACAGACATAGCAGGCGTCTGAATCTGGAGCCCTCCAATAGTCCATAAGATAAAGGAAATCATGCCCAATTTCATAATTGGCGCTGTAGTCAAAGTGAACAAATATAATACTAAATTTTGTTAACAATCAGAATTGCATAAATCCAAATGTAAAAAAAAAATTGCAATTGCTCAAAGACAAAATAGTTGAGGAACTAGAAATACACACGATAGCCGAGAGCAAAAAAAAAACGATAGTTGGACCAAAAGTATACTCTTTCCTTTACAATCAGCCTCCAAAAAAAGAGTGGTGCAACTAAAAGCATTAAGGGCTGAAAGAGACATGGTGGATGCAGAAAGTTCAATCAACGAAGTGTCGGAATAACTCACCAAAAAAGCGTGTCAATTTTATAAGGCATTGATTACGTAAACCGTTCTTTTTTCCTCTATATTCAAAAAATTTAAAGCAATTTCCTTGGTCTTTCAGCCAATGAAAGCACACCAAATATTTTGATCTCATCCTTGTAACAGCCCATAAGTTATTTGGTTGGTTGCATCACGAGTAGCAGAGACTATGGTAGATTTGGTTTGGTAGGGTGAATTGTATTTTCTGTCAATGTCGTCATGGATCAAATTGCTACTACTAATCACATTTTGGGCCTTTTTAGGCATTGCTACAGAACTGTTTAGCTCAAATAAAAATATTCATTCTCATCGGATTGCAAGTTTCGGGCAGAAAAAATTGGACGTGCTTAGCTTCATCTGCTTTAAGGTGACAAGGGTTAATTGCTGTGTTATGTGCTTAAGTACGGGAAGTACTAGGCTGAGAATAGAGAAGATATTACTTGGTGGATCAGAACACCAATGAGGGGGTTGGTTGGTCTAACCTTTGCTTAACTTCAAAGGACTTGTCGCAGCCAAATATACAGAGGGTTTCCCGCTTAAAGTTGGAAAGTGATCTCTATATATTAACATCCTAACAAAGCTTATCCATGGCTAAAAACAAAGCCTATCCGTATATTTGACCTCCTAAACCGAACTGACCTATCATGTTAAATTTCCCAACAAGATACTCTGACATTACATTTCATAATTACAGGAATATTTGAGGGGCAAGTGCTTGATGTGGTGAAGTGTGAAATGGACAAGGAGGACCACAAGGTGCATTACACCGTCAGTCAGCCTGTGGGCATCATCCTCTGCAGCGAGACGTTGAAGCGAAATGTGCCATTTGTGTAGAATTCATGGCATTTATAAAGTGTGTAATTCATGGCAGCCATAGAGTGTTTGTACGCTGAGTTCATTGCGAAACGCTATCACATTGGTCAGTGTTTTTAGTATTTGCTCTTCTAGCTCTACTAGTTATCTTTCATCACAAGATCAGTTTAGAGATAGAGATAAGTGCAGACTCGATATCTACAGTCAGATTTGTTTTATACCTGCACATATCGACATGCTGGCCTTGAGCCCAACAGGAATACATATAAGTTGCTTTCCTTGATAACACACGGACCCTACGCTACCGAATATATCATTCAGAACAAGAAGATCAATATTAAAGCTTGGTAGGTGACTATATAACATCCACTACCTGCGGCAACAGAAATTTCATTGGATTGCTAATGATATTCAGGTTTTTCATGGTTGGCAAGATAGACTACCACCTCAACATTTGGGCCTTACTTTATTGCCAATATAACGCGCAGCGCACCATGAATGGTAATATTAACACATAAGCACCAATTTCATAGTTTCTAATAGATAAGACCATTAAGACAAACTATATTTGAGGGATAACAAAAGAATACAAAAGAAAATAAAGGCGCTAAACAACAAATAAATCATTTAGAGGGATTTGAAACTGAACCATGATGAAAAATCCAAAATTCTGGAAGATTTTCATTGTTAAATAAGTGGGCAATCAGAGACAGTACTCATCTCTCGGAATAATTTATCTGATAAAATCATATATTCAAGATGAATTTCAGAATTTTAACTGTTATTTCACACTAAATCGACTATTGCATTTCGTAGATTTCGTTTACACCACTACAGCAGTTAAGTACATCATTAGATTGCTTTGCTGACCTAGCCACATAAATTAATCTAGCATTAGTAGCCTCTGTTCTACCTCTCCTAGAATCATGGCTTAGTTCCCTTCCTTAATTCCTTTGTTTTCATAAAAGTTTGTAAATAGTCTGTACAGTTATACTTTTCAATAAAGAACTGTGGTGGTCTCCCTAGAGCCTAGAGTAATCATTCAAAAAAAAATCTAGCATTAGTATGTTTTCATAAATACAAGTCAGTGCTTATACCTGTTTGCTGATCTTGATTCCTTACATCCTTTGATGGGTTATCAATTTTTGGGTCATGCAATTTGCCTGAAATAAGCACCTAAAGAAAAACATATCGTTTGCCTAAAATTTCATTTCTGTGAGCCAGTATACTGGAGTTGCATCTACTAAGCTGAACATCTTCTTCAGTTAAAAAGGTTAACAGTGAAGTAATAAACCAAGTAGGTAACATACAACCTTACATACTACTACATGAGTTTCTAATGGAGCCGATCACACTCTTCCGCCACAAAGTTTTGTCAGTGAGGAATTGTGAGATCAAAGTTTTATACACTGTATAACAACAAGGAAAAGGAACAACACATCGTACTGCTAAATGCTAATGTGTGCCATTGTAACAGGACCATTGCACATTTCCACAAAATATAAACCAAACTTACTTTAACTCTTACAAGGTATCATGGACACTTGGACAGACCCAAGTCACTTGTTAATATATACATAGCTAAACAATTTGAAATGCATACATTTATAAAATATTATAACAATATTTGGTTCCTTGACCTTTCTAAAATTCGTTGAGGCTTAACTTACTAGCTCAAAATGGCTGCTTTCACCGTCTTAGATTAGTTGGAGGTTTCAGTTATTTTATGGTGCTTAGGCTTATCAAAGATCGTCCAAGAATAAAAATCATAATTCACCATCAGATTAATCACCATGTGTCAGTATCAATTAGCATTTACATACATTCCTGTTCCAATTCCTTCGAGGTTGATGCCTTGTTAGCCCTCATACATTTTCGGTGACGTTTCTGACCAGCTCGCTGCTGTTTTCCGCTCCCTATATCCACAACAAAGATGAAACAATTTTGCTGGTTTGCAGTGCAGGGCCAAAAAGAAATGGCGCCATATGTATTTGCTGATTGGAAGGAAAGTAAGCAATCAGCAGCATATTCACAAAACCACGAACCTTCCACTGCAGGCCGCTTCAGCAAAGCTTCATTGGGGTCCAACACAACTTCATTGGGATCTCTGACATCCCAGAAAAAAACCTTCCTCCACCTCCTGCTAATTTCATACTCTTCTTCCGCTCCGACTTCCTCCTGCCTAATGAGAAGTTCTGACTCCATTATTAAGTCCTGTCCTGAAAATGAAAATCTCCAAGATGTATTTGAGGAAGTACTTCACTAGGAACTCGTTAAAGGTTTTTTAAAAAAAAATAGAAACACGGACTATAATGTTAGATGAACTAACGGAGGGTCTGTAACAACATAACTTTATGTAACCTCAACGAAAATAAATAAATGAAGTTAAATGTATGTCGCAGTGAACTGAAATGTTTTTCCACCCAGGCCACATTAATTCGTGTTTTCGCAATCGACCCGTTGGATGTTCTAACGTTAATGTGGTGATGTTCCAGCATCAATTTGATAATTACTGAGAACTTCTAAACCGTTGAAACCTAAACACGGTTTTCCTGGGCACTAGCCACCACCAAAAAAGGGTAGAAACTCATGTCACAGTGTACTTTGGGAAACAGACGGTTACTGCTAATACACAACACAGAAGATAAGTCCCCAACAAGTTTATTGATTGGGTGTATCGATCCCAGAAACAAATATTTGAATTGACCGATTGCAGTGAATTACCAGAGCAAAAATTATAAGAACCCAATAAAATTAGGGTTCATCGCCCATAAAAGAAACCAAGCAAAGTGAGGATGGATCTCCACTAGACACCAGTTCATTACAGCAGAGGTGCAGAAACAAACTATGACAGAATAATTCCTTCTAAGTGGCGTGGCCTAGAGGCAGTGTCACATTGTTATATAACCTGGTTCCCGGTCCTAAATATGGGCGATGCAGAGAGCTGCCTGGTTACGGATGGGCAGATTGGGACTGGTAGTAGGATGACATTAGAAGGTAAAATAATTTAACTCTTATATTCTAGTGCAGACTATAATCCACATTGGCGCCACATCAGCACAAAACAACTAGGGTTGTCAAGGGCGCCACATCTGCACAAAACTGCTGTGAGGGGTGAAATATGCATTTCACCAATAGTTGAAGAATGTTGTCTACACTCCTCTCTCTCTTTTGTATATTGTGGAGTATAGAATAATACTAGGAAACAATACAGCTAGTGCTTAGTAGCATATTACTTTGTTTTTTTCACAACCGCCTGTTGGATAATCCATTTGATGTAGTTTTATAGTACATAAATTAATTATACTTAAAAACGACCAAACCGCCCCGCAAAAGATCGCTTCCCCTCGCGTCGCCCCCCCCAGGCGACGCCAGGGGCGAATCCAGCGCCGCCGCAAGCCCTCTCCATCGCGCACCACCCTGCCGCTGCCGTCGCCGGCCTTGGCCGCGGCGGTGGCGGCACCCTCCGCTGCCAAAAGGTGGTCGGGGGGGATGGTTTCTCGAGCTCGTCGGGGATGGACCGGCCCGTGGGGGCGGCGTCGGTCGGGGCGGAGGAAGCCGGGCCGGCGGGCCCGGGTGGAGGAGGCGCCTGGCGACCTGGCTGCGGGCGGCGGAGGCGCCGTCGCTGGCAGGGGCGGCACGGGGTCAAAAGAGGTGCGCTGCTGCTCCGATGGGCTTGGCGGGCCCAATCGGGGCCCGTCGGCCCGGGCGGCGGCGCGTTTGGAGCGGGGCGTCGGGGGGAGCACGGAGCAGTGCGAGGCTGAGGCGCGTTTGGACGGGGCGTCCGGGGAGCACGGGGCAGAGCGAAGAGGAGCAGGGCGGAGCTGGGCGCAGTGCGGTGGCCAGTGGTCTAGCATGGTGGACGGCGACGGGGCAGCACTGCCCAGTGATATCGCTCCCCACTTTGCGGACGGGTCGACCTCCGGGCGAAAGCCTCGCACCGACTCGGTCGGAGCCGGCGACGACGGCGCCTTCGGGCGTCGTTTCCTTCTTGTTGGCGTCGCTGTGGAGTCCTCGATCCCGCCCGACGTGGGTGGTCCAAGATCTCCGGGTGAAAACCTAACCTCCATTGGGGATGGGCGACGGTGACGAACGCGTCACTACCTTGTTGGAGGCGTCGTCTTGGAGTGATTGGCCCTCACGGTGTGATGGTTTCGCGATGGAGGGCAGGATAGCCCCGTGGTCGGGGGTGGCGGATGCCGGGGCAGCGGCCCCGGATGGTGCTGGACGTCGAGGCGGCGGCCTCGGTCGCCCACGCTATGACGGTTCTATGAGGAAGAGCCGTTGACTAGCGTGGGTCTGGGTGGCGACCTGGATGAAGACTGCGCGGGCAGAGGGTTTTGTCGACCTGACTGGATCGCCTTCGGACAACGCGAAGGTTGATCTGGTTGCTATACCGGGGCGGCGGCCCCGGAACTTGGTGGTTTTGGTGGCAGCCTGGATAGAGACTGCGTGGGCAGAGGGTTCGTCGACCATGACTGGATCGCTTCCGGGCAATGCGGAGGTCGATCTGGTTGCTACGCCGGAGCGGCGGCTCCGGAGCGGGTGGTGTGTGTTTGTGGCGTTTGTCCGGCTTGTGTCGTGTGGGCGACGGGTCGCTTCGTCTGTGTGTTCTTTTGTACAGCTTGTATGGTTTTTGGACCCGGTTTTCCTTATAAACTGGGTCAATTATTTCTATCTAATCGAGCGGTGGTACGACCACCTTGTCCTCAAAAAAATTAATTATACTTGGTATAAACATAAGCTATCGTTTTATATGTCTGTTATTCAAAATTCGATTAGAAAGCTGCAACCCAGCTGATGACCTGCTCTGGATGGCCGGTCAGCGTGATAGAACTAGTTAGATCAGTGACCCTGGGCTGAACTAGCACCTAGCCCGGGGCGGTGAACTTTTTAAGAAAACAAGTCTACCATGTTAATACCGCAGGAACACATGATTTTTTTATCATTGTTGTGACCGTCATGCCGGGTCAACAACAACTCATGCTTCCCTTCTTTTTTTTTGACTTATATTAATAAACACTTAAGAGCAATGGCGGAGTTTCACGGGGGCAAACATGGACTGAATGGTTCTTAGGTTAGTTTAACGCTTCAGTGTTGCCTTTGAAATTTTACATTATTATTTGATAAATTCCTAAATAATATATAAAATATCACTCCAGTATATAATTAAGCAAGAGTATGCTTTATTTATATGAACTTCTCAAAATTTAGAGTGGTTTACACCAATATTTGAAGAACGTTTTCCACGTCCTGCCTTTTGTGTTCTGTGGAGTTATGTAGGATGACTAGCGCCTGACTTAGCCAAGGGTGGTGAATTGATTAGGAAAAACGGCTACTCTGTTAATACTTAATACAGGTGCAAAATCTTATGATTTTTGTTGTTGTTGCCGATGGTCACATCAAGAGTTCATCACGTTTCCTTTCTTTAGTTTGACTGTAGTTAATAAAAAAAACTTACAAGCGAAGATCAGGTGCACGAACTAGGCATTTCGAAGAACCCAAGAGGAAAGCAATCCTAGACAATCGAGATCGGGAAGGCGGCTACCTACCTTGTCTCAGACGGGGCACGCCGGTGGGGAGCGGCGGGATTCGACGAGGAAGGCGGCCGGCGGTGTGACGGGCAGCGGGCGGCGGCGGTCGAACCCACCAGGGTTTCGGTGTTCCTTTGCCAAAAACTCGTTGCGTTATTTGGCTTCCGTTTTTCTAATGTTCGTCGGGTATAGATTTACTTCTAATCTACTACACGAAAAAAAAAAGGGAAGCCTCTCAAATCTGCCGCGACATGTCCCAGTCCCACCTCGCCGCACCGCCTCCCCGCCGCCGTCTCCAAACCCTATGCCCGACGCCGGCGAGGCTGCCTCCTGCTCCTCGCCGCCGTCCGAAAGGGGGCGAAGGAAGGCGGTGGTTGTGGTCATGGGCGCGACGGGCGCCGGCAAGTCCCGGCTGGCCGTCGACCTCGCGGCCCACTTCGCGGGCGTCGAGGTTGTCAGCGCCGACTCCATGCAGGTCTACCGCGGCATCGACGTCCTCACCAACAAGGTCCCCTCCACGAGCAGAACGGTCTCTCCTCCCCCCAAAAATCCACTCGTATTTTTGTTATCTGAAAACAAATTCCAGTTCGGTTCAGTTTGAGCTCAGAGGCATTTGGGGCGTCTGCAGGTGTTCCTCACCATCTCCTTAGCATCATCGATCCTTCCGTGGAGTTCACTTGCCGCGATTTCCGTCATCATGCTTTGCCGGTAAGTGTATTTCTGATGTTACTGATACAAGTTTGCTGTTTCAGTGTTCTACACTTTCAGCACCCCAGACATGAACCTCGTGTATTCTGAATGGTCGCAGATTATAGATGATATATTGGATCGTGGTGGCTTACCTGTTATTGTTGGCGGTACAAACTTCTACATACAGGTCCATAGTTTAACGCAAGTCAAATTTCATACCTTCAGTAGTTTTATCATGGTTCAGTGCTGGTTGATTTCTTTGCCTTAAGATATATCTGTATCTTATTTTTTGGGGAACTCTGCAATGCCTTAGGCTCTTGTTAGCCCATTCCTCTTTGAGGATATGTCGGAAGATATGCAGGGTTGCACCTTGAGTGACCACCTTGATGATATAGGTGAATATTTAAACCATAACACCTGTTTCTTATTCTTAGTGCACCGGTTGTTTTATTGTTATGTCTTCTGCTATTGTATTATAGCTTAAATGTCCTATTCAGGCCTGGCCACTGATGATGTTGGAAGTGGGTATGAACGCTTGAAGGAGATTGATCCTATTGCAGCACAAAGGATCCACCCAAACAATCATCGGAAAGTAAGGGCATTGCACATTCCCTTCATGCCTTAGTCACTTAGTCAGTGATCCATTCTCGAAATAAAAAACTTTGTCAGTGATTTTTCATTTCTAGCATGTTCTCATTTTCCTCAGGATGTGTCTTATTTATTTGTGTGGTTTGCTGTATTGAACAGATAAAACGTTACCTTGAGTTATATGCAACCACATGTGCACTACCAAGTCATCTTTTCCAAGGAGAAGCTGCGGAGGTGAGCAACTTCTGTAATTTATTTAATTTATTGCTCGGTGATTATGCCATGAATGTGAACCACAAATTTTTTGTACATGATGAAGGCATCATGTTTCACTATAATGTCCTAAGTGAGATGATTTTTGGCAGGATAAGTGGGGCCGGCCAGATAACTCCAGCTTTGATTGTTGTTTCCTGTGGGTAGATGCTGATCTTAATGTTCTGGATAAATATGTCAATGAAAGGGTCGACTGCATGATCAATGCTGGCCTGCTTGATGAAGTGTGCAAAATATATAATCCGGATGCCGTTTATACCCAGGGTCTGCGCCAGGCCATTGGGGTTCGTGAATTTGATGAGTATTTCAGATTATACAGAACAAAGAAAGAACCTGATGAGATAAAAACTGGTTCTTCTGCAACTATGGTTGATCTTCATAATGATAAGATGAAGAGCCTGTTGGATGAAGCAGTCTCCCAGCTAAAAGCAAACACCCGACGGCTTGTCCGACGTCAAGTAAACACTATAATTCCTATGTATCTGTATTATTTCATTTTTTTCAGAAGATAAACTGAGAAATTTCTCAGTACTAGACTGTAAATCTTTGTCGTAGAGACGGAGGCTACACCGGCTGAATAAAGACTTTGGGTGTAATTTGCATCACATTGATGTGACAGAAGCATTCCATTGTAAGATTTGAACTTATTAGTCCATAGTATTGAATTGGCCTGCTGTAGACATTTGTTCAGTTCTTTTACTTAATATCCAGTGCATATTTTACTAGGTACCACTGGCCACTCATGGGATATCAAGGTCGTGAAACCGTGCGCAGATATTGTCAGAAGATTCTTGTCTAACGATAAAACTTTGGCCAGTAAAGATTCTTGCAACAATATTGGAGGAACTAGGGTGGCTTCAAGAGAGTTGTGGACTCAATATGTTTGCGAGGTGATTTTTTTTTTGTTAATGTTCTTGGAGGTTATTGTGGTTATGCTTCGGTCGTGCATATGATAAAACAGAATTTTATTAATTGAAGTATTTTGTGCTTGTGTTGTCATTTCTCTAGATGTGTTAGTGAAAAGCATCATTCTGACAAACGTGCACCTTTCTGAATCATGTGGTACAGGCCTGCGACAGCCGAGTCCTTCGAGGGGCACACGAGTGGGAACAACACAAGCAAGGGCGGGGTCACCGGAAAAGAATGCAGCGGTTGAAGCAGAAGTATAAGGTTAAGAGTACAGCATCTGAACCAGAATTTGTAGTTTCGGCGTAGATTAACACTGTGACCTTGTCACGCAACTGTTGTAACTTGAAGTGCATTTGTTCTTCATTTAGATCGGTTTTGAGTCCTATGGAAGAGAACTGATCCAAACACTAGTTTCTGTATGCTGCTTGACCTCACATCCTAGTAGCGAATAACAGTTCGTTTTATTCATACCCCTCCTGAACATGTCTGAACTTGAAAACAATCAGCATTTGATAGAAAGCTAAATCGATGATGAACAGAAGGTAAATCGGTGAGACTTTAGAAGGTGAATCACAACACTTTGGAAAGGAAAAATCAAGGTAAAATCAGCGAGCAAATCAGTAAAAGGAACCAGTGCGTATTTCAAACAAATCTGAATGAACAAATCTGATGTTGTGCTGTGACTGTCATGTACTGTACTGCTCTAGTCATCCACTCTCAGAGCATTTCCAGTCGGGGCGCCCAAAGGGTTTTGGGGCGTGCCGGTCACATTTTCCCCCCCACTCGTGCCGCCCAAATCAGCTTTTGGTCCGGCGCAGTCCAGTTTTGTGTCCGGCACGCCCAGCCACGCCCTCAACTTGGGGAGGGTTGGGCGGCCCCGGACACTACAAAAATAGCGCCCCCGACGCGTGGGCCACGCCTGGCAGTGAGACACGAAGCGGTGGGCGACCTAACTTCTGGTCAGCTATTAATGGCGGGCAGCGTCTCGGTTTCCTAGCCGGGTGCAGCGACGCGTCTCTTCACCTGCGGCGACGAAGCGTCTGCGCCACAGCGGCGTCAGTGCCAGGCGCTTCTTTTGAAGCGTCGGCGTTAATGGTGCAGCAGGCGAGCCGTTGGCCGGCCGGAGTTAAGGAGATCTCATCCGTCCGCCTCCTCGGCCGCTATATAGAGCGGGTACCTCGCCGTCTCCAACACAAACATCTCCACCGAAAAACCACCGGCAAAGAGGCGATCTCCACCCCGAAAACTAGCCATGGCCCTGCTGGACGCTCCGTGGAGGAAAAGACGGCGGCCCGCCGGCGCCGCCGCGACAATGCGCGCATGCGCGAGCAGCTGAGGTGCTGGAACAACCGCGAGGCGGGGTCGTCTGCTCCGCCTCCGCCACCACCTCCACCGGCGGCGAACTTGCTCACCGAAGCCGAGGCGCGCGAGCTCATCCACACCAACACGCCGGTGCCGGCGAACAGCCGCCTCCCCGAGGGCTGGGAGACGAACCCAGTCCACGCCCCGGTTGCACCAAGGCTCGCCGGCCAGGCGCGCCTCGACTACATCGCCATGTGCATGGTGATGATGGCGGCTCCGACGACTTCAGCTGGCCGCCGACGCCGGAGTGGGATCCCGGCCACATGCAGCTCGCCATCGAGGCTGACATAGCCTCCGCCGCCACCGCCACCTCCAGCGCCACCCTCCCAGCCTCCAGCCCGACCTCCGGCTACCTCTACTGCCTCTACTCCAGCTGCCGCCAGGGTCCTGTACTCGCCGCCGCAAGGGCCGGCGACTGGCCCAACTGCAGGTGCCCGGCGTGCCACCCGACGACCTAGATTAGGTTTAGATTTTAGTTTAAATGAATTATGTTTGTTTTTTAACGAATTTCGATGAAATGTAAGATCTTTCGTATGAAAAAATCGTATTTGATTTTGGCTTGGGCGGCGCGAGTGGGGATCGACGGCGCCCAAATGCGTCAGGCCTTCCGGACAGGGCTTTTGGGCGGCCACCCCGACTGGAGATGCTCTCACTGTCTGTGCGGCCCCACATGCGCAGAACACCCCAAGGAAACATGGCTGAGCCGGACCGAGTAGCGCCGCGCGCCCACCACCACCATCTTCATCCTCGCATTCGAATCTCAGGCTCACACACACACACAAAAAAACCTCGACTCCACCAACCACAGGCCCAGGCAGCCACGATGCCTACGCCCGCGGCGGCCGGCTCCCCGGCGGCGGAGCTGGTGGAGCACCTCCTCGCCGAGATCTTTCTGCGCCTACCGCCTGACGAGCCGGAGTGCCTCGTCCGCGCCGCCGTCGTCTGCAAGCCCTGGCGCTGCCTCATCTCCGACCCCGCCTTCCTCCGCCGCTACCGCACACTCCACCGAGCACCGCCCCTGCTGGGATTTCTCCGCCACGTGTACGGTCCCGCCAGCGCCAGGGCGAGCTTCGTCCCCTTCACGGAATTCCGCCCTCTCGACCCCGACCATCTCGACTGCTATCCGCTCGACTGCCGCCACGGCCGCGCCCAACTCTACGACGAGGACTCGATGGACCTCCTCGTCTGGGACCCCATGACCGGCGAGAAGAAGCACATTTGCGAGCCAGGTATCCGGCGGACCTACTTCAACGCGGCGGTCCCTCTGCGACAGGGCCAACTGCGACCACCTCGACTGCCACGGAGGACCCTTCCTCGTGGCCTTCGTCAGCGCCACCAAAGAAGACGCCCTGGCGCAGGCCTTCCTCTACTCATCCGAGACCGATGCGTGGAGCGCACCGTCCTTTGCCCAGAACGATTACTACACGGACGTTTCCAGGACCCCTGTCCTCGTGGGAGAAGCGCTCTACTTCATGTGCAAGGGTGACGACACTATTCTGCGATACGAAATGTCCGGCGATCGGGACCTATCAATAATGGCCCAGCCGGGGTACTATGACGGAGACGTTGCCCTCATGCCGGCGGAGGACGGTGGGCTGTTGTTCGTCGGCTTTGAAAAGTTCAACCTCTACCTGTGGACCGTGGTTGCTGCAACGGATCCTGAAGAAGATGATATGTGGGAACTACTCAGAGTTATCAGCCTCAATGTGCCCTGCATTGGCCGTCCGTTTCAGAGACCAGCTTTGATTGGCTCTGCTAAAGGCCCTGATTCCGATATCGTTTTCGTGAGCATGTATGCCGGTGTCTTCGCCATCGACCTTGAATCAGAGTGCGCGACAAAGGTGTTTGAGAGGGATGAGTACTTGGAGGCCATCTTTCCCTACATGAGCTTTTGCACTCCAGGTACTATATCCACAAACCTGTGATCAGCTTCTCTATGTTAGAGTTTTGTCGATACCAGCCAGAAAGAAGTAATACATCACTTTCTTATTTTAGATTTCCCTACATATACCTAAGTATTAGTTTCTATGCTGAAGCTGGCCCCACAGACATAAACTTAGTAAATCTTCTGAATGGGTAGCATGCCTTAAACTAAGGTGTATTAAAGCTCAAGAATAGATTGCTTAAGTGATTTTAGAGCTACATTCTTGTGGCGAGGATAATCGTGTTAGAAAATATCATTTGAGTCACTTGGCCAGTGGTTGACCAAAAGACCAAGGAGGTTTCTTTGGTTTTATATTGGACCGTGATGTTATTAACATTTCTCTTCTAGGAAAATTATTATGGAAGTTAGATGATGCAGAGGGCCCAGATGCTCAAGAATAGTGTGCTCTCATTGACATAGATTGAACCATTGGACTCATATTTATCTTACGGTTTAGTTGAGAGTTAATAATCTTGCAACATTTTGCAATGCAATAGGAAATGGGGATAACGTCCTTTCTACTTATAACTAGCTTGCAGTTTATTTTTAGGATCAATGATGTGTGAGGTTCAGAAGTGTAGGGATTGGGAGAAAACAGTGCAACTTTGACTGAATTTAGGTAAAAACATGTGTTTGTCCTGTGTTATCGTCAGATCGATTAGTATGGACTCAGAATCTAATGAGGGGTTCTCTGTTTAGAAACTACGATGCCCTGAAAACAGAGAACAGTTCTAAAACTGTTGGATGTGAAAGTACAACATTTTTTAATTTAGCAGATTATTTTGAAAAGACGGTGCCATGGCTATTCTAAGGGCGCGTTTGGTAGCCTGCAGCCAGCCGGGCCAGGCCCGCTGGCTGCAGAACCAGCCTGGTTGTTTGCTTGCCTGCATCCCGTTTTTTGGCTGGCACGCTGCTTAAAGCACTCCCGGGCCAGGCCCGATAGGAACTGCCGAATCGGCAGTTTCCATGGAGCCAGGCCGCGGGGCTGCAAAAAGTGGAGACGAGCGTGCGCGCGGGGAATGGCGGGAAATGGCGAAATCCTTCCCTGTTTCGCGCCATACCTAGCTCCTTTCCCCCTCTCTTGCCCGGTCACCTCCGCACTTTCCCAAACCACGCCGGCGGCTCCTTCCAGGCGACCACACCGGCGGCTCCTTCACCTGCACTTACGGCGGCTGGCCCGCGGTTGTGGCACCGGAGCGGCTGCAGCCAAGGATCCGCGCCGTCGTCTCCACGGGAGGCAAGCCCTGCACTTGTTCATCGCCGACAGCGCCGACCTCTTCATCATCTCCAATGGCGGGAGCCAAGGTAAAACTCTTCCCTACTAGTGTTAGAACAGAACGGTACAGTAGATCTAGAACGTACTCATGTCAGATCCATTCTATTAGGACGACGCAATGGCGTTGACCAAGCAGACGGCATCACTGGTTGCCGTCATTCAAGCCTGGATGATGATGATGATTCACAAGATCTTAGTTAAGCGGTGTGCTTTTGCTAGACTCCCATATGGTCCTATGTTAGCTCGAGATCGGGAGAGGATGGCAAATCTGAACTTCATCTACAACACTTGTGAGATAGAGTCTATTCAAATGCTTAGGATGGGTAGAGGACCCTTCTATGAACTTGTCAAGAGGTTTAGGGAGGGGGGGTCTGCTCAAGGATAGCATCCACACGTCTGTGGAAGAGCAAGTTTGCATCTTCCTTCATGTCGTAGGCCATAACCAGAGGTTCAGAGTCATCCATAGCACCTTCAGAAGATCAATTGAGACAATCTCCCGGTACTTCAAGCAAGTACTGTACGCTATCGGTGAGCTAAGGCATGAGATGATCAAGGCACCCACAGGACAAACGCCGGCGAAGATTAGAGATAGCTTCAGATGGTACCCGTACTTCAAGGTAAGCATTGGTCTGTTTGTGCAATCAGTGTTGCGAAATGTTAGGACAGAGTATTCACTAACACTTCTTGCCATTTGCAGGACTGTATTGGCGCCATCGATGGTACTCACATCACAGCTAGAGTGTCCAAAGAACAATCCAAAGCTTTCAGAGGAAGGAAGCACTACACCAGCCAGAATGTGCTTGCAGCTGTGGATTTTGATCTGAAGTTCACGTATGTGCTGGCAGGCTGGGAAGGATCAGCACATGATGCAACCATTCTTGCTGACAGCATGTCTAGACCTGACGGGATCAGTGTACCTGATGGTAAGTTTTACCTTGGTGATGCTGGTTATGCTTGTCGCCCTGGAGTTCTACCCCCCTTTCGAAGCACCAGGTACCATCTGAACGAGTTCAGTTCAAGATTCGCTCCTGCGACAGCCAAGAAATTGTTCAACCTGAGACACTCGAGTCTTAGAGTGACAGTCGAGAGAGCGTTTGCTGCACTGAAGAATCGATTCAAGATTCTGGACCAGAAGCCATTTCACACCTTCGAGACCCAGGTGAAGCTTGTCCTTGCATGCTGCATCCTACACAACTGGATCCTGGGGTGGGGTTTTGATGAGCATGTCCCAGATGAGGAGGATGTGACACCTGATGACATTGATCAAGGCCATGGCGTCGCCGCTGATGACAATGAAGCTTGGAAGAGCAAGCGGATGGAGTGGGCTGAAGCAATGTGGGCAGACAGAGGCAACAGCAGGTTCTGAAGATGAAGCATCACCGTGAAGAAGAAGAGGACCATGAAGAAGAAGATGATGAACTGTGAACTATCTACCGGTCTGTAATATCAGTACTGCTAATTGATTCGTAGTAGTTAGGGCTGTGGTATGGATGAACTGGACTGCCATTAGTAGTTAGGGCTGAATTATGGATGAACTGCATTTGCCTATGTCCTACCGTTGTTTTGCTTGCAACCAAACAAACCGCCCTGCAGCGAGCAAGCCGTTTGGCCGTAGCTGCAGGCTACCAAACGAAGAGCACCAAACTTGCTCACTGCTGCGATGCGGGCTACCAAACAAGATGGACAACACGTATTTAGGGGTGGCTACACTCAGCACTGCCCCCTGGAGCCTGCCCCCAAGGCAACGAGATATGGCTACCAAACAGGCCCTAAGTGTTAATTTCTATAACTAAGTCGATCAGCTGATTCGTGATTTGGTTGATGTCTTTCCAAAGTACAGTCATAGGTTGGTCATGGTTGAATGCGCAGTTTATGTTGGGCCATAATGGAAGTTGGGAATAGAGCATGTTTTCTTCATATGTAGCTAGCTGATTCTTCATTACTAATTCATCAAGTGTATAACTGGTCGGAATTTTTGTTGTTATAATTCATTAGATGTGAAACTAGTAGGAATAAGATAGGAAATGGCGTCCAGTCTTTTTTACTTAATTAGCTTGGTGGCCGACCTCTTTCCTTAGCAGTTTTTCCAGGAACAAAGATGTGTGAGGTTCAGAAGGATATGGGGATTGGGAGACATCAGTGCAAATGTGGTTGAATTTAGAGAAAAGCATGTAAATCAGTTAGTCATATGTGGTTCTTCAGATCGATTACTATGGAGTCAGAATCCTGATACGGGGTTCTCTGTTAACTGAAACTATGATGCTCTAATGAAAGAGCAGGTTCAATTTCCTTACAAGGGGATCTAATTTAAACGGACATTCAGAATTAGACTTTTCTATAGCTGTTGGATACAGCATTTTCGTAATCGAGTACAATCTTTTGAAAAGAGACGTCATGGCTATTCTAAGTGTTAATTTGTATGGCTAAGTATATGTGGGCCATTGCAGTCTGTATGCTTTTGATCCACACAACATTCTTGACCAGCTGATTCGTGATCTGGTTGATGTCTTTCTGAAGTACTGTCATAGGCTGGTCATGGTTGGATGTGCAATTTATGTTGGGCCATACTGGAAGTTAGGAATAGAGCATGTTTTCATCATATGTAGCCAGCTGATCCTGCATTACTAATTCATTAAATGTGTAACTGGTCGGATTTTTTGTTGGTATCACATATGCAGTGCGACATCGAGGCGTTATAGCAGGAGAGCAGGGTTTTGCTGCAGCTAACAATGTGCCTGCCAAAGGTCTCGAGGATGGAGTAACAGCACTGCGTTTGGTGGCACCGTAGGTTTGCTGTCGTTCAGCTGTTAGTCTCAGCTCCGCTGATGTATTGATAGTTTGGTAATGGTTGATTAAGCTGTTCCCGGAATATTGATGGTGAGTTTCTAGGCGATGACCGTTATCCTGATGTATCAAGTGCCAAACTAAGCTATATGTGATTCTTGAGCTATCTGTGACTAAGCTGTTCCCGGACTTGCTGGTTCAGGGAAAGTTGGTACAAACAAGCAACTTGGGCTTATGGCAATTGCACTTCTTCTGAATGAACATCGAATCACTTTTACCCACACAAAATAAACATCAAATCACTTTGTTGTCAGTTTCCGCACAAGGATTATAATCGCTATAAATTTCTATCATGAGAATAGTTTGTTCTTTAATCCCTCGTATAATGTTTATGTGTGATAATATTGCATGTGAGTTTAGAAGGCTAATGTCAGAGTTATAGTACAAGGTTTATACAAGCAAAGAAACACCGATATAATGATGCTTTCCTACAGTTTTCAACTTTGACGTTTGTGTTAAATACAGTACAGTTGATTGAAAGTTATGTTTTGCCCCTACCCTATTTTATGATGCTTGACGTGCACGAGAATCTCAAAGTTACATGCTTGACACGATTACTGCTGAATCTTTTCAGCATTTTCTCTCTCTTATGAATGCCTCCTCTGCAGGCGCTCAATCTCCTTCGCAAACAATAGCTTTTGAAATCTTGATCAACTTGAGTCTACATCAAGAGCTGGGGCAGCACTCCAGTGTGAGCATGGCCATGCCCTTACATCCACACGAAACCCCCTCCATCGAGGCTCATGGCCAATGATGGTCTCTTCCAAGTTCTCCTATGTGTTCTTCTTCTTCCCCTTCATTTGGCACAAAGCGTTTCCCAACTAAGTTGAGTTAATGCATCATGTTTTATTGATAGAAATTCCTGAATCCAATTATTATTTAGGAAATGGCTACTTATTTTTTGTAAATCACTCTTATTTATATTAGATAAAGAGGAAATCGTTTATAACCAAATAATGGGATAACCTAACCTTAGACACAAAAAAGCTATAAACCAAGAGAAAAATACCAGCATTAACATAAGCCTCAAACTTCTAGTCAAAGTCGTAGTCGAGCTAGTCGCTATTGCACCACTATAGTTGTCGCTTGCCAGACCTAGCTACCGCCGCCTCTCCAGTCTCCCATTCGTTCCTCGCCACCCAGAGATCTCCACCCGGGTCGCCTCCCACGGAGCGGCTCCGGAGGAGCCCCAAGGCCTATAGAAGAGCCACCGTAATTGTGTCTGTCTGGCCATTGCTGCCGCTATCGCTGGCGGTGGTGACAACCCCTGTCCACGTGCACTCTTGGCGGCGGCGGGATCTGGTGGGCACACCCTGACGGCAGTACTTCGCGTGGAGTGGGGCCGGAGCGGGGCGTGCACAGTGTGATGGCATGCGGGGTTGCTGGTCGCCTCGCGGGTGTAGCGACCAGGTTTGCCTTCAATCAACCAGCCTTTTCGGGTGGATCGGGTAGGCGGGATGGCCGGTTGCGCTGGGGCTCAATCTAAATAAAGGCGGTGGTCCTATGGTTCCTCTTGTGACAAGGTAAAGATCTGTCGGGTGCCTGTTCTCCTTGATCTGGCCGGAGTGTCAGGTAATCACATGGGATCCGTTCATCCGTTCACGCCGGAGGGAGCGACGCGAAGCTCTGCTTCCGTTGCCATCATAGGCAAATTCATGATGAAGTTAGAGGCGAAGAATGACATGAAAATCAAAATTGGAGAACTGATAGTAATGGTAATTGGAGCCTTTACAACGATGAGGAACTTGATTGGAGTTTCAGAAATCATAGTAGCGGTATATAGGTGCGACAACACAGGTGAAGTTCAATGTCTTACCTTTCAGGTGAAAAACCAAGCCCCGACCTTAGTTTGTTGTGTCTGGCAATGACTTATTTAGGGCATTGTTTTGAGGCCTGGACTATCTCCAGGGTGAAATCCAAGATTTACAATCATGCGATAACATCGCTTGTGCACTGTTTTCTTCTTAAAAGTGTTGTTTTTGAAGATTTTGGACATCAGGTGTTGTCTTGATGATAGTTGTGATGTTGTTGCAAGGACTGTAGCGGGACTTTTCTTTCTTAGCTTCTTTCTCTCTCTTTTAGCTATGTGCATTTGTAATGTCATTAGGGTATTGAGTTGTTGCAGAAATTAAGTGTAATTGGTTAAGAAAAAAAGTCATCGCCCGCAATAGACAACACCGAAAACTTCACCCACGGAAAATCCTACAAAGACCGGTAAAGAAAGTGGCTATTTCTTAATTTCTTGGTGAATAGTAAAAACCATTTGAATAAAAATTTATTGTGCCTTCAATTTAATTTTAGGGGTCATCTCAAAAACAATATTTTCGACAAAACGTTTTTTGTTTGACGTAACTGCAAATTCTTTTTTTTCTGCACCCTAAATTCCTCGGTTATTTTTCTCTGAACATAAAACGAAAGTGTCTCTGTCACTGCGTCCAGACTCCAGACCTAGCGAAGTCGAGCAGCATGGCGCCGCCGCCGCCACCACCCGACCTCGACTCGCCGCAAGCGCTTCCTGACGAGCTCGCTGAGGAGATCCTCCTTCGCCTCCCGCCCGACGAGCCTTCGTGCCTCGTCCGCTGCTCTGTCGTCTGCAAGCCTTGGCGCCGCCTCATCTCCCGTCCCAACTTCCTCCGCCGCCTATACAAGCTTCACCGGACACCCCCCGTGCTTGGCTTCTTCCACAGCTTTTTCGAGAAGCGCTCCACCCGTTGGCTAGACTACGTCAAAACTACCCTGTTCGTCCCCACCACCCCCTCCGCCTTTGCCCTCCCCATTCCCGACAGCCGCCAATGGTACGCCCTCGACTACCGCCACGGCCGCGCCCTCTTCTGCTCCGAGGTGACCAAGGATGGCCAGGACTTCCTCATCTGGGAGCCGATCACGGGCGACCAGCGGGTCGTGCCGGTGCCCTGGGCGCCCCACAGCCAGCTCCTGAATGCGGCCGTGGTCTGCGCAGTGGACGGGTGCGACCACCGCGATTGTCACGGCGGGGCCTTCCGCGTGGTCTATGTCTTCATCCTCTCGAATGTGTTCTTGACGTTTGTGTGCGACTACTCGTCGGAGACCGGCTTGTGGGGCGGCCTGGCCGCGGTTCCCTACGAGCCCGTCACGGAGAAACACAGCGCCCTTGTGGGGAAGCCTTTTTTCTCCGCCTTACCTAGTTAGGTTGTTTGCAATGTTTTGCCAACCGGTGATGCAGTCAGTTTGAACGCCCCCCCCCCCCCCTCCCCAACGGTTGCGAACTCCCTAAGTTTGTTCGCGACCAAGTCCCCAAACTCGGCCCGCTCAAACCAACTATTCTCGAAGAAGAAACTGTCTAAGGTTGTTTGCAATGTTTTGCCAACCGGTGATGCAGTCAGTTTGAACGCCCCCCCCCCCCCCCCCCCTCCCCAACGGTTGCGAACTCCCTAAGTTTGTTCGCGACCAAGTCCCCAAACTCGGCCCGCTCAAACCAACTATTCTCGAAGAAGAAACGATTGCTCCTCTTATTAAGCTTCTCCCCAGAGCTAAGTATAAGGGAAGAGTGGTCCGATCCCACTATGGCCTCAGTCACCAACGAGCACATCGAGAAGAGGGTATCCCAGTCGGCCGACATAAGCACCCGATCTAGCACACACCGTACCGGATTAAGCTGCTTGTTAGTCCACGTATGTCGTGTGTCGGTTCTCCATACCTCTCTAAGTGCAAGGTTGGCAATACAATCATTAAACCTATGCACCCGTGGCCAGTTGATATTGTTGTTGTTCGTTTTCTCTGATCCCCATATCAGATTAAAGTCTCCGCCAACTACCAGCGGGAAGGGACAAGCAGAGACATCCGTAGTAAGCTCTGCCAGGAACTCCTGGAAAGGACGGTGATTGGCAGATCCATACACAACAAAAATCGACAACGTCTGGGTAGAATTACGTTGAACAACATCTGCCCGAATAAAGAAGTCACTGATCCATTCCTTGACCTCGAAGGTATCCTCAACCTAGGTACTCCCCCGTTTACAAAAGGATGTCACAACCTACATCAAATTTGCATGTATCTAGACATGATTTATTGTGTAGATACATGCAAATTTTATCTAGGTCAAGACATTTGAACGGAGGAGTACTATTTATACTCGTGCTATTCATTGCCGAATTTGTCATTTTCATAGCTTCTAAGAAGATTTGAGTTTCAACTTGTAAATCTACATGGCTATAGAACTCTACGTTCTAAAACTAATGCAATTTTGTTATTAATTTTTTAGAAATTTTAAATATGATTTTTTTCAGTGATTTTCATCTGTTTCCACCTTGGTTTCATATTTCCCCTTTACTCCCATAGTCCATTGCCGACGGTCGGTCCTCTTCCATGGCCTGTCGTCCATTCAGCGACTCTTCCGTACTCCCTCCGTTCTAAATTAATTGACGTAGATTTAGCACAACGTACCAAATTCGCAATCCCGCCATTCTCCCCCAAACCCTAATCCCGCCGTCGCTCCACGCAATCCCTCCGTCGCTCCAACGTACCAAGAGCAGCCTATGTGTTTACTGGCTGAAGTAAACGTGTCTTTAGTAATGAGCATCAAAATATTACTTCCCCACACATTTCATTCTGAAAGTGTAACATCCCACACATTTGATTTTGAAATTGTAACATCCTACCATATCAATGTTTTTTGCTTTGTTATTGATTAGGATCCCGATGCTAACTACACAATATCTCAGGGAAACACTTACCGACACTTTCCCCTCCCCGTCCACTGTTTGAGAGAGGCGACTCGCAGGCGTCTTTCTTCCCCGTCTCCTCGCCGGCGAATCCGCCGCTCCCCTTCGCCTCCGGCCGCCGTTTCGGCGCCGTGAGGTGGAGGGAGCTCCGGGTCTCGTCGCGTGTGTAGATAGTTAGGTTTTAGTGTAGGTTTCTGTGGCCTGGCCGCCGCATCGAAGACGGTGGCGATGGCGGCGGCGTGGTGGGCCGTGTCCTTCCCCTCCTTTCCCCGTTCTGGCCTCGGTGCCGGGGAGGCAGTGAAGGTGCGTCGGGTGCTCTCCTCCTTCGTGTTTCCGGCCGGCCGTGGTGGCATGGGGAGAAGAAGGTGCGTGTGGGCTTCCCGGTTTTGGTGGTGGTGTTGCTGGTTGTCTTCCTCGTTGGCGTTGCTCCGGCCGGCCGTGGTGGCGAGGGGAGCAGCCGGCTGGAAGTTGCTGGGCGCTGATGGTGGTGGATCTGGGCGGCGCCGAGCCGGCGGGTTGCAGGGTGGCTCGGAGGAGACGGCGCTCTGGCCGAGCGTGTTCATCGGTTCCGGTTCCGCTGCGGGGCGGCGGACAACTCAAGCGGCCTTCTACAAAGCGTGGAGGTGCTCTCTCCTCTCCGGCAGGTGGTACGGCGGCTCCGGCGAGGCCTAGGTGCTCCGGCGAGCGGCGCGCGGATCCGATCGAGCTCTTTCTCGGTGGTTTGAGGGGCTCTCTGCATTTTCCTGGGTCCTGTTTGTAATTTTACTTTCTTCTGTGGACCTGTTTGTAATTTGCTCGAGCTGCCTTTATATATGTGGTCGGATCTTTTTTCAAAAAAAAAAAAAATATCTCAGGGAAACAATGATAGTTAATAATCCTTGTACCGTTTTATGTTCATAATAGTCTGGTCACTGAGCAGGGGACTGATGCTAATCTAAGAAAATCTTGAGAGAATTATGTAAATTATCGTTGTTCGTTTTCACGTTGATAACGTACTTGCACCTGATTTAACAACAGGTAAACAAGTTACTGCTTCAGGAGGGGACAGGGGACTGCAAGTTACCCCTTTGTGCGTAACTGAGCATGCATTGAACTGAACACGGAGCAGAGAAAATGTACCTAAAAATAGGAAATTGTTGTGAAGGTCTGATGTCTATATATTTCAAGTCATTTGAAGTCTACGCTCTGGCGCCAATATTCCTCCTCCACCTTGAGAAGGTGGGTCAGCTGGTTCTCAAGATGGTAACGGAGGGCCCATCCCTCGTCATCCTAGCATGAAGAGTCCGCACGGTCATCCAGGACCTTGATATGTGCGAGAATTTCTTCCTTAGCCTTTTTTCTCCGCCTTACCTAGTTAGCTCCCAATCCCTTGAGAAACTGTCTAAGGTTGTTTGCAATGTTTTGCCAACCGGTGATGCAGTCAGTTTGAACGCCCCCCCCCCCCCCCCCCCCCCCTCCCCAACGGTTGCGAACTCCCTAAGTTTGTTCGCGACCAAGTCCCCAAACTCGGCCCGCTCAAACCAACTATTCTCGAAGAAGAAACGATTGCTCCTCTTATTAAGCTTCTCCCCAGAGCTAAGTATAAGGGAAGAGTGGTCCGATCCCACTATGGCCTCAGTCACCAACGAGCACATCGAGAAGAGGGTATCCCAGTCGGCCGACATAAGCACCCGATCTAGCACACACCGTACCGGATTAAGCTGCTTGTTAGTCCACGTATGTCGTGTGTCGGTTCTCCATACCTCTCTAAGTGCAAGGTTGGTAATACAATCATTAAACCTATGCACCCGTGGCCAGTTGATATTGTTGTTGTTCGTTTTCTCTGATCCCCATATCAGATTAACGTCTCCGCCAACTACCAGCGGGAAGGGACAAGCAGAGACATCCGTAGTAAGCTCTGCCAGGAACTCCTGGAAAGGACGGTGATTGGCAGATCCATACACAACAAAAATCGACAACGTCTGGGTAGAATTACGTTGAACAACATCTGCCCGAATAAAGAAGTCACTGATCCATTCCTTGACCTCGAAGGTATCCTCAACCTAGGTACTCCCCCGTTTACAAAAGGATGTCACAACCTACATCAAATTTGCATGTATCTAGACATGATTTATTGTGTAGATACATGCAAATTTTATCTAGGTCAAGACATTTGAACGGAGGGAGTACTATTTATACTCGTGCTATTCATTGCCGAATTTGTCATTTTCACAGCTTCTAAGAAGATTTGAGTTTCAACTTGTAAATCTACATGGCTATAGAACTCTACGTTCTAAAACTAATGCAATTTTGTTATTAATTTTTTAGAAATTTTAAATATGATTTTTTCAGTGATTTTCATCTGTTTCCACCTTGGTTTCATATTTCCCCTTTACTCCCATAGTCCATTGCCGACGGTCGGTCCTCTTCCATGGCCTGTCGTCCATTCAGCGACTCTTCCGTACTCCCTCCGTTCTAAATTAATTGACGTAGATTTAGCACAACGTACCAAATTCGCAATCCCGCCATTCTCCCCCAAACCCTAATCCCGCCGTCGCTCCACGCAATCCCTCCGTCGCTCCAACGTACCAAGAGCAGCCTATGTGTTTACTGGCTGAAGTAAACGTGTCTTTAGTAATGAGCATCAAAATATTACTTCCCCACACATTTCATTCTGAAAGTGTAACATCCCACACATTTGATTTGAAATTGTAACATCCTACCATATCAATGTTTTTTGCTTTGTTATTGATTAGGATCCCGATGCTAACTACACAATATCTCAGGGAAACACTTACCGACACTTTCCCCTCCCCGTCCACTGTTTGAGAGAGGCGACTCGCAGGCGTCTTTCTTCCCCGTCTCCTCGCCGGCGAATCCGCCGCTCCCCTTCGCCTCCGGCCGCCGTTTCGGCGCCGTGAGGTGGAGGGGAGCTCCGGGTCTCGTCGCGTGTGTAGATAGTTAGGTTTTAGTGTAGGTTTCTGTGGCCTGGCCGCCGCATCGAAGACGGTGGCGATGGCGGCGGCGTGGTGGGCCGTGTCCTTCCCCTCCTTTCCCCGTTCTGGCCTCGGTGCCGGGGAGGCAGTGAAGGTGCGTCGGGTGCTCTCCTCCTTCGTGTTTCCGGCCGGCCGTGGTGGCATGGGGAGAAGAAGGTGCGTGTGGGCTTCCCGGTTTTGGTGGTGGTGTTGCTGGTTGTCTTCCTCGTTGGCGTTGCTCCGGCCGGCCGTGGTGGCGAGGGGAGCAGCCGGCTGGAAGTTGCTGGGCGCTGATGGTGGTGGATCTGGGCGGCGCCGAGCCGGCGGGTTGCAGGGTGGCTCGGAGGAGACGGCGCTCTGGCCGAGCGTGTTCATCGGTTCCGGTTCCGCTGCGGGGCGGCGGACAACTCAAGCGGCCTTCTACAAAGCGTGGAGGTGCTCTCTCCTCTCCGGCAGGTGGTACGGCGGCTCCGGCGAGGCCTAGGTGCTCCGGCGAGCGGCGCGCGGATCCGATCGAGCTCTTTCTCGGTGGTTTGAGGGGCTCTCTGCATTTTCCTGGGTCCTGTTTGTAATTTTACTTTCTTCTGTGGACCTGTTTGTAATTTGCTCGAGCTGCCTTTATACATGTGGTCGGATCTTTTCTCAAAAAAAAAAATATGTATCTCAGGGAAACAATGATAGTTAATAATCCTTGTACCGTTTTATGTTCATAATAGTCTGGTCACTGAGCAGGGACTGATGCTAATCTAAGAAAATCTTGAGAGAATTATGTAAATTATCGTTGTTCGTTTTCACGTTGATAACGTACTTGCACCTGATTTAACAACAGGTAAACAAGTTACTGCTTCAGGAGGGGACAGGGGGACTGCAAGTTACCCCTTTGTGCGTAACTGAGCATGCATTGAACTGAACACGGAGCAGAGAAAATGTACCTAAAAATAGGAAATTGTTGTGAAGGTCTGATGTCTATATATTTCAAGTCATTTGAAGTCTACGCCCCTTAAGGATTCGTGTTATGCTTTTCTTTTGGACACTTCGTAGGTATGAGAAATGTTCAAGATGCTTTCGCACCTTGATGCCGTGATACTATATTTTTACAATGTGATTCACGGACGCAACATTTTTTTATTTCTGTAAAATTCAGATGATCGTAATCTCAGATGTGTGATGCACTCCTGCTTTCAGCGTATTTAATTTCCGATGAGTTCATCTTGCCAAGGACCACTTTGATATGGGCAAAGTAGTGAAAAGATTACATGAAGTTGGTGTCGTTTCCTACTTGTCACTATGCTAGCATCTTGAAGTCCTGGAGCCGCTGCTGGATCCTGCTGGTTGTGCTAGTGTTGTTTTGGCAGATAAAAAAAAAACCTGCATATCAAGTTATCAACAACCCATTTCCGAACAAGCGCTTCCTGAAGATTTCATCTTCCCATGCGTCGCTCGGAGTCGAGACTAAACCTACCTGCGGCCCTCACTCGTTTGTCGGCACGGTCGGTGGGAAAGCCCCGCACCGCTTCCTAGGATAGCAGCGGCAAGGTAATGTTTTCTGTTGCGCCTAGTGTTGTCCTGGGGTATTGCTCGGTGGCGCATTGTTTCAAACAGACATGTAAAGGAGGATAATTGGAAACATTATTTTCTGTGAATCATCCACGTGTTCTATCGAGAAATTTAGTTTTGTTGCTATCTGTCTTTCACAAATGGCAGGTGCAGCCAAGGGCATATTATCTACCTACCCGGTTGCACAAGACCCATATGGTTTTGTTAATTTCAAAATGGAGAATTAGTACTATACAAAAAAAATGTGTGCAGACGGGCCACGATAGACTCCCGACATACGAATTGTTAATTCAGTGCTCTCGACATACGAATTGTTAATTCAGTGCATTTGGGTACGCATGGTACAAAAAACATAACAATAGAGAAAACAGAGTGAAAGGATAGTAATGCAGATGCAAAACAGGGAATTGAAAAACATAAGGATTTTGTAAACTTGGTTGTTTGGTACACAAGAATAGAAAAACATGTGATTACTCTACTAGTTCTGTTCCGATATATAAGAAGTTTTAACTTTTTCTGATTTAGATGTACATAGATGCGTTTCAACGTGTAGATTCACTCATTGCACTCCGTACAAGTCCATGTTAAAATATCTAAAACATTTTCTCAAAAACAAAAAACAAATATCTAAAACATTTTATAATTTCAAACGGATGGAGAAATAAACACGGTAAAATCAAACTCAAACCACTTGAATAAGTATAATCAGCATGTTATTATGGCGCTACAGACCTCAGCCACGTGCTTAATGCATTTGTTTCGATAAAATGGGTTCATTACTGAAATAGAGGAGTTCAGTTTTCGATACATCACACCCCGCAACTCTGAGGTTGGGTACAACCCCCCCCCCCCCCCAATCCTCGAAACAAAAAAGAACAACATCCAACTCTTTAAAAGACTACCAACCAACTAAGCAAACTACTCGAGAACTAACCAAAACTGAATAACCCGAATTTCACTGGGAAACATAACATAGCAGTATTTAGTTTTAATAACAACTTTCACATGACATCGCACTTTTTCTGAAAGTGAATCATCTCCGCACGTCGCAAAGCCCCCCAACCGTGTCATCGACAATACACGTCGTGTGCGATCTTCCATCCCTACTCAAGAACCTGTCACAAACTTCTTTTCTGTAACATTGCCCATTCATTCAAGAATTGGCACAAGTGTGAGATCTCCAGGTTTAATACTTCGAAAACAAGATCGATTTCTCATTTTCCACACAGTCCGAAAAGAGAGCTGAAAGAACATTTGTGATCTCTTAGTTTTGTGTGTTAGTTAACAACACTTGTGATGTTTTAATATGGTGTTAAGTGATGCAGGTTTAATCATGTACAACACATGTGCATCAACACCAAAAAGAGAAAAGAGACTTTTGGGAAGTTTCAGGCCGGAGTTTCCGGTCCCCAGGACCGGAGTCTCCGGTCTCAGGGCATCTCCTCGAAGAAGCTGGGAAGTGGTTCAGCCCCTGGTGGGGGGCGGAGTTTCCGGCCCCAAGGGCCGGAGTTTCCGCCCCTGGCCGAAGTTTCCGGCCCCAGGGCACCGGAATGTTTGCCCAAGGCTCAACTGCGAAGAAGGTGTTCAGCCCCTGGTGGGGGCCGGAGTTTCCGGCCCCAGAAGGGCGGAGTTTCCGCCCCAGGCCGGAGTTTCCGGTCACTAGGGCCGAAGACTCCGGTGTAAAGCTGTCTGCAACGGCTAGATTTCTGGGAGGGGTATAAATACCCCTCCACCTACCTCCAGCCAGCTACCACGACCAGAAAATATCTTCCCCACCATTGTTGCAAGCTTAAAACTAGTAGATCTCTCTCCCTACCCACTCAAACACCTTGTCCTTCTAGGATTTGGGAGAGGTGACCTAGATCTACACTTCCACCAAAGCGATTTGATTTCCATATCCATTCCTTAGAGGAACTTGTGAATCTTGGGTTCATTGGAACCCTAGACGGTCGTTGGTCGTTCTTGTGGCTTTGGAAGCCGAGGGGACTAGCCGGGAGCCTCCAATTGAGTTGTGGAGACGTGCCCCGGCCTTGTGATTCTTGTGGCTTTGGGAGCCGCGGGAATTTGGTGAGAGCCTCCAATTCGGTGGTGGAGTGTGCCTCATCCTTGTAAAGGTTTGTTGCCGACCTCGAGGGCATCATATAGTGGCTCGTGAACTCCTCATTGGAGGATAACACGAGGGAGATACGGTGTGCCATATCACGGCTATTCGGGATCACTTGTGACCCCGCACCGCTCCAACGAAGACGTAGCTTCCATTGGGAAGTGAACTTCGGGAATCATCTCCGTGTCACCGTGTGCTTATCCTTTTATCTACCTTTACTTGTATTGCTAGCTTATCTTGTTTAGTATATCTTGTTAGCTAGTTTATTGCTCATCATATAGGATTGTTCACCTAGTTGCATATCTAGAGAACTTATATTTGAGCAATTCCCTAACTTGTTGAAAAGAAAATTAAAATTGGTAGTTGCCTATTCACCCCCCCCCCTCTAGTCAACCTACTCGATCCTTTCAATTGGTATCAGAGCAAGGTCTCTTTATTAAGGGCTTAATCGCCTAAAGAGGAGGATGGCTAGTGCGGAGGAGATACAACGCTAAAGATGAGGAGTTAAAACTTGCCAAGGAACAAGAAAAACTTGATAGAGAACAACTTAACAAAGAACTAATGAAGCGGGAATAATCCCTCCCGAGGATGACGCCCCAATCACCATGAAGGCCATGATTGAACTCTTTGGGTTCATGAAAGGCAAAATGGTGAATGAGGTGTATACTCGGGTCACTAATCAAAATGCTCCTCATCAACCACTAGCCCTATTAAGGGAGCTAGTGCAATGATAAAACTATGAGAAGCCCTCATAACTTTGCTCCACCTAGCTCTTATCTCACTCAAGTTGCACCCACTCAACCTCATATAACCAACCTTGGTAGACCCCCTCCTAAGCTTGATAATACTCGTTATTTCACTTGGAAGAAATCTATGGAGTCTTATTTTCGCAGCTCATCGGTGCATCTTTGGAGGGTGGTTCTACAAGGTTTCAACCCGGTTGATCCCAACAACTTGACCAAGCAAGAAGAGATTGATGAGCAACTTGATGCAAATGCCAAGTACATTCTTGAGAGTGCCATGACCGCAAATGATGAAGATCATGTGCGGAATCTCAAAACTTGCAATGAGGCTTGGCTCTATCTTGAAACCGTGTATGAAGGAAATGAGGGCATTCAACGCTCCAATGCGGCCGTCCTTCAACATCAAGTTGACAACTTCATCATGCTAGAGAAGAGACTCCGACCGATCTTTCCGAAGACTCACAAGCTTGTGGTGACATGTAGGGAAAATGGAAAGAAGGATATGGATGATGAATGGGTCAAGGCCAAGTTCCTTCAAGCAATTATTCCATATAGTGAAACTATGGTGATGAACCTCATGCAAGAGCGGATTACACAAAGACTCCCAATGACATCTTGGCTCAATTTGTCACCTATGATACATTGAAGTCCACATCCAAGTCCTCCATCAACCAAATCCGTGGCACAAAGACTCTTGCTTTGAAGGCCATGTTGTAGAACATCCAAGATATGAAGAAGCTCGGTGTTGAAGGTGAAGAAGACTTGGAGGGTGAGCTCAATGAAGTTCTTGCACTTGCCGCCACCCGGTTTTGGAACAAGAAGAACAAGAGCAACCTCTCCACCAATAAAAAGAATGTGCTTCAATTGTGGAAAGGACAATCATCTTGTGAAGGATTGCCCTATGAAAGAAGAGAGGATAATGGTGGTCAACTCATTCTAAAGAAGAACAAGTACCACCCCAAGCCTACCTTCATCAAGAGATCACCTCAAAAGGCTTTGTGGCATCCCATCAAGAGGAATACGAGTCCGGAGGTGAGGAGGATAAAGACCAAGTGAAGAAGTAGGAATGGCGGCTCTTGCAATGGGCACCTTCCTCCATCATTGGCCAACCTCTTCTCATCTCCAAACGACGACAAGATCTCCAAGCCTATGTGCCTCATGGCCAAGGAAACAAAGGTGAATTCCCCACCAAAAATTACTATCTCCTCTAACCCATCACTATTGGATTGTGTTGAGGATGTAGGGAAAATTGAAGAAGAGGATAAAATTTCTATCTTATTAGCAAGCTCCAAGGTCCAACCAAGAAAATGGTTGAGGCCCTCATGTATCAATATGGAGAAGCCAAGAACCTTCTTGAGGAGAAGGATGTTAGGATTTGTGAGCTCGAAGGGCATGCATGTGATCATGCCGACAAAATTGGTGAGCTAGAAGATCAACTTGTTGAGGAACAATTGTTCCGTGAGCAACTTGAGGAGACACAAGCCATGGATCTTTCCAAGGCAAAAGAAACTCGTGAAACCTCTATTCAAATTGCTATTGATCTAAAAAGTAAAAATGAGGAACTTGTAGAGAGTCATAACAAACTCTTTGAGGGTTTTGAGCAACTTAGGGAAACCCACAAGGTACCTCAAGTGAGCTCACTACACTCAAGGAGTCATATGCCAAACTACAAGCTCAATTTATCTATGCTAGCTTCACCACTTCTCATAATGATAAAGATGCAAATGCTTGTACCACTAACCCTTTATGTGTCAAGGCATCTCTTATTGAGGAGAACACTAGGTTGAAGGCCCAACTTGAGAAGGGCCTAGCCACTTGTATCCAAGGGGAAAAGAACCTCAATGATCTTTTGAGCAATCAAAAGGGAGTGGTTGGCAAAGAAGGAATTGGGTTCACACCCAACTCTAAGAAGGTCAACAACAAGAAGAAGAAGCTACTCCCCCTTCCAAAGATATTGTTTTTGTGAAGGAGGGGGAGTTGCCAAAGCAAATGACAACTCTATTGGGAGTGGTAATGTCACTAGGGGCAATGCCACTCACAATAACTTTGCGGGAAAATACAACCCTCATATGTTCTTTTGAAATCTAGAAATGGTTGTGTTTTTGCTAAATATGTTGGCACTTCATATGGAGATGATTATCACTATGCTATTTGGGTTCCAAAGACCCTTGTGACTAACAAAAGAGGACCCATTCCAAAATGGGTACCTAAATCAAAGACTTGATTATTGTAGGGTTTCTCTTCCGGTGGATCTTCATGGCTCATTGATAGTGGATGCTCATCCCATATGACCGGAAGCAAAGAACTAGTAAAGGACTTATTGAAACAACTACTCTCATTCTCTCATGTCACCGTTGGCAACAATGCAAGACTCAAGGTAGTGGGAGTTGGTAAGGTGGTGATCACTCCGGAGTTATCCATTGAGAAGGTCCTCCTTGTTGAATCCTTTCATACAATTTACTTTCCGTTGGTCAATTATGCAATGCCGGTTACACCGTTATTTTTAATAAATACCACGTGACCATCCTTTTCACTCAAACACTCAATGTCGCCTTTGTTGGATTTCGTGAAAACGGTTTGTATGTGGTTGATTTCTCGAAAGAGACCACTCAAATCGCTACATGTCTAATGGCTAAAGGCGACAAGGGGTGGCTTTGGCATCGCCGACTTGGCCATGTCGGTATGAGAAATTTACAAACTCTTGTAAAGGGTGGACACGTGGTAGGACTAACCGATGTTAATTTTTCCAAAGATCGTCCTTGTAGTGCTTGCATAGCCGGAAAGATGCATGAAAAGAATCACCCAAGAAGACCATTATCTCCACTAGAGGCCATTGGAGCTTCTTCATATGGATCTTTTTGGGCCTCCCACTTATGATAGTCTTGGTGGCAAGAAATATTGTTTGGTGATTGTGGATGATTATTCAAGATATTGTTGGACTTTCTATATCAAGAAGAAGAGTGAAACTCAAAAGATATTCATTGACTTTGCAACCCTTGTTCAACGTCAATATGACTCCAATATTTTGGCAATAAGAAGTGATAATGGTACGGAGTTCAAGAATTACACTATGGATGATTTCCTAAGTGGGGAGGGCATTCAACACCAATATTCCGCTGCATATACTCCCCAACAAAATGGTGTCGCCGAAAGGAAGAACCGCACTCTTATTGATATGGCAAGAACTATGATGGCCGAATTTCATTCCCCATATAACTTTTGGGCCGAAGCCATCAACACCGCTTGCCACTATTCAAACCGGCTCTTCTTTCGTCCTCTCATGCAAAAGACACCATATGAACTCCTTATCGGTAAAAAGCCAAGTGTCTCTTACTTTCGAGTATTTGGTTGCAAATGCCATGTTTACATTAAAGGTTGCAAACTTGCTAAATTTGAATCTAGATCTTTTGATGGTATTCTTGTTGGATATGCCGCAAACTCTCATACTTATAGGATCTACAACATATCCACCGGGTGTGTTGAAGAGTCTATGAATGTGGAGTTTGACGAGGATAATGGTTCCCAAGCGGGCATATTGATCATGATGATGTAGGTGATGAAGAGCCATCTCATGCCATAAGAACTATGGGCATTGGTGAACTCATTCCTAGTGAAGACCCATTGTTACTCAAGAAGAAGGAACAAGTTCCACCCAAGTTGAGCCATCTACCTCAACAAGTGATCAACAAGCTATCCATGATCAAGAACAAGAACATGAAGATCAAGAAAATGGTCAAGACCCACCCAACTCTAGTGGTGAACAAGAAATGAACCCATGACTCCAAGAACTCCACTTAGGGTGACCATGATCAAGATGAAGGCAATGATGAAGATATTTGTGTTGGTGAATCTATTGGTCAAGCCATGGAACGTGGTCATCCGGCGTGCATCAAAATTGGATTATCAACAACACTTCAAAGAAAATATCCTTGGGAGTATCCGTAGAGGTGTGCCACTCGCAATCAATTAGCTAACTTTTGTGGTCATGTCTCTTGCTTGTCTAGCTTAGAACCTCTCAAGGTATATGATGCTCTTGAAGACATGGATTGGGTTGCGGCTATGCATGAAGAGTTGAACAACTTCGAGCGCAACAAAGTGTGGTCATTAGTGGAAAGACCCAATGACTCCTCCCATAATGTCATTGGAACCAAGTGGATATTCAAGAACAAGCAAGACTCAAATGGTCAAGTCATCCGCAACAAAGCAAGATTGGTTGCACAAGGCTACACCCAAATCGAAGGAGTCGACTACGGTGAAACCTATGCCCCCGTTGCTAGACTTGAATCCATTCGCTTACTATTGCCTATGCATCTACTCATAAAATTACTTTATATCAAATGGATGTTAAAAGTGCTTTTCTAAATGGTCCACTAAATGAACAAGTATATGTGAAACAACCTCCGGGTTTTGAAGACCCAATTTCCTAACCATGTCTACTTACTCATAAGGCTCTTTATGGGCTCAAGCAAGCTCCACGTGCTTGGTATGATCATCTCAAGGAGTTCTTAGTAGACCGTGGCTTTGCAATTGGGGTAATAGATCCCACCCTTTTCACAAAAAGAATAAATGGAGAATTTTTCGTATGCCAAATATATGTTGATGATATTATCTTTGGTTCCACTAACCATGAATTTAGTGATCAATTCTCCAAGCTAATGACCAAGGAATTTGAGATGTCCATGATGGGAAAATTGAATTATTTTCTTGGCTTTGAAATCCATCAATTTCGAGAAGGAACATTCTTATGTCAAGCCAAGTATATTAAGGACATGCTCAAGAAATTTGATATGAACAATGCCAAGCCATATAAGTTTCCTATGGACTCCAAGCGGATCTTCACTTAGATCCGGATGGTAAGGAAGTTGATCAAAAGCTTTATCGTTCTATGATTGGATCTTTGCTTTACCTTTGTGCATCTAGACCGGATATTATGTTTAGTGTGGGTATGTGTGCAAGATTCCAATCAAGTCCTAGGGAAAGTCATGAAACCGCGGTTAAAAGGATTCTAAGATACTTGATGGATACTCCTAACTATGGTCTTTGGTATCCCCATGGAACAAGCTTTGATCTTGTAGGTTATTCGGATGCGGATTGGGCGGTTGCAAAATGGATAGAAAATCAACTTCGGGACTTGCCAATTCCTTGGTAGGTCCTTGTGAGTTGGTCTTCCAAGAAGCAAAATTGTGTGGCTCGTCCTCACCGAAGCCGAATACATCCGCCGGGAGTTGTTGTGCACAATTATTATGGATGAGGCAAACTTTAAAGGATTATGGTGTCATTTGTGACAAAGTGCCTCTTTTGTGTGACAATGAAAGTGCCATCAAAATTGCTCACAATCCGGTTCTTCATGGAAGACCAAGCATATTGAGATTCGGTATCATTTTATTCGAGATCATGTTGAGAAGGGTGATATTGCAATCAATATGTCAACACCAAGCATCAACTCGCCGATATGTTCACGAAGCCTCTTGGTGAAGCAAGATTCAAGGAGTTGAGAGGAGAACTAAATGTGGTGGACATATCCAATTGGACTTAGTGGATTTCTTGCATACCTACCCATATTAGACGATACTTATTTGGTTTAGATGTAGGCATGGACATAGGGGGAGTGCGGTCCTAATACATTGGTCTATCCCTCCCCCCATTATGCCGATAGTAAAAACTCATTTTGTCTCTATATTTTCATTTTGATGAACTTTGAGCTTAATTGACGAGTAGTGGCGGTGAACCCAAGATATATCTTCGCGGTGTCACACCACATACACTCATACATGGTGGCCTAGGCCACCGACATCTTCTTTGTGAAGATTTGATCTTTTTGGCAATGTTGGGGATATCGCTTATCGGGAATTTATCGGTCGACCCAAGATAAGGGATAAATCGGCCGATTTATCGGCATATCGGCTGACTTATCGGCCGATTTATCTTATCGGTCAGACACCGATAAGAGATAAATCGGACGATTAATCGGAATATCGGAAGATATCTTGAACATTGCTTTTTGGAGCTTTATGGCCTTTTTGCCTATCCGTTGGTCTTTATGGAAAACACACTCAAATGATGCTTCTTATTTGATCTTTGTGCCGCTTACCAAGTTTGAGTGTGAAGTACCATCTCCAGTGACTTTGTGTCTCATCCCAGGCATATCTTTTCTAAAAACTTGCTCCTCTTGCATAGTGCATGTCCAACAACAAAAATCTGGCATTTTTGAGTCGGCGGGGCCGGAAACTCCGGTCTGACTAAAGTTTCCGCCCTAAACCCCGAAATCTCTGGCTTAGGCCGGAGGCTCCGGTGTGTTTAGGCCGGAAACTCCGGTCTAGGCAGTTTCGCTGGGATCCTAAAGGCAGATTAGGTTTAGATTTTAGTTTAAATGAATTATGTTTGTTTTTTAACGAATTTCGATGAAATGTAAGATCTTTCGTATGAAAAAATCGTATTTGATTTTGGCTTGGGCGGCGCGAGTGGGGATCGACGGCGCCCAAATGCGTCAGGCCTTCCGGACAGGGCCTTTGGGCGGCCACCCCGACTGGAGATGCTCTCACTGTCTGTGCGGCCCCACATGCGCAGAACACCCCAAGGAAACATGGCTGAGCCGGACCGAGTAGCGCCGCCCACCACCACCATCTTCATCCTCGCATTCGAATCTCAGGCTCACACACACACACAAAAAAACCTCGACTCCACCAACCACAGGCCCAGGCAGCCACGATGCCTACGCCCGCGGCGGCCGGCTCCCCGGCGGCGGAGCTGGTGGAGCACCTCCTCGCCGAGATCTTTCTGCGCCTACCGCCTGACGAGCCGGAGTGCCTCGTCCGCGCCGCCATCGTCTGCAAGCCCTGGCGCTGCCTCATCTCCGACCCCGCCTTCCTCCGCCGCTATCGCACACTCCACCGAGCACCGCCCCTGCTGGGATTTCTCCGCCACGTGTACGGTCCCGCCAGCGCCAGGGCGAGCTTCGTCCCTTCACGGAATTCCGCCCTCTCGACCCCGACCATCTCGACTGCTATCCGCTCGACTGCCGCCACGGCCGCGCCCAACTCTACGACGAGGACTCGATGGACCTCCTCGTCTGGGACCCCATGACCGGCGAGAAGAAGCACATTCGCGAGCCAGGTATCCGGCGGACCTACTTCAACGCGGCGGTCCCTCTGCGACAGGGCCAACTGCGACCACCTCGACTGCCACGGAGGACCCTTCCTCGTGGCCTTCGTCAGCGCCACCAAAGAAGACGCCCTGGCGCAGGCCTTCCTCTACTCATCCGAGACCGATGCGTGGAGCGCACCGTCCTTTGCCCAGAACGATTACTACACGGACGTTTCCAGGACCCCTGTCCTCGTGGGAGAAGCGCTCTACTTCATGTGCAAGGGTGACGACACTATTCTGCGATACGAAATGTCCGGCGATCGGGACCTATCAATAATGGCCCAGCCGGGGTACTATGACGGAGACGTTGCCCTCATGCCGGCGGAGGACGGTGGGCTGTTGTTCGTCGGCTTTGAAAAGTTCAACCTCTACCTGTGGACCGTGGTTGCTGCAACGGATCCTGAAGAAGATGATATGTGGGAACTACTCAGAGTTATCAGCCTCAATGTGCCCTGCATTGGCCGTCCGTTTCAGAGACCAGCTTTGATTGGCTCTGCTAAAGGCCCTGATTCCGATATCGTTTTCGTGAGCATGTATGCCGGTGTCTTCGCCATCGACCTTGAATCAGAGTGCGCGACAAAGGTGTTTGAGAGGGATGAGTACTTGGAGGCCATCTTTCCCTACATGAGCTTTTGCACTCCAGGTACTATATCCACAAACCTGTGATCAGCTTCTCTATGTTAGAGTTTTGTCGATACCAGCCAGAAAGAAGTAATACATCACTTTCTTATTTTAGATTTCCCTACATATACCTAAGTATTAGTTTCTATGCTGAAGCTGGCCCCACAGACATAAACTTAGTAAATCTTCTGAATGGGTAGCATGCCTTAAACTAAGGTGTATTAAAGCTCAAGAATAGATTGCTTAAGTGATTTTAGAGCTACATTCTTGTGGCGAGGATAATCGTGTTAGAAATATCATTTGAGTCACTTGGCCAGTGGTTGACCAAAAGACCAAGGAGGTTTCTTTGGTTTTATATTGGACCGTGATGTTATTAACATTTCTCTTCTAGGAAAATTATTATGGAAGTTAGATGATGCAGAGGGCCCAGATGCTCAAGAATAGTGTGCTCTCATTGACATAGATTGAACCATTGGACTCATATTTATCTTACGGTTTAGTTGAGAGTTAATAATCTTGCAACATTTTGCAATGCAATAGGAAATGGGGATAACGTCCTTTCTACTTATAACTAGCTTGCAGTTTATTTTTAGGATCAATGATGTGTGAGGTTCAGAAGTGTAGGGATTGGGAGAAAACAGTGCAACTTTGACTGAATTTAGGTAAAAACATGTGTTTGTCCTGTGTTATCGTCAGATCGATTAGTATGGACTCAGAATCTAATGAGGGGTTCTCTGTTTACTGAAACTACGATGCCCTGAAAACAGAGAACAGTTCTAAAACTGTTGGATGTGAAAGTACAACATTTTTTAATTTAGCAGATTATTTGAAAAGACGGTGCCATGGCTATTCTAAGGGCGCGTTTGGTAGCCTGCAGCCAGCCGGGCCAGGCCCGCTGGCTGCAGAACCAGCCTGGTTGTTTGCTTGCCTGCATCCCGTTTTTTGGCTGGCACGCTGCTTAAAGCACTCCCGGGCCAGGCCCGATAGGAACTGCCGAATCGGCAGTTTCCATGGAGCCAGGCCACGGGGCTGCAAAAAGTGGAGACGAGCGTGCGCGCGGGGAATGGCGGGAAACGGCGAAATCCTTCCCTGTTTCGCGCCATACCTAGCTCCTTTCCCCTCTCTTGCCCGGTCACCTCCGCACTTTCCCAAACCACGCCGGCGGCTCCTTCCAGGCGACCACACCGGCGGCTCCTTCACCTGCACTTACGGCGGCTGGCCCGCGGTTGTGGCACCGGAGCGGCTGCAGCCAAGGATCCGCGCCGTCGTCTCCACGGGAGGCAAGCCCTGCACTTGTTCATCGCCGACAGCGCCGACCTCTTCATCATCTCCAATGGCGGGAGCCAAGGTAAAACTCTTCCCTACTAGTGTTAGAACAGAACGGTACAGTAGATCTAGAACGTACTCATGTCAGATCCATTCTATTAGGACGACGCAATGGCGTTGACCAAGCAGACGGCATCACTGGTTGCCGTCATTCAAGCCTGGATGATGATGATGATTCACAAGATCTTAGTTAAGCGGTGTGCTTTTGCTAGACTCCCATATGGTCCTATGTTAGCTCGAGATCGGGAGAGGATGGCAAATCTGAACTTCATCTACAACACTTGTGAGATAGAGTCTATTCAAATGCTTAGGATGGGTAGAGGACCCTTCTATGAACTTGTCAAGAGGTTTAGGGAGGGGGGTCTGCTCAAGGATAGCATCCACACGTCTGTGGAAGAGCAAGTTTGCATCTTCCTTCATGTCGTAGGCCATAACCAGAGGTTCAGAGTCATCCATAGCACCTTCAGAAGATCAATTGAGACAATCTCCCGGTACTTCAAGCAAGTACTGTACGCTATCGGTGAGCTAAGGCATGAGATGATCAAGGCACCCACAGGACAAACGCCGGCGAAGATTAGAGATAGCTTCAGATGGTACCCGTACTTCAAGGTAAGCATTGGTCTGTTTGTGCAATCAGTGTTGCGAAATGTTAGGACAGAGTATTCACTAACACTTCTTGCCATTTGCAGGACTGTATTGGCGCCATCGATGGTACTCACATCACAGCTAGAGTGTCCAAAGAACAATCCAAAGCTTTCAGAGGAAGGAAGCACTACACCAGCCAGAATGTGCTTGCAGCTGTGGATTTTGATCTGAAGTTCACGTATGTGCTGGCAGGCTGGGAAGGATCAGCACATGATGCAACCATTCTTGCTGACAGCATGTCTAGACCTGACGGGATCAGTGTACCTGATGGTAAGTTTTACCTTGGTGATGCTGGTTATGCTTGTCGCCCTGGAGTTCTACCCCCCTTTCGAAGCACCAGGTACCATCTGAACGAGTTCAGTTCAAGATTCGCTCCTGCGACAGCCAAGAAATTGTTCAACCTGAGACACTCGAGTCTTAGAGTGACAGTCGAGAGAGCGTTTGCTGCACTGAAGAATCGATTCAAGATTCTGGACCAGAAGCCATTTCACACCTTCGAGACCCAGGTGAAGCTTGTCCTTGCATGCTGCATCCTACACAACTGGATCCTGGGGTGGGGTTTTGATGAGCATGTCCCAGATGAGGAGGATGTGACACCTGATGACATTGATCAAGGCCATGGCGTCGCCGCTGATGACAATGAAGCTTGGAAGAGCAAGCGGATGGAGTGGGCTGAAGCAATGTGGGCAGACAGAGGCAACAGCAGGTTCTGAAGATGAAGCATCACCGTGAAGAAGAAGAGGACCATGAAGAAGAAGATGATGAACTGTGAACTATCTACCGGTCTGTAATATCAGTACTGCTAATTGATTCGTAGTAGTTAGGGCTGTGGTATGGATGAACTGGACTGCCATTAGTAGTTAGGGCTGAATTATGGATGAACTGCATTTGCCTATGTCCTACCGTTGTTTTGCTTGCAACCAAACAAACCGCCCTGCAGCGAGCAAGCCGTTTGGCCGTAGCTGCAGGCTACCAAACGAAGAGCACCAAACTTGCTCACTGCTGCGATGCGGGCTACCAAACAAGATGGACAACACGTATTTAGGGGTGGCTACACTCAGCACTGCCCCTGGAGCCTGCCCCCAAGGCAACGAGATATGGCTACCAAACAGGCCCTAAGTGTTAATTTCTATAACTAAGTCGATCAGCTGATTCGTGATTTGGTTGATGTCTTTCCAAAGTACAGTCATAGGTTGGTCATGGTTGAATGCGCAGTTTATGTTGGGCCATAATGGAAGTTGGGAATAGAGCATGTTTTCTTCATATGTAGCTAGCTGATTCTTCATTACTAATTCATCAAGTGTATAACTGGTCGGAATTTTTGTTGTTATAATTCATTAGATGTGAAACTAGTAGGAATAAGATAGGAAATGGCGTCCAGTCTTTTTTACTTAATTAGCTTGGTGGCCGACCTCTTTCCTTAGCAGTTTTTCCAGGAACAAAGATGTGTGAGGTTCAGAAGGATATGGGGATTGGGAGACATCAGTGCAAATGTGGTTGAATTTAGAGAAAAGCATGTAAATCAGTTAGTCATATGTGGTTCTTCAGATCGATTACTATGGAGTCAGAATCCTGATACGGGGTTCTCTGTTAACTGAAACTATGATGCTCTAATGAAAGAGCAGGTTCAATTTCCTTACAAGGGGATCTAATTTAAACGGACATTCAGAATTAGACTTTTCTATAGCTGTTGGATACAGCATTTTCGTAATCGAGTACAATCTTTTGAAAGAGACGTCATGGCTATTCTAAGTGTTAATTTGTATGGCTAAGTATATGTGGGCCATTGCAGTCTGTATGCTTTTGATCCACACAACATTCTTGACCAGCTGATTCGTGATCTGGTTGATGTCTTTCTGAAGTACTGTCATAGGCTGGTCATGGTTGGATGTGCAATTTATGTTGGGCCATACTGGAAGTTAGGAATAGAGCATGTTTTCATCATATGTAGCCAGCTGATCCTGCATTACTAATTCATTAAATGTGTAACTGGTCGGATTTTTTGTTGGTATCACATATGCAGTGCGACATCGAGGCGTTATAGCAGGAGAGCAGGGTTTTGCTGCAGCTAACAATGTGCCTGCCAAAGGTCTCGAGGATGGAGTAACAGCACTGCGTTTGGTGGCACCGTAGGTTTGCTGTCGTTCAGCTGTTAGTCTCAGCTCCGCTGATGTATTGATAGTTTGGTAATGGTTGATTAAGCTGTTCCCGGAATATTGATGGTGAGTTTCTAGGCGATGACCGTTATCCTGATGTATCAAGTGCCAAACTAAGCTATATGTGATTCTTGAGCTATCTGTGACTAAGCTGTTCCCGGACTTGCTGGTTCAGGGAAAGTTGGTACAAACAAGCAACTTGGGCTTATGGCAATTGCACTTCTTCTGAATGAACATCGAATCACTTTTACCCACACAAAATAAACATCAAATCACTTTGTTGTCAGTTTCCGCACAAGGATTATAATCGCTATAAATTTCTATCATGAGAATAGTTTGTTCTTTAATCCCTCGTATAATGTTTATGTGTGATAATATTGCATGTGAGTTTAGAAGGCTAATGTCAGAGTTATAGTACAAGGTTTATACAAGCAAAGAAACACAGATATAATGACGCTTTCCTACAGTTTTCAACTTTGACGTTTGTGTTAAATACAGTACAGTTGATTGAAAGTTATGTTTTGCCCCTACCCTATTTTATGATGCTTGACGTGCACGAGAATCTCAAAGTTACATGCTTGACACGATTACTGCTGAATCTTTTCAGCATTTTCTCTCTCTTATGAATGCCTCCTCTGCAGGCGCTCAATCTCCTTCGCAAACAATAGCTTTTGAAATCTTGATCAACTTGAGTCTACATCAAGAGCTGGGGCAGCACTCCAGTGTGAGCATGGCCATGCCCTTACATCCACACGAAACCCCCTCCATCGAGGCTCATGGCCAATGATGGTCTCTTCCAAGTTCTCCTATGTGTTCTTCTTCTTCCCCTTCATTTGGCACAAAGCGTTTCCCAACTAAGTTGAGTTAATGCATCATGTTTTATTGATAGAAATTCCTGAATCCAATTATTATTTAGGAAATGGCTACTTATTTTTTGTAAATCACTCTTATTTATATTAGATAAAGAGGAAATCGTTTATAACCAAATAATGGGATAACCTAACCTTAGACACAAAAAAGCTATAAACCAAGAGAAAAATACCAGCATTAACATAAGCCTCAAACTTCTAGTCAAAGTCGTAGTCGAGCTAGTCGCTATTGCACCACTATAGTTGTCGCTTGGCAGACCTAGCTACCGCCGCCACTCTAGTCTCCCATTCGTTCCTCGCCACCCAGAGATCTCCACCCGGGTCGCCTCCCACAGAGCGGCTCCGGAGGAGCCCCAAGGCCTATAGAAGAGCCACCGTAATTGTGTCTGTCTGGCCATTGCTGCCGCTATCGCTGGCGGTGGTGACAACCCCTGTCCACGTGCACTCTTGGCGGCGGCGGGATCTGGTGGGCACACCCTGACGGCAGTACTTCGCGTGGAGTGGGGCCGGAGCGGGGCGTGCACAGTGTGATGGCATGCGGGGTTGCTGGTCGCCTCGCGGGTGTAGCGACCAGGTTTGCCTTCAATCAACCAGCCTTTTCGGGTGGATCGGGTAGGCGGGATGGCCGGTTGCGCTGGGGCTCAATCTAAATAAAGGCGGTGGTCCTATGGTTCCTCTTGTGACAAGGTAAAGATCTGTCGGGTGCCTGTTCTCCTTGATCTGGCCGGAGTGTCAGGTAATCACATGGGATCCGTTCATCCGTTCACGCCGGAGGGAGCGACGCGAAGCTCTGCTTCCGTTGCCATCATAGGCAAATTCATGATGAAGTTAGGGCGAAGAATGACATGAAAATCAAAATTGGAGAACTGATAGTAATGGTGATTGGAGCCTTTACAACGATGAGGAACTTGATTGGAGTTTCAGAAATCATAGTAGCGGTATATAGGTGCGACAACACAGGTGAAGTTCAATGTCTTACCTTTCAGGTGAAAAACCAAGCCCCGACCTTAGTTTGTTGTGTCTGGCAATGACTTATTTAGGGCATTGTTTTGAGGCCTGGACTATCTCCAGGGTGAAATCCAAGATTTACATTCATGCGATAACATCGCTTGTGCACTGTTTTCTTCTTAAAAGTGTTGTTTTTGAAGATTTTGGACATCAGGTGTTGTCTTGATGATGGTTGTGATGTTGTTGCAAGGACTGTAGCGGGACTTTTCTTTCTTAGCTTCTTTCTCTCTCTTTTAGCTATGTGCATTTGTAATGTCATTAGGGTATTGAGTTGTTGCAGAAATTAAGTGTAATTGGTTAAGAAAAAAAGTTATCGCCCGCAATAGACAACACCGAAAACTTCACCCACGGAAAATCCTACAAAGACCGGTAAAGAAAGTGGCTATTTCTTAATTTCTTGGTGAATAGTAAAAACCATTTGAATAAAAATTTATTGTGCCTTCAATTTAATTTTAGGGGTCATCTCAAAAACAATATTTTCGACAAAACGTTTTTTGTTTGACGTAACTGCAAATTCTTTTTTTTCTGCACCCTAAATTCCTCGGTTATTTTTCTCTGAACATAAAACGAAAGTGTCTCTGTCACTGCGTCCAGACTCCAGACCTAGCGAAGTCGAGCAGCATGGCGCCGCCGCCGCCACCACCCGACCTCGACTCGCCGCAAGCGCTTCCTGACGAGCTCGCTGAGGAGATCCTCCTTCGCCTCCCGCCCGACGAGCCTTCGTGCCTCGTCCGCTGCTCTGTCGTCTGCAAGCCTTGGCGCCGCCTCATCTCCCATCCCAACTTCCTCCGCCGCCTATACAAGCTTCACCGGACACCCCCCGTGCTTGGCTTCTTCCACAGCTTTTTCGAGAAGCGCTCCACCCGTTGGCTAGACTACGTCAAAACTACCCTGTTCGTCCCCACCACCCCCTCCGCCTTTGCCCTCCCCATTCCCGACAGCCGCCAATGGTACGCCCTCGACTACCGCCACGGCCGCGCCCTCTTCTGCTCCGAGGTGACCAAGGATGGCCAGGACTTCCTCATCTGGGAGCCGATCACGGGCGACCAGCGGGTCGTGCCGGTGCCCTGGGCGCCCCACAGCCAGCTCCTGAATGCGGCCGTGGTCTGCGCAGTGGACGGGTGCGACCACCGCGATTGTCACGGCGGGGCCTTCCGCGTGGTCTATGTCTTCATCCTCTCGAATGTGTTCTTGACGTTTGTGTGCGACTACTCGTCGGAGACCGGCTTGTGGGGCGGCCTGGCCGCGGTTCCCTACGAGCCCGTCACGGAGAAACACAGCGCCCTTGTGGGGAAGTCTCGTATGTTCTTCCTTTCCATGTATGAACGCACGCTGGAGTATGACTTGGCCGGCCGGGGCCTGTCGTTGATGAACCTGCCGGAGGCATTAGCTACCTGCAAGGGGCGAACCGTCCTGATGCCGACGAAGGAGGGTGGACTGGGAGGTGCCGGAGTCGAGGAGACATGTCTCTATCTGTGGTCGAGGGAGGCGGGTGACAACGCACTCGCGGGATGGGTACAGAGCAGGGTCATCGAATTGCACAATATCCTCCCGGTTCATGCTCTCTCAGCCTCGCAAACTGCAGATGTGATCGGCTTCGCCGAAGAAGCAAATGTCATTTTCCTGAATACAACTGCCGGCGTCTTTGCAATTGACCTCAATTCAGAGCGAGCGAGGAAGGTGTACGAGAGTTTGAAGACCCATGAAACTTTGATTCGATTCAGCGGCTTCTACATTCCAGGTATGGTGCAATCTCTTAGTTGTGACCTCTACTAATATTTCAATTAACTGCGCTGGAACTATGAGATGGTGTATTCATGGTATCTGTACGCATATTTTGAGATAGCAATTTTATTTCTCACCCAGTGCTTACTAGATGTGTAATTTCATAGAATTTCAGAATCGTTTTGGACTGTTAATTAAGACGTACATAAAAATGAAACTAAATGTTCATATTCTCTCTGTCCTCCGTACTCCTATAAATGTCAATGTGGTTTGCTATTTGCTGTTAGTGTTAAGTGTTTCCGGTCACTACATATTGGCAGCAGCCAGTTTTGTGCTATTAATTCGAGTTGAGCTAGTTACTCGATCCAGTGGATGGTTTGCGGAGCCAAGCAATGCATAAGCAGTGACTTGGTCTCCATTAGTACAAACTACAAAGACAATTGTGGTACCACACCAGATACCTATATCTATATGGACAGAGAGGTTACTGCTAATGTTGTTTCCCCTTTTTTTAGTATAAAGGCTGGCAACTATTGGGTTGCAGAGCTTTTTATTCGAATACTAGTTGTGTGCCAAACAGTCTTTGCAATTGGAATAAAAGCCATGTTCGTATTTTAAGAGCATTACTGTGAATTTGTATTTAATTCTAGTACTCTGAGAGGAACGTCGTCCAGCCCGTGAAACGAAACTAAATGTTAATATTCTCTGAGACATACATAAAAGATGAAACTAAATGTTTATTCTCTATTTGTCCTTTCTGCAACTAGCATGGTTCCCGAGCAACTGCGCAGGAAAAAATTATTCACTTTTTCTTAATTTACCTAAGTCTGTATTGTAGCAATAATACTGGATCAATTATAGTGTATAGTTTGTATGTTCTATTAGATCAGATCAGGACACAATTAATCTAGCACATAGTAGCAGTGGACACATGTTAATCTTATTTTTTGGATTTAGTAAGTACGTATTATTGCCATAACATCGCATCAACAGTCAGATTTGTCGTTTGCATGTTATACTAGATTAGTACAAAAAGCTAACTGATCTAAGCATACTTGCATGGGTCACATTTTCATATTTTTTACTAGATCAACAGGCCGCAGCCTCATTCCATTTTCATTGAAAACGAAATGATTGGTTCTACATTGTAGCACATATTCCAGGTCCAGGCTATGGCCAAAACAAAAACTGCGAGTAAACTACGCAGGCAGCAGCAATCGTTCATAATATTACTTAACTATTGTTTGTACATATAAAACTATATCAACGTTCAGTTTTGTTGTTTTGTATGTGATTGCATCAGTGCATGAAACAGATAGATATTAGGGTGAGATATTACTTAAAATGGTGAGCTAAATGAAGTTTAGATTGCTAACTCTAATATGCGATCAACCACACATTTAGCGTGAGATATATATGGATACTTGGACCTTCTTTGGTCTTTGCTGATATATTCAAACAGATAGATATACGTCAAACCAAACGTTTATTAATTTGCAGTCTTACCTTAGACAATACATACTTGCTATAATGTGTAGATTGGACAAAGGAGATTGTTTCATGTGGTTTATTTTGTAATAAACTAATATTTACAAATAGGAAGACTGCATATATTGATTTGTTAATATTCACTGTATTTATGAGGCTTTACTTGTCATGGTTCGTTAAGAATGAATGGTCCGTCGAAATAATGCCAAATATTTTTATTGCGAGATTTTATAGTGTATCTTTTCTATCGTACTGCCTTCCATGTGGTATGTCGATCAATTCCACCTCCTTTTTGAGAACTCAAGACCCTGTTGTTCACGGTGGATCGCAGAATTGGTTTTACACTTCAGGCTATCCACCACGTACCCTGTTGTTTTTATCTGTCAAGTTCTATATGCTGTATTGTTACTCCTGACAAGCTTTGTCGTAGAGGTTTAGCTAGGATTATCCTGATCTGAAACAATGCATGATTTCTTGAAGTTTTACCGCCTGATTCTAATTTTAGAAGTGTTTGTTTACTCCTTGTATCACTTGATAACGACAGGTAGACAACTTGCTGTGGCGGGAGGGGGAGGGGACAGTGTAAGTCGTGGCAAGAAGTCTGCATGGTCTAATGTATATGTTTGCAGTCCTTTGAAGTCTACTGTTGCTTAAGAATTCAGTAGGAGTGGGATATGATCGTGAAGCTATTGCCTCTGGTTGTTACCTTTATGCCAGACTTCCAGGATGCTATTCCTGGCTCACAACTTAGACGATTTGGTGTGATACTTGCCTCAAGGTTATTTAGTATTAGTCAGGTTCAACTTGCAAATGACCGAAATATCCTGGATATATGTGCCTGAAAAGTTAAAACAAGACATTTGTGTGTCCTGCTCCCGACGAATACTTATATTTTGATGTGGCGGCCTTCTAAAAGTTGGTGTCATATTGCTATATGTTTGCATCAGTATAAACGTGTTTCTAGCATTACTGTCAACTCAGCAGTAGTGGATCATCAGCATAGACGACTATAGTGGCAAAGCTTTCTGTTTCACTACTGCTGTTTTCTTCTATTTACCTTCCTATGATCCATGTTCTAGAAATATGGTTTAGGGTCATGTTATCGTAAACTTAGAAGCTTATCCATTCCGAGTCTTATTTGCGGTTAGTGCCCTGATGCGGTTTCTCCCCTGCATTTTATTTTGCCAAAATTCATCTCATCTAGGTTCCAGCTACCATTACACCCAGGGCCAGCTTTTTGTGCCAAGTACATAAGTCATTTTAGAATCCCCGACAAACAAACTTGGAACTAAATCCCGCTCGGCTCCTCGTCATCCATGCAACGTTGAGCCGTGCAATGTCAACCCTCCCGAGAGAGAAGTCATTTGAAATGGCCAGGATATACGTCTTGACAAGAGGCCGTATCCACCTTCATGCTAGACAGGACCACGTCCATCTCTTCTCTCTTCTCCCGTCAAGGTCAGCATGAGTGCTGTATTTTCCTCGTCCGAGACCCGCGGACGGGCACTCCACAGGGAGTGCTCGGGGAACCCATCGGGCGCGGTAGAAATCGTAAATGTGTGCCTGTAGAGCAAGGCGCTCCGAAATGATCCCCTGCTCGGTCGTGAGGCGTGAGATCGCACATTTCCTCCTCTTACCATTGGCCACCGCGTTAAAGAACGCCGTATTGACACCCCCCCCCCTTGAGTAACTAGTTGAGGCGACTACTCTGGCGCCAATATTCCTCCTCCACCTTGAGAAGGTGGGTCAGCTGGTTCTCAAGATGGTAACGGAGGGCCCATCCCTCGTCATCCTAGCATGAAGAGTCCGCACGGTCATCCAGGACCTTGATATGTGCGAGAATTTCTTCCTTAGCCTTTTTTCTCCGCCTTACCTAGTTAGGTTGTTTGCAATGTTTTGCCAACCGGTGATGCAGTCAGTTTGAACGCCCCCCCCCTCCCCAACGGTTGCGAACTCCCTAAGTTTGTTCGCGACCAAGTCCCCAAACTCGGCCCGCTCAAACCAACTATTCTCGAAGAAGAAACTGTCTAAGGTTGTTTGCAATGTTTTGCCAACCGGTGATGCAGTCAGTTTGAACGCCCCCCCCCCCCCCCCTCCCCAACGGTTGCGAACTCCCTAAGTTTGTTCGCGACCAAGTCCCCAAACTCGGCCCGCTCAAACCAACTATTCTCGAAGAAGAAACGATTGCTCCTCTTATTAAGCTTCTCCCCAGAGCTAAGTATAAGGGAAGAGTGGTCCGATCCCACTATGGCCTCAGTCACCAACGAGCACATCGAGAAGAGGGTATCCCAGTCGGCCGACATAAGCACCCGATCTAGCACACACCGTACCGGATTAAGCTGCTTGTTAGTCCACGTATGTCGTGTGTCGGTTCTCCATACCTCTCTAAGTGCAAGGTTGGCAATACAATCATTAAACCTATGCACCCGTGGCCAGTTGATATTGTTGTTGTTCGTTTTCTCTGATCCCCATATCAGATTAAAGTCTCCGCCAACTACCAGCGGGAAGGGACAAGCAGAGACATCCGTAGTAAGCTCTGCCAGGAACTCCTGGAAAGGACGGTGATTGGCAGATCCATACACAACAAAAATCGACAACGTCTGGGTAGAATTACGTTGAACAACATCTGCCCGAATAAAGAAGTCACTGATCCATTCCTTGACCTCGAAGGTATCCTCAACCTAGGTACTCCCCCGTTTACAAAAGGATGTCACAACCTACATCAAATTTGCATGTATCTAGACATGATTTATTGTGTAGATACATGCAAATTTTATCTAGGTCAAGACATTTGAACGGAGGGAGTACTATTTATACTCGTGCTATTCATTGCCGAATTTGTCATTTTCATAGCTTCTAAGAAGATTTGAGTTTCAACTTGTAAATCTACATGGCTATAGAACTCTACGTTCTAAAACTAATGCAATTTTGTTATTAATTTTTTAGAAATTTTAAATATGATTTTTTTCAGTGATTTTCATCTGTTTCCACCTTGGTTTCATATTTCCCCTTTACTCCCATAGTCCATTGCCGACGGTCGGTCCTCTTCCATGGCCTGTCGTCCATTCAGCGACTCTTCCGTACTCCCTCCGTTCTAAATTAATTGACGTAGATTTAGCACAACGTACCAAATTCGCAATCCCGCCATTCTCCCCCAAACCCTAATCCCGCCGTCGCTCCACGCAATCCCTCCGTCGCTCCAACGTACCAAGAGCAGCCTATGTGTTTACTGGCTGAAGTAAACGTGTCTTTAGTAATGAGCATCAAAATATTACTTCCCCACACATTTCATTCTGAAAGTGTAACATCCCACACATTTGATTTTGAAATTGTAACATCCTACCATATCAATGTTTTTTGCTTTGTTATTGATTAGGATCCCGATGCTAACTACACAATATCTCAGGGAAACACTTACCGACACTTTCCCCTCCCCGTCCACTGTTTGAGAGAGGCGACTCGCAGGCGTCTTTCTTCCCCGTCTCCTCGCCGGCGAATCCGCCGCTCCCCTTCGCCTCCGGCCGCCGTTTCGGCGCCGTGAGGTGGAGGGGAGCTCCGGGTCTCGTCGCGTGTGTAGATAGTTAGGTTTTAGTGTAGGTTTCTGTGGCCTGGCCGCCGCATCGAAGACGGTGGCGATGGCGGCGGCGTGGTGGGCCGTGTCCTTCCCCTCCTTTCCCCGTTCTGGCCTCGGTGCCGGGAGGCAGTGAAGGTGCGTCGGGTGCTCTCCTCCTTCGTGTTTCCGGCCGGCCGTGGTGGCATGGGAGAAGAAGGTGCGTGTGGGCTTCCCGGTTTTGGTGGTGGTGTTGCTGGTTGTCTTCCTCGTTGGCGTTGCTCCGGCCGGCCGTGGTGGCGAGGGAGCAGCCGCTGGAAGTTGCTGGGCGCTGATGGTGGTGGATCTGGGCGGCGCCGAGCCGGCGGGTTGCAGGGTGGCTCGGAGGAGACGGCGCTCTGGCCGAGCGTGTTCATCGGTTCCGGTTCCGCTGCGGGGCGGCGGACAACTCAAGCGGCCTTCTACAAAGCGTGGAGGTGCTCTCTCCTCTCCGGCAGGTGGTACGGCGGCTCCGGCGAGGCCTAGGTGCTCCGGCGAGCGGCGCGCGGATCCGATCGAGCTCTTTCTCGGTGGTTTGAGGGGCTCTCTGCATTTTCCTGGGTCCTGTTTGTAATTTTACTTTCTTCTGTGGACCTGTTTGTAATTTGCTCGAGCTGCCTTTATATATGTGGTCGGATCTTTTTTCAAAAAAAAAAAATATCTCAGGGAAACAATGATAGTTAATAATCCTTGTACCGTTTTATGTTCATAATAGTCTGGTCACTGAGCAGGGGACTGATGCTAATCTAAGAAAATCTTGAGAGAATTATGTAAATTATCGTTGTTCGTTTTCACGTTGATAACGTACTTGCACCTGATTTAACAACAGGTAAACAAGTTACTGCTTCAGGAGGGGACAGGGGGACTGCAAGTTACCCCTTTGTGCGTAACTGAGCATGCATTGAACTGAACACGGAGCAGAGAAAATGTACCTAAAAATAGGAAATTGTTGTGAAGGTCTGATGTCTATATATTTCAAGTCATTTGAAGTCTACGCCCCTTAAGGATTCGTGTTATGCTTTTCTTTTGGACACTTCGTAGGTATGAGAAATGTTCAAGATGCTTTCGCACCTTGATGCCGTGATACTATATTTTTACAATGTGATTCACGGACGCAACATTTTTTTATTTCTGTAAAATTCAGATGATCGTAATCTCAGATGTGTGATGCACTCCTGCTTTCAGCGTATTTAATTTCCGATGAGTTCATCTTGCCAAGGACCACTTTGATATGGGCAAAGTAGTGAAAAGATTACATGAAGTTGGTGTCGTTTCCTACTTGTCACTATGCTAGCATCTTGAAGTCCTGGAGCCGCTGCTGGATCCTGCTGGTTGTGCTAGTGTTGTTTTGGCAGATAAAAAAAAAAAACCTGCATATCAAGTTATCAACAACCCATTTCCGAACAAGCGCTTCCTGAAGATTTCATCTTCCCATGCGTCGCTCGGAGTCGAGACTAAACCTACCTGCGGCCCTCACTCGTTTGTCGGCACGGTCGGTGGGAAAGCCCCGCACCGCTTCCTAGGATAGCAGCGGCAAGGTAATGTTTTCTGTTGCGCCTAGTGTTGTCCTGGGGTATTGCTCGGTGGCGCATTGTTTCAAACAGACATGTAAAAGGAGGATAATTGGAAACATTATTTTCTGTGAATCATCCACGTGTTCTATCGAGAAATTTAGTTTTGTTGCTATCTGTCTTTCACAAATGGCAGGTGCAGCCAAGGGCATATTATCTACCTACCCGGTTGCACAAGACCCATATGGTTTTGTTAATTTCAAAATGGAGAATTAGTACTATACAAAAAAAATGTGTGCAGACGGGCCACGATAGACTCCCGACATACGAATTGTTAATTCAGTGCTCTCGACATACGAATTGTTAATTCAGTGCATTTGGGTACGCATGGTACAAAAAACATAACAATAGAGAAAACAGAGTGAAAGGATAGTAATGCAGATGCAAAACAGGGAATTGAAAAACATAAGGATTTTGTAAACTTGGTTGTTTGGTACACAAGAATAGAAAAACATGTGATTACTCTACTAGTTCTGTTCCGATATATAAGAAGTTTTAACTTTTTCTGATTTAGATGTACATAGATGCGTTTCAACGTGTAGATTCACTCATTGCACTCCGTACAAGTCCATGTTAAAATATCTAAAACATTTTCTCAAAAACAAAAAACAAATATCTAAAACATTTTATAATTTCAAACGGATGGAGAAATAAACACGGTAAAATCAAACTCAAACCACTTGAATAAGTATAATCAGCATGTTATTATGGCGCTACAGACCTCAGCCACGTGCTTAATGCATTTGTTTCGATAAAATGGGTTCATTACTGAAATAGAGGAGTTCAGTTTTCGATACATCACACCCCGCAACTCTGAGGTTGGGTACAACCCCCCCCCCCCCCCCCCCCCCCCCCCCCCCCACCCCAATCCTCGAAACAAAAAAGAACAACATCCAACTCTTTAAAAGACTACCAACCAACTAAGCAAACTACTCGAGAACTAACCAAAACTGAATAACCCGAATTTCACTGGGAAACATAACATAGAAGTATTTAGTTTTAATAACAATTTCACATGACATCGCACTTTTTCTGAAAGTGAATCATCTCCGCACGTCGCAAAGCCCCCCAACCGTGTCATCGACAATACACGTCGTGTGCGATCTTCCATCCCTACTCAAGAACCTGTCACAAACTTCTTTTCTGTAACATTGCCCATTCATTCAAGAATTGGCACAAGTGTGAGATCTCCAGGTTTAATACTTCGAAAACAAGATCGATTTCTCATTTTCCACACAGTCCGAAAAGAGAGCTGAAAGAACATTTGTGATCTCTTAGTTTTGTGTGTTAGTTAACAACACTTGTGATGTTTTAATATGGTGTTAAGTGATGCAGGTTTAATCATGTACAACACATGTGCATCAACACCAAAAAGAGAAAAGAGACTTCTGGGAAGTTTCAGGCCGGAGTTTCCGGTCCCCAGGACCGGAGTCTCCGGTCTCAGGGCATCTCCTCGAAGAAGCTGGGAAGTGGTTCAGCCCCTGGTGGGGGGCGGAGTTTCCGGCCCCAAGGGCCGGAGTTTCCGCCCCTGGCCGAAGTTTCCGGCCCCAGGGCACCGGAATGTTTGCCCAAGGCTCAACTGCGAAGAAGGTGTTCAGCCCCTGGTGGGGGCCGGAGTTTCCGGCCCCAGAAGGGCGGAGTTTCCGCCCCAGGCCGGAGTTTCCGGTCACTAGGGCCGAAGACTCCGGTGTAAAGCTGTCTGCAACGGCTAGATTTCTGGGAGGGGTATAAATACCCCTCCACCTACCTCCAGCCAGCTACCACGACCAGAAATATCTTCCCCACCATTGTTGCAAGCTTAAAACTAGTAGATCTCTCTCCCTACCCACTCAAACACCTTGTCCTTCTAGGATTTGGGAGAGGTGACCTAGATCTACACTTCCACCAAAGCGATTTGATTTCCATATCCATTCCTTAGAGGAACTTGTGAATCTTGGGTTCATTGGAACCCTAGACGGTCGTTGGTCGTTCTTGTGGCTTTGGAAGCCGGGGGACTAGCCGGGAGCCTCCAATTGAGTTGTGGAGACGTGCCCCGGCCTTGTGATTCTTGTGGCTTTGGGAGCCGCGGGAATTTGGTGAGAGCCTCCAATTCGGTTGTGGAGTGTGCCTCATCCTTGTAAAGGTTTGTTGCCGACCTCGAGGGCATCATATAGTGGCTCGTGGAACTCCTCATTGGAGGATAACACGAGGGAGATACGGTGTGCCATATCACGGCTATTCGGGATCACTTGTGACCCCGCACCGCTCCAACGAAGACGTAGCTTCCATTGGGAAGTGAACTTCGGGAATCATCTCCGTGTCACCGTGTGCTTATCCTTTTATCTACCTTTACTTGTATTGCTAGCTTATCTTGTTTAGTATATCTTGTTAGCTAGTTTATTGCTCATCATATAGGATTGTTCACCTAGTTGCATATCTAGAGAACTTATATTTGAGCAATTCCCTAACTTGTTGAAAAGAAAATTAAAATTGGTAGTTGCCTATTCACCCCCCCCTCTAGTCAACCTACTCGATCCTTTCAATTGGTATCAGAGCAAGGTCTCTTTATTAAGGGCTTAATCGCCTAAAGAGGAGGATGGCTAGTGCGGAGGAGTACAACGTGCTAAAGATGAGGAGTTAAAACTTGCTAAGGAACAAGAAAAACTTGATAGAGAACAACTTAACAAAGAACTAATGAAGCGGGAATAATCCCTCCCGAGGATGATGCCCCAATCACCATGAAGTCCATGATTGAACTCTTTGGGTTCATGAAAGGCAAAATGGTGGATGAGGTGTATACTCGGGTCACTAATCAAAATGGCTCCTCATCAACCACTAGCCCTATTAAGGGAGCTAGTGCAATGATAAAACTATGAGAAGCCCCTCTTAACTTTGCTCCACCTAGCTCTTATCTCACTCAAGTTGCACCCACTCAACCTCATATAACCAACCTTGGTAGACCCCCTCCTAAGCTTGATAATACTCGTTATTTCACTTGGAAGAAATCTATGGAGTCTTATTTTCGCAGCTCATCGGTGCATCTTTGGAGGGTGGTTCTACAAGGTTTCAACCCGTTGATCCCAACAACTTGACCAAGCAAGAAGAGATTGATGAGCAACTTGATGCAAATGCCAAGTACATTCTTGAGAGTGCTATGACCGCAAATGATGAAGATCAAGTGCGGAATCTCAAAACTTGCAATGAGGCTTGGCTCTATCTTGAAACCGTGTATGAAGGAAATGAGGGCATTCAACGCTCCAATGCGGCCGTCCTTCAACATCAAGTTGACAACTTCATCATGCTAGAGAAGAGACTCCGACCGATCTTTACCGAAGACTCACAAGCTTGTGGTGACATGTAGGGAAAATGGAAAGAAGGATATGGATGATGAATGGGTCAAGGCCAAGTTCCTTCAAGCAATTATTCCATATAGTGAAACTATGGTGATGAACCTCCATGCAAGAGCGGATTACACAAAGACTCCCAATGACATCTTGGCTCAATTTGTCACCTATGATACATTGAAGTCCACATCCAAGTCCATCAACCAAATCCGTGGCCAAAGACTCTTGCTTTGAAGGCCCATGTTGTAGAACATCCAAGATATGAAGAAGCCGGTATGAAGGTGAAGAAGACTTGGAGGGTGAGCTCAATGAAGTTCTTGCACTTGCCGCCACCCGGTTTTGGAACAAGAAGAACAAGAGCAACCTCTCCACCAATAAAAAGAATGTGCTTCAATTGTGGAAAGGACAATCATCTTGTGAAGGATTGCCCCTATGAAAGAAGAGAGGATAATGGTGGTCAACTCATTCTAAAGAAGAACAAGTACCACCCCAAGCCTACCTTCATCAAGAGATCACCTCAAAAGGCTTTGTGGCATCCCATCAAGAGGAGTACGAGTCCGGAGGTGAGGAGGATAAAGACCAAGTGAAGAAGTAGGAATGGCGGCTCTTGCAATGGGCAACCTTCCTCCATCATTGGCCAACCTCTTCTCATCTCCAAACGACGACAAGATCTCCAAGCCTATGTGCCTCATGGCCAAGGAAACAAAGGTGAATTCCCCACCAAAAATTACTATCTCCTCTAACCCATCACTATTGGATTGTGTTGAGGATGTAGGGAAAATTGAAGAAGAGGATAAAATTTCTATCTTCATTAGCAAGCTCCAAGGTCCAACCAAGAAAATGGTTGAGGCCCTCATGTATCAATATGGAGAAGCCAAGAACCTTCTTGAGAGAAGGATGTTAGGATTTGTGAGCTCGAAGGGCATGCATGTGATCATGCCGACAAAATTGGTGAGCTAGAAGATCAACTTGTTGAGGAACAATTGTTCCGTGAGCAACTTGAGGAGACACATGCCATGGATCTTTCCAAGGCAAAAGAAACTCGTGAAACCTCTATTCAAATTGCTATTGATCTAAAAAGTAAAAATGAGGAACTTGTAGAGAGTCATAACAAACTCTTTGAGGGTTTTGAGCAACTTAGGGAAACCCACAAGGTGACCTCAAGTGAGCTCACTACACTCAAGGAGTCATATGCCAAACTACAAGCTCAATTTATCTATGCTAGCTTCACCACTTCTCATAATGATAAAGATGCAAATGCTTGTACCACTAACCCTTTATGTGTCAAGGCATCTCTTATTGAGGAAACACTAGGTTGAAGGCCCAACTTGAGAAGGGCCTAGCCACTTGTATCCAAGGGGAAAAGAACCTCAATGATCTTTTGAGCAATCAAAAGGGAGTGGTTGGCAAAGAAGGAATTGGGTTCACACCCAACTCTAAGAAGGTCAACAACAAGAAGAAGAAGCTAACCCCCTTCCAAAGATATTGTTTTTGTGAAGGAGGGGGAGTTAGCCAAAGCAAATGACAACTCTATTGGGAGTGGTAATGTCACTAGGGGCAATGCCACTCACAATAACTTTGCGGGAAAATACAACCCTCATATGTTCTTTTGAAATCTACAAATGGTTGTGTTTTTGCTAAATATGTTGGCTCTTCATATGGAGATGATTATCACTATGCTATTTGGGTTCCAAAGACCCTTGTGACTAACAAAAGAGGACCCATTCCAAAATGGGTACCTAAATCAAAGACTTGATTATTGTAGGGTTTCTCTTCCGGTGGATCTTCATGGCTCATTGATAGTGGATGCTCATCCCATATGACCGGAAGCAAAGAACTAGTAAAGGACTTATTGAAACAACTACTCTCATTCTCTCATGTCACCGTTGGCAACAATGCAAGACTCAAGGTAGTGGGAGTTGGTAAGGTGGTGATCACTCCGGAGTTATCCATTGAGAAGGTCCTCCTTGTTGAATCCTTTCATACAATTTACTTTCCGTTGGTCAATTATGCAATGCCGGTTACACCGTTATTTTTAATAAATACCACGTGACCATCCTTTTCACTCAAACACTCAATGTCGCCTTTGTTGGATTTCGTGAAAACGGTTTGTATGTGGTTGATTTCTCGAAAGAGACCACTCAAATCGCTACATGTTAATGGCTAAAGGCGACAAGGGGTGGCTTTGGCATCGCCGACTTGGCCATGTCGGTATGAGAAATTTACAAACTCTTGTAAAGGGTGGACACGTGGTAGGACTAACCGATGTTAATTTTTCCAAAGATCGTCCTTGTAGTGCTTGCATAGCCGGAAAGATGCATGAAAAGAATCACCCAAGAAGACCATTATCTCCACTAAGAGGCCATTGGAGCTCTTCATATGGATCTTTTTGGGCCTCCCACTATGATAGTCTTGGTGGCAAGAAATATTGTTTGGTGATTGTGGATGATTATTCAAGATATTGTTGGACTTTCTATATCAAGAAGAAGAGTGAAACTCAAAAGATATTCATTGACTTTGCAACCCTTGTTCAACGCCAATATGGCTCCAAGATTTTGGCAATAGAAGTGATAATGGTACGGAGTTCAAGAATTACACTATGGATGATTTCCTAAGTGGGGAGGGCATTCAACACCAATATTCCGCTGCATATACTCCCCAACAAAATGGTGTCGCCGAAAGGAAGAACCGCACTCTTATTGATATGGCAAGAACTATGATGGCCGAATTTCATTCCCCATATAACTTTTGGGCCGAAGCCATCAACACCGCTTGCCACTATTCAAACCGGCTCTTCTTTCGTCCTCTCATGCAAAAGACACCATATGAACTCCTTATCGGTAAAAAGCCAAGTGTCTCTTACTTTCGAGTATTTGGTTGCAAATGCCATGTTTACATTAAAGGTTGCAAACTTGCTAAATTTGAGTCTAGATCTTTTGATGGTATTCTTGTTGGATATGCCGCAAACTCTCATACTTATAGGATCTACAACATATCCACCGGGTGTGTTGAAGAGTCTATGAATGTGGAGTTTGACGAGGATAATGGTTCCCAAGCGGGCATATTGATCATGATGATGTAGGTGATGAAGAGCCATCTCAAGCCATAAGAACTATGGGCATGGTGAACTCATTCCTAGTGAAGAACCCATTGTTACTCAAGAAGAAGGAACAAGTTCCACCCAAGTTGAGCCATCTACCTCAACAAGTGATCAACAACTATCCATGATCAAGAACAAGAACATGAAGATCAAGAAAATGGTCAAGACCCACCCAACTCTAGTGGTGAACAAGAAATGAACCCATGACTCCAAGAACTCCACTTAGGGTGACCATGATCAAGATGAAGGCAATGATGAAGATATTTGTGTTGGTGAAACTATTGGTCAAGCCATGGAACGTGGTCATCCGGCGTGCATCAAATTGGATTATCAACAACACTTCAAAGAAAATATCCTTGGGAGTATCCGTAGAGGTGTGTCCACTCGCAATCAATTAGCTAACTTTTGTGGTCATGTCTCTTGCTTGTCTAGCTTAGAACCTCTCAAGGTATATGATGCTCTTGAAGACATGGATTGGGTTGCGGCTATGCATGAAGAGTTGAACAACTTCGAGCGCAACAAAGTGTGGTCATTAGTGGAAAGACCCAATGACTCCTCCCATAATGTCATTGGAACCAAGTGGATATTCAAGAACAAGCAAGACTCAAATGGTCAAGTCATCCGCAACAAAGCAAGATTGGTTGCACAAGGCTACACCCAAATCGAAGGAGTCGACTACGGTGAAACCTATGCCCCCGTTGCTAGACTTGAATCCATTCGCTTACTTATTGCCTATGCATCCACTCATAAAATTACTTTATATCAAATGGATGTTAAAAGTGCTTTTCTAAATGGTCCACTAAATGAACAAGTATATGTGAAACAACCTCCGGGTTTTGAAGACCCAATTTCCTAACCATGTCTACTTACTCATAAGGCTCTTTATGGGCTCAAGCAAGCTCCACGTGCTTGGTATGATCATCTCAAGGAGTTCTTAGTAGACCGTGGCTTTGCAATTGGGGTAATAGATCCCACCCTTTTCACAAAAAGAATAAATGGAGAATTTTTCGTATGCCAAATATATGTTGATGATATTATCTTTGGTTCCACTAACCATGAATTTAGTGATCAATTCTCCAAGCTAATGACCAAGGAATTTGAGATGTCCATGATGGGAAAATTGAATTATTTTCTTGGCTTTGAAATCCATCAATTTCGAGAAGGAACATTCTTATGTCAAGCCAAGTATATTAAGGACATGCTCAAGAAATTTGATATGAACAATGCCAAGCCATATAAGTTTCCTATGGACTCCAAGCGGATCTTCACTTAGATCCGATGGTAAGGAAGTTGATCAAAAGCTTTATCGTTCTATGATTGGATCTTTGCTTTACCTTTGTGCATCTAGACCGGATATTATGTTTAGTGTGGGTATGTGTGCAAGATTCCAATCAAGTCCTAGGGAAAGTCATGAAACCGCGGTTAAAAGGATTCTAAGATACTTGATGGATACTCCTAACTATGGTCTTTGGTATCCCCATGGACAAGCTTTGATCTTGTAGGTTATTCGGATGCGGATTGGGCGGTTGCAAAATGGATAGAAAATCAACTTCGGGACTTGCCAATTCCTTGGTAGGTCTCTTGTGAGTTGGTCTTCCAAGAAGCAAAATTGTGTGGCCTCGTCCTCACCGAAGCCGAATACATTCGCCGGGAGTTGTTGTGCACAATTATTATGGATGAGGCAAACTTTAAAGGATTATGGTGTCATTTGTGACAAAGTGCCTCTTTTTGTGACAATGAAAGTGCCATCAAAATTGCTCACAATCCGGTTCTTCATGGGAAGACCAAGCATATTGAGATTCGGTATCATTTTATTCGAGATCATGTTGAGAAGGGTGATATTGCAATCAATATGTCAACACCAAGCATCAACTCGCCGATATGTTCACAAGCCTCTTGGTGAAGCAAGATTCAAGGAGTTGAGAGGAGAACTAAATGTGGTGGACATATCCAATTGGACTTAGTGGATTTCTTGCATACCTACCCATATTAGACGATACTTATTTGGTTTAGATGTAGGCATGGACATAGGGGGAGTGCGGTCCTAATACATTGGTCTATCCCTCCCCCCATTATGCCGATAGTAAAAACTCATTTTGTCTCTATATTTTCATTTTGATGAACTTTGAGCTTAATTGACGAGTAGTGGCGGTGAACCCAAGATATATCTTCGCGGTGTCACACCACATACACTCATACATGGTGGCCTAGGCCACCGATATCTTCTTTGTGAAGATTTGATCTTTTGGCAATGTTGGGGATATCGCTTATCGGGAATTTATCGGTCGACCCAAGATAAGGGATAAATCGGCCGATTTATCGGCATATCGGCTGACTTATCGGCCGATTTATCTTATCGGTCAGACACCGATAAGAGATAAATCGGACGATTAATCGGAATATCGGAAAATATCTTGAACATTGCTTTTTGGAGCTTTATGGCCTTTTTGCCTATCCGTTGGTCTTTATGGAAAACACACTCAAATGATGCTTCTTATTTGATCTTTGTGCCGCTTACCAAGTTTGAGTGTGAAGTACCATCTCCAGTGACTTTGTGTCTCATCCCAGGCATATCTTTTCTAAAAACTTGCTCCTCTTGCATAGTGCATGTCCAACAACAAAAATCTGGCATTTTTGAGTCGGCGGGGCCGGAAACTCCGGTCTGACTAAAGTTTCCGCCCTAAACCCCGAAATCTCTGGCTTAGGCCGGAGGCTCCGGTGTGTTTAGGCCGGAAACTCCGGTCTAGGCAGTTTCGCTGGGATCCTAAAGGGGATCGGGGTGAGGAGTTGACTCACAACTTCTCTCTCACCCCCGACCCCAAACATCTCCCAGCCGCCGCCGCCGCCTCGAAGAGCCTCTCCGGCTGCTCCCGCCGCCGGATTCCGCCGTGCCACAGGCTCCTCCACCCTCCAAGCGTTGGGGACTCTTCTCCCCTTCGTTTGACCTTCACCATGATGGGAAAAGGTTCATCTTCTCTCTCTCTCTAGGCTTTCACTCTAGATCTTGTTTTGAGAGAAGATTTGCTTGTACTTCATGGTGTAGAATCCTTATGTTGGCAATGTACACTCTAGAAAATTAGTTGTGCCAAGTTTCCCCTTAGTTTTGACCTAGGTTGTAGTCTACAGTCTCAGGCCGGAAACTCCGATCCTCACAGACCGGAGAATCCGGTGTGGCCGGAGTTTCCGCCCCCTGAGACCGGAGACTCCGGTCTAGTTCATACCTGAGGGAAAATTTGACTCAAATTTTTTTCTTCTTTGGCTTTCCTGGACATGCAAACTTACCTCCATGCTATCCCTCTACTCTGTATCTCACAGGTGTTCCGAGGACCAAATCTTCATTGAAACATCCCCACAAGGTTGCAAGGAAAGATCGCATTCAATCTCGGGACAAGCTCTTGTATGACAGCAACACTGACCGCCTGCGACAGCAGAGTACCATGGATGAAGAAGAAACAAGACATGCTGCCCTAGGTGGGTTTGATGATGAAGAAGAGGCCGAGAGAGCTCATTTTGACTCCTTGACCACAGTTTTGGGTATGGGGAAGCATGAGTTCCGTCGAATGAGATCACAGCAATTCTTTGACCTTCCATCCAACACCACTGATCCCAACTTTCCAAGGAGAGAGCAGCAGCTGATTATGAATGAGATCTATGCCCGCATTGAGAAGCATATGGTTTGTGAGCAAAAGGTGTTGAACCTTGAGAACTTGAACAAGAAGCCATACTTTCAAGAGGCCGTGTGGATTGCTCGGAAGCTTGGACTTGAGAGGCTCATCTCTCACAATCATGAAGACTATGATATTCAGCTTATACATCAGTTCTTCGCCACCGTGGTCTTTGATAATGATAAAGAGGTCACCATGACTTGGATGACCGGTTCTCGCAAGTGCACCTCCAACTTTGTGGAGTTTGGAACGTGTTTGGGATATGAGTTCAAGGGGGCCACTACTCCTGTTGGGTTGAGGATGCATGTGGAAGGGGTCGCCTACAACAAGCGTCGCTTGCGCCCCTTATATTCTGTTGCATCATCTGTTGGCACTAATCAAGACCTCCTCCCCACCTTCAACATTTTCCTTCGCATGGTCCGGTTTAGTCTTGCTCCTCAAGCCGGAAATGTGGATGCCATTCGAGGAGGGCTCACTAGTACAGAACGACACATCGGATACCCCTCTATGGAAACGGCAGGCGTTAGGCAACGGAGAATCGCGCTTTCCGTGCGGCCAGTGCGTACAAACCTGACCTGGGCCGTGGCTGGCCCGTCAACATAGGTAACGGAGAAAGTATTAACTCCGTTACCCATATTATTGGCAACGGTCTTAATTCTGGCTCCGTTTCCGATATGTGCCTCTATAGCAACGGAGACTTTTGTGTGTCCGTGTGCAATGTGGACACGTTCCATCTTCGTCGAATTCGATGCGAGCGGAGTAACTGCTATGGCGTAGTGGCGCCGCGGCACCGCCCACTACTCCTTAAAAACCCACAATCTCCCTGCTATCTTAGTACGCCACTTCGCCACAGCCATGGATACTCCTAGCAACTCCTCGGGCGTTCGCCGCAGCAGTTTCCCGCTTTCGCTGAATTGGAACCGCGTCGTCGTGCCGGAGGCCATCGCACAGAGGCACTGGCAATATAGGAGGCCAGTGCCCTGGTCAAATGTTAGCCTCCCCGCTGGCTGGCGCGTCAACCACAGGAGGGTGCCTATGCCGCCGGAAGAGGACGCGGGATCCTCGGGCGCCCGCGACCGCAGCCGCTCGCCGCGGCGGAGAGACGCTCGTCCGCGGTCGCCTGGATGGAAGCGCGTCATCGTCAGGCAGGCCGTCGCGGAGCGGCACTGGCAATATAGGAGGCCAGTGCCATGGTCAAATGTTCGGCTACCCGGTGGCTGGCACCTCAACCGCGCGTCGGTGCCTATGCCGCCGGAAAGAGTTGAGCTGCTTCAGAGCCGCCGGCTCCTCCTCCCGCCGGAGCTGCGCGACGATCCTGCCTACGATGACGACGAGATGTGGGAGGGGCGCACGGGCGGCGATGACATCGTCGGCGAGGAGCCGCGCGACGACACGGACGACTACGTGGCTCTCCTCGCATACGAGCAGGAGAAGGCGGAGGCCGAGGAGTAGTTATAGTTATTTATTTTTATGTTCTTCAACTTCAATACTAGTAGAGATCAGTATAAGCCCAGTGAGTCAGTGAAAAAATCAAAGGAAACGGTTGTTTATATCCTCCGTTTCCGATGTTCTACTTTGCTATAAATGCGCCCTTCACACAGCCCTAAACTCCATCGCTCTCACTCTCAGCCTCACTCTCAAAGTGTGGCGGCGCCTCCACGCAGCACCAGATCTTAGCTCCACCGTGGCGGCGCGCATCTCCCTCCCTCCGACCGTGGCGGCGCGCATCTTCCTCTCCTCCGACCGTGGCGACGCGCATCTCACTCCCTCCGACCGTGGCGGCGCGCATCTTCTTCTCCTCCGACTGTGGCGGCGCGCATCTCCCTCCCTCCGACCGTATCGGCGCGCATCTTCCTCTCTTCCGACCGTGGCAGCGCGTACCCATTCTTTGCTCCACCCGGGCAGATCTCGTCGCCTGATCTGTAGCTGGAGGGTGCATGGCGTGTCGATCCGAGGACGACGAGGACGACTACGTACTCCCGCCGCCAGATCCAAAGGTAATACATCTATTTGTGACCGGCCGTCGTGCCGACGAACTAGGGTTGTTGTCATTGTTCTGCTTAGGTTTTCTTCCATAGGACACTCATGAACAGAACTAGAACTAGGGTTGTAATACATCCGAGGACGATGAGGATGACCACTGGCGGATCCACCTTGAGCCAGCCGGGTGCACAGGACACCGGGAGAAGGAATTTTTCTTTGTAAATTAGCAATTTTTCATCACATATGCACCCCTAAAAATTGTTTTAAATATATTGTGGTAACATGTGTGCATCCTGGTTCAATATGTTCTAGCTCCACCACTGAGGACGACTACGTAGTGTCCCTCGAAAAGAACATAACTAGCACAAATTGGTAGTGTATGAAACTCATGGCTGACTTATCTCCTTTGCAAAACAGATGTACATTTCGGTGACACTCTATAAAAAGCCGGGTCCTTAGCCAAGGTGCGCTTGTCGTCCGGCATAATTGTTGGTACACAACAACTATGGAATGGATTTGTAAGTTTGTTATTATGTCTTATGCATCCTTTTGTGTTGTATGTCCTTTATGCTAGATGTATAGTGAGCTAACATGGAGTCATATATTCTCTCTTTGCATTTCAGTGACCACTTTACAAAAGAGGCACCTTCAGTACATCAGCACTCGCTTATTGCACTATGTGCAGAGCATGGTGCTGATCCGTTTAGCTCATTTAAATGAGCTAAATACAAGGTCGGGGACAAAGCGGCGAGTTGATTATATTTTGGCGACACCGTCCAAGAAGAATATTGAATTCATGAACTCTAACAGCAAGTCATGAAGATAAATTAAGTTGGAAATGACAAGGATAAGTTTAGAGAGGCATGACATAGATAGATTTAGCTAGACATGTCAATGATTGATTTAGAGAGGCATGACAATGAAGATAAGTAATTGGTTGTCTTGTGATGCAATGTATCGGTGACATTTGTTATATCTTATGAATGAATGAATTTGTTAGCCTTTTTGTGCTTCTGCTGTGAAATTTTAAATGTCCAGTGCCAAATCTATTCCTGCTCTAGGCTTATGAAGAAACCTCAATGCAAACGAGCAGAAACAGAATCTCCGTTACTGATGTTCCGACACATCAGAAACGGAGGTTGTGCACAACCGTTGCCAAACCGACGCCTCATCAGCGACGGTTTTTTCGCCTCCGTTACCGATGAGGGCCTTCACATCAGTAACGGGGTCGGGGACACGGACCCTTTTTCCGTTTTCGATGGGGTTTTTGGCCCGTTTCCGATGTGTCGTTCTGTACTAGTGGCTTGTCAATCTCCTATACCATGCTTACAAGGTTCTCCAAGCCGGTCCGAATTGCCAAGGCCAAGAAGTTGATGTCATGGATTTCATCAAGTGTGAGATGCTTTGGGCCATTTTTTAGCACAAGAACCCTCTTTATGCACCATATGTGATGAAGCTCATCCTCCTCAAAGTGCCCAACATTGATCTCACTCGCCTCACCAAGCATGCCAAGGGCACTCTCCACCAACTTAGCAAGCACTCAAATCAACCGTCTTCCTCTCGTGCACCTCCTCCACAATCTAGTGATGAGGAAGCGGCGACCGAGGCCCCAATGCCTAGAAGGAGAAGCAAAAATGCCGACCCTCCCTCATATCTTCAAGGAAGGTCCGAAGTGAACATGGAAGTGCGTAAGCTTTCTTGGTGGAAGAGAAAGTTGCTTTGCATGGATGTTGCACTTCACAAGGAGAACCACGGGTCATATGTGAGAGAGAAGCACATCATTAGCAACCAAGGCATCATGATCAAGGAGTTGCGCAAGCTCAACAATGGTAGCATCACTCCTCCTCCGGAAGAAGATGAAGATGGCAATCCTATTATCTCCTCCTCGTCCGAAGATGCTATCCCATATGATCAATGGAACCAACACGTCTTCCCTTGGGCTGATTATGGAGATGTGACATCATTGCCCTCTTCTTCTCACAACACCGGCAAGGCTCCCATGAATCTTTCCGATGAGGACTACAATCAAGAAGGGGATGATGATATGGAAGAAGACTCCGAGTGATCTCCATGGGTTTCGTTAGTTATGCTCTTTTCCCTTTTTGGCGTCTCGATGCCAAAGGGGGAGAAGTAATTCTATTAGGTTCTCCGTGGGATTTGCATGGTTGGACACAAGCATGTGCTTTTATCATTTTTATTGCGCTTGTGTCTCTTTATGTTATTTGAAACTTATTTGCATATTATGGGTTGTGAACTATGGATGTTTATCTTTGTGAGTGTAAGACATATGGATTTCCTATTATGTATGGTTGAGCCTACATTATTGTGCTATGGTTTATATGGATGTTTATCTACTTTTATATGCACAAGGTATGGTTTTTTTATCTCTAGACTCAACCTATATTGTGATATGTCTTACTTATGCAATGTGTTGTTTACATATCATATTGCAATATTTTGTTGGAACTTGTCTCTCTATATGTGTGCATTTGCATTCCAAAGCAAATGAGTTATATGCACACATCTAGGGGGAGCGTTTCTATTTGTTAAACATGATCATATAGTGAACTTTATTGCAAATCCATGTGTTGTCATCTAACACCAAAAAGGGGGAGATTGAAAGAACATTTGTGATCTCTTAGTTTTGTGTGTTAGTTAACAACACTTGTGATGTTTTAATATGGTGTTAAGTGATGCAGGTTTAATCATGTACAACACATGTGCATCAACACCAAAAAGAGAAAAGAGACTTCTGGGAAGTTTCAGGCCGGAGTTTCCGGTCCCCAGGACCGGAGTCTCCGGTCTCAGGGCATCTCCTCGAAGAAGCTGGGAAGTGGTTCAGCCCCTGGTGGGGGCCGGAGTTTCCGCCCCTGGCCGAAGTTTCCGGCCCCAGGGCACCGGAATGTTTGCCCAAGGCATCATAGAGTGGCTCATGGAACTCCTCATTGGAGGATAACACGAGGGAGATACGGTGTGCCATATCACGGCTATTCGGGGATTACTTGTGACCCCGCACCGCTCCAACGAAGACGTACCTTCCATTGGGAAGTGAACTTCGGAAATCATCTCCGTGTCACCGTGTGCTTATCATTTTATCTACCTTTACTTGTATTGTTAGCTTATCTTGATTAGTATATCTTGTTAGCTAGTTTATTGCTCATCATATAGGATTGTTCACCTAGTTGCATATCTAGAGAACTTATATTTGAGCAATTCCCTAATTTGTTGAAAAAAAATTAAAATTGGTAGTTGCCTATTCACCCCCCCCCCCCCCCCCTCAAGTCAACCTACTCGATCCTTTCAAGAGCAGTCGTCCCTATCATGTGAATCTTTCTATCCGTACCACCGGATGTGGTAAACCATCCCTTGTACAGGTCATCGGAAGAAACTGGTTTGTTTTGGAAATGGAAACACTAGGAACATTCCAAATGTAATTAGCTAAAGGACAAGTAAAGAACAAATGCTCCAGAGATTGTTTACAACTACAAAATTCACATAACACTATACCTTCTCACCTTTTTTCTCAAGTTATCCATTGTTAGGGCATCTCCCACTTGCCCCCCCCCCCCAGCGCCGCCAGGAGCCTTTTTAGCGCCGTTTTGGCCCCAATAGCGCCGTTTTCTCCCAGTCGCCCCCCAGCAGTCCAAATAGTGCCGGCGCACCCAGGCGGAACCCAGCGCTGGGTTCCGCCTGTGAGGGCTGGCTGAAGGGAAAACTTACGTGGGCCAGCGTTATCGGCGAGACAAGTCATTTCCCCCCACCCAACTCGCCTTTTCCTCCGTCCAGCTCGTCGCCGCCATGTCGCCGCCGGCACAACCCCTCGCCCCTCCGACGCAGACAAGCCACTAGGAAGACCATTATCTATGCCATTCCTCGTCGCCGGCGTCGCCCACTCTCCTCCGCCGTGATCTACCAGCAAGGGCGATTCTCGGGGAGATACGCGCCCACCCCGTCCGCTTGGTGTTCGGCGTTTCGTCCGACCCAGCCATGGACTCCGACGCCGAGGAGATGCTCGCCGCGCTGCTGGATGAGGAAGCCGACAGCGACATAGACGATGAAGAACACTTGCTCATCCTCAGCTGCCTCGCCGGCCTGCTCGCAAATGACGTGTGGCCACGGCGTGGTGGCTCGGCGCCCGGTCGCTACAAGAGCAAGTCGAGGCAGCGCTACGAAGGATACTGCATCCTCTACTTTGACTACTTCGCCGATGAACCCCTGTAGGATGAAACGCAGACTCTTCATCGACATCATGCATGCCATCTGGGAGTTCGACACCTACTTCAAATTGAAGAAGGATTGCACCGGTACGGTAGGCTTTACCTCAATTCAGAAGTGCACAATGGCGATGAGGTTGCTTGCATACGGTGCTCCCGCTGATGCGCAGGATGATTATTTGCGCATGTCCGAGTCCACAACATTGATTGCTTGAACAGGTTCTGTCGAGTAGTGGTTGCAGTGTTTGGTCCAATGTACTTGCGATCACCCAATGCGGAAGACACTGCTCGGATCTTAGCTTGGAATGAAGAAAGAGGCTTTCCTGGGATGCTTGGAAGCATTGACTGTATGCATTGGGTATTGAAGAACTGTCCATTTGAATGGCAGAGGATGTACAAAGGCCACAAGGGAGCTTGCAGTGTGATTCTTGAGGCCGTGGCTACACATGACCTATGGATTTGACATTCCTTCTTCGGTATGCCAGGAACTTACAATGACATCAATGTTCTTCAGTGCTCAAATGTCTTCTCCAAGCTTGTTGAAGGTCATGCTCCCCCAGTGAACTATGAGATCAATGGCCACAAGTACACAAAGGTTTACTACCTTGCAGACGACATCTATCCAAAGTGGTCAACATTTGTGAAGAGTATCTCGAGCCCTATACCAAGAAGCGCAAAAGCTTGGTTCTCCAAGTGCTAGGAGGCTTGCAGGAAGGATGTTGAGCGGGGCATTTGGCTGTCGTCCGGTACTCAGCTCGATTCGCCAAGTGCTGCAGTCTCGATTCGCTGTCGTCCGGTACCCAGCTCTGACTTGGTCGAAGGCCAATATGTCGAGGTGATGAAATGTCGTGTGATCTTGCACAACATGATCATTGAGAGTGAGCGGAATGATCCGGTGGCTGCCATTGATGAGACATACTACCGACAGGGTCCTCTTACAACGTAGATCACCAGGTGTCGGCAACATAGGCAGCCTTCCTCGCTACGCGTCAGGAGATTCAAGACAATGCGACACATACACAACTGCAAAATGATCTGGTGGAGCACTTGTGGGTGCGCAAAGGCAATTCCAATGCCAATGCCTAGCTTGATTTGTTCTGTTTATTTGCATTGTTGAGCTATTTGTGTTTGGATTTGTAGGTTGAACTATTTTTAGGTGTGAATTTGTATGTCGCCGTTTTTATATGTGAAATATGACTAAAAACGCCGGCTGGGGACGGCCTGGGTTCCACGGCTGGGATCGGCGCCCCAAGGCTGCGAATAGCGTCGTTTGCCCCACGCAGCGCAAATAGCGCCGATTTGCGGCCTGGTGGCAACGAGACCAGAAAACTTTGATTCTCAATGGAATCTTCGAGATCCACAAAAACTTGTAAGAGCATCTCCAACAGCCGCCCTATTTGGACCGCGCGCTGGAAATAACGACTTTTAGCGCGCGCGGAGCGAAATCCAGTGCTCCAGCGGCAGCGGTAAAAACCCGCGCGCGCTAAAAAACGTCCAGCGCGCGCTGCCAAGCGGTAGATTTGGCCCCAAATTTGGGGCGGCGACTACAGCGTGCGGGACGACAGCAAATTCTGGCGCGACCTAGCAACCGCCAGATCTAAAAAATCCCACTGCTCGCGCCGCCGCTCGCATCTCTTCCCCCAACTTGACCGGCGCCACCGCGGTCGATTTACCTGTCGCCGGCGCTGGCTCCGCTACTCCCCAGCTCGCCGCCGCTATATATGGCTGTGCGGAGCTCACCGCGGCGCTGAATCGAGCCGGGCGAGCCGGGCCTTCACCGACGCCGCCGGCGCTTCCGGCGGCAACTGTTTCGCCGAACACTCGCCGCCGCTTCTTCACCGCTGCTTCGGCGACCCGTAGCCGATGCCACCTCGCGGGCGCACGCGCGCAAGGTGTTTGAAAAACACCTTGAAGGTATAACAATGACATGTGAACTTAAACTTTGGTGAATTTGGTGCATATTTAGTTTAGATTTTAAATTAGAGTGCATTGATGCATGTAGATGAGTTATTTGTACGATTCTTCTGATGAAGAATTTGATCTTCAAGAGGAGGAAGAGGTTGCAATGATCCTAGCTATTTGCGCGAAGAGAAAACGGAAGCATGGTGGCCGTTGTTGGCCGTATCAAGTTGTGGAGGGAAAGAATTGATACTCATGAAAGAATGATGAGGTAGTATTTTGTGGAGCATCCAACATATCCCGAGTCTTATTTTCGGCGCCGTTTTAGAATTAGGATCGAGTTGTTCAAGCGCATCGCCGCAAAGTTAACGAGGCATGATCGGTTCTTTCAGCAAAGGAGGAATGCCACCGGTGAGCTAGGGCATAGCACCTATCAAAAGGTGACCGCCGCTTTGCGTATGGTGGCATATGGTATTCCGGCGGACCTAGTTGATGACCACTTGGCCATGGGTGAGAGCCAAGCCATCATGTGTGTCAAGCGGTTTGCCATTGGAATTGTGCAAATATTTGGGAAGGAATATCTAAGAGCTCCCAATGCTGCAGACACGGGTAGGCTTTTGGAGTTCAACGCCGCTCGGGGGTTTCCAGGTATGCTTGGTTCTATTGATTGCATGCACTGGAGTTGGAAAAATTGTCCTAAGGCATGGCATGGACAATTCCAATGCCACCATAAGGATTCAACTATAATTCTTGAAGCGGTGGCCGATCATGAGACTTGGATTTGGCATGCTTTTTTTGGCATGCCCGGAGCTCTCAATGATATCAATGTTCTTCACCGGTCACCACTCATGAATAAGATTGCAAAAGGTAAAACTTGCCCGGTGGAGTTTGTAGCAAATGGCCATACATACAACTATGGCTACTATCTTGCGGACGACATCTACCCAAGGTGGCAAACATTTGTGAAGCCGGTTAAGAATCCACAAGGTAAGAAAGTGCTTGATTTCCACAATGCTCAAGCGGCGGCTAGGAAAGATGTGGAGAGAGCATTTGGGATTTTGCAAGTTCAATTTGCTATCGTGAGAGGGCCGGCTAGATTTTGGGATGAAGACATGCTTTGGTACATCATGACCGCTTGTGTGATCATGCATAATATGATCATCGAGGATGAGCGTGGGGAAGAGTTGGACTACACTCACTATGAGTTGATGGGCCGTCCCGTGCAAGTGCGGAGGAGAGCGGAGAGGACAGCTCGCTTTGTGGCATCTTATCATGCCATTCGACGCAACGAACGGCATGATGAGCTTCAAAAGGATCTAATCGAGGAGTGGTGGAAGTGGAATGGGCAACAATGAAATTCATTCAATTGCTTGTTATATTTTTATTGAACTATTCATTTTATTGAACTATTCATTCTATTGTTTGCTGAACTATTTGTATTTGACAAAAACAATTTGTTTGTGTTGTAATAATAATTATACTATTTATTGTTGATTTATTTGGTATTTGTTTGATCTTCACGGTTGTATGTTGAAGTGCAAATGTTGTTTCCGCTGAGCTCGCGCGCTGCATTCTAGCGCGCCTAGTAAAGCGCGGCAGCGACGCGCTAAATTATAGCGCGACTGCTAAAGCGAAACCATGGCGCGGCGCGCCAAACGTCTATTTCGGCGCTGCAAAAAATTTATACAACGCCGGCGCGTTGGGCCCTGTTGGAGATGCTCTAAGTAAGTTTGTTTCGAATTCGAACCAAACAAGCCCTCAAGCCCTCAGTTACGACAATAGTGAACCGGTCCAGGAAGGGAGAGCGAGGCGGCGGCCTAGGGTTTCAACCCTAGCCGCCGCCGCGGAAGACATCTGCAGTTTCATCGTCGTCGCCGGCAAAGATTCGACGGGTCCTCACCTCCTTTAGGTGTCGTTCTGTCACTAGAAGGGGTGGAGACCTCGGACCTGCGCACGGCGCTTTTTGAAGGTCCTTAATGTTAGAGCTTCGTTTTGGTCGTCATCTTCTGCGTTAATGGAGATTGTCTCGTCTGTAATAAGTGATCTTCCACACTTCGTTCGACGACGAGATACTCTTCCCGACGTCAATGGTGGATTTGGAAGATTAATTCTGTCTAGGTATGGTTTTTCAGATCTTGCTTCACTAGATCAATCTTGGATTGTTTCTCATGGTTGTCGCGAGGAGATTTGTCCTCGCAATATCTATCCCGGCTGCTACATCTTCGGCATTGGTGATTCGTTCTCTCGGCTCCCAACGACGTCGACAAAGTGGTTCGGTTATTTGTCCCTGGAATATCAGTGGTGATGCTCTTACCGATGTTGCTTGATTAATTTAATGGTTGCGTGCGTGCACAAAGCCTTGGCATTGCGGCTCAAAATTAAAAAGGGAGAACCTTCGGTGGTATTTACAGGTCTGTGGTTTGTTGGTTTCGGCGTTGTTCTACGGCTGCCTTCAGAAAAGTACAAGATTGTGTCATGGATGAAGAAAGGGCTTGAAGATCTCATAGATTTGCTAGTCTCTTTTAGTTTTGTTTTTATAATCGATGTAATCGTGTACTCTTTGCTGGTTTAATATACGTGAATTTTTTAAAAAAAAAAAACCCTCAAGCCCCGACTCCACTGGTTGAGCCAAACCAAGTCCGGATCTCCCGGTCCCGTCTCGTCTTCCCCGACCAGACCTAGCCAACTCGAGCGGCATGGCGCCACCACCGACCGCCCTCGACTCGCCGCCGGCGCTCCCGCACGACCTCGCCGAGGAGATCCTCCTCCGACTCCCTCCGGACGATCCTTCGTGCCTCGTCCGCGCCTCCGTCGTCTGCAAGGCTTGGCGCCGCCTCGTCTCCCGCCCCAACTTCCTCCGTCGCCTCTACGAGCTCCACCGGACACCCCCAGTGCTGGGCTTCTTCAGAAACTTCCACTCCGGAAACTCCTTTGGGTTCGTCCCCACCACCCGCTCCGCCTTCCCCTTCCCCCTCCCCGTCCCCGACCGCCGCTATTGGTCCGCCCTCGACTACCGCCACGGCCTCGCCCTCTTCGGCTCCGATGTGGGAAAGGAGGGCCAGGATTTCCTCGTCTGGGAGCCGACCACGGGCGACCAGCGGCTCTTCTCTGTGCCTGCGGCGCCCTACTGCAGCCTCATGAATGCGACCGTGCTCTGCGCAGCGGACGGGTGCGGCCACGGCGATTGCCACGGGGGCCCCTTCCGCGTGGTCTTCGTCTACCTCAACCTCAACGATGTGCGCTTGACGACTGTGTGCGTCTACTCGTCGGCGACCGGCTCCTGGGGCGACCTCTCATCTGTCGACTACGAGCCCGTCTTCACCAAGCCCAGCGTCCTTGCAGGAAAGTCTCTGATGTACTTCCACTCCGTGTTGGACCGCATGCTAGAGTATGATTTGGCTGGACGGGGTCTGTCCGTGATCAACCTGCCAGACATGTTAACTACCTCTACCTGCAAGGGAGAAATTTTCCTCATCTCGACCAAGGAGGGTGGACTTGGATGCACCGGAGTCATGGAGACGTGTCTCGGCCTGTGGTCGAGGGAGGCGGGTGACAACGGTGATGCAAGATGGGTACAGAGCAGGGCCGTGGAATTGCGCAATATCCTCCCAGATGATGCTCTCCCGGCGCCCTCACAAACGGCAGATGTGATCGGATTTGCTGAAGAAGCTAATGCCATTTTCTTGAGCATAGTTGCTGGGGTCTTTGCAATTGACCTCGAGTCAGAACGGGCGAGGAAGGTGTACGAGACTTGGAGGGATGTTTGTGAACTTTGATTCCATTCAGCAGCTTCTACATTCCCGGTACTGGCATATTCCCTTAGTTATGACTTCTAGTGATACTATTTCAGTTAGGTATGAGATAGTGTAATGATGGTATCTGTTGTAGTTACAAACTTTCAGACTGATGTCTCACCCAGTGCTTACCAATGTGTAATTTCAGTGAACTTCAAAGTGAAAAATAAATGTATGTAGTCTCGCTGCCCTTGGTACTCCTATAAACATACGAGTAGCTAGATAAGATGCAAGTATGGTTTGCTGTTACTGCTAAAAGGAATGTATCCAGTTGTCAGATATTAGCATTAGCTAATTTTGTGCTGTCAGTAGAAGTTGAGCTAGCTACTCCATCTAGTTCCAGGGGACGGCTCCTGCAGTCAAAAGTGTTAACTAAGGAACGCATAAGCAATGAGTTTGTCTCCATTGGTTAAAAATTCACGTTTGTGCCCCTTTTAATAACCTTATGGACAGCTAGATAACTCGAAATGCAGTTCAGTTTTTTTCTTCTGTAATCCAATGGCTTATGATCACTAAATATATGTAGCAGCCCGCTAGTTACCGCCAGTACAAAACTTCGTATTAAGACTATGCTTTGCATATAAGCTGCCAGTCTCGACTATGCTTTGCCAGTCTCAATGCCATAGTCTTCTGTTGTCGCAAAGGAAAAGCTTACCAACGTTAACATATTACACTTATGATGGAATGATTTCTGCAAACATACAATCATGTTTTCTGTACATTTGGTTTATCTGAAGGTGAATTATGTAGAATGACAGGCAACGGTGAGAGGAAATAACCAGTTAACAATTACAAATATAATGATATATATAGTCTAGCCCCATCAACGCAAGGGTCATCAAGCTAGTTATATGTGTATGTTTATAATGAGTATCAATATCATTACTTTCCCACTTCTTCACTTGGAAAGTTTAACTTCCTCTGTTCCTTCATAATATAAGTTTAACATCCTCCCATACAAAGCGCGACATTTCGGTCCACTTGGCATTGCTTGATGGGCCATGGATGCGTTATCTGAAATATGATTTGGAAAGAGAAGCCCTGTAGGAGTTTGTTTGGGTTTGGGAAAGGGTCCACTCCTTACAACATGATCTGAAACGACCTGATCGCCTACCTGGCGCTGGAGTGCAAATGGGGAGTTCTCCTTGAAATCTGCTATAGCAATTTGTGGGGCAAATCAAAGCTGATTTCTGCACTGTCGTATGGAATAATTTTGCCCCTCCCAAGCGCCGCTTCATTGCCTGGACATCAATTCAAGGGAGAGCCCACACCGCGGATAACGTCACAAAAAAAGGATGGCCTTGCTGCTCCACTTGCCAATTCTGCTTCAGGCGGCCTGAATCTGCTCCACACCTTCTTGCCTCCTGCCCATTCACCATTGGTGTGTGGAAGAAAATGCTGGTCATTCGAGCTAAGATGGTGCTGACCGCCAATAAAACCTCTCTTGCTGATTGGTGCACTTCCAACTCCAACAGCTTCCCACACAACGTTCAGCGCAACATTCACAAGCATTGGAACACCTTGGTAACTCTCATCTGATGGTCGCTGTGGAAGGGTGCAATGCGCGCATTTTCAACAGCCGTTTCTGTTTGATTCAGAAGTTTTGTTGCAAGATTATTGACGATGCCACTCTCTGGTTGTGGTCTGACGGGAGCGCCGGAGATGGCAGACACTGAAGACCCAGGCTGATCGGCTCGCTGTCCTTGGTAGTCTAAATTTGGTTGCTTCAGAGTGTCTGGAGTAAATGACACAAAACCACCACATTTGGGGAAAATGTGACAAATACAGTCGTTTTACCCCAAATCTGGTGGTTTTTTTTACACACGGGTGTCACAGTTTCCCCAAATGTGATGGTTTTTTGTCATTTACTCGAGTGTCTGTGCAGTTCGTTTTTTTTTTGTTTCAGCTTGTCTGTAAAGCTCCTGGAGCTCTTTTCTCCTACTTAATATATGAAATGCAAGCTTTGCGTTTGTCAGATTAAAGTAGGCGATTGATGCTAAGCAGACAAGATCTCAAGAAAATGAGAAGTATGTTATCCTTGTGCCATTTCATGTTGTTGAGGGTTGGTTACTGTGCAGGAGATTTGATGCTAAACATAAGAAATGTTAAGAGAATCAACAGTAAATTATCCTTTGCCTTTTTCATTTAAAGGGACCGCAAATTCAACTATGTGTTTCTTTATTACGGAGTGTACTCTTTATTTATAAAGCTAAACCGTCCGCAAAGTTAAATCTTTTGTTTGATCTTAGTAAAAGAAAATCATAGGAAATGAAATGAAATTATAGGTTGCATTTGGTTTTCATTGTGTTAAGGATATCACCGACGGATTTTTTTTTTTGTTGCCTATGTCATCCGTCAAGTTTTTTATGAAGTACATTTGCTCCTGACAAGCATGTACATCTAGAAGGATCTTTGCTATAGAGGTTTTGCAAAGATGAATGGTACTCTCTCTACATGGAACATTCAGTCAACTGGTCTATGCTAGGCAAGGTCAGAAACAAGGCATATTTTCTTGAAGCGTTACTGCATGATTCTGGAAGTGTTTGTTTACTCCATTCATCACTTGATAACAAGAGCTAAAAAAGTTGCTGTTGCAGGAGGGGTTACAGGGACACTGTAAATTGCGGGAATTTACTTTCAGAAGATAGGGATTATATCCCTTGTGATTGAACTCAATCAAAGACAGAGAAGAGAAACACGGTGCGAAACAAAAACCTAAGTTCTTTCCAAGGTCTAATGCACATATTTTGCAGTCCTTTGAAGTCTACTGTTGCTTAAATATTCTAGTTTAGATTCTACTATTTCTGGATATGTCTGTGATGCTATTACCTGCCTCTGACTGTTGCCTTTTATGTCAGATATATAAATATTCATGATGTGATTTGTGGCACACAACTTCGATGATTTCAACAAGTGTAATACTTGCTTCCAAGTTATTTAATTTTAGTGGAGTTCAACTTGAAATGACCATTTTAAAAGTTTCCAACATTTTAGTGAAGTATATGCTAAGTGTTAGCTTCATTTGCTATGTATGAAATGTATCTTGTTACTAGTCGTATTTTGTATCGTTGTAATATAGTTGCCCTCTCTCTAGTTCATGAACAGCTGAAAGATGCCTCTTACCATGTCATCATGTAACGAGTATGAATATCATTAGTTTACCACATTTTCATTCCAAAAAAGTGGTAACACAGATATACAACACGTGGTTTCACTTTCGTGTATCTTTGTAATGACATCTTTGTGGAACAACTAGCCAGTGGACTGTGCTTTCCAGGCTGCGGGTGGTGACGGCCGGCCACTCGATCGATGCACCAGAAACTAACGAACCAAAATGATGGTGCATCCAATTGCAAGTTTCACTGCATCTGCACCTAGTAAGTGGCACGATGTGTGTAACAGCCCAAAGTTTGAGAACCTAAAAACCAGAGTAAAATTTTCACTTTTGTGTTGCATTGCATCATGGCATCCATATTAAGTTGCTAAACAACACACAAAATTGGTTTGGCAACATTGAGAAACAAAATGCTCAACTTGTTTAAACAAAACTCAAAACAATGAAGGCACTCAAAGTTGCAAAACCAAGTTACTTTGACATTTTATATTTGTCAAGAAAGTTTCAAGAGTTCAAAAATAATATTGTGCAATTACTAAAAATTTTACTAAAGGAGCAACATTTTTAATTTAGCAAAATGCCCTAATTGAACCCTATGAACAAAAGTGGTACAAAACATTTTATTTTGAGACACCAAAATTTGTGGAGCTTCTGCATGCTAAGGGGAGCCTCCCCAAATTTTGTCATATTTTTCTAAAATGTTTTGGTGCCTAAATAAAATCAGGAAATGCTGCTGGTTTTAAAATTAAAACAGAAAAGGACCTATCCGTGATGGAAGGAAACTTCCAGGGGGTTTTTGCAAAATCTTCTTCTTCTTCCTGTAGCGACCGAGCTCCTCCGCTCGCGCCGCACCAGTCGTCGCCGTGGCCCTGCGCCCTCCTGCCGCGTCGAGGAGATGAGGAGGCCCCCACCGCGCGTGGCTACCCTATCCACTCGCTCGCCTGCTCCCTCTCTCCCCATTCCTTTCTCCCCACGAGCTCCACGCCGCCGCGCCATGGCCGAGCTCGCCGCCGTTGATTGAGGAGCCCCCGAGCAAATCGAGCACCACCAGCAGCTCCGCCTCGACGTCCTCCCCGCCTAGCCAGAGGAATCGAGCCTGTTCGCCCGCATTGTCACGCACGAGCCGTTCTTCTCCGACCACGGCCGCCGCTTCGCCGAGCGATTCCGGCCATTTCCGTCCACCTCCGACCTCGCCGCCATCTCCTACGTGCTCAGGGTGAGCACACGAACCTGCTGGACATCTCCGTCCCCTCCCTCTCCCTCTTGTTCGTCGATTCGCCGTAGCTCTCCGTCGCGTTGGAAGAATCCGGTGTAATTCCCGGAATTTTCCGGTTCTATTCCGGATTAAGGAAATAGCTACTGGACTCACCCAGTTTCGCCCGGTATACACCCGGAATTGGCCCGAAATAATTCCGGATCTTTTTCTTCCGGTGCCAAACCCGGAATCATCCGGACCTGAAACCGGATTTCTCCCGGTACCAGACCCGGAATTTTCCGGATTTGAATCCGGATACTCCTTTCTAACCTGCTTTAGCTCAATCTTTGGAATTTGATCACAATAATGATTAATCACCTAAACCATGCATCTTAACATGATCATGTCATTCATATGCAAGTTAACAATAGGTTCATCTATTCCAATTAACAAGTAAAGATGAATCATGACTTAACTCCACGGTATATTCGAGATGTGCCCCTCTAAGCATCCGAACTCCGTTTAAGTTGAATAGCTTGACTCGTCCTCATCCCGGGGATTTAAAATGGCATGTCATCATGTGTTTGCGCATTGCATTTGTTAAAGCTGTGTGGTGATTGATTTGTTCTTCCGTTGTTATGCTTCGTTAGATCAAGCAGCCGGGGTTACACCGCAATACCCCGACGATCCGTACTACCAGCACGTTGAGCAAGGCAAGCGTAATCCCCCCTCTGAGCATGTCTTATCCTATATTTCCGCAAATATTTTCTCCACTATAATATTGCATGCGGTTCCAAATGTCAATTTGTTCTGGATAGAGTATCCTATAGTTGCATTAAGTTTCCGATGCCAATACCTGTTTCCCCTCCTATTATCCATAGGATTGTATTGTTGGCCTGACATACTTAACTATGCAATGTTGATGCTAGCCATGCTTAGTTAAATGTTATTCGTCCGATGGATGTATCATGTTGGGAACAATTGTTGAAATGAATGGATGATGGTGGAGAAATTGTGGTGACAGGGAATAAAATGCTTAAAGGTGGGGATGAGAGGCCACTGTGGTTGTGGTGCTTTGTCTCGTTCTCGCCGCCTAGGTGCGAGTTCTTTACCTCTTGAACCAAGACCGAGCGTGCAACCATGCGTGAGGCCTATGCATTCGCAGTGCAGGAACCCTTATTCGACTAAATAACTTGTGAGGGGCTAGCCAGGGTCCTCTAGTTCGAACTTCCATTTGCGCGTGCGTGTGATGGTGGTTGTGAATGGGATGAGGATTGTGGTGTTAGGGAAATAAGTGGCCGTGGGGCAGGGTGTTGGAGGCACTAAAACTGTCCTGCCGCCACTGATGATCCTGGAAAGTCTCGAGCAAGGGAGAAGTCGACACCGCTCCCACCCAGCCGGCTTTCCATGGAAGAGAGCTAATTGTACAGGCAATGGGCCGGACGGTACGCGTGGCAAACATTGTACACCCCTGCAGGGTTAAATCTTTTCAAAAGCCGTGTCCACGGTTACGGACGACTTGGGAAAGGACGATAAGATCATAGAATAACTGAACGGAATGATTAAAAACTGAGTACTAAAGGTACTACTCAAGAATGCAAGGTTGACTTCCTCGAGGGTGATTCGGGGAGGTGCCTTTGTAGAACAGGTACAGTGGTTGATGGTGGTTGATGTTGAGAAAGGTGATCAAAGAAAAGAGTTACTTCTTATCCCCTTTTAAAAATACTCTGAATAGTCGATGCCATGGAGTTATGTTTTTCATAAATAAAATCAGCTTTATGCAAAACAGCCATAAAACCTTGAAAGCTTCATCGAGCTAAAGCTCTATATATAATCTTGCGAGTTCGTCGAACTCAACGTCGTTTGTTTTGTTTCAGAGGAGGACTTCACCGACCTCGAAGGTGGTTCTTTGTGGACGTCGACGAGTAGTCTGGGGTTCCCAGGTGGCAGCTTGGGACATCCCGGAACAGCTGGCGCTGAATGTTTATCTGTAGGCCTCTTAGGCCATATTTTGGATCTTGTTGTTTAGAACAACCTAATTCGCTTCCGCATGTTGTAATGTTGGGTCTGTGACCTCTGTTTGTAATTTGCTATCTTTCTCTATTATAAGAGTTGAACTATATGCTTTGTGTCGTAGAGTCTGTGATGTGCCAGTTGTTCCACAAGTCTTGATCTCTCTATTATGCATTGATAGTTGTGCCTATGTTAAGGCATCAATCGGGGTGTTGCGTTGCCGATGATCAATTTCGAGCAACGCCTGCTAAAGGTTTTGGCCGGGGATTGGTAAATCCGTAACCTCCGGTTGTATCGCTTAACCGATGACACACAGCATCACTGTATAGCAGTCGGGTCGGGGCGCCACAACGTGTTACCCTATGCATGTCGACGCTTCCTTTGGACACTTCGATCCTCCCAAACAATCTGACGAAAAAGCGATGAGTGTATCGTGCTCTAGTTTGGCCGATCATTTGTTCACCAAAGTTGTACCCCTACTTTCTTTTGTCTGACTTTGGTCCTAAATTATATACAGATTTCGTGACGCGCAAGCATGCCATGTCCTGCCTTGTCGGTGTTGCGTAACATTGCTCAGTGCAGTCGGCTTTGTTGCCCGACCGCCAGCACACGTGTGATGGGGAGAATGTATCTAGTGCACCGGGCATTTTGTGCATGCAAGACTCGCAGGCCGGATTGTAAAAAATGCAGCAATAAGAAAAAATTATATGCACCGAACTTTGTTTGATTATGTCACATGTAAAACAAATATGTAGATACGATCATGCGATGGTACTCGCTCCTTCCATAAGAGCATCTCCACCGGGGCCTCTAAATGTGTGTCCGGCACCCCCCAATTGGGCCTCTTTGGGGGTGCCGGACATGTGTCTGGTCAACATTTGGAGGCCGCCCACAGCGGCACTCCCCAAAGGCCCACCCCTCAATCGCGAGCAAACTGTCGAACATCTCGGGGGCGTTTTAAAAAAATTGCAAACTAATATAAAAAGTTCAAATTTCATTCATTTTTCTTATATATTACAAAGATTTTTGAATGAAATTGAACTTGGGCGGCCTAGGCGCCGTACCCTAAACCCTAGCCTAGCCGTAGAAGTTCGCCTCCAGCCAGGCCACGTCGCTGTCGTCGCCGCTGCCGTCGTCGTCGTCGACCACGATGTAGGCGAGGAGGAGCCGGATCCACCCTGGCTGGTGGACGCGCCGTCATGGCGACGCGGTGCACGGCAGCAGGAGGCGCCGCCGGAGGAGGACGAGGCTGCTGCCGTTGCCACCGAGGTGGCGATGGCGGCCAAGTAGTCGGGGCTGTCGCGCTCGATGGTGGTCACCGAGTCCGCGATGGCGGCCAGGAACCCCGGCGCGTCGCCGTCGTGCTCGTTTCCGCAGCGGGACGACAAGTCGTACCCGTATGGGATCGTCTCTACGGGAGGTGGAGGCGTCCTGGCTCTAGGGCGGCGCAGGTAGAGCCGTCCGCGTGGTGGCGAACGCCGTTGTTCGCGGGGTTCGCGGATGACGATGCCGGTGCCTCCTCCACGATGCGGAGGCGAGTGCGGCTCGTCCTTCACCAGGCGGCAGCTGCGGCGCTGCTGCTGCACCTCCTGGTACCGTGGCCGCACGGGCAGCAGCCGCAACGGGGTGGCGTTCCCCGTCCTTGCGTGCTGGCGCGCGGCGGCGATGGCGGAATCCACCGTGTGGCCTGTGCCGCCCCACCACCGGTGGCGGCCTTCCGCGTTGTGGCGGCCCGGCCTTCTCGTGCCGTCGTAGAACGCGAGTGCCTCCGTCTGCTCGCGCTCGAACCGCCGCAGCCACGCTCCCCAGTTGTTGTCGTCGTACTCGGGAAGGGTGCGCTCGTGCGGGTCAGCCAGGACCGGCGACGCGCGATGTCGCGCCGGATCTGGTCCGGCGTCTCCGGCAGCGCCGGCACGGGAGGCCGCCGTGGGGGGACGTGCGCCACCCTGAGGGCAGACGCGCGTCCGGTGGCACCAGCAGGCCGTACCGGTACAGGTCCCACGCCTCTTCGGTGGAGACCGTGCGCCCGCTGCGCCTGCTGCTGCTGCCCTCCCCAGTTGTTCGCCATGGACGCAGTGGGAGACGGGGCGACGAAGGGTGCGGGAGAGGAGAGAACAGAGGGCGGTGTGGGAGAGAGGGCGCGTGGGAGAGGCGATTTAAGGGCAGAGGAGGGGGCGGTGCGCGAGCATCCGCGCCGGCGTAAATGCGTTGCATGGAAACGCCGCGACGCCGGCGTGTGACTGCCGCGCACGCTGTCGCCGGCGTTAATGCGACGCGTGCCGGCAGGCCTGCCGCCGCCGTCTCGTCGCATCGCCTCCCGTCCAGTCCCATCGCCTGGTAGACTGCCCGGCGACTGACCGCCATTAACGCGGCGGAACGGCCTCCTGCGCGCCTTCATTAACACGGGCGCGCGCGTCGTGTGTATGACGGGCGGGCCATCTCTGTCAGGACCATGGTCGAGGCGATGTCCGGCACCCCCAGGAGGCCTCCAAACTTGGAGGCCCTATTGGGGTGCCGGACACAAAATCGCTCGGGGCGAGATTTTGAAGAGTGCCTCTGGTGGGCGTTTTGGTGTCCCCCCCCCCCCCCCCCCCCCCCCCCCCCCCCCCCCCCCCCCCCCCCGTTTGGAGGCCCTCCTGGGGGTGCCGGACACAAAATCGCTCGGGGCGAGGTTTTGGAGAGTGCCGCTGGTGGGCGTTTTTGGTGTCCCCCCCCCCCCCCAAAAGGGCCTTTGGGGGTCCTTTAGAGGCCCCCGGTAGAGATGCTCTAAGATGTTTTATAGTAATTTTTCTACATTCGCACGTACAACCAAGCATGTAGACACATTTTAGTTAGTGTACGTGTATAGATTCTTTTTAGTATGAATCTTTTTTTTTTTTTGAGAATTTTAATATGAATCTTAACATGCATGTGTAGGACGTAAAATATCTTACAGGTGAAACGGAGTGAGTAGTCGACCTGATCGGCAATCCCATCGTACAGCGCATAGAGACCAGCTAACAGCTTTGCGTGTGGGCAGTGGCTGTGCTGCTCCACCAGCATTTGTTGTTGGATCGGTTATGCTTATGCTACCTATTTTGATTCCAAAACATAGACAGTAGGACATGTGCAGGGATATTTTCCCCGACAACTGCATGCTTGCACACCCAAATCTTCATCACGAGGAATGTATTACTTCGTGACTAAACTGAATGTGCTTTGCAGGACCTGTACAACACATGCATGCATTTCAGACGAAGGCTTTTTTCTTTCTTCTAGCTGGTATACCGATAACTAACTTGTTCCATGAATATGTGTCAAACAAACAAACAATTAGGACAATCAAGAGTGCATAAGAGAAACATGGACGTAACGGCCCGCCAGATATGATTGATCTAGTAGAAGAACGTTCATCGAAGCTACGGAACTAGACGAGATTACGAGAATTAGTGGTCACTGATAATTGTATACACGATCGATCAAATCCGATCGATTGGACAGTATGCTGCTGTTAATTAATTACCAAGTTTCCGCAATTGATAATATTTATGGCACATGATTTTCTTATGTGTGTTAGGCCATGCATGTGTAACCTCCGTCAAAATCAATAACAAAATGCAAATTACTGTAGATAGGATACATGTCAAAGGTCGCATTTATGTGATTATTCACATCTATTGCGAAAAGTCACATGTTTTACCTCATATCCAACATGCATTACAAAAATTATAGTTGTCTAAAATTTATTAGTGTGAAACTTGTATGTTGTCTGAAACGATTTACATGGGAAGTTGTGCAGCCTGCTCATCATTTCTTGCTTGCCAGTAACTGAGCATGCTTAGACTAGCCATAGTGGGAGTAACATAGATAGTATTATGCATGCCACGTTGGTAAAAAGATGACGTGTCACTGTAGTTAATTAGGAGAGAGATGATAGTGGTATCATAGGTAGATACCGTAACATAATATATTCCAATGCAAGATGACTGTGCATGCTAATAAATACACTAGTATATGATACCACAAATATGTTACTACCCCTTATGTAACTAGTAACATAGACTAGTATCATATGCATGATACTAGTGTATGATACTCCCCACTATGGCTAGTCTTAGAGTGCCACTGTGATTTCCTCATGTTTTTTCTCGTAATTTCTCTACATTGATTGAGTACCTCTGCCAAGAAAATTTGTGTTTTGTTTTATGCTCATGTTTATTGTGAATATTACACTATTGAGGCTAAGAAATGAGACGATACTAGAAATACATTTTCATTCGTTCACATGGTTATCGTTTATGTTCCGTGGTGGTATCCGCACCAAATATTAAACTTTTGAGGTTAACTATGTTTTATTTATGTCCATTATTTCATTAATTAATCGTGGCATTGATAATGAATAATTTAAAAGGTTCATTTAGGCCCATGTCATCGCTAGATTTGGGAAGTCTACTAGTTAGGGGATGCGTGGCAACCGTTGCAAGCTAGAAAACCGTAATTTTTGCAGGCAACTCACTAAGCAAGGACTGTTCTTTTCTGCTGTTGCCACTAGCTTGGATGTTGTATGTTACTCTCTCCATACACAAAAATATGTCGCAACTTAAGTTTGCGAGCATTTTTGGACAAAGTTGAAACATCCATTTTTATGAACGGAGTGAGTACATACAAATTTAACCTGAATATAAAAGTTTTAACTCCACAAACCTGCGCTTGGAATTCTTGCAACATGGATCGGCCTACACTTAGTGTGCGTGAGTTGAGTAGGCGCATGTATGTGTAATAGAACTATGCATACGTGTCCGAGTTCCATACTCCAGAGAAAAAAAAACAAATGCATTTTTTTTAGGGCAAACGAAACAAATGCATGCACAGCCAATGGTAGTGGATCCTACAAACATTACTGGTCTGGTACACCGTGGGCCGGGCCTGTAGTGGGGCCTACCCTCACATCACGTCCCACCATTTCGTCGCCACGCTATCGGCCTACTTAACGCATCTCGACAAGAAAAAAAGTCACCTGATTCACGAAAAGCGGAGAAGAAAACAAGAAGCAGGTGACGACGCACATGCACAGTACCTCACCGACGTGGCCAAACGCAGGCGAGACGTTTGGTTGCCCGCATCCATTTTAGCCCTTTTGCATTCGTGGCTGAGTTGGGTCTGGCCCTGGAAAAACGAGACCTGATCCATGTTGTGCAGCCCCGTTTGTTTGCCAACAATATTCTGGCCAGTCCCGTTTGGCTCGGTGCAAAACTGCAAGCATGCGCTATTTGGTTGCTCGCACGTTCAACTAAGGTCGCTCTCACGACGTTTGTTTACGTCCGCCTATGCTTGTACTATCACCACTTCTTCGAGTGGTGAGATTACCAGCATAGGGGCACTAGAACTGAAAGAACTAAAACAGTATGAAAACATCGACAGTGCTAGGATAAAAGGGCAATGGTCTAAACAGCATGGGTAGCAACAAACGATAATAGTCACATGATCATATCGATAACATTCAGAGCAACCCTAGACCAGGTAAAGAGAGACTTCAGGACTTCGGGGTGGCAGGTACCAGATGCAGGTTCAGGGATGTTCATCACACTTCTTCACAATCTCGGCGCCATCGGTGTCAAAGATGGTAACTCTGTATACTTTAGGACTGAGCATCTTGAAGGTGATCAGCTGCCCGACCTCGAGGTTGTGGCACATGGCAAATGGTGCCCAGCCGTTATCAATCGTTGCAGCTCCATTATGGTCGACGACGGTCACAATCCAGTTGTAGTCAGTGCTCGTCTTCAGGACGATCTCTTTCGGCACCTCTCCTAGGTGATGACAAAAGGCTGGAGGAATGGGCAGCAAGTCCAAGCCAGCTGCCCGGATCACCTTGCAGAAGTGGGTTGGGGACAAATCCTCATGGAAGTGGCCGACAGGGACCTTCCTCCTCTGGGAAGCACTGCCAGCCTCTTTCACCAACTGCAAAACAAATTACCAACTAGTGTCAAAAGGTCATCACGCAAGATAGAAAGACAAGATCACAAGTAAAATGTGGCCTCAGTTATGTTAAGCAAGGTTATTCGCCACCAGAAAAGCCAACAAAAACAAGTAAAACACACTAATGTTGTGAATCCTTCTTAGTTTTGGTGGCTGTCTGGTGGTGAGTGCATATAGATTGCCTGATATGTTCAACAGGTCATCATAGGCACGAAAGCGCAAGAAATCAAGTAGCAACAAAATGGGGCAGAAGAACAGAAGATAGCCTCATAACAAATAGCAAGCATGAAGCACATATCACAGAGAGACGACTCTGTGTAGGGACCTAGAGGTATGCACAACACTTGAAGTTGTACATCAGTCAAGGTACCTACACAAGTCGCCTCACTGAACATATGATATGCCACATTGGAATCATCGGCTTGGTTTGCCTCAGATATGCACCACATGACAACCAACAAAATGAAGCACAAGACACAATGACTTGTGTCTAGTTCTTAATTTTGGTGGCTGCCAGGTGGTCGATACCCATCATCATTGGCAAAACATATGAAATAGATCCATTTTATGCAAAACACACCTCTCGAAGGCATCAGTGGCCAAATTCAGGCCTCATACATCATTGTCGTAAGTGGAAAAAAGAGTGCATATAAGAACGAAGGGGGTAATGCACACATTGTCCCTATATTGACCACTTGGTTCTATATGCAATCTTCTTTCAACTACCGTGACCTATAGTTTAATCATCGGCCGTATCTACAAAAGGATCATCAACAAAACGTATGCAGCATCATCTAGCAGATCTACTGGTGGCCTCATCTAGCAAAATCACGAGCGTTCATAGGGGTCGAAGCACCGTGCCGAAGACCATGTAGGAGGTGCCACAAATCCCTAAGACACATCTGATGTTCATCATGGGCACATCACAAACATGTAAAACTTGGCAAATCGAACCCTAAAAATACATAGATCTACCGTGCATGTAACCCTACGCGGACAAATCAATCACGAACAACAGATATATGGTAATAGCAAGCTAATAAGGGGTGGAGGACACCATTACCGCCATGGATGAAGCTGACGAGGAAGACGATGAGCACGGCGGCCGTCAGACGAAGAAGCAGGAGTGGGCAGTCGACCCAGATCTTCCTCTTTCACAGAGGTTGCAGGCGGCGGAGCTGTGGACGTGTCGGCGGCAGCGGAATCGCGGAGGAAGAGAGGAGGGAAGGGGAAGAGTGAGTGGGGAGATGGACGGTGAGGGGATTTATGGCGCGTGTTTCAGAAGGGACGCGGCGTCTCCCGCCCCTTCCCAGCGCGTGCAGGATGGCTCGATTTTTTTGCCTAAGCGGGGTGGCTCAGTGGAAACGGCTGAATCGACCGTTCCTGCTAGGCATGGCCCGAGGCTGCTTTATGGTTTGTACTACTTCCATCTAGAAATGCAGTCATCGACGCGTCTCGATGAACCGGCTCTACCGAATATATCGGATAGCAAATGCTGAAGTCAAATGCACCAGTTTTCTTTAATCAAACAAGTCAAATTCCCACAGCATATGCATGTTATCGCATTATTTGGTTAGATTATCTCCTTCCTGAATATTCCTTCACCTGGACGCATGACGCACCTTTTGCGTCGCTGGCATGTCCATCGATCGGGCCACATAAGAACAGTGATTTGGTTTTCTGGCTATACTGTGATGGGCCAGAAGAACAGTGCTTTTGTCCTCCCAATTGTTTTTACGGTCACAGGTTTCTCATCACGTCAACTGAAAGCAGGCTAGACTGCTTTTTCCGTCAAAAATTGTTTTTACGGTCACGTGTTTCTCATTCTGGATCCAGACCCGATAGTCCCTGACGGGCATTGTATATGTTGTAGCACCATCTTTGTGATCCTGGTAGAGACACGTCTCCCTCTAATGTGTAACCTTGGATATATTAAGGAGTACACGATCAGTCCTGGTAGGTCATTTTTCCCGTGTGCAATGCGTCCTCCACTCCTATGCTTGGACAGAAAATGAAAACGTAGTGGCGTGGAAAGAGTAACTAGAAGGATAGGGCGCGCTTTGCTGCGCCCGTGGTTTCATATGCTAGAATATGGCTGCTTCGCATGCTCAAGGCAAAGCACGCTTTACACATCAACGTCGCAAACTGGGTCGGTTGAGAAGCCACGACATATAGCGGTGCACTGTTTGTTTAGAGAAGCAAGACGAAGTCCACGCCTCTTTGCACGGTTTTCTTCCCCATAGACGGCTAAACACGTACAGAAGAAACAAATGACTGCATGAGACACCATAAGCGCAAAGTAAACCTCCACTACAGAGCACAACCAAACCAGCAACACAACAGAGATAGTAAATGACAAAAACTAACCAACCACAGAACAATGGTCCGTCGCGAGCCAAGGTCATCCAAACAGGTGCTTGCACAGAGCGGAGAAGATTCTTGAACCCACAAGAAAGAAAAAGGGAATAAACACAAACCAAACAACCGAGCAGGTCATGTACCATCACATTTACAACCACGATCTAGCTGGACAATATCACCCGAGGCAGAAAGTGCAGCAGGGCCATCGGTTTGATGACAGCTACCCGCGTGACACTGGTCAAAACATCTTGTCAACTGTCTATAGCACTGAACAATGATATCCTCCACAGAGTATCACTCCAGGACATGAGAGAAGGCCTAGGTGTCATGCATATAGGCCAATGTGTTTGACGTCATAATCATCGAAATGTGGTCTAAACTGATATCTTATTAGATTGATAGTTAATACAATAACACTCTTTTGTCATCTCAGATAAGCATTATTGAACATGTTGTTTGATGACATGGGAGAAGGCTTATGCGTCACACATAAAGTCAAAAGAAGTAGTAATACATCAAAGCAACTAAAAATCGCTAGGCAGTTCATATTCATGTTAGCATGGAGCAACCCTTGGGTTTGGAAATGTGAATGCCGTGCTATTGAGAAGCCGCAGGTCTAAACATGCCGGTAAGGCCAATGCTACAGTTCCCAAGTTTAATCTGGGCAAGAGCTCACAGCATGATGAGGATATTCCTGTAGATAACATGCATTAAAGTGAGTACATGTTATACACAAAAAAATTGAATCCGTAAGTGGTTTTATTTAAATAGAAGGACCAGGCAATTCATTGTCGCTCTAAGTTCAAGCAACATGAAACATGAAATGGCATATTTCTTCATTTCAGTTTAGAATGTATCTCTAGTTGTGGTCGATACCTTTACCAATGTCATAAATTACATACCAAAGTCATCAAAATATAATGTGGAAGTTCTAAAACCAAATGGCCACAATGCTAAACATATAGGGGAACCAAAGGTGAGTTTATAGTGAAGTAACATGCATATCCTAGGCTGATCTCTCAAAGCAGTCATAGAACACCTCGTGGAAGGCATACAAAATTAATGTTGAAGGTGCAAACTAAATAGCTAATTTATTGAATAGTTTCCTATTCCCATACTAAATACAAAAATAATAGGACAATACAAATAATCAAAATCATCTACCTTTCGCAAAGAGAGTTCTTTATATGGCAAGGAGAAATTGCTAGAAGAAAGAGTACTGGTAAGTATAAATAACAGGGCGATAACCCACTGAAGAATGCTTACATGTGTTTCTTGACCTGACGGTGATTTACCCCTGCAACTGTGAAACTTGTTCACGCATACATTTCCTGCTAACCATAATATATTGAATGCACGCAGTCCAAAATGGTATGCTGAACAGAACAAATATTATTGGTAGGAAACAGCGGGAGCTTAACTAAAATATGGAATGGAGAAACACACCTTCGTAAAATATAAGGAACATAATAACCACATATAAAGAGAAAATAAGAACTCCTTCAGCATATAAAAGCTGCAAACGCAGTAGTACACATCCCATGGGGTAATCTGTTTAAAGATAGAGACAACTTTATGCCATTCGATATTCTGATCAACCAGTCGCCAAAATAAAAATATGAATATCCGAGACATAGAAGATTAGTGACCAGAGCTGATGCTATACTGCCATCTCTTCACCTAAGTCTAACACCTTCTAAAAACATATCATTAAATTCAGAACAAATGTTTTGTATTAGTTTAAGGTCGAAAAGTATATGATAAATGTAACTGAAAAAAGCACCCGCATAAATTATCCTGTCCAATATAAAGAAAGCTGGTCATGTCGCTATATGCACTACTTATCATGAAACAAGCAGGATTACCCATGATGCATTAGCTAACAAACAATTATATACCAACAAATCAATATGCATGCCTAAACCTACTTTGGTCCATGAGTAAGAAAATGGTTATAATCTGAGATGGCGCCGCCGCCGTCCCGTCAGTGGGCATGAGGAGGCCGAGGTCGGAGATGGCGGCGGCGTCCCGGCCGCATCGTGGGTTTGCGCGGGAGGAGGCCGACGCCGCCGTCCCGTCAGTGGGCGTGAGGAGGCCGAGGTCGGAGATGGCGGCGGCGTCCCGGCCGCATCGTGGGTTTGCGCGGGAGGAGGCCGAGGATGGAGACGGAGGCGGGGCGTGAGGAGACCGAGGTCGGAGATGGCGGCGGTGGCTCGGCCGTCCCGTATGTGGGCGTGAGGAGGCCGAGGTCGGAGATGGCGGCGGCGTCTCGTCCGTCCCGTCTGTGGGGATGCGTGAGGGTACGTGAGGGTTGACGAAAAAGAATAGGCTGGGCGCTGGCTGCGGGAGGGTTGACCAAGGAAAATGTGTGGAGAAAAAAAAAGGAGAGGATTGACGAAGGAACAAAATTCTCTTTTTAGATGGTATAATATAATATAATATATCTATACTACTATTAAAAGAGCAAACTTGTGTTGATATATTGAATCTGAGCCCTTCAATATTTGGCCAACGGTCCAGATCGCTCCAATGTTTGACAACTCAACACAAATTCACTTTTGCCCGTTTTACCCTCCCACCAAATCACATAATACTGCTAATGCCATCGTATCGGTTGACAACTCAACACATCTTTTCGTGTTATGAGTAATTACAAAGGATTGCCATCGCAAAAAGAAATTGCACCGCCGCACCATCCTCGCTTGCTCTGTCGGCTGTCGCCCTTGCCCTGCCGCACGCCGTTATCGGAGGATGTGGGCCGCGTGATGATGCGTCAGCTCCTGGACGCAGCAAAGAAGATACACGGAGCTGTCATCATCCATCGGGACATCAAGCCGGAGAACGTCCTGGTCAGCATGTTCGGAAGGATTTCGCGACTTCGGGTCGGCCACACGGCGGAAGCCGGCCGGAGTGCCATACGAGATTACGAGGAGCACCGTGTCGGAAGTCGACACGATGATCTACACCTCGCCGGAGCAGCTCGCGGACAACCGGTACTACGGCCAGGCCGTGGACATGTGGGCGCTTGGGTGTGTCACGGGCTCATGGCGGAGCTCCTGGCCGGCGAGACCTCGTTCGTGGCAGAGACAGAGGAAGGCATGACCGCAGAGATGTCCAAGCTGCGAGATCAGATCAGCTATACTGGGAAGATTGACTTGGAGTTCTTCGAGGAGCTTTCGGAGGCCGGACGCGAGGTCCTGATGGGCCTGCTTGGCTTCAACCCTGACGAGAGGCTCATGGCGGCCGAAGCGCTCCAGCTGCTTCGGCCAGAGCGCAGCACCCTGGCTTTGTGCCTCTGTACGGTCAATTAGCTTGAATTGATCCTTGATATAGTGGAATCGGTGACTGCTATAGCTTGCAGCGTGCCTGAGTTAGCTTAACTGCTATTCTAATCTTATTCGCTATTTTATTTTCGTGTAAGCTTTGATTCATTGGCAGGAAACTTAACTGTGGGTTCCTCCTCATGTAATTCTTTGAACAAACAATGTGGCATGGAGATTTTTTAATTGAAAGACAGTTTTGTTGAATATGCTCCAGATTTGTGTGATGTACGAAATTTACTTTTATCCTTGTAATTTTAAATGTGGGCCTGGCTATACGACATGAGTTGTCATGTATTTTGTGTATGTATTGGTCAACGCGTGCAATGCAATATTTTATCCCTTTGTAATTGCCCATTTAATTGTGAAAACGTGCGTTGCACGTACATGCCAACTTTTTTTTTTAGATAAAGGGCTTTTATTACTTAAAAATTAAGCATTACACCCGGCCTCTGCATAGCTAAGATGCACACAGCCACCAGTTCACCATCACACAAGTCTGTAAGCAAAAGATAAAAGACGAATTACATATCAAAATGAGAAATTGTAGATCCGCCTAAGATGCTGGTAGGTCTATCCGGAGTCTATGTTGCCACCCATGCCGGTAAAATAACTCCCTGGCCGCAGCCTCCAGTCTCGACGCCACCTCCAAAAATAAGTCTCGGTGCTCCACACGCTGTAGGGATGACCATGCTCGTAGGGTCGCTGTGCACCGGTAAATAACCTGCATACGAGAAGCATTTTTATCATTAAAAACCTTGTCATTTCTACATAGCCATAGCGACCAAATAACAGCAATCGCTCCCACCCTACAGAATAGTTTGAACCTAGGATCCACTCCATTTAACCAGTTGCCAAAAATGTTAGCAACAGAACTAGGGGGATGTAAGGTAGAACCTATCTGGATGGCTGACCATATAGACCTAGCGAACTCGCACTGGAAGAATAAGTGCGTAATTGTCTCGTCGTGTTGACAGAAGACACACTTTTTACTTCCGTGCCAATTGCGTTTGGCAAGGTTATCTTTGGTGAGAATTACTCCTCGACGTAAATACCACGCAAACACTTTCGTTTTTAGTGGTATCTTCATCTTCCAAAGTTTGTTATTATTAGAACTATCGACTGAAATTTCGGGTAGAATGAGCGCTCTATACATAGAATCAACCGAGAATTTGCCGTTCTTCGTGAGATTCCATTGAAACTTATCTGGACCTTCCGACAAATGGATTGAATCCAATCGGATGAGCAAAGCATTCCAAGATGCTTGTCGTGTTCCAAGTAAACTTCTTCTGAACGAAACATTTGGTGGGAAAGTATCAACACCTTCGCGATCGTGTCACTTTTGTTTCGAACAATAGAATATAGAGCCGGATATTGTTCTTTGAGGGTAGATTGGCCAAGCCAAATATCCTCCCAGAAACGAATTTCCGATCCATCCCTAATTGAGAAAGAGCCATGTGGGAAAAAGAACTTCTTTGTAGCCATGAGGCCTGCCCAGAAGTGTGAATCACCAGGTTTCCAAAGAACCTGGGAAACAGCTTGATCTCCGACATATTTTCTCCTAAGGAGGGTTTGCCAAACTCCATCTTCAGAAAGAAGTTTAAATAGCCATTTACCTAGCAGCGCTCTGTTCTTGACCTCAAGGTCATGAACTCCGAGCCCTCCTTGGTCTTTAGGGCAGCAAACCACACTCCATTTAGTCAGTCGATATTTTTTCTTCTCACAATCCCCTTGCCAAAAGAATCTAGATCGGAAATAGTCCAATCGTTTTAAGACCCCTTTTGGCAGTTGGAAGAATGAAATCATATACAGTACCATATTCGTAAGTACCGACTTTATGAGAACCAATCTTCCACCCAGAGATAGGAGTTTGCCTTTCCAGCTATTTAAACGTAATTGAAGCCTTTCCTCCACCCTTTTCCATTCAGCATTTGTGAGTCTCCGATAATGAATCGGGATACCCAAATAGTTGATAGGAAATTGTCCTTGCTCACAGCCAAAAAGCTCGGCATACAAGGCGGCGTTCTTTTGGGCCTCGCCAAAGCAAAACAATTCACTTTTATGGAAATTTATCTTAAGACCCGAAAGTTGCTCGAAAGCTGACAAAATCAACTTAAGGTTACGAGCTTTTTCGATATCGTGTTTCATAAAAAGAATTGTATCGTCGGCATATTGAAGAATAGATAGTCCACCATCGACAAGATGTGGAATCACTCCTTCAATCTGACCCACAGTTTTAGCGCGTTCGATCAGGATTGCCAGCATATCCGCCACTATGTTAAATAGTATTGGCGATAGCGGGTCACCCTGTCGGAGGCCTTTTTTCGTTTGGAAGTATCTGCCAGTATCATCATTGACCTTAATGGCTATACTTCCTCCGGAAACAAAGCTACTAATTAACGCGCGCCACTCAGAGAAAAGCCTTTCATCCTGAGAGTTTGCTGGATGAAAGACCACTTCACTTTATCATAGGCTTTCTCGAAATCGATTTTCAGGATTACCCCGTTCAACTTTTTCCTATGTAGTTCGTGGACTGTTTCATGTAGGACCGCGACTCCATCAAGGATGTTGCGACCTTGCATAAAAGCCGTCTGAGACGGGCGAACCACATGATCTGCCACAGTGTTCAGTCGAATCGTAGCCGCTTTGGTGAATATTTTAAAACTAACGTTAAGGAGGCATATAGGTCTAAACTGTTGGATCCTTTCTGCCTCATTAACCTTAGGTAATAAAATTATCTCACCAAAATTAAGACGAAACAACTCTAGTTGTCCATTGCGAAGACAAGCGAACAACTGAAGCAGATCGACCTTGATAACATCCCAAAAGTTCTGGTAGAACTCAGCAGGAAATCCATCCGGTCCAGGGGCTGAATTATGTTTCATTTGGAAAACTGCTTTTCTCACTTCCTCCTCTGAATAGGGTTTAGTGAGTAGGCTATTTTCCTCCTCTGAAACCTGGGGTATATCCTCTGTTCGGGACTCATCTAAGGTGAAATTCCCCTCCTCAGGGTCACCGAACAGGCCTTTATAGTAATTTGTAATATACGACTTTAGTTGTTCCTAGCCCTCAATCGTTCCTTCATCCTGGACCAGAGAATGAATACGCTTTTTCCTGTGTCTGCCATTGGCAATACTATGGAAATAACAAGTATTCGAGTCCCCTTCTAGAATGAATTGAGCTTTAGAACGTTGATACCATTTTAACTCCTCCTCGCGCAGTAGTTTCGCTATCTGTGCATTTGATTGACTCTTTAGCTCAATTTCTTGCGCGGATAGTAATCGAACTTCTGCTAATACTTCTAGAGCATCGATTATCGAAACGAAAGATTGGAGAGATTTTTATTGTGTGAATAAAAACGACCGAATTTTGTCAAAAACATGCACTTACCACGGTACTTGTCTCGGCTTGAATCTTCTTAAACTTGCTTGTCAGGGTATATACAATAGGATGATGTCAGCCTTCTCAGAGACGTGATGTAAGATCTTTACTTCGTTGGAAGAAAGAGAACGTAAAATTGACGATTGTCTTCTCATAGTTAAGGAATAATCTCTTAAAATTTAAAGAAGGCTATTTCTCCATTTTATCAATGACTTCTCTTATTAACATAGTTTCATGCTAAACTTTAATTAATACTCATTATAAAGACTAGGGATGACAATAAAATATACTGCATTGTACTATTATTATCTATTGTCTTCTCTACATGAAGTGAAAGGCTAAGAGAACACCCACCTTTGACATTGTACATGACATTAGCCAGCAAAACGTCCTCCCATTTTGAAGCTTTAGCGAGTGTGTCAAGGTCCGTAAGAAGATCATAGTATTGAAAATGGTGTCATCATGATGCTTGATAAACTTGGCTTCAATAGAGATCTTGTACAAATATGCCAAAGGGGTCAGGACTGAACAACGAAAAATATCCAAAGCAAATTTCGCACCGGAACCCATGAAGATTGAAAAAATCGAGAAGAATTGCGTGAAATTTGTGTGGCACCATGTCTTCTCTTGGGCAGGACGCATCACGCTCCAAGCAAAACCGGTAGCAACATGAAGTAAAATGTGATCAGCGTCGTCAGCGCCACGCAAATGGGACGGTCCGACCAGTGCGCAACGAGTGTGCGTGCGACGTAGGCCTCGTGCCATCTTCTGCTTTTGCAGCTCGATCAGGTCGGTTCGGCTGGACGTGGAGACAGAGGACGGCCGTGGCTTTCACCTGGTGCTGTATCGCTTGTTTCTGTTTCTTGAAAACTTGGAATGGATCGTCGTCCTCGTCTGTGCTGAATTCCGTGGGTACCGGGTGTAGTAGCGTGAGTGTGTTGCCACCAATTGATAGTTGGGCTCACTGCGTATGCTTTGCTTATACACGGTTTTCAGGGGTGGCCAACAAATTTTCGTGCGAAGGTTATCTGTTTGTTATGCCGGGGCGGCGGCCCCAGAGCAGGTGGTGTGTATTGTGCCGTTTGTCGACTTGGCTCGTGTGGCGGCGGGTCACTTTGTTTGCGTCATTCTTTTGTACAGATTATATGGTTTTTGGACCCGGTTTCTCTTATAAACTGAGTCAACTCTTTCTATCTATTTGGATGGTGGATACAACCACTTTATATAGCTCAAAACAATTTTTCGTGTTCCACCTGAACTGTTCGTTCTGCGGTGTGTAATCTCGCGAACACTGCTATAAACCATGCATGCACATAATAATACTTCGCTCAGGTGGCGTGTGTGTGGTGTTGTGTGTGTGTGGAGTGCGTTGTGCGTGAGTTCAGATACTACAGATGTACTAAGTCTTGGAAATCTCAAAAAAAAAAAAATACTTGCTCATGTGGACTCGCGGGTCGCTGTTACCGACGTAACAACGTACGCGTGGTCCCCGAAAAAAAAAAAACAACGTACGCGTGGCCGTGTGGGGAGGTAAAAGTGTGTGGCGTACGTCTCAAGGTCAACATGGGCAGGGTGTCGCCATCGCCCATCACAGCCTGCGCGGCGAACAGACCCTGCAGCAGCTATACGTGCACGCGTCAACGGCGTGCGTTTGCGCTATCTTCAGTTGTTCCCAGGGCGCGTGGCCAAAGGTGCTTTGGATACGGCACTGAGGGCGCCCAGGGTGTCGGCGCAGGCTACAGTCGTGGGGAAGGAGACAACGACTGATAAAGTTGATGTGCAGAAGGACGCTGAGCTGCCAGGGGATCAGGCTAGACCCGGTCAAAAAGGAGGGCAAGTGGAGGTTTTGAATCGCAAAGCCACCATGGACCTGACACCTGGCGAGCAGAGAGAAGCTCTGGAGGTCTTCCCGCGGGAAAAGACAGCCTTGGAGGATGGGAGTGGTGCAGAGCAGCGGGATCAGGACAAATCGGGTGCGCTGGCAGCTGTGCTGGAAGCTGCGAGTTCCTCGTCTTTGGAGGTGGCGGGGTCCACCGAATCCCAGGAGGCATTTGCTAGCGATACGAGCGGGAACATGGAGATGGAGGAGAGGGTCCACGCACCAGGAGCTATGGAGCACGAGTACTTCTCGGTCCCACTTTCTGATGACGGGTCGGCCACCCAGGGAAGCTGTACAAAAAGCCCAGGCCCAGATCAGGAAAGGGAAGCGGCGAGCCTAGCTAAGGAGATGTTGGGCCAACATCCGTCGGGGCCTTCTGATGATGTGCTGGCTGAGGCTGGCGAAGCTGCGATTGCACAGCCGGAGTTGGGCCTGACACCACAGGATGTCGAGGCATACGTAAAGATGAAGACCTTCTGCTCTGGTATTCTGAAGAAACTGGCACCTCCGCTCCTACGGGAGATTGAGGCGTCGAACAAGCTGCGAGCAGAGGCAGAGCCTTTCACGCCCAAGAGGATCACGCGTCGCACAGCGCAGACTCCAGTTGCGACTGCGAGTACAAAGGTGAAGAAGGCAACAGCCGCTGAATCGGCGCTCCTTAAGGCATTGGGAATCACCCTGAAGATCTGACGGTCAGCAATGAGGACTTGCAAGAATTCCGGGTCTTCTTCGACTCGCCGATGAGGGAGCAGCACCTGAGAGCGGTGGCATCCATCTTTGGCAAGGTGGTGCCCGGGAGGTTTGAGGAACAAGAGGTGGCCACCATGGCGTCGGTGGCGGCGCACTAGGATCTTTCTTCCTAGTCAGGAGTGAGTCATTCCAGTGTCTCTATGGATTACATCCTAGACATGTTGATCTGGAACGTGAGGGGGCTGAATGATCCAGCCAGGAGGAGTGCGATCAGAGCCTTTGTGGACTCTGTACGTGTTAGCATAGTATGCTTGCAGGAGACCAAGCTTGATGTAATTGACATTTTTATTGTTATGCAATGCTTGGGCCCGTCGTTTGACGGTTTTGCTTATCTCCCTGCGGTGGAGACGCGAGGAGGCATCCTCTTAGCCTGGGATACGTCAATTCTGGACGTGTCCAATGAGAGCCTAGACACACATGCGATCACAGGTGAAGTCAGGATGAGAGATGGTAACTGCTGGTGGATCACTTCGGTCTACGGGCCGCAATCCACAGAGGATAAGATCGCCTTCTTGACGGAGCTCAAGGAGAGGCGATCTTTGTGTCCCGGCCCATGGCTGCTAGCTGGGGATTTTAATATGATTCTGCACGCACGGGACAAAAATAACACGAACCTGAACCGCACCGTCATGTCTGCATTCAGAAGCTTCGTGCGTGAGCTGGAGTTATCAGAGCAGTACTTACATGGACGCATGTACACTTGGAGTAACGGGAGGGATGAGCCAACCATGACTCGGATAGATAGAGCGTTTGCATCTACAGACTGGGCCCTGATGCACCCGGATGCTGTACTGCAAGCCTTGTCGTCGTCAGTTTCAGATCACACGCCATTGCACCTATCTCTGACGGCTGCGCCGAGACCGAAAAGAAGATTTCGTTTTGAGTTGTTTTGGCTGAAACTGGAGGGATTTGAGGAGGCCGTGAAGGAAGCCTGGGTCTGCAGTGATAGCATCATTGATCCGTTCAAAAGGCTCGACGCTCTATTCAGGAACGCCGCAGCTTACTTGCAGTCCTGGGGAGACAGGAGAGCTGGCAATATTAAGCTGAAAATTGCGATAGCAAACCTGGTGATATTCAGGTTAGATGTTGCACAGGAGCGGCGTACGCTCACGGCGGGCGAGCTATGGCTGAAACGCACCTTGAAGCTTGCTGTGCTAGGACTGGCATCCCTTGAGAGAACCATTGCCAGGCAACGTTCGAGGCTGCGCTGGCTGCGCGAGGGGGACGCGAATACGCGCCTGTTTCACGCTGTGGCGAACGGTAGAAGAACAAAAAGTTTCATACCTAGCGTCACAGTGGGGGAGGAGATAATCACAGACCAGGAAAGGAAAGTGCAGGCTTTCACAGCGGCGTTTGAGGAGCAAATTGGCTCGATTGATACCCGAGAGCACAGCCTGGATTTGGCAAGTCTGAATTTACCATCGCATGATCTCAGCGACCTTGATGTGCTTTTCACAGAAGAGGAAGTATGGGGTGTCATTAAAGAGTTGCCGGCGGATCGCGCGCCGGGTCCGGATGGTTTTATTGGAGCATTCTATCATAGGGCTTGGGCTGTGATCAAGTCTGACATTATGGCAGGCCTACTGAAGTTGGGAGTCGGAGACAGCCGAGGGTTTGCTAGGCTCAACAGAGCGCTCATCACGCTAATCCCCAAAAAACCAGACGCGGAGTTCGTGGGCGATTATCGTCCGATAAGTTTGGTTCATAGCTTTGCAAAGCTTTTCTCCAAGATCCTAGCAAACCGGCTAAGGCCTAAGCTTGCGAACCTGGTGAGTGCCAATCAGTCGGCGTTTGTAAAAGGGCGCAACCTGCATGATAACTTCCTGTTAGTAAGGCAAGTGGCCAGGAGGATAAATCTGAGAAAGAAGAAAGGGCTCCTGTTGAAACTCGATATCTCGAAAGCGTTTGACTCCATCTCTTGGAGTTTTCTTTTCGAGGTACTGCGTCATATGGGCTTCAGTAACATGTTCCTGAGGTGGGTGGCCTCGCTGCTGTATACGGCATCCACTAAGGTACTGGTTAATGGAACACCGGGGGAGAGGATTAGATATGCGAGGGGGCTGCGCCAGGGAGATCCAACTTCTCCAATCCTATTCGTGATTGGGATGGAGGTTTTCACTGCCATATTTTTGAAGGCCGAGGAGTGGAACCTGTTCCAAGATTTGCCGGGAGTAAAGCCGATTCAGAGGGTGTCCATATATGCAGACGACGTTGTCCTATTCCTGAAGCCGATCAGGGTGGAGATGTTGGCAGTCAAAAACATCCTAAATATTTTTGGGGAGGCCACGGGCCTGAAGATCAATTATAGGAAAACCTCGGCAACCCTTATACGAGGCGAGGATGGGGATGGAGAGTGTGTGGCGCAAGCGCTGGACTGTAGGCTTGCTAATTTCCCCATCAAGTACTTAGGTTTGCAGCTTGCGTTGAGGCCTCTGACGAAGGCCGAGTGGCAACCCATGCTGGATGCGGCCATGCATTGTATTCCGGCGTGGCAAAGGGGGATGATTGACAGGCCAGGACGTCTAACGCTGGTGAAGTTTGTGATCTCGGCTAGACCTATACATCACCTGCTCGTCATGGAGGCGCCGGTGTGGGTGCTGGATGAACTCGATAGCTGGGCCACATCTTTTTTCTGGGCTGGCAAGAAGAAAGCCAGCTGGGGGAAGTGTTTGGTGAATTGGGAGCTGGTCAGTAAGCCCTTGTGTTTCGGAGGGCTGGGAGTAAGAAACCTGAGGTTGCATGGGCTTGCCCTAAGAACTCGGTGGACCTGGCTGCGGAGAACTGACCCTATGCGACCTTGGGCGGGGCTGCCAATGCCTAAGGATCCGGAGGCAGAGAATGTTTTTCAAAGCTTCACAAAGTTTCAGCTAGGGGATGGCAAGAGTGTGTGCTTCTGGAAGGATCGCTGGATTAATGGAAGATCGGCAGCGGACATTGCGCCGATGATTGTGGAGTTGGTTAGTACCCGCCGCAAGAACAACAGATTGGTTAGCACAGCACTTGTGGATAATGGCTGGATTTTGGACGTGGAGGAGCCTCTGGATGAGGAGGGAGGTAGGCAGCTGATTCGGCTTTGGGCTGAAATAGCTTTGGTACCTCGTGATCTGGAGGTGGCGGATAAGCTCACCTGGGTGTGCTCGAGGAACGGTCAGTACTCGGCGAAAGAAACGTACAAGCGCTTGTGCCTGGGGAGCGTTAAGTGCGGGATGGCGAGTGCGATTTGGAGATCCTTCGCCCCGCCGAAGTGTCGGATCTTCTGTTGGTTAGCCATCAAATACAGGCTTTGGAGCTCGGATAGACGTGCGCGGCATGGACTGCAGGAGGAGCCGGACCCGTGTTTCTCCTGTCTCCAGGAAGAAGATAACGTAGACCATGTCCTTGTGCAGTGCGTCTTCGCAAGGGCTGTGTGGCATGAGTGTCTCCAAAGTGCGCAGCTTGTCCTGGAGATACCACGGCAGGACAGCACGCTGTCAGATTGGTGGTTGGACGCGAGGAGTCGAGTGCATACTGTTGACAGGAGGAAGTTTGACTCGTTGGTGATCCTAGTGGCGTGGAGGCTGTGGAAACAGAGAAATGCGCGCGTTTTCGGCAAGGTGAGAGAGCAGTGCAGTGTCATGCAGCTGGTAAACCTGATTAAGGAAGAGTTCATGATGTGGGAAGCAGCAAGAGTTGGAGGGAGTAGAGATAGAGGGAGAGAGTAGGTTTTAGTTTTGCTGGAGTGTGTGTGGAGTTCAGTCTTGGCCGGGTTGTTTGCAGCCGGTGCCAGACTTCTTGTATTTGTGTGTTGCTCTCTTCTATAAAAATAAGGTATGCCAATTTGGCATACTCACCAAAAAAAGTTGTTCCCAGTGTGCAGTGGAATATTACCATCATCTCTTCTTCCTTTTCTTGGATGGCAGCGAAAGTGCAAAACCTGTCCACATTTTTCTCTCACTCAGCTGACTACTGCTCATGTAACCCATGGGGAAGGATCGGTAAGTGTTTTTTGAAACACATAAATATGATTTTAATTTTTTTTAAATTGTAGGGTTCACTGGGAAGGATGCGATTCAAACTCAAGCTCGATTCACATGGGCGTGTGCGGAGGAGTAGTGGGCGTGAGCTGTTCCTATTTTGAAGAGTGGGACTTTTGGCTCCCGACTTAAATGGAGCTCGTTATTTTGAAAAAAATCGAAATTCATATCTTGAAGTTTTCAAAAAGCGCGCAAATAGTCACAGGTGTAGATAGTCTTGAGACACCCAAGCGTGATTTTTTTTAATTGAAATTCGTTGTATTTTAGGCTGTGTAAAAAAGACAAATTCTGACAGATTTCAAAATTCTAAATCTGGGTATTTAGATTTAGAATTTGTCTTTTAGATCTACACCAGAATAATTTGAATTTGGATTGGAAACTTTGTATGATGTACATCTGCACATTATCTACATTCGGATTTTTTTCCACGATCTATTATATAATTAAAACACAAGATAATTAATGGCTCAGATTAAACACTTGAAAGCAAACGGCTGAGATTTAAAAGAGTTATTAAGGGAAAGACCACGTTCACGGGGTTAGCCAAACCATCACGTTCACGTATTGGCAGGTCAAGAAACAATTTATATCTTGAGTACGAGTCATGGACTCCTAGCCTCCCCGTAATCTATATCTTGATTCTTGCCCTAGGCAGCTGCCGCATCGCGAGGAGTAAAGATTTGCCATGATACTAGGCCGCTGCCGCATAGCGAGCAGTAGAAGATTCGCCATGATTTCTGTCAAAATCGAAGCATGAGACACTACAGGAATGGGGATTTATGCCGACGGCCAAACCCTGTGCCGACGGCTTTCTATCGGGGCCGTCGGCATAGGTCCCGACGAGGCCAGCCCGTCGACAAAGCCGTCGGCATAGGATATGCCGTCGGCATAGATTTGGCACAGGGGCTATGCCGACGGCATAGGTAGGTCGTAGGCATAGCTCTTTTCCCCTATTTTTCATCTAATATGGAATAATTCATATCTTTAAATCTATAAATTGAAATTTAACAAATAAAATGTCTAAATCGATTAGAAAAAATAGAGGAATCCAAATATGACATCCATTTCATCTTTTTTTTCATGTATATGACTTTTTGCAACATATTTGTGGTACTTTCTTGTTTAAAAAGTTGTTTTTGGCACTTAAAAATTGGAAAATAATATTTATAATAATATTTTAAAAATTGTTTTTGGCAACAATGGTTGCCATACCAAGACACACCTATGTGTCAAATGTGGACACTTTATCACAAATCATGGCACGACGGCCATTTTGACCATTTTTTTCAAAAAAATAAAAGAAAGTGAAAAATACTCAAAAATGAAATCCTTTGGCATGGAATCCTTTTATGTGTACTAGTTGATAGAAAAAAAATGATAAACATGATTTTTGACAATGTTTCCAAAAAACTTCTTCACAAAAGGTCTATCATCTACAAACATGTATAAGTTTCGAGTCAAATGACCTAGATATGAGCATCCTCGTGCCATAGTTTGTGATAATGTGGCCATATGTGACACATAGGTGTGTCTTGTTATTACAAACAATGTTGCAGAACTAAGTTTTTTCAAATTATGTTTATAAATTTCATTTTTTTTATTGTCAAAAATGACATTTTTTGTGAAACGAGTACAACAAATATAGTGCAAAATGGCACCTATCCAAATTTCACACAAAGTATGCCATATTTTATTGATAATCTAGCAATATTAGGAATTTTCTCGGTTTCTACCTAATTTCGCTTATTTAAATGACTTTATGCCTATTTTCCGAAAGTAATTCAATTTTGAACTACAAGTGTGTGATAGTTTGCTCTGAAAATTTTACAAAAATAATTTTAAGATACACCAGTAGTGGTTATATCATAGAACCATGGATAGTTTTGAAAAATGAGATCCCTTTGAATGAATAGGCACGACGACCATTGGTTGGGAGGAAGATTGTGTGGATCGATGACATGGCATCACGGGATTGGTCTAAACACGTCACACCCAAAGCCACCGTAGCTTCCTTATCCTTTTACCCTGTACACCGCTCGTTCACATGGGCTGCCCCACTCGCTCGTTCCCTCCATCGATCCAAGCAGGAGCTGCAGGTACGCCGCGAGGGCCGGGAACGGCGAGGGCGAGCAGGAGGTGGACCGCAGCGCCGACGTCGTGGAGGAGGACCGAGCTGCTGCGCCGCCGCTCCGCGCGGGCCCAATCCGTCTTCGCCGCGCTCGGCCTCGGCCGGCACCGTCCTCGACGCGCCCGGCTTCGTCCGGCACCGTCCTCGCCGCGCCCGGCCTCGGCCAGCACCGTCCTCGGCCGGCACCGGCCTCGCTGCGCTCCACGGCGCCGGCGCCCTCGACCTCGCTTGCCCCTGCTCCGTCTACATCCTGTCCTCGCTCCACGACGACGGCAGCTCACCTCGGCGTCCTGTCCTTGCTCCACGTCACGGCGCCGGCGCCCTCGACCGCCGCAACCCTCGCCGCGCCCGGCCTCGGCCAGCACCATCCTCGCTGCGTTCCACGGCGCCGGCGCCCTCGACCGCGCCTGCCCCTGCTCCGTCTGCATCCTGTCCTCGTTCTACCACGACGGCGGCTCAGCCGGCGCCCTCGACCGCCCCTGCTTCGTCCGCATCAGGACGGCGGCAGCTTCGTGCCGTCGCGGCCTCCCAAGCCCTCGTCTTCCCCATCCCCATCCGTCGCCGCGCCCGGCTTCGGCCGTCCTCGCCGGCGCCCCCAGCCCCTGCTCCGTCGGCGTCGACCGCCCCAGCCTGTCCCTGGCAAGGGATGGCGGGGGATTTTTTTTGAGACACGTGTCCAACCTATGCCGACGGCAATGCCGTCGGCACAGGGTCTCTTAGCTCCCCCGGCCGTCGTTGGACCCACCCACCCTGTGCCGACGTACTCTGTGCCGACAGCCCCTTTCTAGCCGTCGGCACATGCTGTGCCGACGGTTTTTGCCTGTGCCGACGGCCAGCTGGCCTGTGCCTACAGGCATCTATGCCGACGACCCTGTGCCGACGGTGGCCGTCGGCATAGCCTTGTGCCGACGGTATTGGTGCCTGTGCCGACCGTAAATGGCCGTCGGCATAGCCCGTGGTTCCTGTAGTGAGGTGAACAGAGCAGATTCGTTCCGCTAGCACTGGTCGTCGGAGTACCTATGTGCGGCGCATACCTGGAGGAAGTGATATTGTTGTACGGTACCGCACGCCACATCATCCAATCCAAAAGAAATCGACGACCCGGTGTCCCGTGATGTTATCGACAGATCGAGGCACTACGTTCCTCACATCTTCAAACAACTTCGGCAAGATCGAATCCGGTAGAGACATGATAGCGAGATCGACGGCACGCCATCTCTAATGAGTAATGGCGGCGGCAGCGGGACGTCTATGTGCATGTCCGCGATGGCTAGCGGGCCGCCGTCCGCGACAAACTCCAGCGGCTTCGGCTTAGCGAGGAAAACAAGGTTCATGTCCTTCTCGCCGGCGTGATGGTGCTCCCGGTTAGAGTTTTGAACTCCAGAAATTGGTTCATCTGTGGCCATAGCGATTGGCGTACGCAATCACGCTCTGATTGCTTGCCGCCATCCGGTCCGCGAAGTTACTGCTGGTGGTGAAGTTGCAGTCCGATCGACAACCCCATAATCTCAACTCCAACAGAACCCTGGAGTTCTGGACACATATGATGTAAGTCTTTCGTGCACTACTGTAGAATAAGCTAGGCACGGAGTATCCTTCCATGTCATTCGATTAATTTGTTTGTATATTAATAGATGCTCTCATACATCGTACATAGACAATGGCAAGCTGACGTGCATCTCATACATCGTACATAGACAATGGCAAGCTGACGCGCTGCACGCCAGCGGCTGGGTAAAAGATCAAGGGATCACAAGTAGCAAGAAGAGGCCTGCCAAAGGCAATGCAAGCCTATAAAGAATGTGTCGAAGGTAATAAACTTTCATTATTAAGTGCACTCACAGTAGGTGCGACAATTTTGTATCTAACTGAAGCTGAAGAAAATGAGATGGCAGGGTGGAGCCTCGGTAAAACAGCATGATCGCGGAAGCATCAAAGTTTACATTGCTTTTTATTTTTGTTGCATGAAATTGGTTGACATGACCCTATTAGTTGGAATATTTCGTTTTATTTTGCACGGATATGTTTTTTTGCAAGCGAATTTGTAAGTAGACGCAAATACTTATTATTTGTTTTTACGGTTATCTACATTCTCTGGTTTCTGGGGTGCAGAAATATTGTTAGTGTGATTCGAGCGGATCTTAGTGAACATTCTACATTTCAATACATTTTCAAATCACTGCTTAAATGTTGACATTAGATATCCTAACAATCACATTTTTGTGTGATATCTTGCACACAATTTTTCTTTCCGCACAGATGGCTGAATGATCATAAAATTGCTGCTACTCCAGCTTGCCATCTGTCCTAGAAACAACAACTAAAGCTTTTATAGCCATAGCTCAACATGTATTGATATACTCCGTATTTCATTTTTTTCTTTAATTTTGCAGGTGTTAGATCCTTCCGAATAACTATTTGTGGAGCAATAAAGCTTCAATAAATCATTTGGGAAGATGTGTCAAGTAGATTATACGTCTTTCTTTCTTTTTAATATACTCTATTACGGTGAAACTCACTTCTGCACCCGGGTGCACATGCACCCGGTTTTGTAATTTTTTTTTTGAAAATTCAAAACATGTCGAAAAATTCCGAAAAAAATCATGCACGTACCTGAGCATGTCACCCCCCATCGTGTAAAATTTGGCGACGAGTCGACATCGTATGCGCCTTGTGCAAAAATGACAAATCTCAGATCTGAAAATAGATCCAAAATTTGAATTTTTAGATCTGAGATTTGTCATTTTTGCACAGGGCGCATACGATGTCGAATCGTCGCCAAATTTGACACGATGGTGGGTGACATGCTCAGGTACGTGCATGATTTTTTTCGGAATTTTTCGACATGTTTTGAATTTTCAAAAAAAAAAATCCAAAACCGGGTGCATGTGCACCCGGGAGCCAAAACGACCTCCTCCTCTATTACGCGTGTTTATTGTTACAGAGCACTCCCGTAAAGGCAGAATATCATCATTTTAAATCTTACATTTCACAATAATGTGAGTAGAATTTCTTTTACAAAGCATCTTCATCATGTGCAAACGAGTATTTCAAGCCCAAAATCCTCTTTATTTCAAAGATGCTTCTAGGTCTGCGGGTTTAAGTATAAGCGATACGATAGTGGAAATCAGGATACATGCATGTAGATGTTGAGGTATGTAATTATCTTATATGCACAATTTTATTTGTGACGTGTATAGAAATTATATCGTGCAAGAAGGCAGCTAGAGACATATATGTTGCAGATGAACTGAATTACTTTCGTTAACTCGGGACTTAGTAGTCCAACTGTTCGCACACATGATTCCAGAATGGATTCGAGCTAAATTGTCAGATCATGGTGCAAGGATCAGAAAGAGAGAGATAGAACAACGATAAAGATTTCCCTTTAGCAAAGTGAGTGGAATGGGAGCAATTGTTCACCATTAATTGCACTTGAGTCGGGGCAACAAATCTGGTAGCAGAAGCTTCAGACTTTACGAGATGATAGACTGAAGCCTCGGTGGAATAGAATGATCAGCTGATTTTTTTAAACAAACATTTTTACATTGGATATGCTAGAATATATCGGGTTCAAAAGAAATAGGCAAATACCATATTTGGGTATAGTTCTCTTGGGGCCAGGAAGATGCATAGTTGGGTACACAACTGAATTTATAATGCAAATACCAAATTTTCTTGGAGGATGTCAGGCAACTTTTGCTCCATTCCGTAATATTGGTACGTCTTACTTGATCTGTGCCTAGATTATATTCTGCATATTTGTAAATTTACAATTTCTCCACTAATGATCCTATTTTATTTCAAATGATGGACATAAAATTCCCTTGCTTGCAGATTTCGGAATTATCATAAAAATGCTGCTACTTCTGCTTGCACCTTAGCTAAGCCTATGTTTATATATTTCACCAGGTGTAAGATCTTTTTTGGTAATGGGTTGTGGAATACATAACGATATAACTTCAGGCAAATCATCTTGGAGGATGTCAGGTAACTTTTGCTTCTTGCCTTTTTATGTTTGCTCAAAACAATAGGTCAGTTGTCTGTAGTTAAATGATTTACTACATGTTTATCTTCTGTAAATTCGGGATAGGATCAGAGGGAGAAAATATCGGGACATGTACCAGGGCAAGAGCTCTCAAAAAACTACAGGAGCAATTATATAGAAGCCAAAAGCACTGATCTCTGCATGTGTTCTGAACTGCATCCGCAATTAGGCGTGGTGACCTGGAGCTAGCCTTGAATACACGGCCATTTCTCTCTAACCAAGCTGAGCGAATAGTGCATATATAAGATCAGCGAATTTACGCCCTACCGGATGGCAGCTGGAATGGAGGATTGGCTCCTCACCCACCACTCCAAGATTGTATCAGTGCTAAATGGTGTAATGTGCTGCAGCCTGATCCTTCAGGTCTGAGGTCTGAATCCGTTGTACAAAAGTTATTTCGTAGAATTCATAGATAGTGTAAATATGCAGTTTTATGTTTGCATTAGTAGCATGATTTTGTTGTACATTTTTATTTTAATTAATCTGATGTCCCGATGATATTAATTAGAATGTGAAATTGTGGAATTATAAGATCTTCCCATTTTTCATTGATGGGATGAAGTTCAAGAGGAAACTGTTTGGATGTAGGTCACTTAAAATGCATGAATGTTGGGGTACTTCTTACAACACATATATATATGCAACAAATGTAATGTTTAATGCTCCCAGGATGCAAGTCGATGTAGCCGTGAGGAGAAGATCCTCTTCCTTCTTGACTATTAAGCAAAAGATCCACTGAATTTACAGTGCAGATTGCAAGATCGTTTTTGGGCCTTATTTTTTGGGGGGGCTTAATTCGGTTCATCTTCAGTGTTGTGGGAGAGAAATATTCCTCTTTATTGATATGTAACACTGAGATTAAAGCACGTTGGCTATGCACAACAAGCTAAACAATGCCAGTGGTCTTTTGGGTTTTCACATAACAAGGTTGTCCCCATAAACAATTTATTTATATATTACGCTAAGTATATGTTATTGTATACTTATATTAATGAAGGCATAGACACACAGCTTTATTTCCCTTATTTTCAATGATGTAAGTATGATGACTTTGAAATAAAATGCCCCAAAAGGTTTTAAACTAACAAAACCTCTTTAGTTCAATTAAGAGCATATTAGTTCTATTATAGGGACGGATAAATAAAAAGAAAATTATATAAGAACATACATCCGACAAATGAATAATATAACATACTTTGTGAATATATTCCCACATCAAATTAGTTCTCTTATAAAGTTGGATTGAATGAATCAAATAACAATTAAAAAAAGCAATGTACATCCAAGAAGGAAACAAATCAAAGGTACTCGGTGAATCTAGCCGCGCAAATGCGCGGGCCACACAGCTAGTTTTTGGAAACTTAAATGTTGATTTCGATTTCTTTTAAAACAAGCTCCATGTAGCTCGGGCTCCAAAACAGGTTTTTGGCGTGAACTGTTCCTATTATTCTCACTCACTGTTGGTGCGAGTAGAGAAGAGCTACTCTTATGCAGATCCAACGATATTCCGACTAATAACGTGAGACTAAACTTAGTAGTTTCGCTCCAATTTTTTTTGTACAAAACATGCACCACAATGAATGAACCTTTAAAAAAATTCAGTATTTGTTAAAGTAAGTGGGCAAGCCCATATAAATCAAAAACAATATATACTCCTGATAGGAACCGGGGTCCTACCAGGCCTAGCACGTAGGTTATATGGGTGGAAGGGAGGTTGACGATGGCTGGGGCGAGCATGGCGGCGAGAAGGCGCCGTGGTTGCTCGACGGCGGCGGCGGTTGTGAGAGGCGGCGGCGGGTAGGGTTTAGAAGTCCGACTCCTGAGGGAGTCGGCAACCAAGATATGTTTATTGCTTGTCCTCCAATCCTCACGTTACAATGTTTATATAATGGTCCAGCTAATAAAAATAAAAGATAACTTGGGCTAAGCCCCTAATCCGATGTGCTAATGGGCTTCTTCCGGCTATATGACAGCCCGGTCATAACATCTCTCCCCGCCTGCGCAAACAACTCGTTCTCGAGCTGGAATTCTGGAAACTGCTGGCGGAACTCGTCGAGCTGCTCCCAGGTGGCGTCCTCCACTGCAAGGCCTTCCCATTGAATCAACAGGTGCCAAATGCCCCGCCGTAGCTGAGCCTTCACCACCTTAGCCGGCGCTGGCTGTAGCCGCCCATTGGCGGTCGGAGGCAGCGCTGGCAGCGCTGCTGGCGGCTCACCACGGAATGGCTTCAGCAAGCCCACATGAAAGACGTCGTGGATGCGAGTACCGGCTGGAAGCTGGAGGCGGTAGGCAAGCTTGCCCACGCGGTCAAGCACAGGAAAAGGCCCCGCATAGCGCGGTCCAAGCTTGCGCTTTGCGCGCGGATCCAGGGACTAGGTGGTTCGGTTCAGGAGCCGCAGCCACACCCAGTCACCCACCGCAAACTCCGCGTCACGGTGGTGTGCGTCGTAGTACTTCTTGGACAGCTGCTGGGCTTGGAGAAGACGCTGGCGCACCTCGGTGATGATCTCGTCGCGTGTGCGGAGGAGGTCGGTAGCTGCTTCGGACCTCACCGTCCCAGGCTCCACGGGCAGCATGGGCGGAGGGGGCCTCCCATAGACCACCTCGAACGGAGTGGTGCGCAGGGCAGAGTGGTAGGAGGTGTTGTAGCAGTACTCCGCCCACGGAAGCCAATCCACCCAAGCTCGGGGGCGATCACCTGTCACACAACGTAAATACATGGCAATCACCTTGTTAACCACCTCGGATTGGCCGTCCGTCTGGGGGTGGAAAGCCGTACTCATGCGCAGCTTCACACCCGCCAACCGGAAGAGATCACGCCAGACATGATCAGTGAACACCGGGTCACGGTCACTAACGATCGAGGACGGAAATCCGTGGAGGCGGACGATCCCGTCGAAGAATGCCCGTGCCACGGAAGCGGCCGTGTACGGGTGAACGAGCGCGATGAAGTGCGCGTACTTGGAGAAGCGGTCGACCACTGTGAGGATGACGGACTTGCCGCCCACCTTGGGAAGGCCCTCGATGAAGTTCATGGAGATATCAGCCCACACTTGGGATGGCACGTCAAGTGGCTGAAGGAGACCCGCCGGCCTCAATGTCTCCGTCTTATTGCGCTGGCATGTGACACACGACCGCACCCAGTCGCGGACGAGCGCACGGTCTCCTGGAATATGAAAATCAGCACGGAGACGGTTGAGGGTCTTTTGGGCGCCCTCATGCCCCGCCGTATGCGCCAGCGGCAACGCCTGGTGGCGTAAGTCGTCGTGATCCAGCACGAATATGCGGCGCCCGTGCAGGACGAGGCCATCATCCATGCGCCACGGCGCCTCCAAGTCGCCGGCCTCGAGTCGCTGTTGGAGGAGCTGCGCGTCCGCGGCGCTCGCAGTGGCCTGGCGGATGTCGTCGATGAAGGCGAAGGACGGCCCGGAGCGGATGCAGAGGGCGGCACCGGTCGGAGACGCATCGGTCGCAGTCTCGTCCGTGTCGCGCCGGGAAAGGGCATCGGCGACGGTGTTGAGGCGACCCGGGCGGTACTCGACGGTGAAGTCGAAGCCAAAGAGCTTGCTGATCCACTGATGTTGCGCACAGTAGAGAGGCGCTGGTCCAGCAAGAACTTGAGGCTGTAGTGATCCGTGCGAATGCAGAATGTCCGCCCCCAAAGATATGGCCGCCAGTGGCGCACAGCTTGCACCAAGCCTATGAGTTCCCGCTCGTATGCCGCCAGCTTGTTGTGGCGAGCGGCAAAGGGACGGCTGAAGAAGGCCAGCGGTCCCTCTCCTTGGTGCAGGACAGCGCTGAAACCGACGCCGGATGCATCGCAGTCCACGACAAACAGCTTGTCGAAGTCCGGCATCTGGAGGACGGGCCCTGTCGTGAGGGCCTGCTTGAGGGCCTGGAACGCCTCGGTCGCCTCTGTATCCCAGGAGAAAGCGTCGCGGCGCAGGAGGCGCGTCAGGGGTGCGGCGATGAGACCGAACTCCCGGATGAACTTCCGGTAGTAGCCCGCGAGGCCTAGGAACCCGCGAAGGGCCCGAGGTGACTGTGGTGTGGGCCATGCCTCGACCGCCGCGACCTTGTCGGCGTCCATCGCCACGCCCTCCGCCGAGATGACGTGTCCCAAGTAGCAGACGGAGGTCGTGCCGAACGAGCACTTCGACCGCTTGAGGTCAAGACGATGCGCTCGAACCTCGTTGAAGATGATGCTGACGTGCTGCAGGTGCTCCGCCCAGGATGAACTGTAGATAAGAATGTCATCGAAGAAAACAAGCACGAAGCGGCGTAAGTAGGGGCTGAGCACGTCGCTCATCAAGGCCTGGAATGTCGCCGGGGCGTTGGAGAGGCCAAACGGCATCACCAAGAACTCAAAGTGACCATGATGAGTCCGAAAGGCTGTCTTGGCGATGTCGTCCGGGTGCATCCGCACCTGGTGGTACCCGGAGCGGAGGTCGAGCTTGGTGAAGAAGCGGGCCCCGTGTAACTTGTCCAAGAGCTCATCCATGACGGGGATGGGGAATTTGTCCTTGGACGTCCGAGCGTTGAGAGCGCGGTAGTCGATTGATGCATGTAAAATGCATACATGAACTTTGCACTATATCACTCATATTCCAATCATATTTGCATCATATAAGGGTTATACCACTGTTATTTAATGATTTTAGGAATAAAATAATTGTTTCCTATTTTTATGGAATTAACCTGCGTAGGCAGAAAACCCTATTTTTTTCCTTATATGTTTCAGGGACCCAAACTTCGTCAGAAAAATCTAGAAAAATACAGAGGGTCATTATTTTGGAAGGAGGAAGACGTAGGAGCGAAGGAATCAAGCAAACGGAGCCGAAGGCCAAAAGGGGGTGGCCCACGCGGCCACTGTACCTGGCCGCATGGGGCCCACCATTTTGGGCCTCGGAGCTCCGCAGCCGTCGATCTTTTCTCCACCGCCTTCGTCTTGACCTAAAAACGCCTATAAAAGAAGTCCCACGGCGTTCTCGAAAACAAGCGCCGCCATATCATAGAAATACGAAAACGAAGATCTGGAGCTGCAAATTGGAGGGGAAAACTCCGGCGGGGCGCTGCAGGGGTGGTCTCCACCTTCTCCAACGACTTCTCCACCGTCTCCATGATGAAGAGGGAGTAGTCCACCCTCTGGACTATGGGTTTGTGGTGGTAACTTATGTATCTTCTCTCTTTGAGCTTCACTAATTAGTACCGTATGAGCTGCCGAACATGATTACGGTCATCTATGTAATTCTTATGGTGGATATTGTGGTATGAGATGATTTGTTATGCATTTACTGTTGTGTTGGAACTTTTATGACTTGTCATACTTTGATAGAATATTGTTCTTTAGAAGTATGATGTATGTGGGTACGGGATGGCCGATGTGACACGGCATAGGTATTGAGTGACACGGTACCGCCCAACATCCTTTATCTGGGGGTAAAAAGGAAGAGTATGATGTGGGAGTGACAGCAACCACGCTAGCCTTACGAGGGTGACCTAGCAACACAAATGAGTACTTCTTTCAACTATGTGTTTTAGGACATATAGCCGTTATAAAAGCTACCATTAAAACATGACAATTGTGTGTACTTTATCTATAACATGATAATCACCGTAGATGAGAGAGAGAGGATTAAGTGAACCCATGAACCCATGTCCATTGTTCCTATAAGAGAAAACCTTTGTCTTGTCCTCTTGCATTGAAGAGGATTGGGACACTTTTACATTCTTGCTTGGTTACATTAAACTTCCATCCATCAAATCAACCACCTTTTCTTTAAACTTGTTTAGTGCATAATCAACTAAAACTTGTGACACTTTAGTTGTAGGGAATAGATAACTTTTCCTTCTTGCTCCTGCGGATCGATACCTTACTTCCACATTGAGAGGTGCTATAGTGATCCCCTGCTCTTGGGGGTAATCAAGTACTTTTCTGGCGCCGTTGCCGGGGAGCGTAGCGCTTAAGTTTCTATTCTTGTGTGCACTAGACTAAGCTTGGGGAGGTTTCTTTAAACTTGTTTTATATCTTGCAATCATCTAAGCTTGGGAGGTTTATGGCTTTTATGAATCGTGCATCGCTGCATCTTGCTTTATATGAAAGTGCTTATGCCACTACTGCTAAAGTGGTTGAAACTACTGTGTCTGAGGTACCTAAAGTGGGATTTAAAGTTCCCATTAGTCATGTTAAAAGAGTTATGAACAAACCATTTACAGGGGATGGAACTAAGTCTGCATGTGAACACATAGAAACAATTGATGAAATATGTGGTTTGTTTAGGCTTCCTGGTATTTCTGATGATCAAATAAAAATGAAGCTATTATATTTGTCTTTATCTGGTAATGCTCGTGATTGGTACATGTCTTTGGATGAAGAAGTGAAAACTGATTGGAGTATTTTGAGGGAGGTTTTTCTTAAATATTTTACTCCCCAAGAAAGTACTAATATTTTGCAGGAAGAAGATGATGAACACATAAGCTTGGAAGAGGAAGAATGTGAAGAAGAGGATAAAAACCTAAGCTTGGGGATGCCCATGCAATCTCAAGAAGATGCTGAAAAAGATGAACAACTGGAGAATGAAGAGTTGGATCCATATGATAGTAACACTCAAACTCAAAAACCTTTTGTTAGTAAACTATTGATAATAATGAGGAGTGTTGCTTAAATATGCTATATGATAATGCTTTAGATGATGGTCCTATGCTTATTGATAATCCTCCATGTTTAGAACTTGTTACTACTGTGAGGATAAAAATGATATACTTGCTTTTGTGAAAATACTCTTACTAATGAGAGTCCTACTTTGTTCTGAATTCTCCTAATAACACCATAGAGGAGAAATTTGCTTATGTTGAGAAATACTTATGTGGTTTGCAATTATCTTTAGTTCCAAATCTTTGTTGCAACCATGATATTAAACTTGATATTGATCTTAACAACTATTTTGAAAGAGGGAAGCATGCTAATGAATTCCAAATAAATTTAATGATCCTCTTTATGTTCCAAATTATCTAAGTTGGAAGATTCTATTGGTTATATGGTTGAATACACTTCTACTACTTGCAACTATTATGAAAGAGGAGGTGATAAGAACCCTCTTATGCTACTAATAATTATGGGCTGCAAGTAACTATTGTTAATATGCATTGGAAAACTTCTATTCATTGTGATTCATTCATATACAAAATGCCAATGCATAGGAAGAAAGTTAGACTTCGTTGTTATTACTTTTGTGTTTGTGTTTCTCTCAATAGGTTTCAACTTGATCGGTTTGAGAGCACCATGGGACCCTGGTATATGCATGGAACACTTCCCAAAAAGAGGGGAACATCAAAGTTCAAGCTCCCTCATGAGCTTCATCTTCAATAAACAACAAGTAAGAAGCCTAGCTATATGGCTATAAAGAAAGCGCTTTGCGGGAGGCAACCCGGTTATTTTTATGTGTGATTTTCTTTGTGTCCTCTTGCTGTATCAAGAGAGTTTGTTTTTAGTTTAGTTTCTGGAGTTTTTAATAAAGTGCCAAGTTTTACCCATTTTGGTCTTGAAAAGTTGCTTATAGCGTTCGGAGATTTTATTCCTGCACGAATCTGTGCACGGTATGATTTTTAATTCTTATTCTGTAACTCCGAATGAGCTCATATTTGAACTGTAGTTGCAACTTTTCATCCTCTGTATGCATGAATTTTTGCAGAATTTTTCGGCAAAGTTTGGTAGGGTAGAAAAATACGTTTTGCTGCTGCTGTTTTTCTGGACAGATTCTGTCCCATTTTGTTTTATGCATGTTTTGAACTTTTATTTGAATCTTTTTGATTCAAATGAGTTTATGAGTAGGCATACAACATAATATACTTTCTGGACATTCATATGATGTTTTGTTTAAGGATTATATGCAGCAAGAAACCTATTTGTTTATCACTACTAATGCACCCCACAGAAAAGAAAATGGGAGAAACGGTGTTTTGAAGTTTTTTCACAGGGATTGGAGGAGATGCACCAAGAGTTATCCAAGGATGGTGAAGACCATAAGCTTGGGGATGTGAAGACAACCCCACTGGACCTACACACTCTCGGTTTGCACACGTCTAACTTCTGTTTTTCGATCGAAACACTTTATCGCATAAACTTGGAGCGTCTTTTTGTTTGTTTTTGGTTTGTTTGTTATTTTTGAGACCACCACACTATCATTTATATGAGAAAGAGCTACTGGAAATATGGGTTGAAATATGTTGGATGCTTTTATCATATTGGGAAAAGGGATGTTTGAGTTGATTTTTAATGATACATATAGTTGCATGATTCATGAGCTTGTTTATGAGTAATAATTTGCAAATGCTTTATCAAGAGCTATCACTTATTCATGTTTTGATGCTGAATGTTATTTTACTTAGTTTAACATGGATTAGTTAGTTCTATGGACACTCATGCATGCATCTAGATGGTCAACTTTCTCCCTCTTGCTAGCCCAAACATTCCAACAAGCAAAAACTTGTTTCCAACACCTTCAACCAAAGTTATTCCAGTGAGTCCACCATATCTACCTATTGGCTTTATGCTATTCCGAGTATGTATATCATGATATTTGTGTTATCTATACCTCTGAATGAAAATGTTTATGTTATTGATTGTTATGGGAAAAGTTGGTTATATAGCTCTCACGAACTTGATGCACAACTTTATTTTTATTGCATAAATAAAACATGACCCATTGTGATTAATAATATGATGCTAGTGGCTTGATAAATGTCCGAGGTTGGGAGTTAGCCCATATGTGCTGTCACATGCAAAGCTTTCAACATGCTCCTTCATCATTTAGTTGATATCATGTACTTTTGTTTATGGATGCCTATCATGGTGAAATGAGGTGGAAATGAAGTAGTTTAAATGAGTTTGTATAAATGGTTAGAGAGACGCCTGGGCCGCTAATCTAAGCCATGCATCATTCATGGTGGAAATTTACTTACATGCTATGGTGAACCGTCTGTGATGCACCTTATAATAAAAAGCTATTCCAATGGTAAATAAAAAGGGTGTTGAGGTTGTTCATCTTGTTTGTTTGTCTTGTCATTTTGATATGGGCTTGTTCCATATCCTGGGACAAGAGGTACCCCAGTTGACGCTCTTGATGATACTATTATTACTTACAATGATATAACTTGAACTTGCTTTGTTTCCTAAGTTGAGTAATCATGGTGTAGGTACTTGTATTCAAGGGGCATGAGACACCTAACCTTTACTTTATCAAGCACACTACTCATATTTGCTTTCACATTAAACTTTAATCATTCAAGATGCTATGATAGGGGTAATGAGAGCTTGACACCAAGAATTCCACATTGCAATCATTAACTTAAGTAGAAGAGTTTGGAAGTTAGATGAAACTTATGCATGCTTTACCTCTACTCACATATACATCTTTCCAAAGTGTCCACCTTTTATATTCAGATTTTCATCTACACTCTATGACCAATGTAGGATGTTCTTACTTATCATTATGCATACATGTGGTCCATATTACTATCTTCTATGTTACACTTTGTGAACTATCATTGAACATCCTTGCATTGAATACTTGATATCACTTCATAAACTATTTGCATATTGCTACTCCTTTGAAGAATGAATCATTTGACTCTATGTAGCAGTAGCAATCATCTTTGATATTCATTGTTAGTGCTATATTGCAAAGCCCATGTTAGTTTTATCACCTTCATACTCGAGGACGAGTATTGGTTAAGCTTGGGGATGTTGATGCATGTAAAATGCATACATGAACTTTGCACTATATCACTCATATTCCAATCATATTTGCATCATATAAGGGTTATACCACTGTTATTTAATGATTTTAGGAAATAAAATAATTGTTTCCTATTTTTATGGAATTAACCCTGCGCAGGCAGAAAACCCTATTTTTTCCTTTTATGTTTCTGGGACCCAAACTCGTCAGAAAAATCTGGAAAAATACAGAGGTCATTATTTTGGAAGGAGGAAGACGTAGGAGCGAAGGAATCAAGCAAACGGAGCCCGGAAGGCCAAAAGGGGGTGGCCCACGCGGCCACTGTACCTGGCCGCGTGGGGCCCACCATTTTGGGCCTCGGAGCTCCACAGCCGTCGATCTTTTCTCCACCGCCTTCGTCTTGACCTAAAAACGCCTATAAAAGAAGTCCCACGGCGTTCTCGAAAACAAGCGCCGCCATATCACAGAAACACGAAAACAAAGATCTGGAGCTGCAGATTGGAGGGGGAAAACTCCGGTGGGGCTCGAGCTCGTCCTTCTGCAGCTGCGGGTAACGGTACGGCCGAACCGCCAGCAGGTGGATGTGGTGGTCGCAGGCCCGGGCCGGCGGAAGCCCCTGCGGCTCGTCGAAGAGGTCACTGTGCTGCTGAAGTAGGCTGGCCAAGAGGGGATGCTCCGCGTCAACAGCGGCCGCTGTCGGCTGAGGCCGAGGATCCGCCGGAGAGGCACAGCCGGCGCCCTCCCAGCGGACACGGCGCCCCTGATGCCAGAAGTCCATCGTCAGGGTGTCGAAGTCCCAGAGGATGGGGCCCAGAGTGCGTAAGAAATCGACCCCGAGGATGAAGTCGAAGCAGCCCAAGTCGATGCCGACGCAGGTGACGGAGAAGTGCTCGTCGCCGATGAGGATGGGGACCTGCCGAGCAATTCCCTGACATGCAAGGCGGTCACCGTTGGTGACGGTCACGCTGAACTGATCCGCGCCGGACGGCTGCAGCTGTAGGCGACGCATGGTAGCCCCGGACAGGAAGTTGTGCGTGGAGCCCGTGTCCAGGAGAGCGAGGAGCCGCTCGCCGTTGATCGTCACCGGAAGCAGCATGGTCTTCTACGTCCGTATGCCCGCGAGCGCGTGGAGGGAGACGACAAAAGCGGCGGCCTGGGGAGCGGCGTCGGCCACGGTGGTGTTCGTGTCGGGAGGCTCGGCTCCAACGTCGTCTGTCTCCACGTAATCCGCGGCCTCCAGGTAGAACAGCCGGGGGCACACGTGTCCGGGAACGTACGGGTCATCGCAGTTAAAGCACAGCCCTTGACGGCGGCGCTCAAGCTGTTCGGCCGTCGTCAGCCGACGAAACGGCCGCGTCGCGGTCGGGGCGGTAGCGGCTGCAGAAGTCGGGGCCGGGCGCGCCGGGACCGCTGGCGTCGGCGCAGGTCGGCCAGGCGGCCGGGTTCCTCTGGCCGGGAAGGCCTGCTGCATGGCCAGCGCACGCTGCTCGAAGGCGCGAGCGTAGTACATGGCCGTCTGGAGGTCCTGCGGACCCGCATCTCCACGTCCAGCCGGATGTGATCTAGGAGACCACCGACGAATAGATCGGCGCGCTGGCGAGCGTTAACGCCGGGCGCGTGGCACGCTAGGGCTTGGAAGCGGTCCGCGAAGTCCTGTACCGACGAGGTCAAGGGCAGGCGCCCCAGCTCGGCCAACCGGCTCCCGCGTATCGGGGGCCCGAAGCGGAGAAAGCACAACTCTCGAAAGCGCTCCCATGGAGGCATGCCGCCCTCATCTTGCTCGAGGCTGTAGTACCACGTTTGCGCGGCACCGGGGAGGTGGTAGGAAGCGATCCAGGTGCATTCTGACGCAAGCGTGCGCTGCCCCCGGAAAAACTAGTCACACTGGTTGAGCCAGTTCAGGGGATCCACCGTGCCATCGTAGGTGGCAAATTCCAGCTTGGAGAAACGCGGCGGTGGCTGGCCATGAGCGCCGGCGTTATAGGTGCCCTCGTGGCGGAGCAGCGAGGACGCTGGAGCCGCGACGGTGGGCATTAGCGGCCCGCCGCGGAACAGGGGCCCGTCGATGCTGGCGTACGATGCGGCGTACCCCGGGAAACCGCCGAAGGCCGCGGCTGCGGACGGCGCCGGGGTCTCCGGCACGGTCGGCTGACTCGAGGCCATGGTGTAGATCGGTGAAGCGAGCCAGTCCGGAAGCGGCAACGGTGACGACGGAAACCGAATTTGGTTGATCGGCACGCCGTGAGTCGACGGGGAGGCCTGGGTCGAGGCGGTGGCCGACAAGACGGGCGCCGCGGGCGGCGGTTGCCACGGCGGCAGCTGCGGTGACGAGGTCATGGGGAGCGTCCCCGGCGGCTGAGGCCCATATGGGCTGGCGAGGAAGGTGCGGATGCCCTCGACGGCCTGAGTTAGGGCACGGATGGCCGACGTCATCTCGGCCGGGTTGAGGACGGCGGCGGTCGAGAGCGAGGTGGTCGCGGCGGCGGGGAGGGTCGGCCCGGTGGCGGACGTCGTAGCCGCCGCGGTGATGCCCGGCGGCGCAACCGGGGAGGTGGGCAATGGGCCCGACATGATCGATCCCGAAACTTCTGATACCAGATTGATAGGAACCGGGATCCTACCAGGCCTAGCACGTAGGTTATATGGGTGGAAGGGAGGTTGACGATGGCTGGGGCGAGCACGGCGGCGACAAGGCGCCGTGGTTGCTCGACGGCGGCGGCGGTTGTGAGAGGCGGTGGCGGCTAGGGTTTAGAAGTCCGACTCCTGAGGGAGTCGGCAACCAAGATATGTTTATTGCTTGTCCTCCAATCCTCACGTTACAATGTTTATATAATGGTCCAGCTAATAAAAATAAAAGATAACTTGGGCTAAGCCCCTAATCCGATGTGCTAATGGGCTTCTTCCGGCTATATGACAGCCCGGTCATAACAACTCCACTAGTATATTTATATTTCAACAATGCAAACCACTGGCAGTATATGATACAGCTAGCATGTGGTTTTCCTCACTTTCTATGTGAAGAAATCTAGCCAGCGGCGCAAGACGGCAAGAGTGAGCGTTGAAGGCTGGGCGTGGTACCGGCCCGGCACCCGGTCGATGCACCAGAAACAACCCGAACCCAAATAATGGCGCAGCACTGCGGATGCATGGGCCAGGGTAGTGCCGACGCCTCTTAATTTGGACACTTCGATCACACCAAATGATCTCAGGGAAGAAAGCGGTTCATGCTTGTAGGTCCTCCATTTGCTTTAGATCGTGCTTCAATTTGCTTGATGATAGCGCAACTAATCTTGTACTTTTGTCGTTTGCTCGACGATCCATTATTAAATAGCTCCAGGTTCATGCATATACTAACTTTAGATGTAAGACATTAGCGTTTGTCTAAAATGTTACAGTATGATTTTGAAAACAAGTTTGCCGGGGACATCTATCTATCTATTATATTATTAAGACAACAAACATTAGACGGTGGAGATTGTTTCTTTAAAAGTTAAGATTATTCAGCGGCTAAGATGATTTCGTAGACGAAGCGTAAAGTCCAAGTTTCGTTAAAAAAAAACCCTAAGCCGTACATGATTGGGACTCTCTCTCTCTCTCCCTGTTCTAAAAAAAAAAAAAAAAAATTCAAGAACGAAGAGTCTACGTTGCATCTGCCCGTGTGCAAGACCGGCCGCTCGCCTGGTCGGCGATGATGCTCTGCGCGTGTGCACCACCATCCCGGCGCCTGAGCTAGGAATCACCGTACGTTCTTATTGATGTTGATGCTGCAGATGCTTCCTAGCGCAGCACCACGGCTATTTTGCGTGGATGTTTAATTTGTGTTAGCATTGCTCAGATCGCTCAGATCTAATTTCAGATATGTTTTTCCGGCCGTCAGCGCTGTCCACAGATGAGTACGTGGTGACGTCAGGCGCCGTTGTAGCAGGCGAGATCAGATCAGGAACAGGACACGCACAGAACTGCCCAAACCGGCGTTGGTGATACCGGCCGTGTACCATCATAGTAACGGACACCAAAATTGTGCCGTCGGCTCGCCGGACGGGCCTCAAGAAGCAATACTGCCGACGTTCTCGACTCTATTGCCGTGCTAATTCTTTTCCACGCGGATGAGACAAAGCGCGACGATCTGCCGTCTCGGGCCGCGGCAAACATCGAATAGGAGGCCTTTGGCAAGGAGCGCTCGACCAGCGACGTCGCCTACTCCAGTTCGATTCCTCTGCAAAAGGTGTCAGCCACGCCGACGGGATGGAGAACGGCGATCTCCCGTCATATACTCACGGGAGGCATTAGAGAGGACGCCATTGGCCTGAAGTACTCAACCAGATGATGGAAGGCGTCGCACAACGATACATAGGTATGTATGCTGGATAGAAAGCCGTGACACAAAAGGTCAAGATCGATTTAGTCCGGCCGGAGAACATCGGGCGTGATCGCGAACAAGGCTGTTTCGAGATCGTGGACAAGGCGGTTTCTCCGGCCGTCCGACTTACTCACGCTGGCTTCCAAGTTTGGAGGAAGATTAGTAGGACCTGGGACATCACCGTACTGATGCATTGCCATCACGGCGCCGCATGTTGTGCCGCCGCACAACGCTTGGGCGGCTGTCTCGCCAGGGGCATACATACCGGCGTGCTCCCTAAATTAACTTGATTTATTACCACACTTCAGGCCTTCAACTACACCAACGATTTGGAATGATATGCAAGTATTATTCGTGGACTTGGCCGGCATTGGAGGAAGATTACAAGGAGCATATCATCGTACAGTAGTGGGGTCGACTAATGCATGGCGCATACGTTTAGCAGCTGCAACCAGGTACGTTTTTTTCCCAAACGAAAGGTATGAGCGTGTTATATATGCATGATCATATCAGCTAGCAACTACCTGACCTTTGTATGAGGCTTCACTCCATTGATAGCTCATATGTGTTCAGGTACATTTATGCTGAAAAACAACAGCGCATAGAATCAAGTCGCCGTGCTCCCGAATGTATGTTTGTATTGGTACTGTCGAGATTTCCATGCATAAACTCTAGAACAAACTCCATGTGAGATACAAAAATTGACAAAGAAGTAAAATTAACATGAGCATGAATAAAAGCATGATTGGAGTTATCAAAAAAATAGAACCGCCATACACCATTGATAAATCATCAAAGTTCAGATTTTTCAGCGGTTAAGATGATTTAATAGACCTAACAGGCAACAACGCAGCCAAATCATACCGTACCAGGACTCTATCTTAGTCTCCTATTCAACAACGTTTAGGTGCCAGTTAAAAAAACATATACTGCTTGCAATCAATGGATTGCATTGTCACTGCGTTCTAGCTAGGTTCCTAGGGCAGCGCCGCCGCTTTTTTGTAGTTGGTACTGCCGACATCAGAATCTCGGATTGAGGCTAGGACTCGCACGAAACTGCAAAAAACAGCACCGACGTCGATATATATAGACATATCTAGAAGTTTCTACATCAAGATTTTGGCCTCGCGAGGCAATACAGCCTGGACTAACTAAGAAGTTCAACCGGCGTTCTCGACTCCATGGCCACAGAGCTCATGTTACATGGGTTCACAGAAAGGGACTTGCTCGATGTTTCGTTTTCGGACGTTGTAATTCCTCATGCCATGCCGCGACGTCAGCGAGGTTGATGTTGAGGTATGTAATCATGTAATTTTGATCGTGTAAGATTAAAGCACCTAGAGTAGTAATGTAGTATACGTATGCATACGAACTGAAATATATTTTGAAGAATTCCATGTTCTGCAACTATTTTTCACATTCTATTTATTTGCATATGTTTAGTGATATAGTACAGGAACTCGACTAAAAAAATTCATGGTTGCTCCACTTATATATAGATCGATCGTGTAAGATTAAAGCAACTAGAGTAGTATATGTATGCATACGAACTGAAATATTTTTTGAAGATTCCATGGTCTACAACTGCGTATTTTTCACATATATTTCTTTGCATATGTTTAGTGATATAGCACAGGAACTAGACTAAAAAATTCATGGTTGCTCCAGTTATATAGATCCCTTCTCAAGGATATTGATTGGTTCAGGTGGAAGTGTTCCGTTCAACGAACATTATTATTCAGTTAATGATTGAGTGCCTACCTATGAATTTTGTCTGGGACGTTCATTGGGTAAACAATGTGAGGGCAACAAACCGTGCAGGTAAACGGGTCGATGGTGCGTGGATGCGCTGAGATTGCCGACGTCCTTGGGTCAACATAGTCGCTCAACCAGATAACTGAGGTAAGGTCACTGCAGCCCCTGCGTCTACTTCACACACAACACACTATTGAGATCCACCCGTTGAGGCCTCTACATATTCTCTATGTATGTCTAATTAATTAATCTACGAAGTTGTATACGCGCGTGCAAGTAATGAAATTGATAGGGATTTGTATACGTACGTGTGTTTGGATCTGGAATTCTGGATCGATCTGATAGGAATGTGTTCTTTTCTTGCGCATGATGTACAGATCTTTAATTTAACCACGTGTTTGCTATATATGTGCCGTGGATGAAAATATCAGTGGCCTAAAAATGCAAATGTATTTTGTTCTATTATCATTAAATTTTGTAGATTGGTCATAATTCTTGACGATTTATGGGCTGAGAAACTTAGGAGTTCAGAATTGTTCAATTGTTATTGCCCAAAGATTTTTTCGTTCAGCTACTACATTTTAAACATCTTATATTTAAGAACACAGGGAGTATATATAATTACTGCCAATATTGCCTCTACGTTAACCAGCAGGTTGACTTGCTAATATTTAAACAGGTAAATACAAGATGGCATTAACACAACCACACAAGCACATTAGATCCTTGAGCATAAGCACAGGTCGCCCCGCCCAAACGCCTAGCGTATCGAAAGGAAAACATCGACATGCGTCCAACACAAAATCAAAAGTTTCAAATACTAGCTTGAAACCCTCGGACGCTTGACGAAGCCCAGACTCGACAAACCAATAGTCCCGACAGCAACATAAACAATTTTAGGTAATACCAGTCTGCACTGCTTATGTGTTTAGATGTTTTCATCTCGAGAACTATTGGCATCGTTGTTAGAAACAAAACCCGCTTTCACGTGCAATATTTATATGTACATTATGAATAAAGTATCTATTTCTAAATTTTTTTAGACGGCAACAACTCTATGGTGTGCAACTACTTAAGTGAGCACGGAACATTAAAGTGGAAGCTAACCTGTGATTCAATCAACCATTCGACTAATGACAGTTATAGGATGATCTGATGGACCACCAGGTATTCTCTTTACATGTCTAACTATGGAGTTCTTCTATTTCCTATACTACTACTAAAATTTTCTTCCGTTCTGTTTGAAGGATGAAAATACATGCTACGATTTGAAACAATCTAATAGTCATTAATCGATCAAAGATCAGTGAGAGTTATATGTATGTTTTTAACAACTTAAAAGTTGTAGAACCAACAAAATATCATCCAGTCTATAATGTAATTAAATTTTCTTTTCAATAGGATACAAAGGTTAAGGAGCTGAACGGATCATTAGATTTTCAAGATTGCTACACTGAGTTTGCTACCAAGGATACTCTAGAAGAAAGGAAAGAAAAGACCAACAATGCTCGGCTAGGTTGATCATCCTATTTATGACTTCCAAGTGATTAATCTATTAATATTTCTGGATTGATCATCGTATTTATGAGAGTTTTAGGAACAAATACAAGTTCAACGTTGCAGCCCTCTGCCGCATTACTCGAATGGAAGATTAAAGATTAATTAAGTTACTCCGTTTATCATGTGTACAAATATCACCGCCTAATTACAATTTTGAATGTGAGAGTAGTAGAAACGCTCTACAGACCGAGTGTCGTGAATGATTGAAATATGCTTTAATTCTCATTTATCTTAAATTGTTTCACCCCATTTTAAAAAAAATTATAAATTGTTTCAATAGATGGTACCATGAATAAAAAGTACATTACATATCAAAAATTCAAACAATTGCATTGCTAACCGCGCAATTGCGCGGGACACCCAGCTAGTTCTTGTTTAAAAGCATTGCACATTCGCCTATTTTTATTAATAAAATTCCTTGTAGCGTAATTTTATTGTGCGACGCCCGGCGCAACTCGGTTGTGCTCGGAACTAGACACGGATCAACTGAAAACACACATCATTACTTCCAGCGGTCAGATTATCCGGTCGCATCCCAGATAATCCGGATTGATATCACTGCATGGAACACAGAGATGAAACCCTCGTGACTAGGGCCCGCTTCGCGCACTATTTCATCCGGCTCGCGTACATGAAAAATAATGCTCCTCACGTCCTTTAGCATACATGTATTGTGTTTCAGTATGGTTTGCACTTACACCAGTGTATCACAACTTGAAAGGTATGCAAATAGACGTGGAAAAACATAATAAGATCGCATGAATAGATAGAGCGATGAACAATTACATATAATACGTTTAATAAAGCGGTAAGTCAACACGTCCATTAAATATTCCCGTCATTTTGGCCGTTAAACGCCGAACCAAGTGAGCCCATATAACTTCGATCAAAGAAAAACTTCAACAACTGAATACTGATTGAATGTTCATCTGAAATGTCACAAAATGTTTACTAAAAAGAGTAAATAAAGAGTTCGATCAATGTAAAATAGAATTTTCCCCACCCTCTCACACATGTCTTTCCACTCTCTTCGCCTCCTCCACCTTAGTGACATGACGCCAAGTTGGAGAGTATTTGCGCCTTGATTTTGCCAGGACCTCATTATCGTCCAGCAAGGAACACGACAACATGGCATGGAGTCTACATTCTAACTTTCTAAGACATCAGGGGCAGAACCCTAGAAGAGTTGAACTTTGGCAAATCCTTTGAAATTTAATGAAAGATATGTGTAAAAATTAAAGAAAATTGATAAAGAGTGTAAAAATTGAATTACAATAGAAAATCCCATTCAAACTCTGTGCCCCCACTGAATATATTCTCTAGGTCCGTCCCTGTAAGACATGACAACGTTCGACAACGGACAACTAGGTTTATATAAGTGGGTCTGCTTTGAAGGTCTTCCATCTACTACAAAAGTTATGCGTCAAAGCAAGTTCAAAAGATCTTAAAAGATGCTCAAATACCCGAAAAAATAAAGATTCTCACAACTTCACTGACTTGGCATGCAGTCACACATGTCGGTAGTGGACAACTAATAGACAAGGCTTCTGAAATATCTTCGTGAAAAATATCTCTTGCATGCGTCGACCTCCATCGGCACTCGATCGAATATCGCCAACAGCTTTTCCTGTTGCTGTGCTGCTCCACCACAACACACCAGCATTTGCTGATCACTACTGGCACCAATATTTGATTCCAAATAGTACATAAACATCACCCCAAGAGCTTATAGCTGCATTCACCTCCAAATCCAAATCATGCATACCTGAGGAATAATGCCTGCCTCCACGCTGTGCTTTCGTGTAACAGTGCCATGCAGCATCGACGGTCAATTGTTCCACGAATGTTCAGGTAAGCAGATAAGAGCATCTCCACCGGGGGCTTCTAAATCGGTGTCCGGCACCCCCCAATTGGGCCTCCTTTGGGGTGCCGGACATGTGTCCGGCCAACTTTTGGAGTCCGCCCACAGCGGCCCAATTTTTTAGCGAACTGTCGAACACCTTGCGGGCACACGAACCGCCGCCAGTTTGCCGCCTCGTCGCTCCGCATTACGGCAACCGCCGCCTGTTCGTGACGTGCAACCGCTCGGCAGCAATATAACCATCCTCGCGGGCCACACGTCGATCTCATTCTCTTCGCTTGGTATGCCATGACCCAGTGGGCTAAGCCGGAGATGTAGCAGAAGGAGGGTGCCACCAGCGAGGAGTCCAGCGGCGAAGGCGAAGCACCGGTGTCATCTTCCTCGAGCGGCAATGGCTCGGATTCTGTTCTTCTCTCTCTGCAACAGAATCTGAGCCATCGCCGTCATAAGTCGAGCAACTCGAGCTCTTCTACGGGCTCGACGACACCCCTTCACCGCGTTCCTCGTCGGACGGGGAGACCCCCTCAGAGGAGGAGGACGATGAAGATGAAGATGAAGACGACGACGACAGCGGCCCCAATGTCGTCGCTCCCAACGAGGGGAACGAGGCAGCCCCCGCATCTCCGTACGAGGTGTTCAACCCGTATGGAACCCCCTCCGAGGAGGAGGCAGCCCCACCAGCCGGTGGGGAGGAGAGCGAGGTCGCGCCCGCCGCCAAGGATGCGGTCGTCGATGCCAAGGACGAGGACGGCTACGACGGCGACGTCGAGAAGCCGAAGGCCCTCGCCAAGACGGCGATCACGCGGAAGCTTCTTCCTCCAAGAAGATGACGAAGAAGGATGTGTAGTCGATCGAGTATCGATCGAGATATATATATGTAAAGACATTAGCAGTACTAGTATCGACTACGGTGAGGGTAGACCAAGTGGTCTAGAGGCGGCGAGGCATGGTGTGGACTACGGTGGCGATGGACTACGGCGAGTGGTGGTGTGGTGAGGCTGCACGGCACGACGGAGAAGTGTTATATAGGCGGGAGGAAGCGGTGGCGATGGGCGGGAAACGGTAGCGATGGGCGTGAAGCGGCGGGTGGGTGAGCACGCGTCGCGTCGGAGTTATGTGGCGGCGACGCGATTCGGCCACGCCGACGCTTGGGAAGCCGGGAAAGCCTGGGCGCCGGCGTAATTGCGAGGCGTGCCGCAGACGCCTCGCCGTCCCGTCACTTCGCCACGTGCAGAAACGTGTCGCCATTAACGCGGACGGAACGACCTCCTGCACGGTGCCATTACAGCCCCTCCTCGCGCGCCTATGCGTATGACGGGCGGGCCATCGCTGTCAGGGCCATGTCCGCAGCAATGTCCGGCACCCCCGGAAGGACCTCCAAACTTGGAGGCCCGATTGGGGGTGCAGGACATAAAATTGCTCGGGGCGAGACTTTAGGGGGTGCCGCTGGTGGCGATTGTCACTGTCCGGACCCCCAATGGGCCTTTGGGGGTCGTTTGGAGGCCCCCGATGGAGATGCTCTAACGAAGCCGGAGAAGTTTGAAGCTAAGCTGAGCTAGAACCTGATCGACGGAATCCAAGTGGCATACATAACTGCAAAATGGCCATTATGATGTATGGATTTCCTCGTCGGTTGATGACTTGATGTTAGTTACAACTCACAACACACGTCCACGTGTATAAATTTTACTCGTATATGACTTTATATCACCGGACGACGATGCAAGCTTAACTTGGATATCTCCGACATCACGAGTTAATCATCTCAACATCCAACTCGGGCTTCATATTGGCCGCACCATGCAGTTTTGTCACGCATTGGGAGATGCTCCAATCCATCACCCTCACTCCCACACCCCCAATTACACGGAAGCTACTCCACATTAACTAGGGCCGTCTCCAGAAATTCGAAGAACCTTGGCGAAACGCAAAATGACACCCTAAATTTTAAGAAATTATTACATGGAAACCCTTATAATGTGTTGTAAAACATGACGTTTGACATCAAATCGCCTACAAAGGAAGGGTTGGCGAAATTGTGGAGCTTGTCCAACCGCAACCAAGAATCCACGTATCCTCTCGTTTTCGAGTGTCGGTTCGCCGTTGGAGTTTGAACGACCCTCCTTAATTGGTGCGGGTTCAGTGACATCTCTCCTATGCAGTGGGCAAAATAGACAAGTGTGAAAGATCGGCGGAATAAGCTGGTCTCAAGTCTTAACACATGGGCGAGCACGCAAGGCTTTGATCTCTCCTTGGTTATGCTAATCTCCAAACAGTTTGGAACAAAGGGACGCGAGAGTCCTCCGACACAACGTCACCCCTTCGCGTTATCGTCAGCAATATTAAAGCGTAGGCCAAAATTTGGAAGCCGAACTATTTCGGCAGTGTCGCACCGAGTTTGTGGAAGTGCTAAGGTATGACAATATGCTATGCATTAAACTAGTACTGAACTTTTTCTCTGTAGTAACAAAAATGGCAAATCGTTTGGTCTCGGTTAAACAAATTAGCACATACTGGATTACAGATCGAAGTGCAAACAAACCTGAAACAAGATACATGTACGCCAAAGGACGTGAGGAGCATTATTGGTCAGGTACGCTGGGTCGGTCCCACATGAAATGAAACGCGTCCTGCGCAACGAGAGGCACAGCGCAAGTGACGACGCCTCCGGTTCATGGTGGACCAGCGTCTTCTTCCCCGCGTTGTCCTCGCCTACGTGGCCGGTACGCCGGAGGCTTGGAGCGCATGCAGGGTGCCACGTACTGTACATCCAGAAAAGCCATTGATGCGTCCCGATCCGGCATGCATTGCCAGGCTCCACCTACCGCATGCAAATGAGGCCGCGCACGCCACTATTTGCGTCTGCAATAATTCTTCTGATTAATCATTCATTCACCGGGACGATACATTGGGCAAAAACGACAAATCTGACCCTGACGTCGAAGTTCAGCACAAAATGAACCCTTTTCGAAAATTTAGCCGGATCTAACCCTTTTTTGTACCGCTCAACATAGCGGCGGTAGACTACAAGGGGTACCGCCTGGTTCACCGGCGGTATGCATCCTGGTCCACGGTCCGCTCGTGCTAGTTGACCGAGCTGACGTGGCGTTACCGCCGGACAAACTGGCGGTAAGGTTGGTTAGGTACCGCCAGGTCAACTGGCGGTAGGCTTGGTGGGCTACCGCCATGTTAGCTGGCGGTACACTTGCGGGAGTTAAGTGCGACGCCGCCGCGCCCCAGCCACTCATTCTTCCCCCACTCCCGAGCTGCTGCCCTCACCCCCGAGCTGCTGCCCTCACCACCTCTCTCCTCCACACTCAAATCTCTCTCAAATCCCTCCAAATCGGAGGGTATAGCTCGTGGAATCGGGCCCTCTCCATCCTCTGAGGTAGCCCCTCTCGGATCTCTCGTTTTTTGTTGGTTGGATTTGTGTTACTTTGTAGCATTGTTTACTTTTGAGGCAAACCATAGATTTGTTGATTTGTTGTAAATCTACTATTTGACTTGGTGCATTGCGGGTTGTATGTTGTTTGTGACGTGTAGAAATCATTGTGGTTAGATAGATTCATTTGTTTTGCTTACCTAGAATTATGGTTGATTCTAGGGTTGGAGGTAGTGGTTAGCACACATGTATAATTTAGATTATTGTGGTGTGTTTGCTATTACACATGTATGTGATACATTTGTGTTCTTGTCATTTAATTATAGATGGCAAGAATCGTGAATGTCCATCATGTTGACAAAGAAGCATTTTTTAGTAACAATGAAGAAGATTGTTGACAATGGAGAAAAAGTTATGGTATTTGCCAATAGTCCGACATATGCCGAGGTTGTTGCAAGAGTACGGGAAGTTTTCGAATGGATGGATCCTAGGGAGAAGGTTGAACTAGATGGAAGGTATTTTGTTGGATCGGGACACCGTCCGCGGAAAAAAAAAATACCTTTGACATGCGAGTTAGATTGGGGGGCATACAAAGAGGTTGTGGCGGCTTCCAAAGACAAGTCGCTCGAGTTATTTGCTACCAAGGTTGGCGGTGATCGGTTGCATTTTGACTTGAACCGGTGTGCCTCCCCCACACATGATGCAATGACCCCCACTCGAAATGTGTCACTTGATGATGCGGTCGAGTTGAATAATATGAGCCAACCTCCTTTGAGCCAACAAATTGACTTGGAGATGAATGATGACGACCAAGTCGATGAAGAAGAAAAATATGTCAATGTGGATCATGGTTATGGCTTTGGCATTGACGATGAAGATAGGGAGGAAGGAGACATGGAGGGTGATGTGTCCGAGCGGGAGGACGAGTATCATGACATTTATATTGGAGATGTAGAGGCACAAGTCGAGGAGGATGGCATTGACCGTGACACCTTCTATCGCCGTTGCTATGCCTCCGACTCGGAGGACGAGGGCCCAGAAGAAGTGGACGAAGATGGGTTCACGGCGAGAGAAGCCCAAGCCTTTTTAAAAGTGGTAGGCCGGGATCACCGAATTCCATTATTTCGTGATCTCACGCTTGCCGATAAGGCTATGGTGGATGGTGGCAAGTATAAAGATCTAGAAGCAACACCAAGCACAACTCAAGACGACGATGACAACAATTCTCGCATAAAGAAAGGTTTGAAGTTTCCGGACTTGGTAGAATTGCAAATGTGGCTTAGGGAATATGCGGTGAAGCACCATAGGCCATTCATAGTGAAGCACTCGGACGAGAAGCATCGTTACACCGTGATTTGCGACCAAAAAGGATGCCCATGGGTAGTCCGTGCAAGACCAAACCGCCACGGGCAATGGAAGATAACAAGTTGTGAAGCCCATCACATGTGCAAGAAACGGGGCCGGAATCCATCCACAAAGCACCGTCAACTCACCTCCGACTTCATCGCATACAAATTCATCAATAGTATAAAGAATGAACCAACCATTAAACCGAGGTTTTTGATGGGTCTTGTAAAGGAATTCTTTGGATACAACATCGAATATGGGAAGGCATGGAAGGCCAAGCATGCCGCATTTAAGATGTTGTATGGTGGATGGAAAGAAGCGTACAACCGCCTCCCGAGGTTGTTGGGAGGGATGGCCTATAGAAACCCGAGCATGTTTTACGCGGTTGAACATGTTGATGGAGTGTTCCGCCGTGCCTTTTGGACCTTCGACCAATGCATTCGGGCATTTCACCATTGTAGACCGGTTGTATCAATAGATGGTACATTTTTAACCGGCAAGTACAAGGGGTCGATGTTGACTGCAATCGCGCACGACTCCGGTGACCGGGTGTTACCTGTGGCCTTTGCTTTGGTGTCTGGAGAGAACAATGACAACTGGGAATGGTTCATGAAGCATGTGAGGACTAAGGTGTTTTCTCCTAGTAGAGAGGTATGCATCATATCGGATCGACACCAAGGTATACTCAATGCCATGGAGATTGAAATTCCGGGGTATGCACGGCTCCACCACCGATGGTGCATGAGGCATTTCGTCGCAAATTTTTATAGGGCTTGCAAGAATAAAGAATTGGCTGATGACCTAACAGATGTTTGTGTGGCATTCACCAACCGGTCTTTCACAAGACGGTTTGACAAGCTCCTTGCCGCGTCTAATGCCGGGGGTAAAGAGTTCTTGAGGAGGTATTTGGGAGAGAGGCACAAGTGGTCAAGGGCCCATGATCATGGAGGTAGAAGATATGGTGACATGACAAGCAACATGGCGGAATGTTTTAACAATGTTCTAAAAGGTGTGCGTGCACTGCCTGTGACGGCCATTGCGGAATATACCTTCGAGAAGTTATGCGCTTATTTCCAGAAACATTCCATGGAGACGGATAAATTGATAGACGAAGGGAAATTGTATCCTCCTAAAGTAGAAGAATTGATGGAGCTGCAAAATAGCAAATCCGAGAGACAACAAGCGTATTGCTATGACAACAACGAGTGGATTTACCAAGTCAACGAGCCCGGTGGGACAACAAAAGATGGCGTGCAATTCGGAGGTCGTGCATTCAAGGTTAAGCTAAAGACACGTGAGTGCTCTTGCGAGAGGCCCAAGTTGCTGCACTTACCTTGCTCGCACTTGATTACGGCGGCAAACATAAGATCTGTTGATCTGTCATCCGGATACGGTAAGGATGAACGAGCACTCGTTGGAGAGGGTGGCTATGACTTGGACAGCAAGATTTGAGCCTTACTTGGATCAATCTCAATGGCCGGAATATCATGGCCCTGTAATTAGGCCAGATCCGGAACTAATGGTTAAAACCAAAGGTAGAAGGAGGACGAAGAGGTATAGAAATGACATGGATGCACTTGGTGGATACACAACCCGCATGGGAGAATGGGGCAGCGGGCATTTTATGGAGCCTCGTACTACCAACCAATGTGGTCAATGCAATGATTCAGCACACAACAACAGAACTTGCTCTCAAGGGAGGAAAAAATCGAAAGGAGACAATGGTGGTGGTGGAGCTAGTGGTAGTGGGGGTGGGAATGGTGGTGGTGCTAGTGGTAGAGGGGGTGGGAGTGGTGGTGGTGGAGCTAGTGGTAGTGGGGGTGGGAGTGGTGGTGGGAGTGGTGGTGGTGGTGGTAGCACAAGCCACCGTGGTGGTGGCGGTGGAGGTGGTGGTGGTGGTGGTAGCACAAGCCACCGTGGTGGTGGCGGTGGTGGTGGTGGTGGTGGTAGCACAAGCCACCGTGGTGGTGGCGGTGGTGGTGGTGGTAGCACAAGCCACCGTGGTGGTGGCGGTGGTGGTGGTGGTCGAACATCAATGTTTGACGAGCTAAGAGGGGGTGCTCGTAGAAGGCGTAGAGGTGGTAGTCGTAGATGATTGGTATGAACATAAATTATTTGGTTATTGTCTTTAATTTCGAATGTTGTTCATTTTACTGTACTAACAATTTTTCTAACTTACGTAGGTATGGGGTCGTCGAACTGGTTGGAGAGGCCGTGGGCATGGAGGAGGGCGACTCAGCAGCCCGAGGAGGACCCACCGAAGTGTTTTTGCCAAGACATTTGCAAGGCCAAGCAGTCCGATGATTGGGATGAGACAAGAGGACGAAGGTTTTGGTTGTGTCCCAACTATTGTAGGGACAAGGAAGAACCCAAGTCTGCTTATGACCGTCCCAAGGTATGTGTCCTCCTTACGCATGACAAATTACGTATATTTGTGTAATAATTGCTAATGTGTATTGTCTCTTTTGTAGTCACCGCCTCCCCTTTGTCCCTACTTCAAATGGATAGACTTGGTCCAAGATAGCTACTTCAAGAACGAGGTCGAATGGGCTCGAGAGACTGCTCTTAAGCACATGGCGGAGAGGAAAAAAGATGAGGAGAGGGAGGAGAAGTTGAGGTTGAAGAAGGAGAAGGAACGTAAGGAGAAAGCGAAGAAGAAGCGTGAAGAGGCCAAGGCTCGTGAGGCCGAGCGGGAAGTCAAACGTGGAATAGCTCGTCGTGCTATGGAGGATGAAGCATCGGGAAAGCGCAAGGGAAAGTATCCGCGTTGGACTCAATAGAGCCTTCAACATCTATGTCTTAGAGATTGTGGACGTTGTCTTCCGACTTTAGTTATCTATTTCGTGTGAACTTGTAATGGATTTGGTCATGTAATGGACTTTAGTTATCTATTTCGTGTGAACTGGTCATGTAATGGATTTTAGTTATCTATTTCGTGTGAACTTGTAAAGTTTCTGGTTTCAATCCGGACGTGTTTCCGATTCGCTGGTGTTTTCACTGACGGATCGCGTGTTTCGTCGAGTTTTGGCCAGCGCGCGCTGCCGCGGCACAGTTTCTGCAAATTTTCCTGCCGTGCTTCCGGGTCGGATACGGATTCAGTGTTTCGTCGAGTTTCGTCAGGTTTTCGCCAGCGCGCGACACAGTTTTGGTCAGTTTTTCCTGCCGTGAGTCTGTATCGGATACCGCCGGGATCTGGTAAGATTTTGTTTATGTATGTATTTAGTGCTAGATTTAGTTCCATTGATTTAGTTCCGAAGAAATGTGCAAGACAGGAGCCAGCAATTTCCAAACGTTTCAGGTGATACCGCCAGCTAAGCCGGCGGTACCGTCCCGCACGGTACCGCCCCGTATTTGCCACCAACAGGAGCTGGGCCAAATCGCCGAGGTCATACCGCCGGGGTACCAGGCGGTACCAGTGCAGGATCTACCGCCGCATGTCCTGGCGGTACGGTCCTGATATGTTTCAGAAAATCAAATTTGTGTACCACAAAAGAGTACAACAATTTATAGTTCATGACAATTCAGCAACAGCATGACACAGGGCATACATATCACATAAGTTCATGACAAAATATAGTAATATATATCACATAGTCGACTCAAACGACATAAGCATCACACATGTCATATATATCACAACATAGGGCAATTTTTCATGTTATCACTTTTTCCTTCCCCTCTTGGCTGGCAACTTGCGGCGGGGTGGGACTCTTTGCCCTTCTGGACTGAACAGTTTCTTCTGCTTTCGGTTCCTCACGGGCGGTTGGCTCGGCTGAGTTGGTTGTGGTGGATCCTTTAACTGTGACAATGGCATCTCCTCCCAGCTCGGGTCCTCTTCGTCCGACTGCTCCTCCTGCTCTTCCTCCGATTGCTCCTGCTCCTCTTGCTCCTCTTGCTCCTCCTCCTCCGACTGCTCCTCCTCCTCCTCCTCTTGCTCCTCCTCCTCCTCTTGCTCCTCCTCCTCGCCCTCATCATCTTCGTCCTCCTCGTCGTGCCCTTCGGTTGCCTTGGCACCGTGGCAGGCAAGCATAGCCGCCAGCCGACGAGACCGCTCCATGAACCTCTGCAAGAGAAAGAAATTTGTCCATGCATTAATATCACTACCACAAGGCACACCACCCGGAATCCACTCATGGATATGTACAATTGCATACCGTCATGCCGTCCCTAAGAGCCGTCTCGGACTCCACCGTACCGGGCGTATGCGAAAGATAATATGATGCCTCGTTAACGCTCCGAGTAAGCTCCAAGCCCTAAAAACATGGAAGAAAACTTTAAGTCACAAATAGACATGACACATTAAATTTAAGCTCAACTGGTGTCTTACCACACGGTTGAAAACGGGTGCGTAGTCCTTGGATGTTCCCGCACTCTCCTTAACCGCCAAGTTATATTCATTATCACCATCTTCGGTGCCCAAATCCAAACAATCTTGTGTGGTCCATGTGGGCTTTAGCTTAAGGCGGTGTTGTTCTTCATGCCAAGCAAGGTGCGCCACATAATCACTCTCCCGCCAAATTGTCATGTCCATCTCACGGTACTTATCTCTCTCATTCCACATCTCAACCCACTGGATGTGTTTACGATCCCATTCCTTCTCTTTAGGGCACTTCTTCCGATCAATCCTATGCACAAATACCAAACATATCAGCAAGAATTGATAGTGACAAGTTAAATATGTACCCAGGTTTTCCAACACAAACCTATGAAGAGCAACACTTGTGCTCTGGATTGCCGGCGGGGTTCGTTGCCTCATTCCAAATTGTGATGCAACTCGTTGTGGGAGGTGCCACTCGACGGCGTAGAAACATATCATCGGACACTTAATGCGCCATAGGTCCTCGTCACGCGTACACATCGCGTTGAGACGGAAACCACTATCCCGTTGGTACGGCCTCCATATGACCTACACAACAAAAATCATTAGTTTCAATGCTAGATGTCACAAAAGTGTCAAATTTAACGTTACCAAAGCATACCAAGTTGAAAGACAACGTGTCAATCTCGTTGGTATAGCTCTTGTAACGGCCCATGGACAAGTCTTTGTACGCCTCCACTCTATCCCATGTGTGCGCGACAGTTGGCAGCCGCCATTCGTCATCACCATCAAGGTCATAATCCCATGGAGTTGGTGGGAGTTTGCGAGGACGTCCAACCGGAATCCGCTCCCACATCCAAATCGTGAGGGGCCAGGCAGCGCCGTTTAACGAGGCTCCCTTTCCCTTCTTACGACATGCATGGTCCAGCTGCACGATAACAATCATGTCAAATGCCAGATGAAGGTAACATACACAAGAAAGTTATGCAAATAAACTACCTGACGGTAAAGAAAGGCTAGACCCGCCGACCCCCAGCTGTACTTGACGTTCCAATCACGTAATGCGTCAAGCCACATCCACGAGGCCGTGTCCCCTGACCCATCTGGAAAGATCACCCGGGCTAACACATACCACATGTATGCCCGGGCATACTGCTGCACCATCGGTGCCTCGGCATCCTCCGGGCATGGCCCAAACAGTCGAAGCCACGAATACGAGACACCCGCTGACCTAGTATCTTTCACTCCTTCCGGCGGCACCGGTGGTAATCTGCCGGTGAGACCAAGAACCCGCTGGCGCCACCCGACAAGATCCACCCTCCCAGTCAGAGCGGCTCCGTCGATCGGAAGAGCCGTGATCATGGCAAAATCCTCAAGAGTGACCGTCATCTCTCCACACGGCAAATGGAAACTGTGGGTCTCGGGTCTCCAACGATCAATAAGGGCGGTAATGGCCGTGTGGTTGAACGCCGGCGGCTTACGCCTGAACTGAAGGACAAATGGGAGAAGACCAGCCGCCTCAAAGTATGGCTCGTACCGAACATCGTAGGGCATGTCCTCCGCACTATGGCCCCTCATGCGCATAGGACCGATAGGCTGCGAAAGAAACAAACATGATGTGCTCACTATCTTTGTAATTGCAACAAACAAAAATGGAGAACATTAAGCCATACCTTCTCAGCTAAGTCCATATCTCCCCTCTCGATAAGCCGGGCACGATGTTCCTTGTCGTACACCAAATCAAGCCCGGGGTAATAATGTTCCGGTGGGTGATCCATCCTAATGCAAAACATTCTTGTAAATGACCACAAAGAATTGCTCAAGAAACTAGATCAAATAAAACATCATCTACAGAAAATCATCTACATTTGGCTTCATTTCATCTACAAGCATATCATCTTGAGCATTACACATCATCTACACCAAAACATCAAGAGCATCTAGCGTTTGAACAAATTTAGCATCTAGTTTCGGCCAATACAAAGAATCTAACCTAATCATCTAGAATCTAACCTAATCGGCCAAGTTTATACCATCTACAACAAACATATCATCTAAGGTTTGAAAAAATCATCTACATTTTCCTAGATTAATCTAGGGTTTCAACAATCATCTAGATTAGGCCTAATGTATGGACGAAATTGAGAGAGCTAAGGGAGGGGAGGCTTACCTGACGGGAGAGAGGCCTCGCGCCGCGCCGCCGCCGTCTGTTCACACCGCCACTGCCGCCGCCGAACGGAGAGGGGAGAGGGGAAAGCTCGGGCCGCCGCCGCCGTCTGTTCTTGGGGGCAAGGTGGATTACGGGAGAGCTCGCGCCGCGCCGCCGCCGGATGGTCGCGCCGGAGGGGAGAGGGGACAGGCAAGGTCGCGCCGCCGCCGCCGTCTGTGGAAGAAGAGGAGGAAGGGAAGAAGCGGGGCTGGGTTAGGGCGCTCGAGCCACTTAACCGTATCCAATGCGTACCGCCAGCACGCGCGGCGGTACAGTGCGGGATTCTACCGCCAGGTCAATGGGCGGTACCCCTCAAAGTCTACCGCCGATGTCAGAGGCGGTATCGCCACGTCAGCGCAGTCAACCGGAACGAGCGGACTGTGGACCAGGAATCATACCGCCAGTGACCATGGCGGTACCTCGTGAAGTCTACCGCCGATATGTTGAGCGGTACGAAAAAGGGTCAGATCCGGCTAAATTTTCAAAGTTGGTTCATTTTGTGCTGAACTTTCGTGTCAGAGTCAGATTTGTCGATTTTGCCATACATTGCGCCGCTGCCCCGGATGAACAGTGGCTTGGTCCTTGTGGTTGCACTACCTGGCCCGGCTGAAACAGTGATCTAGTTGTCCTTGTGTGTATAAAGTGCGGGTCCAATTATTTATCAATTGTTATCGGCACATGTTTTTTCACTGGCTCCCTATTGTTCTGGACAGCTGGAAGTACCGCATATACAATATCAGTTGTCACAGCTACTGACGATGCTTGAGCTTAAAATACCACTACTGATAGTCCGATAGATTCTCAACCACGCACGTAGTGCCCTTGCTATCTTGTGAGGGTCGTCCGGAACAATACATAAATAAAACCGTAGGCCATCATTGTGTGGGTGCGATCCCGTCCATTTGGAGGCATACCCCGATAAGAAGGAGAGAGAAGAATGTAGACTTGTGGCAGTGGCACGCACCCAACATCACTTTAGGCTATCAAAAAATGCCACGTCTGACAAAATTACAAAGTATAAAAAATATGTAATGTTCACCGACCTAGATCCATCGATAAGTCATTTTTCTCATGCATACAGTATAATGAATCTCAGATTTGATTTTTAAACAAATTGTAGATCATATCATTATCTTATTCTAGCATTTTATCTCGAATTGTTTAAAACATTAAATACATATTGTGATTTTTTAAATGAACTCTCTCGAGCTTGGCCTCCAAATTTTATGTAGCCGACACATCAATCTTTAGCATCCATATGAATTTCCTTGGTGCAATATGTGCAACTTTCTTCCGTGAAGTATTTCGTTGAAGTCAGAGTTGTCTCTTCCTCAACACTTTCGATAGACTATATATTTGGCATGAGCATACATGAGTTATGACGTGTCGTGGCGATGGCTTAATTGGTGGTGGTTCAAGGTGAAATCAGAGTCGTTGGCTTTGTGTGTTTAATATGATGATGGTATCGGTGCTTTTGTAACTGTTTTTCATCGTTTCCCACTAGTGAATCCGTCATTTCTCTTATATCTTTATAGACATACTATCTTTATGATGATGGTATCGGTGATTTAAGTGTCGTGGGCAGAGTACCGTGGCTGTACAAATAGTTCTCTAGCTCACAACACTTTTTATTTATCAGAGGAGTATATAAAATGAGTCAAAATTGTCCGTCTTGTTACAAGAAAAATAAATCCTCCTCTCCTTGCACGCCTTGTTAAAAGTGGGTTCTCGTTTACTCACAGCTTACCGTGCCCCTGCACCGCGACAAGCAGGTGCCTCGCGCTCGCGGTTGCACTGCTTTTTTGCGCGATTTCGGCGCGTTCCCTCCCGAGGAAACAAAACCAGGCGCGCGCACGCAATTCCGCTAGCTTCTACCACTCCACCGGGTACGTAGCAGTATCGGAAAACGCCCACGAGCTTCTGAAAGTCGACATTTGATCTCGGTCGCTTTTGACTTTGTGCTAGCAACACGGAATACGCCCACTGGCTCGGCAGCATTCATCAAAGCAAAGCAAATATACCTGCTACTACTAGCAGTACGTACCTCCCCAGAAGATATGCGGCGATGTGTTTCCCTGCCGAACAGCTCACTCCAAGAAATTATTAAGCCACTCCAGGTATATGACTCTGTGTACACAATTACATTGCTAGTTTTGCTGCCTAATTTAGAGCAGAGTTGTACTGTGAGCATAAATTATTTTACAACTATGGGTAACGAACGCAGTTACACGACAAGCTGTAGCTCCCACTCCCACTCCACGGCAGAAAAATAAAAATATACAATGAAGGTCAATCTCACATCCAACTCGGGCTTCATATTGGCCGCACCATGCAGTTTTGTCACGCATTGGGAGATGCTCCAATCCATCACCCTCACTCCCACACCCCCAATTACACGGAAGCTACTCCACATTAACTAGGGCCGTCTCCAGACATTCGAAGAACCTTGGCGAAACGCAAAATGACACCCTAAATTTTAAGAAATTATTACATGGAAACCCTTATAATGTGAGATTGACCTGCTTCTAATATCTCATTAGTGTCATAGTTTCCATATTTACAGGATATGATCCTTTTTGCATGTTCTATAAACCAAAAAATATATATCAAATAATGCATGAATTGACTTTTAGACAAGCAAGGTATTAGAAAAAATCTTCCAAACCATGACCAGTGTTGCAAGTATTGGCGGCCATTATTTATTTACAAAGGCTAGTGGCTCGCACTGGGTCTTCGACGGGCATGCCTATATTTTGTAACTTGAAAGGTCTGACTGCCACAATATCAAACCGTTTGAACGACATCGGCACCCCACAAGTGTAAGATCTTTCGATGTGCTTGTGTTGTAAAACATGATGTTTGACATCAAATCGCCTACAAAGGAAGGGTTGGCGAAATTGTGGAGCTTGTCCAACCGCAGCCAAGAATCCACGTATCCTCTCGTTTTCGAGTGTCGGTTCGCCGTTGGAGTTTGAACGACCCTCCTTAATTGGTGCGGGTTCAGTGACATCTCTCCTATGCAGTGGGCAAAATAGACAAGTGTGAAAGATCGGCGGAATAAGCTTGTCTCAAGTCTTAACACATGGGCGAGCACGCAAGGCTTTGATCTCTCCTTGGTTATGCTAATCTCCAAACAGTTTGGAACAAAGGAACGCGAGAGTCCTCCGACACAACGTCACGTCGTCACCCCTTCGCGTTATCGTCAGCAATATTAAAGCGTAGGCCAAAATTTGGAAGCCGAACTATTTCGGCAGTGTCGCACCGAGTTTGTGGAAGTGCTAGGGTATGACAATATGCTATGCATTAAACTAGTACTAAACTTTTTCTCTGTAGTAAGAAAAATGGCAAATCGTTTGGTCTCGGTTAAACAAATTAGCATATACTGGATTACAGATCGAAGTGCAAACAAACCTGAAACAAGATACATGTACGCCAAAGGACGTGAGCAGCATTATTGGTCAGGTACGCTGGCTCGGTCCCACATGAAATCATGAAATGAAACACGTCCTGCGCAACGAGAGGCACAGCGCATGTGACGACGCCTCCGCTTCATGGTGGACCATCGTCTTCTTCCTCGCGTTGTCCTCGCCTACGTGGCCGGAACGCCGGAGGCTTGGAGGGCATGCACATCCAGAAAAGCCATTGACGCGTCCCGATCCCGCATGCATGCCCAGGCTCCACCTACCGCTCACGACACTATTTGCGTCTGCAATAACTCTTCTGATTAATCATTCATTTATACATTGCGCCGCTGCCCCGGATGAACAGTGGCTTGGTCCTTGTGGTTGCACTACCTGGCCCGGCTGAAACAGTGATCTAGTTGTCCTTGTGTGTATAAAGTGCGGGTCCAATTATTTATCAATTGTTATCGGCACATGTTTTTTCACTGGCTCCCTATTGTTCTGGACAGCTGGAAGTACCGCATATACAATATCAGTTGTCACAGCTACTGACGATGCTTGAGCTTAAAATACCACTACTGATAGTCCGATAGATTCTCAACCACGCACGTACTGCCCTTGCTATCTTGTGAGGGTCGTCCGGAACAATACATAAATAAAACCGTAGGCCATCATTGTGTGGGTGCGATCCCGTCCATTTGGAGGCATATACCCCGATAAGAAGGAGAGAGAAGAATGTAGACTTGTGGCAGTGGCACGCACCCAACATCACTGGGACCCAAATTCAAAAAAAACATCACTGGGACCCAGTTTTAGGAAATTAATATTTTTTCTATATAGATCCAAGTTTTTCTATATGTCTAGAAAGTTTCGGTAAATTTTGTATATATTTTCATATTCTAGGGTATTATATATTTTTTTATACGATTTAAAACTAAACATACCGGAAAGTGCAAATGCAGTCCAAACTCATAAGTGTAGAAAAAATATATGAAATTGGCATTTTCAAGTTTCAAAACATATATGAAATGAAAATCATAAGTGTAGACAACGACGAACTCTATAAGCGTGCCAAATTTCAATGCAGATTTCTGATTACTTTAGGCTATCAAAAAATGCCACCTGACAAAATTACAAAGTATAAAAATTATGTAATGTTCACCGACCTAGATCCATCGATAAGTCATTTTTCTCATGCATACAGTATAATGAATCTCAGATTTGATTTTTAAACAAATTGTAGATCATATCATTATCTTATTCTAGCATTTTATCTCGAATTGTTTAAAACATTAAATACATATTGTGATTTTTTAAATGAACTCTCTCGAGCTTGGCCTCCAAATTTTATGTAGCTGACACGTCGATTTTTAGCATCCATATGAATTTCCTTGGTGCAATATGTGTAACTTTCTTCTGTGAAGTATTTCGTTGAGGTCGGAGTTGTCTCTTCCTCAACGCTTTGGATAGACTATATATTTGGCATGAGCATACATGAGTTATGACGTGTTGTGGCGATGGCTTAATTGGTGGTGGTTCAAGGTGAAATCAGAGTCGTTGGCTCAACCAGGAGTGACGACAATGACACATGGTATATGTGGTTTGTGTGGGTCGTTATATCAGCTCTATGTGTTTAATTTATGATGATGATATCGGTGCTTTTGTAACTGTTTTCCGTCATTTTTTTTTTTTTTTTGAAGAAGGGGAGTACAGACCTGCGTACAAATCAAAGGATACAGGGAGGAAATACATACGCAAACCCGCACAACCAGTGCTCAACTGCAAGCACACAGCAGCGAAGAACCTGTTGAACCACCAGAGCTCGTCGTCGCCGGAGAACGCCGGAGAAGAAGAGACCGGACCACCTGCCGCCTGGAAGAGGGATGACCTTCAACGCTGAAGAAGACCGCAACATCCACTCGCCGCAAGCGGCGAGATCTTGACGCTGAACAAGCACGGCCAAGCCGCCCCCACGACCAGCTCCAACACCACCCGCCGCCGGGGCGACGAAGCCATGCCGGAAGAACCACCACCACCGCGCCAGAGCCGAGCACCAAACCCCTCCACTCCAGAGCACCACCTCCAGGCGACTTCTCCCCTCGCCTCCACGGCCGGCCGGAGAAGCCACGAAGAAGACGGACTCCAGAGCCCGTCATTTTCCCACTTGTGAATCCGTCATTTCTCTTATATCTATGTTAACATACTACCTCTGGTCTGATTTAAGTGTCGTGGGCAGAGTACTGTGGATGTACAAATTGTTCTCTAGCTCACGACGCTTTTTATGTATCAGAGGAATATATAAATTGAGTGAAAATTGTCCGTCTTGTTACAAGAAAAATAAATCCTCCGCTCCTTGCACGCCTTGTCGAAGAAATAGCTAGCCTTTCGCCCCGCTATATTAATATAGCAACCACACGATACAACAACCAGAACCACTGCTGGGGCAAACAGCACAGTCACACCCAAAAAACAAGAAGAGAACAAGAAAATAAAACGGATCAACGAAAACAATAACAACTCGCAACCGATGCGTTCTCTCCGGAGAAGTCCCACCACGAACCTAGCACTTCGATTCACCGTGTACCAAGCAGTACCTCAAATAAGGAAAGCGACGACGACGCTGCTACCCGAACAAGTCCTAGCGTTTCCCCCGGTATGCTCCGAGGAGTGGGGAAGGGGTACCCTCGACACCGTTTAAGAAGGAAGGTGACACCCTCAAAAGCGTCACCGTGTCGGTGCCAAATGACCAGGATTTCTCCCGACCCCAAAAAAAAAACACCTCCCGGACAATCCATAGGGCTCCACCCATCTTGCCATCCACCAACAGACGCCACCACGAGCCTTGCAGTCGCCATCGCCGTCTCACCAAGGCAAACGTAGTAAGGCCGACCAGCCCGAGACGAATCAACCGTAGAAAGGTCCGACAGTACCACAACCACGCGGGAGGGAACGACCTCCACTGCCGTAGACGGTAGCCGACCGGACGCCACGACAAGAGAACACCGAGCCAATAAAGCCGGAGGGCGGCAACAGCGCAACCACCTGGAGGGTGGCAACAGCGCAACCGAGCCATTGCACGCCTTGTTAAAAGTGGGTTCTCGTTTCCTCACAGCTTACCGTGCCCCTACACCGCGACAAACAGGTGCCTTGCGCTCGCGGTTGCACTGCTTTTTTGCGCGATTTCGGCGCGTTCCCTCCCGAGGAAACAAAACCAGGCGCGCGCACGCAATTCCACTAGCTTCTACCATTCCACCGGGTACGTAGCAGTATCGGAAACGCCCGCGAGTTTATGCAAACGTCAGACGTTTGATCTCGGTCGCTTTTGACTTTGTGCTAGCAACACGGAGTACGCCCACTGGTTTTGCTTTTCCACTACGGGAAAGGCCCAAAACGCCGACGGCCGGCCGCCGTCGGCGTACGCTCGTATGCCGTCGGCGTAGGGCTACGCCGACGGCGGCCGTCGGCGTAGCAAATTTGCCGTCGGCGTATCTGTTGCCGTCGGCGTACGCCCTCATACGCCGACGGCATTGCCGTCGGCGTATGAATGCAGAAAAGTTATTTTTTTTGAATTTTTTTAAAAAAATTTGAATTTTTTTAATTTTTTTTTTTCTATTTCAAATTTCTAACTCAGCTACGTACTAAATCTCTAATTACACATTTAATCATAGGTCAAAGTACTTACGCTGGTCAAAGTTCCCGTTCGGTCACCCATCATCAAATTGCTCCACCCCAAGCACGCTTAACCTTTGAGTTCCTTCATTGTTAGCTTCCAAATGAGAAATGAGAACTTACTGATACTTATATCATATCAATCTTGTTAACCCCTGATTTAGAATGTTACACTTTTTCATTGTTTCAATTTCGAAAATTCATTTGAATAAGTTACAATGATTGTAAAATAGGATATATTTTTAATAAATGAAAAATAAAATTATTTTTACTTTTATTTCCTTTTTACATTTAATAAGGAATAATTCATATCTTTAATTCCGTTAATCGGAATTTGAAAAACAAAATGTCTATGTCAATAAGAAAAATGAGAGGAATTAAAATATGACATCCATATCATCCTTTGCATTAAAATATGACAGGCCATAGTTTGTGATTATGTTCCATATTTGGAACATAGGGGTGCCTTGGTATGGCAAACATTGTTGCCAAAAACAAATTCCAAATTATTTTTATAAATATCCTTTTCCATTTTTTAAGTGCCGAAAATGACTTTTGTTATGGAGTAATTACCAAAAATATGTTGCAAAAGGCACCCATCTTATTGTCACAAAGGGTACTACATATTTTATGGATAATAGTAGTGACTTTATCACAGAAACATTGATAGTTTTGAAAAATGTGACCCCTTTTAATGAATAGACACGACGGTCATTTCGACTGTTTTTTCACAAAAATAAAAGAAATTGAGAAAATACTCAAAAGATGAATTCCTTTGACATGGAGTCCTTTTATGTGTACTAGTTGCTAGAAAAAATGATAAACATGAGTTTTGACAAATATTTCAAAAAAATGCTTCACAAAAAGGTCTATCATCTATAGACATGTATAACTTTCGTGTCAAATGACCAAGTTATGGCCATCCCCATGCCATAGTTTGTGATGATGTGTCCATACTTGACACATAGGGGTGTCTTGGTGTGGAAAACATTGTTGCCAAAAACAATTTCCAAAATATTTTAATAAATATCATTTCCCATTTTTTAAGTGTAAAAAATGACTTTTTAATTAAGCAAGTAACAAACATATGTTACAAAATGTCATGTGCACGGTGAAAAAGATTTTAAGGATGTCATATTTGGATTCCTCTCATTTTTCTAATCGATTTAGACATTTAATTTGTTAAATTCCGATTTACGGATTTAAAGATATGAATTATTTCATATTAAATGGAAAATAGAAAAAAAGTATACGCCGACGGCATTGCCGTCGGCGTATCAAATGTAAAAAGTTGAAAAAGTCTACGCCGACGGCTGCCGTCGGCGTATCAAATTTAGAAAATTGGAAAAGTCTACGCCGACGGCCAAAAGCTACGCCGACGGCCGAAATCTATAGGCCGACGGGGCGTAGCTAAAAAAAGAAAAAAACATCAAAATTGGCCTGGTCGGGGTCTACGCCGACGGTGCCGACATTTGGCCGTCGGCGTATGTCCTGGCCGTCGGCGTTTTGTGGGTTTCCCGTAGTGTTCCGTTCTCGGCAGCATTCATCAAAGCAAAGCAAAGCTAGCTACTACTAGCAGTATGTACCTCCCCAGAAGATATGCGGCGACGTGTTTCCCTGGCGAACAGCCAATCGAAGTAGACACAACACCACTTCTGCGCTATCTATAGTGTGTTTTAACCGCACTACGATAGTTGATGGGATTTTGAATCCCATCAACTACTCGATATCACGAGACTGACACTGTAGCCATCAGCTCACTCCAAGAAAAATATTAAGCCACTCTAGGTATATGACTCTGTGTACACAATTGGCAAGTGCAAGGTTAATTAGAAAAAGGCGTGCCGTCCAACCGAGCTTGGTGGCTTGGGGATACTAGACACGGAAAGATTTGGGGTGGCTCTTCGACTACGTTGGCTATGGCTTGAATGGACGGACACCTCTAAGCTATGGATCGGTATGGGCAATCCATGTACAAGTGAGGACTATGACCTTTTCTATGCATGCACCACAATCACTATTGGTAACGGTCAAAAGGCGCCATTTTGGGACTCCCCTTGGTTGGATGGACGGAGGCCGCGCGACATCGCACCCCTCATCTACTTGATCTCGAAGCGGAAAAAATGGTGTGTGCAAAAGGCCATGCAAGATGATGCATGGATAAACCAAATAAACACGATCGACGGAGTTACCCTTTCCCACATACAACAATTTGTTGCCCTATGGACCTCTCTACAACAAGTGCACCTTGATGAAAATGTCCCCGACGCCATCACTTGGACCATGTCCTCCACGGGAGCCTACACGACAAGTTCGGCCTACCACGCGCAATTCTTAGGCTCCACCTCCTCCAACATGAAGAAGCTTGTTTGGAAGGTGTGGGCGCCTCCCAAATGCAAATTCTTCGCTTGGTTATCATCCAAAACGGGTGTGGACGGCGGACCGACTACGCCGGAGGGGTTGGCCAAATTGTGATCTTTGCCCTCTTTGCAAGCAAACGAGAGAGACGGCCGCTCACCTCTTGTTCGAATGCCGTTTCACTAGGCGCATTTGGTGCATGGTGAAGTTTAGGGTTTAGGGTTTAGGCGCAATTGGCTCCAATTGTCATGGTTGGATGTGAACTCTTGGGACAACTTCAATTGTGTCCAAGATTGGTGGACTCACATGACCATGAATGACTCCGATAGGAGAAAGGCGATTGCATCCCTCACAATGCTTATCTCTTGGGAACTATGGACCGAGCGCAATGCTAGAGTGTTCCGGCACAAATCCACCCTCCCTTCGTTCATTTTGGAGAGGTTCAAATACGAGGCACAAACATGGGTCAAAGCGGGTGCCAAGCATTTGGAGTTTATTTTGCCGGGAGATTAATCCCCTAGCTAACTTTTGGTTGGACCTTTTTGGTCGGTGTTGTAAACAATGTTAAAACCTCTTAACTCCTTCTTAATCAATATATAGGGGCAAATCTTTTGCTCATAAATTCAAAAAAAAACATTGGTAGTTTCGGCTAATTTGGAGCAGAGTTGTACTGTGAGCATAAATTATTTTACAACTATGTGTAACTAACGCAGTTACACGACAAGCTGTAGCTCCCACTCCTACTTCACGGCAGAAAATAAAAATATACAATGAAAGTGATAATTGACACTAGAACAAAATATCACGAGTCCACGCACGCCTGGCCCCAGCCAAACGCCAGCCCGTCATCCTCGCCTCCTCCTATATTTTTTTTGAACAAGCCTCCTCCTATATATAACTGGCCTCCCGAGTATTCTTCTCCATCGCCATCTCACCCTCTCTTCCTTCTACAACATCGCACAAGCTCACGGCAGCAGCAGCAGCGAGCTCAAATCAGACCGAAAACAATGGGTCTCTGCATCTCTAGCGACATGGCGGCGGTGCGCGACGATGTGCTCGCCGCGCCGACGGCGATGGTGCTCCTGCCGACGGGGGAGCTGCGGGAGTACCCGCCCCCGGCTACAGCGGCGCGGGTGCTCGAGGACTCCGTGGACGCAGGAGCCGGCTGGTTCATGTGCGACGCCGACGCCGTGGGGTTCGAGGGCGCCGTGTCCGCCGTGGCCGGAGACGAGGAGCTTCGACCTGGGCAGATCTACTTCGTGCTCCCCGCCGAGGCCCGGCGCAACGGGCTACGGAGGGAGGAGATCGCCGCCCTCGCCGTCAGAGCGTCCGCGGCCCTCGTCAAGAAAGGCACCTGCAGCGGACGGAGGATGCGCGCCGGCTCTGTGTCGCCGCTCGTGTTCGTCGACCAGACCGCCGCCGCCTACAAGACCGTGCCGGCGCTGGCAGCCAAGAGGCGGCAGGTCGCGCGCGCCAAGAGCGCCGGGAGGATACAGCCGCGGTTCGCCCCGGATCTGACCGCCATTGCCGAGTGCGACGCAAGCGAGTGATCTAGTTTCGACTGATTTTTCTCGGGATCGAAGCAAGAACGGAAATTTGGGGATCGTCTACAAATTTCTCCCAATTTCCAATCTAGATTTGGAGCCGCTCCGACCATTCTGGAGACTGAACAAGGAATGACGCCGACGGGCAGAATCGATGTCGCCAGCCTGGCGGAGGCTCCATCAGCCGCTGAGAAACCGGTGGGCCGTCAGATCCTTATCGGACGCTCGTTGCTGGCTGGCGCCCAAGATATCATAGTCGGTTCAGAGGTGGCTGATATGGGGACGTCATCGATTAGCATGTGTAAATTTGTAGGAACAAAATTTTGCTCGTTAGTTGGTGCTCTGAAAACGAATGATTGTAGATACGTTTTTGTGAATATAAACTACAGAATCAGAATGTTGCAGCAAACATGCACTTTATACCTTTGTACTGCTCTGTCGTTTCTATGTTTTCGTCGGTCGGCCTGGGTCTGGGATTAAAATGGTGGTAGTATTGCCAAGTGGAGATTTCTGGCTCCGTTTTCCCGCGATCCCCTAATTCAAAAAATTCAAAAATCACATTTACAAGTTAGCATTTGTAATTTGTAGGAACAAAATTTTGCTCCTTAGTTGGTCCTCTGAAAACGAAGGATGGTAGATTATATTTTTGTGAATATAAACGATAGAATTTTGTCAAAACAAGCAATTTAGTTGTGTACTACTCTGTTTTGGTCTGTCAGTTAGCATTAGATGTTCGACCTGTAATTAAAATGCTAGTGTCGCCTTGCTTCAAAACAGGAAGGCAACAGTGGCCCAGAGTTACCACATTTTCCTCGTGTTGATTCTGACTGTGCCGGTGAATCAGATTATCATCACAAGCTGCTCGCTTTTGACGAGAAACGACGTCTCACACTAAGAAATATTTCACGTAATGATAAGCACCATTATCAAACCTATGATTTAAATCTGATAAGCTAGGGACAACCACACTTCTAACCATCTGTTTGCATCTTGCTGAATGTGGACACACATACCTGGATCATGGACGGATCCACATAGAATCATGGGTGTGCATTGCACACCCAAAATTTTGAAAATGAAAATTATATACGTATTGCACAATAGGTATATGTCCTAATCGTGTTTAGATTTGAGCAAAATAAGTACGTAACTCCCAGTCTAAGTTTATTATCTTATGATTGTGTAGTATTTCTTCTCTAATCTGCAAAAAACGATGATTTGTCTAGATATGGTAAAAACAAGTTTCGATTGTAGCTATTTGAATCATTTATGGAGTAGCCAAAAAAAATTGAACACCCAAATTCGAAAACTGGATCCGTCCAATCTGATTAGTACATAGTGGTATTGTGCTATGTGTTGCATCCCTTCTGCTTCCGCTTCTGCGTAACAACGGTTCTAGCATGTCCGCACATCATCATAGATCACAAAATAATTACTTTTAGAGCATCTCCAGTCGGGGCGTCCAAACGGCCGCCCAAAGCCATTTGGGGCGTGCCGGACACAAAATCGCGCCCACTCGCGGCGCCCAAACGCGAATTCGATCCGGCGTGGCCCAGTTTTGTGTCCGGCACGTCTAGCCCACGCCCTCAACTTGGGGAGGCTTGGGGCGGCCCCGGACGGAAGGAAACGCACGCCTCCGACGCGCGGGCCACGCCTGGCAGTGACACGGCCACGCTCCGCCGTGGTCAAAGGCGTCGTCAAAGGCGCGTGCCGCGTGGCGACTCCTCGTTTTCACGGCCGGCGGGCGGCCAGTGAGCCGTCGCGTCCTCTGCTCGCCGGAGTGAATGCGGCGCGCCTTTTCGAGGCGAGCGGCATTAATGCCACCGCTCTCCGGCCGCCATAAAAGGCGAGCGCCGGCCTCCACTCATCGCCACTCTCGCCCTCGCCGTTCTCTCTCCCTCACCTCGCCGCTCCTTCTCCACTCGAAAAACCGCCGCCGCTCTCCTTCTTCATGGCCGGCACCTGGAGGCGCACCGGCGGCGCCGCGGCCAACGGCTTCGCGCCGCGCACCCTGCTCAAGGAGCAGACGGAGGCGCTGCGCGACAACGGCTATCCGGTGCCGCTGGATATGCGTGTTTGCCACGGGTTCGTCGTCGGCGTCAACGGCGTGCCGGTGATGAAGCCCCTGACGCGGACGAGCCGCGGCTTCACCGCCGCGGTAAACACGCACTACTGGCGTGACCTGACGCCGGAGCAGCGTCAGGACCCGCGTTGGGATCCGCGGAACCCGGCCAACCATGGCCGGTACGAGGCGGCGTTCCAGCGCGCCTACGAGGAGGAATTCAACCGCTCGGACGGCCCCGGCCCGGTGCCGACGGACAAGAACGTCGCCGTGCGCGAGGCGTTCTGGAGCGTGCCCGGGCGCACGCTCCAGTTCGTGATGAACCACATCGCGAACGGCGGCTCGCTCCTGACGGCAGCGCCCGCCCCTGCTCCGGCCGCCTGGGCACCAGCGCCACCTCCGGCCAACCAGTGGGTGCCGCGCGCGACGCCGTCCTCGTCGCGCTCCACGGCGTCCTCGTCGCGGGCGTCGTCCTCGCGCTCGTCCTCATCCCGCTCCCACGCCTCCTCTCTGCTAACGCCGAAGCCGGAGCAGATGAAGGTGAAGGCGGAGCCGGAGATCTCGCCGTTCATGGCGGAGCTCATAGCGGCGCAGGAGGGGACAGACGACGACGCCATTGCGGCGGTCGTCGCGGCCGCGTCGATGGACGACGTGCCGCCACTCGACGGCCCCTCGGCCTGCGCCTGGTCGGCGTGCGATACCGCCAAGGAGAAGGGCGTGCCCTTCTTCGATCTCACCGTCGACGGCTCAGGACCGAGCCGCGTCAAGGAGGAGGACGACGGCGGCGCGTGGACCGGCGGCGTGAAGGAGGAGGTGAAGGAGGAGGAGGAGGAGGAGGAGGAGGACCCCTACTACGCCTTCAGGCGCCGCTACCGCGGCCGCCAGTAAATTTAGGTTTAGTTTTTTAAAATTTCATTCAAATTTGTAAACTTTCCTAAAATTTGAATGAAATTTATCGAAATTTAATTTAATTTTTTTTAGTTTGGGCGCCGCGAGTGGGGATCGACGGCGCCCAAATGGGCAAGGTAGTCCGGACGGCGCCCAAAGGGCCTGTCCGGACGGCCTTTGGACGCCCATTTGGAGATGCTCTTATGTGTTGGTTACAGGAAAAAAAATGTACGCAGCAGATCTATCAAAACCGGCTGACCTGACTTTTTTTCACCGGGAAGTCACATCTTGTCCCGAAATTTCATAACCCAGTACACGGGCAAATTTTAGCGTTTCTCGCATTTAGTAAAATGAATAGCACGAGGAATTTTTTAGGAACAACCCGACCTTACTGCCGCCTACACATCCCACATTCGACTAGAGCTGTACCCCAGATTTCCCTACAGCCCACCACAACATTTCCCCTTGAGTTGGAGCTCCGGAAACCTCCGCTCCTTTCGCTCCAAATTTTCCGAGACGCCCACCATGGATCTGTCATGGAGCGTCGGACTAAAGAATACGACACTTGAAGGTCTTTCATATACAATGTTTTTGAAAAGATGTTCAAGTTATTAGAGGAATATGTAACCTGGGCAGCACACTGGAACCCACTTTTAGACAAACTGCGAAAATCATATTCTAATTTAAAAAATCACAAAAACATGGATATAAAGAATGACGCCATTATCTTCATGTAAATTTTTCAAATTAACTTTGACCATTTGTGACCTATATGAAATAGTCACAAAAATGATTTAGGTTGCATACCAAGTTTCAAGTTTTATAACTCAAACACGACGAGGTGTGATCTTGTTTTTTTTTGCATTGTTCGTGAAAATTTGTAATTTGTTATGAATTTTAGAAGTTTACAAGACTTAATTCGTACCACATAAATATATTTGTGATTTTTTCGTAATTTTTAAAATTTGAAATATTACTTTACTATGTGTTCAAAGTTCGGTTCCGTTTATGTACCTACGTTCACTAGATTATTTCTACTCAAATTACCATAAAAAAAAAAGATGCTCAAAACTTTACTGACTTAACATGTAGTCACATGTCAGGGTGGATCAACAATTGACAAGGGTTCTGAAATATCTCCGTGAGAAATATCTCTTGCATGCGTCGACCTCCAGCGGCACTCGAACGTACCACTATCACATCATTGCGAACAGCTTTCCCTGTGGCTGTGCTGCTCCACCACACACCAGCATTTGCTGATCAGTACTACGACGAACCAATGTTTGATTCCAAAAGCATAAACAGCACAAGGATATTTAATTTCCCCGATTGTTGCATCCTTGACACCCCAAATAACCAAATCGTGGATAATTGAGGAGGAATAATCTCTGGATTCACCCCAAAACAACACCATCTACCTTCACAAGTAGTGCATTTTTAGATTTCATTTGTAAAATTGTTAGTGTATGGAAAGAAGCCGTTGTAATTTTGTGTAACCACATATTGATGTATCCATTCGATCGGTCGTTCTTGCTCTAAATTTTGCCTACTTGTCCTCCTAGTGGTCCAAGTGCAAACCAAACCAGCCTAAAACAAAATACGGGAACGGCCAAAGGATCCAACATTATTGGTCGGACCCAGATGAAATGAAACGGGTCCTGCGCAACGAGAGCCACAGCCATGTGACGACGCCGATCGTCCCCTGGCTGTTCTTGTCTACGTGGCCAATGGAGTGGAGGCTTGGAGCGCATGCATGGTGCCACGTAGTACATCTATAATGTGTCCTGCTGCAGCACCTAACGCATGCAAATACACCTTCCCACGACACTGTTTTGTGTACAATTTTTTCCTGATTAATGATTCCTTCACCTGGACGGCCCGGAAGAACAGTGATTTGGCCCTTGTGGTTGCACTAACTTGCCCAGCTGAAACAGTAAGCTAATTGTCCTTGCAGTGGCGTGCCCAATTATCAAATGTTATCGATCGGCATTTCTCCAGAATGTTCTGGACAGCTGCCGCCTACAAATTCTCAAAAAAAAAAAAAAAAAAAAAAAAATCTGCCGCCTACAAGTACTGTACACTATGTCTGAGTTAGCTACCCATGGTGGTTGTGCTTTATACTACCAGTTCTTGTGATTTTTTTTTTTTGAACGCGGTTCTTGTGACTCAACTAGAGACACGTCGTTCCATTGCTGGTATGGTCGTCCAAATCAAGCAACGTAGGACATCTCTGCGTGTGTGTGCTCCTGTCCATTTGGATGCACATACGGCTAAGAACTAAAAAGGACTGAACTTTGAAAGAGCCCTAGTTGAAAATGGATATTAAACAAAGGTACTACTCGTGTATTAATTCAGCAATGCGAGTTACGTACCTGGCATACACACCTACTAGTTAAATTTTGCGTGGCGTCACGCCACGCCCTTGGTGCTTATTTTTTCTGTACAATATGTATATTGTTTGTTCACCAAAATGTTTGACAAATTGGAATGTTAAAACATGTTCTTATTCTGTTACAGATAGGTAGCATTTTTCTTGTGTGCCTTTTTTAAGTATTTTGCAGAATGTTGAAATATTTAGTGGGTTGAAATGGTTGAACGTTTAAATGGTGTATAGTTTTAAGAAAGTCGTGAGATTCAAAAAAAAGCTAACGTCAAGGAATTGTTCAAATCCAAAAAATTTGGTCAAATAGATTTAAAAAATTGTAGAAACTGGGAAGATTTTCAGTTCTGAATTTTTTGTACGTTCATTGAATTTTCAATTGCAAAAGTTGGTGCGGAGAATTTTGAAGTATTTAGTATATTGAAAGTCTAAACGTTTAAGAAGTGTGTAGCTTTAAAAAATTGTGACATTCAAAAACAGATGATGTCTTGGAATTGTTCAAATCTGGAAATTTTGGTCAAATAGATTTAAAAAGTTGATGAAACTGGGAAGATTGTTCAATTCTGAATTATTCGTACGATTATAGAATTTTCAATTGCAAAAGTTGGTGAAATAGTTAGATTTGGAAGGAGAAATATTCAAATCTGTATGATGTGTTTATGTGGTGGAATTCAAATGTTGAAAATGTCCACATTTTGAAGTTGTACAGATATGAAAATTGTTGAAGTTGTATTTCCGAAGTTACAAAAAAAATTGGACAAAAAAAAGCAGGGGAAATGTGGTGAAATTCAGTTTTGGAAATGTCCACATTTTGAAGTTGTAGCGGTTGCGAAATGAGGAGGCTTGGAAGTCATATGACATTGCGAAAATATTGAAATTTGTAATTTGAGTTGGAATGGTCAAATATGGTTGCTTTTCCCATAAAATTGTGCACATATAGGCCAATTTGAATTGTTCGAGCTTATTTGTCTTTTCTGGAAAATAGGTAACCCTTTTGTCCTCTAGTTTGTTGATAGATATTTATAGAATTTTTCCGGTTGGTTGTATTTTTCTATTAGTGAAATTGGAAGAGGTTTGCGGCTAAAAGTAGTTTAGGTTTTGGAAATTGTTGAAGTTGGGGTGCTGTTCAGATTACAATAATTTTTCGTATGTAAAAATGAGTAGGTTCCGAAGATATTAAAGATTTTGCAATATGTAAATTTGAATTTTTATTGTCCGACACAAATAATCAGCATTTATTTGTGTGAGAGTATTTATAGAAATACTTTCAAGTTTGTGAAATTGTTCTAAGGAGGAAGTGCGCTAGGGTTTTCATCAAATATTCATCAGTTTGAAATGCTGAAACATTTTTTTTCTGCCGTCAATAATTAGTAGTTATCTTGTCGGAGCATTTTGTTGTGTTATTTCAATTTTTCGGGATGGGATTTTGTAGAGATACATCCATTTGCTGGAAATGTAACGAAATTGAATGCATAAAATTGGAGGAAGTCAATTTTGATTGTGTATATATATTAAGCACATCCGTTGTAATTTGGATTTTTGAAATTCATTTATTCGTATTATTAATTGTGTTGCTGTTTTTTTATTTTGTAGATTTTACTTTATTTCAATGGAGATTTATAGGATCCATATATTGTAAATTGACGTAAATGTGTCAAATGGGTGTTTATGTAGAATTCGAAATTTTCAAGGTTTGCAATAATTTGGAAAATGTTCCACAGTATTTGGAATGGTTATTTTGTTGCTTACAAAAAAATCTAAGTTGCTGTGAATTAATTTGTAGTTGTGTTTGAATAAATAAAAAACTTTGAAAAAAAGGAAAACAAAATAGAAAGTACGGGGAAAAAAACCCAGCCAGCCGCTTAGAAGCGGCCCAGCCCACTAAGAAGCCCGACTCTCACCCCAGGCCCACCGTGACGTCAGGACGACGTCATTAGTGGCCGGAGCTGGCGCGGCGGAGGCGAGCATGCCGGCGTCGCGACACGGCGACTTGGCACGCGCGGATGGTCATGGAGTGTGCGGCTGGACGCGGCCTGCCGGAAGGTGGCGGCGCCGCCGCTTTTAGTCCATCGGAACGTCGCCGGCGAGGAGGAAACAGCGCGACGGACAGTGAGCGCGGCGGCGATTCCGGCGCACTCGCAGCGCTTCGGCACGCGGCTGTCGGCGAGGAGGGAGACGCGGCGACGCCAGAGCCCGCAGTAGCCGTCGATCTAATCGGGGAGGCGCGGAGCGTCGGGGGAGCGCGGCGGCGTCGCCGGCGAGGTCGCGGGCGCGCGCGAGAGAGGAGAAAGCGAGGGGGTGTTCTGCCTGGTTTTTTTCCAATGAGTGATACGTCCATTTTGCATCATTATTTTATATCAAAATTTACTGTTATTCATTGATATATTTCATATTTAGAGATGATACTTATTATATTTTACCTTTTTTGCATGTTTGATGATTATTGGAGAATTCTGCTGGAAAAAGGACCGTCAAGACACGATATTTCTGAAGATCAACAATTTACAGAAAATATCCCGAAGTTCCTATTTTGTCAGATGGCGGAGGCAGCCAAAAGGGGAGGCCAAGGTGTGCCACCATGGGCCCACACCATGCCATGGCGCGGCCCACCATGCTGGCGCGCCGCCACGTGGTGTGGCTGCCCTGGCCCACCTCAGCCGGTGCCCTTTCACGTACTTCATCCCCAGGAAATCCTAAGACACAGGGGATCATCGAGGAAATATTCCGCCGCCTCCACGAGGCGGAAAACACCAGAGAGAGAAAAGCTCTCCGGCAGGGAGAAACCTGCCGGGGAAATTCCTTCCCGGAGGGGGGAAATCGTCGCCATCGTCACCGTCATCGAGCTGAACTTCATCGGGATCATCATCATCACCATCTCCACCGCCAGCACCATCATCTCCGCCGCTCCACTCCGTTTCGCTGTAACATCTAGGGTTGAATCTTGTCTAGTTCATAGGGGAAGATTTCCCGGTGTTAATTACTCCTTGTGGTTGATGCTATTGAGTGAAACCGTTGAATTAAGGTTTATGTCCAGATTGTTATTCATCATTATATCACCTCTGATCATGTTCCATATGATGTCTTGTGAGTAGTTCGTTTAGTTCTTGAGGACATGGGAGAAGTCTTGATGTTAGTAGTGAACTATGTTGAGTAATATTTAATGGTTTGATATTTAAGTTGTGGTGCTATTCTTCTAGTGGTGTCATGTGAACGTCGACTGCATGATACTTCACCTTTATGGGCCTAGTGGAATGCATTGTGTATTCGAATATTAATTGTGGGGTTGCCGGAGTGACAGAAACCTAAACCCCCGTTGGTATATCGATGCATAAGGGATAGCAGGATCTCAGAGTTTAAGGCTGTGGTTAGATTTATCTTAATTACTTTCTTGTATTTGCGGATGCTTGCAAGGGTTATAATCACAAGTATGTATTAGTCCTAGGAAGGGCGGTGCATTAGCATAGGTTCACCCACACAACACTTATCAAAACAATGAAGATTAATCAACTATATGAAGCGAAAACACTTGACGAAATTCCCGTGTGTCCTCAAGAACGTTTGGTCATCATAAGTAAACCCACCGGCTTGTCCTTTGCTGTAGAAAGGATTGGGCCACTCGCTGCAATTATTATTACTGTCTTTTATTTACCTGTACTTTATTTATCTGATATATCAAAAATCTCTAAAAACTTGGCTGCTAGTATTTACAGTGAATTCCTAATCAAAACTGCTTGTCAACACCTTCTGCTCCTCGTTGGGTTCGACACTCTTATTTATCGAAAGTACTACGATACAACCCCTATACTTGTGGGTCATCACCGAGGTCCCTCATTTTTTGTCTATTTTCGATTAGGTCCATTTACTCGCAAAGTGGTGCACCGCGGAGCAGTGTCTGGATTTGTGAGGGGCTTATTTGCAAGAGCGTCAAGGTCGTGTTTCGTGGGCCGTCCGATCGTCAAACGACGGCGCGGATCGCTGCATACAGTGCACGGGGCGCTGAGAGGCATCGATTCTGGCCTCCTTTTATATAATGAGTAATATATATGTCCCCGTCTTCTCTAGAGTAAAATATGACCGTGTGTTCTTATTGTAATGTTTCATTCCGAGTTAGAGAATTCTTCTTAAGGTGTTTTTTAGTAAATGAAAAAAATGCCAATAAAACTTTGGACTACCAAGCCTGCAAAAATTTATCAGCCCACACAAAATATACTCGTACACAGACTCTCTGTAAAATCCAAATAAATCCATTTGACGTGTACGTTATTTAAATTATTTGCATATGCATGGATCGAAGGTGAAGCGTGAGTATTTACTACTCCCTCTAATCTGGTTTATAGGATGCAATTTTAAAATCAGATTTTTCCAAGAATTAGATGCAATTTATGCATTTGATGAGCAATTGAGAGAGAGAAAATGGATGACAACCAATGCATGCACACCAATCTAGTCAATTAATGAGTAATTAGAGAGAAAAGAAAGACAACCAATGCATCTACACCAATTACGCTACTCAATACACCAATAGTTAGCCACCTAGGTTGTAAAGATTTGCCAAATGCATCCTATAAACCGGAATGAAGGGAGTACTATTTAGCGGCCACCTGGCTGGGTGCACTTGGCATTGCTGTTTTTTTTTAAACGCACATGAGTTTCTGCGAAAACCGTTTACTTTTGACTTTGCGGTAGCTACGTACACGGAATACGCCCACTGGTTCTCGCTTTTTCTTTCTTGGCAGCAATCATCAAAGCAAAGCAAAGCAAAGCAAAGATAGCAGCACGTTCCCAAACGATATGCGGCGAAAGTTTGCTGCCCCTGCCGCCGATCCAAGAATGAACACGTACGTACATTTGTCAACTTGTAGTTTACTCCGGCGCTAGCTACGGAGACCTGACAGCACCTGTAAGAACAGAAATTCGAAATACAGAGAAAGGGATAGGAACAAATAAAATATCCCGCTTCCACGCACGCACGCACGCAGGCTGTCGTGGCCCCAGCCAAACGCCAGCCCGTCACGCTCCCCACTAGCTTCGCGACAGAAATCACTTTCTTCCTCCTCGCGTCACCTCCTCCTATATAAACCAAGAAAAAAATAGCGTGCTATCAAAAATAGCGTGGCCCTCCTCCAGAAGCTATACAAGATATAGCGTGATATAACGAAGTTACATATAAAATAGCGTGATGAAAAAGTTGTAAGAAATAGCCCAAATATTAAGGATTTCAGCACTAATTTTTTTTCCAGAAACAATACATGCATAACTAGGTAACCATATTCAAATGTCAAGGCCAAATCCATGGCACGAATACAAATATGAGGCTTAAAACCATGAAAAAGTAATAAACTAAAAGATAAATATTTTAAACTTTAATCAGAATCATTGACATCATCTTCAGAATAACTAGAAGAACCACCAGATTGCCCGCCATCATCATCACCTAACGTTATTTTCAAACTTTTTGTTAGCGTAGCTATAACGTTACCACGTTTAGTGTGGTTTCGAGCGTATAAGACGAAAATAGCGTCGTAGCGTCAACTTTAGGCTAAATATAGCGTAGCCTCTCCAAATACGCTATATCGTGCTATTAACCGGGAAATAGCGTGCTATTTTTTTCATTGATATAAACCTGCCCCCGCCAAGCCTCCATCTCCATCGATCTCCTCATCATTTCTTCCTCACTCCCCCCTCAGAAGTTCACACCGCAACAGCAACATTTCACACCAGTTCACAGCAGCAATAGCTGGAAGCTAAAACCGTACGCGAAGACGATGGGTCTCAGCATGTCTAGCGGCGGGGCGGCCGTGACGGCGGTGCGGGCCGATGGTCTGTCTGGCCGCGTTGACGGCGCTGGTGCTCCTGCCGACGGGGGAGCTCCGGGAGTACCCGCCCCCAGCCACAGCGGCCCGGGTGCTCGAGGACTCCGTCGAGGCAGGAGCCGGCTGGTTCCTGTGCGACGCCGACGCGATGGGCTTCGAGGGCGCCGTGTCCGCCGTGGGCGCAGCCGAGGAGCTCCGCCCGGGGCAGATCTACTTCGTGCTCCCGCAGAGGCTCGGCGCAAAGGGTTACGGCGGGAGGAGATCGCTGCACTCGCCGTCCGGGCGTCCGCGGCGCTCGTGAAGAAGGCCAACACGGCAAGCGGCAGCGGGCGGCTCTGTGTCGCCGCTCGTGTTCGCCCCGCCGGCGGAAAAGGGCGACCAGACCGCCGCCTACAAGACCGTGCCGGCGCTTGCAGCCAAGAGGCGTCAGGTGGCACGCGCCAAGAGCGCCGGGAGGATGCAGCCGCGGTTCGCCCCGGATCTGAGCGCCATTCCCGAGTGCGACACAAGCGAGTGAGCATTTCGCTGGATGGAACGGAAACGCGCTCTAAAATTTTGGTGGTGCTCTGACCAATTCTGGGAACAGAACAAGGGACGCCGGACGGTCGGGATTGATGTCGCCAGCATTGCTGGAATGTTGCAGTCACAGAGAGAGTGGGCAGCCGTCGGACTCTTTCTTTTGTTCATGCAAGCATCAATGCCATGTTCTACTTTTTCTGTGATCATAAATGGCCAACCTTTTGGACGTTTCAAAAGCTCTCGGGGTATAAGACAAGGTTGCCCTTTGTCCCCGTCTCTTTTTGTCCTTGCAATCAACGAGCTCTCACTGGCTCTACAGGATGCACTACAAGCCAATCAGCTCTCAGGTATAAATTTAGGTCCAAACTGCCCTCCTATCCACTCTTTAATGTTTGCTGATGACTTGTTGGTATGTGGAAAAGCTAATACGCAGGAAGTCCAGACTATTTCTCAAATTTTACAGCAATTTTGCCACCTTTCAGGGCAGCTCCCCAACTGGAATAAATCAGCCATTATGTTTAGTACACATGTTTCTTTGCAGGAAAAACAGGATATCAAGAACTTATTTCCAGTGCCAGATATGGATAACTCCTTCACCCACTTGGGCCATCCTCTTATTCTTCCGGCCAAGGATAGAGCTACAGCTTATAATTTTGTGTATGACAAATTTAAGTCTAAGCTCTCTACTTACAAAGCTAATAGACTATCACATGCAGCTAGATTGACCTTGATCAAATCTGTATTCTCTTCGATTCCAATCTATTACATGTCCAACATTTTGTTTTCTAAGAAATTTCTTGCTAGGCTCACGGCTATCATCAGAAATTTCTGGTGGACAGGTGTTAAAGATGACTCTAATACAAGGACTCTATGTTTGAGAGCATGGGCAGACATATGCACAGAAAAGAAGATAGGAGGCCTCGGAATTAGAAATCTACAAGCTATCAACCAAAGTTTAATTCTCTCTTCAGCTTGGAGAATTGCTAAGGAACCCAACAGTAATTTGGCTCTTATCCTCAAGTCAAAGTACCATGCAGATACCTCATTCTGGAGAGCAAAAACCAACATGTCCAAGTCAGCCTTCTGGTCAGCAATACTCAAGGTGAGACATCTACTGACCTCTGCATGTTTTTATCAACTTGTGGATGGCAGTTCCTCCATTTGGAGCTCTCCGTGGTTCTCTAAATGGCAAGATATCTATGACAATTTGAATATACAACAGCCACCTTACTCCTATCCAGCAGTGGTAAAAGATCTGTGGTTTAACAATCAAAAGGCCTGGAATAGCCAGCTAGTTAATACCTTGTTTACCCCTGAAACTGCTGCTACCATCTTGCAAACTCCTATAGTCGCATCTCCAGGCCATGATTTGCTTGTATGGAAGCTAACCCCTGCAGGTGAATTCTCAACCAAAAGTGCCTACAAGCATTGTTATAAAAATCTTGAGCTCCCTATTAATCAAAGACCCAAGCTAGTACCACAACAGGTAATTGCTCTTCTCAATCAGGTTTGGGCAGAAAAATCGATGCTACCCAGGGTTCAAACTTTTGCTTGGAGACTTCTTCGGCGAGCCCTAGCTACGGGTAAAAGAGCAGGTAAGTATTCAAAACATATAAAATCTGAATGCTCCAGGTGTGGTGTGGAAGAAGATGAAATGCACATGTTCTTCTTATGTCACTTCTCCAAAGCGGTTTGGTTTTCACATCCTTGGTACATCAGAACAGAATTATTAGCCGCCACACATCAAACTATACCCGATATGATACAGTGTTTGCTTTCCTCTAATCACCCTCACATTTCAACTATTAATCTCTATACTTTTCTCTGGTGTTTATGGAAAGTGAGAAATGACCATCTTTTCAATCGCAAGAACATTAAGCCAGAGCAAGTTTTTGTTTTGTACAATGCTATTATGCAGGACACTTCACTGATGAAGAAGTTGCAGGTTCAGGATTCGACTTCGAAAGGAGATCAGGGTCAGCCGGATCAGCTGCATCTTCCTAAGGTTGTTACTTCTCAGTCTATAATCGAATTTTCAGGTACACAAATTTACTCAGATGCGGCATGGTCGCTGGAGCCAGGACAAGCTGCAGCAGCGGCAGGCATAGGTGTCTTTCTACAATTAACAGGGAACCAGACCGGCCATCTATCCATCTCTGCGGTGTCACCACCAGTAACATCAGCTCTACAGGCAGAAGCTTATGGATTGCTGTTGGCAGTGAAGATTGCGGCTCAACTACATGTGCAAGACCCGATCTTTTTGACAGACTCTGCCGTGCTTGCCTCGGCTGTTGTTGAACCTGATGTTACTAAAGCAGGTCCGTGGGCTATTCGGCCAATCTTAGCTGCTATCCAGACGACAACTTCATTCCAGCCATGCAGAGTAGCCAAGGTGCACAGGAGTCTGAATTTCAAGGCACACCATCAGGCGAGACTAGCTGTCAAACTGCAGAGCAAACCCTTTAGCTATACGTGCATGCATTCAAATCAAGGTTTAGGTACAAATCTGGAACAATGCCCTACATGTAACGTGCTATCAGCAATGAGTGCCCAACCACTCAAGCTGCTGTTTGTAAGATGTGCTTAGCGCCTTATCAATAAAATTCTTGTGTTCAAAAAAAAAAAAAAAAAAAAAAAAAAAAAAAAAAACATAGAATTTTGCTTCAGCTTGAACTCCTTTTGTCCTGTAGTGCATGGAAGCCAGCGCATTTCTTCTAATTTAGTGTTATCTCGGATGAACGATGAAAATGCCATGGGGTTGTTCCTTCCTTCCTGCCTGTTAATTTGTTTGTAGGTTTGATGCATGGAAACACAATAACCGCACCACAAAACAGACAGTGCCTAGTTGGGAATCTCTGCCTTTACTGAATTGCACCAATTCCTCGTCTATTCCTAGAACACACTCTTGTGCCAGGCAAATGGATGTCTGCCAGTGCGTTGAATGATCGGAGATGACGCTGCTATTGGCCTATGCGGCCTCGACGTCCGGCCGGAGGCTAGAAAACAAAGAAGCACTGAATCACGTCAATTTAACGAACAATTATAGAGATGCACGGTTGCTTAAGCTAGCATTGGTGTTTAGAAGAGCATGGAATAAACAGATTTGCAATATGTTGTCAATGGCTAGTCCAATAGCATCACACCCAGCTTCCTTCCTTCTTCCACGCGCCTACTTGTTCGGCGTACCACTAATTCAGTTTCGTGTGAAACCTCCTAGGCTCACCACGGACTGAGAGTAGTAGACACGTGCGTGTGGGTGCTCACGCGTGTGGCTGCGACGCCGACGGAGACGCCGGCCGTGCACGCGCATGTGCTCAGGTTCCTAGCCGAGCCTCGTGGCTGCGCTGCACGCGGTGATCTGCGTCATGGCCGTCATTGGTGTCGCACTGCAGCTCTTCTCCCAGGTTAGATGTCGGTACGGACAGAAGCTGTCGCCGGCGGATCTAGGCAAGCGTGGATCAGGGAGAAGCGAGGCGAGCGTGACGGGGTGGCTCACGCTTGGAGCGCTCTCGCGGCCTCGCGGGGCCGCCCCAAGGGCGTAGGTGGAGGTTCTCGCGTGCGGCCGTCAATAGCACCGCCCTCTCCCGTTCGATGCGGAACCTCGCAGTCTTCCCCGTCTCCTGCCGCAGCAGTCATGGACCTCATCCTGGCAGGGTATGTGGCGAGGTCGGCGACGTGTCGGAGAGCCGATGGAACAAAGACCTTTATTTCTTTACGTGAGATCGAACGAAGGGGTACGATGGCAAGCTGCCGTATTATGCAATTTTGTGGGAGGGCAAAACGGTAAAAAAATGTGACGTACCAACCATCACCTTAAGCCGTATTATATAGTAGAGATATGAAGGAGTAGTACCCAGCTCTGAGTTCTAATGAAATACGATTTTCTCGTCTACTGCCCTCTTCTCCGTTGCTGTATTTCTTCAGTTGTTCGTTGCCTGCAATGAGAAAAGTGTCACAGGACGTTCGTGCAGGCGCACGATGCCAAATTATCGTGCCCGTCTATTTATGCGTTCAACTGGATGGAAGTTTCAATAAATGGCTGTGTGCACCACTCGATGTAGAGGCCGGAACATCCCCATTTCTAAAAAAAAAACTGAGAGGCAGCTGAGCTTTTGCTGTTGGTTCGACGGGATGCTCATCCTCCATTCCTCCTTTGCGTGTGTGCGTGCTGGTGCACGGCCAGTACCGCGTGGCAACTGATACCTGCGCCTGCGCACTCAACTTTCTTAATTTGCTCCCACGGTTTTCATCAGTGGTGGCCAGCCATAGCCAACTCGTTCCCGTGTCCGCCTGACCTGAACTCTCGTTCTGCAGAGCTAGCTTAGCTTCTAGGTAGCCACGCGTTTGTACAGACAGAGCGCTTAATTAGCTGCCGCTTGCCTTCGTATATGCTCGTCTGAAACTGCAAGAGGAAGCAGGCCGGCGGGCGGTCGACGTCGGGATGGTTGGTTGGTGAGCTAGCTGTAGCACTGGTGAATCGAAGTCATCTCATCGCACGGAAGCACAACTTTAACCATTTATGTATAGTGCAATCTGAAAAGTTTGATCGCTCTCTGTAGAATGTACGTATTATTTCTCAAGCAATTTTGAAAATTAAAGAAGTAGCCCTCACATTTGTGATGGGTGCCGTGGTAGTTCTCTCAAACGTAAAATATGTTGATTTGTTTTATTAGTCAAACAATTGATATGTATTTAAGGCCCAGACCAAACACAACCAATGCCACATCCTAAGCATCCCTCAACAGTACAACCTATGTCTGTAGGAATATCATTTTGTTTCTAATGAAATGAACTAAAAATAAGTAAATCTAAAAAGAGTATTAATTATCCAAGATTATTAGCCTTTTCATCTTTAACGTATCATTGTGTCTTAAAAATTTCTAAGAAACAAGGTACCTAACTACATGACAAAACTTGGAATTCCCCATGTCGGCGCGTGATCTGATCTAAATCAGAAAATCCCAATAGCCCATCTCGTAATTAAAACAATAATTGAGATTGGATTACTCCAAATAAATTCGTATATTCTTGCAACCTGCTTAAGAAAACCTAACTTGATCCACTTTGTCTATCATGGAACGAGCTTACTCATAAGCAGTGTTTTTTGTGTTAGAAGATCACCCTTCTCTGCATTTATCTTGATAGTTACTCTATTGTAGATAGTGGGATATCATTTATATTTTAAGCATTGTTTTTTTTTAGAAACACAGTACAACGTAGACGCTCACATACACGCGTATACACTCAACCCTATGAACGCACACACGCACACCCTACCCCTATGAGCACCTCCGAAAGGCTAAGCCGGCGGTTGGGTCTTGAGATTGACGAAGTCACCACGGGCGCCTCGCTGTCAACGGGAACGTCGCCTCCCACTGAAAGAATATTCCGTCTAAATGAGAAACACCAACGTCAAACCTGGGGTTTGAACTCTGGTGGGCTGGGGGTACAACCACCCTCCTAACCATCTTGCCACAGGCAAGTTCTCTTTAAGCATTGTTTTATGTGCTGTAAGACCTAATTTGCAAGATAGCGCATGCTGTTTTTTCTCTGTCGCCTATCGGGACCGACGATATATCGGCGGCTGGTGCTCGTGCTTTCTAGCAAAGCCGGATGGTGAGCTAGCGCGCGGTGCACCAGAAAGAAAGAAAGAAACCCGTGTGCTCGCTCTGCGCCGCGTCTTCGTCATCCCGCGCTCATGGCAGCTGCAGAAAGCGACGCTACGTAGAGAGAGTCATTTATTACTCGGTCTCTTTACCCCGCTCACACTTGAGAAGCACAACGGCCCGGGTGGATTCAGGTTCCTGCTTCCACAACTGAATCCTGCATGCCCTGCCCCTCTGTTCTTAATAAGAAACCTGTGCCATCACAGATTACTTGTAAACTGCGGTCCGTAATTAAGAGAGTTAGCACAAAACAGTAAAAAAGCTAGGTACGGCAACATGTAAATAGAATCACTGATATAGTGATCTTAATTCGGCACCATACATACTCATGGACTTCGCCATGATGACAATGAACAAGGAGGGATTCAGCTGATGATACATAGGCCTGAACATTTCAGCAGGCGATGTTCAGGGCTTAACAAGGAAATAAACATCCAAGCACTAGTCAGCTAGATCCTAATATATTCACACGAGCGAGTTGGGAGTCAACCTAAGCCATAGCTTGCATCTGGGGCAGACAGGTTGGTGCCAAAGGGGATCTCCACTCTTTCCTTCACAACACAGTGCGCCCTGCCATCTTCGACCACCATTACCTTGCCTGGAGGGCACTGGAGAGTAGGGACCTGCTCTTTTGCACCGGCCACCTCTTTGCGAAAAAGCCCTGCGATGTCCAGTTTTATGCTGCTCCTCCTTACCGTGGGCTTGTATCCAGCGACCTTCATGATTGAAACAGCGCCCACAACCATGACCGCTGTCTTGGCCATCCATCCGATGAAAGATCTGATTCCTCCCCCTGAATTCTGGCTCGAAGTGCAAACAATTCTATTTGGCAACCCATTCGTCCTTGTGCCATCTTCAGTCGTGCCATTAGAACCCAGTCCGTTATGCAAACAATTGGACTTGGATACATAATTTGTAGGATAGAGATCATCCAGCACAAAGGAATTGGTGACATGGCTCGAGTAAGGAGGTAGGATGAGACTGTCATCATTTTCAATTTTTTCTCCAGCAAAAGCAGCCGCTTCATGGATTACATCACAATCATCCCCCTTGTATTCTCTGAGCTTACTAAGGAGAGACGTTCGACTGCGATCAATCTGGCTAAGGATGGTTTCTCGTTCATATCTCTGTTGGTGCTGTAGGTCCTGGAAATGGCATTAAGGTATTTAGGTACTTATTTTCCAAAACAGAAGCATGAACAACAGTATAAACTTTGTGTGCAAAACACTATCAAAGTAAATAATCATATTCCTGGTACAATTACTGACATCCAATAGAAGAAACTCACTTTGGAAGGTAAGTATCACTGAATTTAAATAAGCCATTGTCACACATATAGCAGTAGTAATGTAAAGGTGCTTCACAGGTCTGATTCGGTGATAACCTTTGCTCTTAGCATCGTTAAATGTGTCTCTTAGCAAGCATTTTGTGTTCATGCCACACATCGTTATCTAAAAGTAAGCATTTTGTGCAACAAAGCAAGTGAGGGTGATTCAACCAGCAATACAGACAAATAAGAAGCAGAATACCACAGTTTGGTAATGACCTTTGTCTCTTAGCAAATGAGCTGGATTCAACCAGCAATAACGGCAAAGAAATTTTCATCTTAGCAGCTGACTGTGTCTCTTAGCGAAACTACCTTTGTCACTTCAGATGGGTAAATTCCATATGAACGAACGTTAGCCTATCCATCACATGAAAAGAAGGAGAGAATGTGCAAACAAGAATGTGTTGAACTCTCATGCTTCCTATAAGCTAAACAAAGGTACATACTGTTTCCCATACTAAACCACGAAATATAATACACAGATTACAAAACATTATGTTCAATCAACAATTTCTACCTAGGTTCCGCTGTAATAAAAATAAAATATGCACCTTACCCACATTCTGATCCTGGTGTAACCAAAGACATACATCTTACGGTACCCATTTCTACCCTAGCTCAAATACACAATTAGGCTGGAGTTAGAGGTACAGCCACCACGCCAGCAGCATCTAAGAAAATTTATTAACATGTCCCCCCTCTCTCTGTAACATCATGTTAACAAGCCTAGACTGAGTTCCTCACGAAAAACACATTAGGACAAACAATCAAGGTACTTCATCAATCATCACCAAAAATATAAAAAAAGGTACTTCATCACCTGGTAGAAGACAAGCACTAACTATTATTTTACCATAGCCAGAACAGCAGATTGCAAAGCTAGTACTGCAACAAGAAAACCCCATCTTTACCGAATGACCAACCAGGACTAAGAACCGAACCTGCAGGGAGGCGAGCTGCTGCTCAAGCGACTCGAGCGCGTTGTTGATGCCGACCAGGCTCTCCACCCCCACCTCCTCCTCCTCGTAATCTTCCCCGCCGTATTCCTCCTCCCCGGCGCCCAACCGTGGCGTGGGCCGTGCGGCGGCGGCACAGGCGGAGATCCTGGAGCGGAGGTCCGAGGCGCGGGCGAGGACGAGACCAATCTCCTCCTCTCCTTCCATGGCCTTCGCCGCCGGTGCGGAGGGCGAGGAAGAACCCTAGCTAAACCCCAGCCTGCTACTGGCGGCGAGCAGTGGGAGCAGCAATCTTGCACTTCGCGGCGAGTCTTGCGCCTTTTCGTGGCTGCGAGAGGGACTGACGGACGGAGGCGTATCCGAAGTGTTTTTTTGTCTCTTGCTCCCTCTAACTACTAAACTGGGCTTGGCCCGGGTAGAAAGTAAGATTGGCCTTACTCAAGCGAAGTAGCCTGATGATGGGCCATGGTCTAATAATTCGGCCGTTCACAATCGGGTACCACCACGGAAAGAGACTGGCCCATGTTTTTGCTTGCTCTTATAAAGCAAAACCCACTAAATGCATGCATTTAGAGTTTCTCAAAAAAAAAAAACTAAATGCATTTAGTATTTTTCTATCTCAACATGCAAGTTATCCACATCATCCATGCTATTAGCCAATGCATTGTCCATGTCATATCCACTAATATTTATTAATCTTTACATGCAAAGCTCATATTATCAATTCCTTTAACCATCTATTTGTCCATATTACTAATTTATAATACGCACTCATTTCAAGTCGATTAAATTTAGTATATCAACTATGAAAAGTTAAATTGTGCATATTATTTTAGAAAACCAAATGTATAATGCCTTTAATACCTTTTATTTACACAATATAACTTGTAAAGGGATTCCCGCTGCAACTCGCGGGGTATTTTCTAGTTTTCAAATAAGCGGCGGTACTTCCAAATATATTGCCTCCTCCATTCCCAATTATAAGATGTTTTGTATATTTTTGTATAGACTAAATACAAAGTTAAATGAGTGAATCTATAAATTAAATGTGTGTGGATTCATAAGAATCAAGAAATGCTAAAAATCTACGGTAATCAACAAAAGTACACAATGTTTCAAATATAATAAAAAGCACATCAAGATTCCCTGACTTACAACTCCCTTACTGGAGCCGGCTTGACTTTGTTGATGATAATTGGGAGGTGTCCATGCACGTTCCCCTGAGTATAGGCGCGAGAGTGAATATATGGAACCCGGCGGCAGCTGAACAGGGCTATCTAGCCGTCCCTTACTTTGTGATGATTGGAGCGACATGTGACTCGAAATGATTTGTAAAGCATTAAACGGAAGCTATACATGGTCAGAGATGTGCCTCCTCCGTAGAAATACCTGACAGCTTTTGTGCCATAATTACGGACAAGGTACAATGCATTAAACCTCGCCTGTGGAGTTCGTCCACCAGCTACCGAGGTCCGCGAGGCGCATGACGACGCCGACGGCAGCTACCGAGGTGCGCGGGGCACATGACGGCAGTGGCGCTGACGGAAGCTTCCGAGGTGCGCGAGGCGCATGCCGACGGCGCCGGGGACGAAAACGCGTGCTGCCGCTGAACCATCGAAGACGACGCCAAGCGTATGCACATCCTCGTCGAGTTGCTGGCGGCGGCACGCAGCATGGCGGCGCGCAGCGCACACGGCTCAACGCAGACCACGCACACGTACAACATGCTGGCGCGCAGCGCACACGGCTCAACGCCCACCTCTACCGCGGCGCCGGACACTGGGGCCGGCGGCGCGGTCCGGTGTGCGCTCGGCGCTATGCGTGCACGCCGGCATGCTTGGACACCGCCCACCTCTACCGCGCTTGGCCGCGTCCTCGTGGGGAACTCTCGTGGAGGGGACCGCCGCGTGTTCTGGGAACAGTACGACTGCTGCTTCCGACTACTCCGAGCTGGACGCCTACCTCAGACCGAACGGCGCAGACGACGTGTTGAACTCGTCCTCTTGGTCGCCGGCGTGGACTTGCGCGGCACGGAGGGCCCGCAGAAGCAGCCGTGCGTCTCCGTGAGCGGCGGGGCTGATGACGACCATGGTGCCGGGGATGGCACGCCGTGGCGCCAACGAGCTTCGTCCTATGCCCTCTCCGACGGCCCGCTGCGACCATGACGGGCAACCTGGAGCTGGCAGCCGCGAGGCAGGACCGCAGGAGCAGCACATCCAGATCGAAAAGTCGCATGCAGCCTGCTGTTGCACAGAGGAGAGAGACATTTAATTACTGGACCCCACAAGTGCATGTATTCATGATCGTATCCACCTTTGTATACCAGAAACGCCTGCTGCTGCTGTGCGGCCCACGTTAGAGTTGGACCAATTAAAATTAGACATCTGCCCGGAGCAGATGCCGCCGGGTGCAACCAAGCATTTTCCCCCTATAGGCGAAGCTATCTCCATTTAACCCTTGAATAGATCTGAATTTCCTCAGATCAAACCTACAACACACATAGATAAAGCAAGATCCACCACTCCAAAGAAGAGACGACCAAACGATTCGCCATCCTCTCAACGTCACCGACAAGATCACCGTCGACGAGGTGGATGAGGAGACTTCAAAACCTTATTATTGTTCATTGTCTCCAATTACGATTTAGTTCTACTAACCAGGTCATGCTAGTGAATCATAACTTTGATTTTTTACTCACTAGTGATCCCACTGTCGAGTGCTCCTCCAGTCCTCCTTCTTCTCCACTCTCCCTCCTTTGGCAACTATCCCCTGCCCTATATTTCTCCATAGAGCTTGGCGCGTCATAGATAGGTGGTGGAGCTCAAGGTCACGCCACCAATGTTCAGGGTGGTACCACTGGTTACGAGAGTTGGAAAAGGGTGTCTAACGAGACAAATTCTTATGCAGAGAGCCCGAATTGTGGACGACGGGCGCCCCATTACTGAATATAAAAGGAAAGCCTGATCGTGTTTCTTTTGTATCATTGCATATGATGTTTCGGCATACTTCAACTGGGTATGGTGTTTCTTGTAGACTCATGCACGACATGTCTCAAACACCTGGATGCAAGATTCAAAAAGATTTCTCATGTTGTCGATTTGTTTCTTTGGTGTTGTCCGCATTCTTCACATTTGGTGCATAAGATTTTGTTCATGCTATGGCCTATGGGTGCCGCAACATATTTTCAAGTCATCTTGTTGAAATGAATGGGGATTTTCTGCCTGCATAGAAATATTTGCTTCGTGAACTTGTTCGATATCTTGCAATACTTTTGTTGGATTTTTTGTTGTCCTAATTTTACCCCTTGAAAAACATCCGACGGTGGAAGAGGCGGCGGATTGCGCCCACTGACGACCTAGCACGCGTCTTGTTTCTCTTTGTTCAGATTGAACGATATTTGGGGTCTCAATTCTTCTTTACCTCTTTATCTACAAAAAGCAAAACAATCTTTTTACAGATCATACAGACCCCACATTGCATATCTTGTTACAAAGTTAGGACGCACACGAAAATGAAAATAAGTAATGTGTTCCTGGAATCGAATCTATGAACAAATCAGTGACCACTTGATTAATCTCACTCGCTGTCACTACCCAATTAATGCGGTTGGGTAAGTCAAGTCAAGCCATGGAGCTCACTGTTCGTGCAGCCATGCAGTGCAGGTGATGACCATCGCCATGAAAGCTGATCTGCTCTCTCAACGCAGCTCAGCTGAGGTGCGGGAACGCGACGTCCCTAGCGAGCAGGTACCGGAAACTGTGCCTGTGCGGCGCCCACTCCACCACCGCCGCCGTGTTCTGCTGCTGGCGGCACCGTTGCACCGCTGCCCGCACGCTCTCGGGCAGGCACCGCTGTGCCGCGTCAAGGAGCCGCTCCGGCGAGAGCCCGACGTCCCTCGTATACGCCTCCACAAGCTTCGGCAGCACCACCCTGCCGCCACCACCGCGGTGGCGTTGGTGCTGATGGTCTGGCGGTCGGACGCCCACGGTGGCGCGGATGTACTCCTCCTTGGCAGCCTCCAGCTGCTGGAACAGCCGCTTCGGCGTGTACACCCTCACCTGCACCCGACGAAGAAACGGAGAGACAGAAAGAGATAAGCCGTGATGATGATTGATGTATCTACGAGTACCTAGTACGTACTTTGAGGAGCAAATACTGCAGCAAACATTCCATGGCATACATAGTACTCGACAGCAGCGGACTAAAGGAGATACGTATCAAAGTTCTTTTCATCATTGTGTCACATCAAGGTGTGGCATGTTCGTCCTAGTAGCTTTATCACTTTCAGAAACATTTGTGCTTCTCTACTAGGGTCGTTCCCATGTTCTTTTCTCTAACAGTATGTTATCTCAGTTTTATGTGTACTGGAGTACAGTTTATGGTTCGATGCTTAGATTGTTCTGCTTTTTGGGAGCATAAAATGCACGTTTTCTGTAAAATTGAAAACCGTTTGAAAAGCATACTACCACACTTTGGCAAAAGTTCTACAAAAGGTTGTGCTATTAACGAAAAGTGCAGTGTAAGTGAAATTTGCACGCGTGCTTTTCAAACAGCGTTTATTTCACATGATATAGCCTCTGTTTTGTAGACACGGTTTTGAACCTTAAAATTTCACTGAAAATAGTTGGATTCTCATAACGATATTAGAGGTGAGTCGGAGTTCATACCGCGGGATCCGAATGGCTTCCGGAGCAAAGCGCGAACCTCAGAAGGGGCTCTGGTCGACTGATGGCAAAGGCTTGCCACTGGCTTCCTGCTTTGCTTACTCTGCTTTTGATCCTCGGGTGCAGCAAAGTCCTCAACCACTGCGTCACGCCGAAAGGATAGAATCAAAGACATTATATTCCTAAGTACTGCTAATCAAGTGTTGCAGGAACCTTGCACTCGATCTTCACTACGCTTTTGACCAAATGATGCAATGTAGCCATACGTTGTAGTCTCGATATGCTGATATGCAGTTCTGCACAATGATTTCTTGACCAAATGATTGAAGTTAGAAATACATGGCGGAGTACATACCTGTCCGGGAGAGTGGGTGCTGCACCCAAGAACCAGCCCCTGGATCGCTGCTGCGTTGATAGTGCGGCCGGCGATCCTGCACTCGGCCTGGGGGAACAATCATCTGTCAGTGTGTCAAGTCTCTAGAAGAAAGGATCAAAGACGGCGGTTTCGATGATTTTCTTCAGGGAGCATGGTCCCACTTTACCTTGACGAGAAGTGATGTCTTCTTCAGATGGTTCTGTGGGATGCCATGCTTGAGGTAAGCCTGTGGATGTTAGTGCCAAGGGTTCATCATTTCAGTCATTCGAAACAAATGAGTTGACAGAACAGTGATCGATTGCTACTACTACTCTACTAGTAGGGGGCAAGCAAGCTTACCTGCATCAACAACGCATTGTGTATGTTGATCCAGAAGGAGAGCTTCTCTTCGTTCGCCATCCGCCGGAGGTCGACCGTCTCTAACCGATGAAGAATTAACCTGAAAACCCCAACTTATCAGTGTTCATTCAGAACTACTGATACCACTGTACTGAACATAAGAAGTTAAGAACACAACATTTTTCATCCATTTGCAGGAGCAACTCACTTGTAAGTTTGGAGCAAATCTTCGACATCGCTTAGCCGTCGACGGTCCCGTGAAATCGACGGGACCTCAACCATGGTGTTATAGGGCCCACTAAACTCCTTAAGCCCCTCGACGTGGAATGGATTGATCAGCCGGGAGTCCAGGGTGGCTTCTCTCCTGCAACTGGGGCTCCACATGTCCCCAAGGTACTGCGGAGAGACCACGCTGGTTGAGGAGGACGACGATGTCGGTGACGGCGACGATCGGTGATGAACTAGAGGTGGATCTGCAAGCTTGCAGTAAACCCCTGCCATGCACCTGACCATCTCTTCAGAGAGGTTGTTGGGAGTTTCAGGGATGTGGTCAGCTACATTAGTCCCCAGATAGTCGGCTAGGCTTACCACTCCTGACGGAGTAGCAGCATCGCCTTCCTGCAGAATAACAAAATAACATCAGACAAGTTAGTAGATAACAGAGTTCAGAACCTAGCAACATTTCATCCTAGCAGTAATCGCAAGTTATTTTCAACATGATACAATGTTGCACGTATTCAGTTTTCAGTTTAAGTTTCTGCAGATTTGTATTTTTGCCATGTTTCTGACAGTATCTCGTACTGTCTGCAACTGCAACAGAAAACGTGACCATTTCAGAATCAGCAAATTCATATGGACTCGACAGTCACCTCCAAAAATGAGAAAGGCTGAGAGTGGCACGAGCGAAGAGCCCTCGCGAGGCTCTCCTCCGACGCCGATATCCTCGACGAGCACACGCCCCGGAACGACAGCGCAGACTGACTGCGCAAGCCATGGTCAGATTCCATGGTCTTCCTTGGGCACGTAGACGGAGAGGAATCATCCACTGTGCCGTTCCTCCTCTTGCTAAGGGGAGGACAGCTGTAATGGAGCATTGCATCCCCACCTCTTCCGACAGTCGCCTTGGCCTTCGGCGTCTCTTCGACCAGCGCCGATCGTGAGCTCACTGACGGCTTTGGCGGCGCCGGCGCCTCCCGGGGAACGCCTGAAGATGGCAATGCGGGTGCTTCCTCGAATGCCTTTCTGTATAGTGTCAGGAGGTACTGCTCCATGTGCTTGATCTCCAGCTCCAGTGTGGCGACCTCCCTTATCAGTTGATTAGCGGGCTGACAAAAAACATCAGTTGAATCTGATGAATATACTATTACTCATGTGTTCATTCATTAATGAACGGATGAAGATGAACCTAATAGATATTGTGTAAACCAAATGTCACCTTGAGGATTGGGCTCTCGTTGGACAAGGTAAGTGGAACAGGATCAGGACCCAACGCTTTCTCTAGTGCGCCACGCACCGTCTGCTGATCATCTAGGTGCTTCTCTAGCTGCACAATCTGCATCAGAACATCATCTAGTTAGACCACAATGCTGTATGTAATTCAGCATATAGAGATACAAACTTGCGGCATGGGATAATTATTTCAAGATTCGGGCTCTCATTTCTGTAGTATATAAGCTAAGAACAGTAAAAAGAAAATCAGTACTTGCCTCTTTTCTCAGGGAATTTTGTAGCTCACTCTTGGGTTGGATTCCCTTCCTGGTTTCACCATGTGGATGAGAATTTGAGTTTTTACCATTCTGGAAGAAACCACAGGGAACAAATAGTCAAATTTACAGAGAACCGGTGGCATATGACGCACAAGGCAAAATCATAAAGGATAAGAAACTTACCAACTTCTGCTGATTCAGTGCTTTCTGTGAAGAGAACAGTGCATCCTTGGCATTTTTGTCCTCTAAATCACTGCCATTACACAAATCATAAAATGGTTCCTTATGAGCGATTCTAAGCATCAACTTGACGAAAACGAACACAGGAATTTGCAGAGGAGAAGAAGATCATGCTTCCAACCTCTTGGAACGCCTGTAGGAGGGCTTCACTGGTTTGGCAAAGGATCTGTGCCCTTTTCTCTCCAGTGCCTCCATCTCCCTCATTTGTCCAGGCACTTTGTTGAAACTAACGAACAACTGAATGTAATCAGCATGGGCTAAAAAATGGAACCATGGCACCAAAGAACAAGCGATCAAGAACCAGCTGCTTGTGCCAAGAAACAAGGGGAGAGAGCCAGAGGGCAAGACAGAGAGAAATGCAGAGAAGAATACTCACACAATTAGCTGGTGGAGTGCTCAAAATTAAAGGCTCAGCGTAGCGAAGCAGATGGGGAGAGAGATGGAGAGAGGGAGCACCCAATGATGCAAGTGAGCAGAATGGTGCCTTCAGAAAGACGGAGGCCGCACTAGGCTCCAACAAGCCCTGCACATACATAGCCACCAGTGCCATGTACCCACCAGCACCTACTTCTCAGGTCAAAGAGCCAAGTAAAGTGAGAAATTTTGCAAAGCCTCTTTAACTGAAGAAACGCCCTAATTAATCTCACACGCAAACAACACCATAATTAGTATGTGCGTGCCTGCAAAAAGGAATTGGCAATGACACCTCATAAAGAACTATCGAAAAAGCTTTTTTTGTGTGCCTTTTCTTCCATGTTGTGAGTAGCACAGTGTAGACAGTTCGTGCATTAACTATGCTGAACCTTTTTAACTAGGATAGGAAGAAAATTTTAGCACTGTTCTTGTTTCACAGGTAGGAGATACTGGGAAAAGGTGCGACCTTTTAAACCTGTGCTTGGTTATTTGTGTGCTAGTACTAGTTTTTTTCCTGTCTACCCTGCCCTGATCTGGAATTCTGAATACACTACCAGTTCCATGTGCTGTGACGCTGAGAGAGGTAAGACATTTTAGGATTAGATTAATGGAAGATTGGCGTCTCTTCCTAATAGAGCCAATGCTTGCTGACAAATGCCAACGCAAGCGTTAGGATTGGCCTCTCTCTCTTAATCTCCGAGAGTTCAACCATATAGTAGTGAGCAGGGCTCAATGGGCACATGAAGCAATGAGATATCAATACAAGACATCATTAATTGAGTAGTACATCAGAACCATGTCTCTGCTTAATCCTGGTAGTCCTGGTGCACAGTTTCAGTTGCAGTGGTTAGGTTTCAGATGTTGAGAACTCATTTCAAAATCTCGGTGCTACAGTCCCTAGTTTTCACATGGAGATCGTTGTGCCATTGATGTACAAGGAAACAAGAGGGTGTGATATGAGTGCAAGGGATCTGCTACAACATTTATAGCAGTTTTCAGAATTACAGGATCTTTGACTGTTGCATTTAATAAGTATCCTAACAACCACACACAACGTCAGAAGCCTGCTCATTTAAATTTGAAATGTTAGCAGTTGTATCCATAACTGCAGTAGATTTTTTTGTGAATTTTAATGATGGATTTAAAAATATGCATCCTTGTGGCCTCGGTTGAGGCAGTTTAAACTAGTGGTGCACTCCAATAGTGGCTGCTTATTGGTGAAAGCCTCCGTCTAGAGCTGTTAAACAAAAGCTTCGGCAAGCATGGAAATGGTGGACCAATGCATACATACACGAATAAGAACCAGACATTAGGGACAAAACCATGTTTTGTCCTAAGAATGTTTAAACTTGAAACCTTCTTCAGGTGCGTAAAACTAAAGAATGGAAGGAAAGGTGCAGGGGCGGCCTCAAAAGTGGTGAAAGTGTGGGGATAAAAGGAGGCTGTTGCTGTGCCCCAAGGAAAACAAACCGTGTTCTGTTGGGCTTTTCCTCTTGTTTGGGACTAAGCACTACTCTTAGTGTTCATTTCTATTCTCAAAAGAAAGCCTCAACTACCACTAAGTACTTGTCCTCTGCACTAAGGCAGCTTCTTGCTTGGGGCGTTGTCTCTGCCTGTCTCATTTGGATGGGGCTCTTTGCTGGAGGAGCATGGGCTAAGCAGGAGTGTAGGTTGGGTAGGCTTAGAGAAAGTTGAGGAGGCAAAAGGTGAGACAAAAGATATGGATCTTCTCTGATTTCTCAAATCAATTTACAACCAAACATGCCGATCACACACCAAAATTCACATCATATATATTCTGGTTCGGTCTTGCAAAGTTTCCTCGTGTCTACCTTTCCAATGAGTTTTTTTTTCTTTATCTAAAAAAAATGTGCCTCCCTAGTGTACCAAATTTAACATGGCATATATTTAAATATGCATGATCTGATCAACATAATAGGACAATAGATCGAGTCAGCAATCTTGTTACTGGTTTACATCCATTAGCATAACAGTGTCCTTTATTGTCTTAATGATTATAAGATGACGCAAAACAGATATTTATATGCCCAGCCCTACAACAAGATAACAAGATCGACAGTAAAACAGCCAGACGGGTCGGAAGGCAGCCTGCTGAGGCTACCTTGGAATCTGAACAATTATAAAAATCTCACATGGATCTTCAGATCTGAGGTACCAGTTGTGATGTATAAATTGAAGGTTTAGTTAGGACTCTTAAACGCGTGTTCAGATGACTAGTCCTTAATTTGGCTGGAGATTTTAATTTAACTACTGGTTATAAACTTTTTTTTTCTGGAAATAGATTTTGGAAACGACATTGTCGTTTTACGAAATAAAATGGATGCATGTAGAAGATTTGTTTTACATATTACTTTCATAGTAATGTAAGCATTTATATTTTTTGAAGCGGAGGCTTACGCCTCAATCAATTAATTAAGATGAAAAAACATGCCCGGTTAATTGCTGTGAAAACTAGGCGAGAACCAAACAGAACACACAGTCCATCATCATTCGATCTGAGAGGCCTGGATTTGAGGTTTCCCTCGGAGCAACGAGCACAACACCACGACAAAGACTTAGGAAGAAAAAGGCACCCGGAGGCGCCATCGTTGTCGGCTCCGATCACTTTTGGCAGCAAGCCTTTGCTTGCCATTTTCTTGTATACGCCCCCACAGACAGCTGGTCCACATGGCCTTCCATCCATCGACGACTGACATCATATAAGATTGTCCCATATGCCCACCGGTGTCTGCAAGTACCAAATCTGAGCGCTAGCACCATTACAACCGGGAGTCCGCCGCCTTTACGCCTCAGCGCATAGCGGGCAGCCGGAGCCACACAACAAAGGGAAACGTTGGAGCAGGAGAAGGCCTAGAGTTACGGCGTATACATAACGCATTACAAGACATAATGAGTTCAAAAACAAAAAAAATACAATATTACATGATACCACACATACCGCGGGAAACCACATTTGAAGCCCGAGCTCCATGGTGACCTTTTTTTCTTTAGAAAATTGAAAATGGTATTTGAAAGTTTCAAAAAATTAGGGCCAAGTTTTCTAGTTATAGATAACATTTTACTCTACCATCATGCAACTCAACTAAAAATTCATTATATTTTAGTCTACCCAAGAATGACAAATCTGACAAATTTTCAAGGTTTTAAAATTATATTGTTCACCAACCCAGATCCACTCATTAGTCAATTTTTCTGAGTTTAAAATATAACAATTTTGGATTATTTTTTATGCGCAATATTATAGTTTATATATATGAACCTCCAGATTTTTTCTGGATTTTTTGGAAGCTTTCAAATGTCATTTTCCATTTTTTTTCAAAACGAAACAGATTCCTGCAGGTCGAGAGCCATTTGTTCACTCTCGTGCTCTACATACTGCCCATTATAAAGATTTAAATAAACTAGTATCATATATTTTAGATTAATATATGTTACTTCTCACTATGAGCAGTATTAGAGTTGCGCGTTGGAAATCATGTCTTTGTCCAAATCTACCAGCTTTTGCGAGCAGAGGAAACTATTAGCTTGAGTCGAAGGACTGAAGATGATGCTACAATTTAGAATGCTAACTCACGTGTTAGCTATCAATGCGTGATACTACCTAAATGTACCTAAGTCCAAGTGTTACATTTTTTATCTACTGATTAGGTCTTCCTCCTAGGTTCTGCACCGTTTTATTCTTGTTTATGTGAAGGCCAAAAGACAGGGAGAATCTTATATCTTCTATCGAAGACTGCACTGATGCTGTTAGCTGTACATAATAACTCGGTAATTATTCAGTTAATGACGAAATAGGCCGTAGCCTCGCTATATAAATATAGCAACCACCCGATACGACCAACAGTTTCACAATGTTGGGGCAGCAGCAAACATATACCCAAAGACAAGCAAGGAAAGCGAAAAAAAATGAGGACATAGGCGGATTGACTAAACTATAGTGACTCGCAATCGCTGCGCACTCTCCGACGAAGTACCACCACGCTCCTAGCACCGAATCACCGAGTACCAAGCAGTACCTTAAAGAAGACACGCACACGCCCGGACAAGCGTACTGATCTTAGGGTTCCCGGTACACAGAGGGATGCAGACGAGGGGTAGCCGCTGAAAGTGCATGTTGCCCCCATGCGTGGTTTTGGCAATTAATGACAATCCTTATGGAATAATGTCTACATTGAGATATTTCTATAGATTTTGTCCATGGGAAAATATTGGAGTTCATGTGTTGGGCTCTTGAAGATGAAGTGCAAGTTCAATATGATCTATCTCGGAATATATCATTTGATTGAATCTTGCAAATGAGACATGAAGGCGGAGCTTAGTGAGGCTCTCCCATAATGTAGTATGGGGGAGCATTTGGAGAAGTCTTCATCAAGCATGTGCTAGCAAGCACAATCAAGAAAGGTGTTCCAACTTGAGAGAGTCAAGATCGTCATCATCGAGCTCAAGGAGAATGCGCAAGGCAAAGGTATCATCTTGATAGGTTTTCTATTTAAAGGTCTCATGGTGTTAGTGGGAGACCGGATTATATGATAGACGGCGTACTATCAAGAAGGGCTCTCAAGTGAGTAACTTGATCGCATCTTTGTGGAGAGCTCAAACATTTGCATACTTGGCATTTCATCTTTCTTGGTTCTTATTTGGTTTCTCCTTGTTGGGTTTTGGTGCTTGTTGTGATCTTCATGACAAGCCCAAGTTCACCAAAAATGAATTTCGTATGGAAAACTTGTTGCGTTTTCGGTTTTGGAGGTTTGCCGGTTATTCCTTTTTAGAGAGGTTTTACATTTCTCCATTTGGTTTTATCTTCCATTGTTGGACTATATGACGATTCCAACGAGCCCGAGAACATCGAAAACGGAGTCTGGATGATCAAGATATCTTCATTTTCGTGTTCGGAGTTTCTGCAGTTTTTTGAGGGGCGGAAGTTCCGGACTTTTGGCCGGAAATTCCGGCCCTCCGGAAGTTCCGGCCAAAGTTCCGGCAAAAGTTCCGACCCAAGTGCAGTACCGTTTTTAGTGGTTTTTCTGGGTGTCCAGAAGTTCTGGGCGGAAGTTCCGGCCCTAGAATCGAAAGTTCCGGCCTAAGTGAGGCTGCTACGGCTATTTTGGTGAGAGGGGCTATAAATACCCCTCCCCTTCTTCAACCTTGGGTAGCTCGTTTTTTCCCTCTCTCTCCTCCATTTTTGATGCTGAAAAAGCTTGCCCCCTCTCAATCCCTCCCATGATTCTTTCATATCTTTGAGGGAAAAGTGAGAGGAGATCTAGATCTACATTTCCACCAATCCATCTCTCCTCTAAGTGAGGGGAACCCTTTGGATCTAGATCTTGGAGTTCCATTTGTTGAGTTCTTCTTTGTTCTTCCTCTCTTCTCCCCCATAAGCATTAGTTTCTTTTGGCGGGATTTGAGAGTGAAGGATTTGAGCACTTGTGCTCTTGCCATTGCTTTGTGCATCGGTTTGTGCTCTCCACGAGGATTCGTGGAAGTTGAAATTTTGTGAGCTTGTTACTCTTGGGTCCTTGGACCCTAGACGACCGTGTGGTGGTTGAGACCCTTTGTGGTCACCTGTAAGCCGTTCGGGAGCCCCCAATCCCGTTGTGGGTTGTGCCCCGGATTGTTGTTGAAAGGCTCCGGATTCCGCCTCGAAGGATTCCGACAGTGGAAGGTGAACCAAGCCTTTGTGGTGCGGTTCATCGGAGAATAGGGTGATCCTTTGTGGTGTTGAGATCGACCTTTGTGGTGCCTCACGCCTCTCCAACGAGACGTACTCCCTTAACAAGGTGGAACTCGGGAATACATACTCGTCTCCACGTGCCTCGGTTATTTCTATATCCGAGCTATTTACTTATGCATATTACTTTGTTATAGCCTTCGTGCTTGAAGTATTCCATTGCTATCATCTTGTTAGTTGTCTTGCTTAGCATAAGTTGTTGGTGCACATAGGTGAGCCTAGTTTATTTAGGTTGTCGGCTTGTTAATTTAAACACATAGTTTTATTCCGCAATTATCAAGCCTATACCGGAAAAAAATTAAACCGCCTATTCACCCCCCTTCCTCTAGGCGACATCATTCTTCTTTCAATTGGTATCAGAGCCTCGGCTCTGTTTCTGGGCTTTACCTCCTAGAGAGTAAAAGATTTTGTTTAGAGAATTAGTGCACGATCCCACTTTTATATTCGATGGCACAAACTATGATGTTTGGAAAATTCGCATACTTAATCTTTTAAAATGTCTTTTTATCTCACACCCATCCTTTTATTTGCCGCTCCTTGCTCTTGTTGCAAAACATTTTTTTGTTGCAAGTTGTTTTGCCTCATTTCTCATTTATATTCTCTTGCATGTGCTTGTGTTTGAATTTATCTAGGAGGGAGTGAGGATTCCATGTTGTGCACACAATTTGTGATAAAAATCCTATTTGTGCACGTACCTTGGGGAGTTCCCTCTTAACATTTAGAACATTTTTCGGATCCTGTTGATTGAATGCTTCTTTCGTTGAAGTATATTTCTATTTGATATTCTTTTGCAATCTTTCGATCCTCAATATAGTTTGATCTCCACCAAACTATTCGTCATTGGATATGTGCATTTGATTCACTCATATTATGAGAAATGCACACAATATGGAGGAGCTCTAACTAAATTGGCCTTCTAGGTTTTTCTTCCCATTTCGGCAATCGATGACAATGGGGGAGAAATTTAGAGGGTTTAAGGGAATATTTGTTCTCTTGCGGTTCTTTTGCATCCTTGCTCTTTGTGTTGCATGGTTACTTAAATTCATTATGTAAACCCTCGTAAAAGGGATTGTCATCAATTACCAAAATGGGGGAGATTGAAAGTGCATGTTACCCCCATGCGTGGTTTTGGTAATAATGACAATCCTTATGGACTAATGTCTACACTGAGATATTCCTATAGATCTTGTCCATGGGAAAATATTGGAGTTCATATGTTGGGCTCATGAAGATGAAGTGCAAGTTCAATATGATATATCTCGGAAGATATCATTTGATTGAAGCTTGCAAAGGAGACACGAAGGCGGAGCTTAGTGAGGCTCTCCCATAATGTTGTATGGGGGAGCATTTGGAGAAGTCTTCAACAAGCATGTGCTAGCAAGCACAATCAAGAAAGGTGTTCCGACTTGAGAGAGTCTAGATCGCCATCATCGAGCTCAAGGGGAATGCGCATGGCAAAGGTATCATCTTGATAGGTTTTCTATTTTACCGGTCTCATGGTGTTAGTGGGAGACCGGGTTATAGGATAGACGGCGTACTATCAAGAGGGGCTCTCCAGTGAGTAACTTGATCGCATCTTTGTGGAGAGCTCAAACATTTGCATACTTGGCATTTCATCTTTCTTGGTTCTTATTTGGTTTTCTCCTTGTTGGGTTTTGGTGCTTGTTGTGATCTTCATGACAAGCCCAAGTTCACCGAAAACGAAATTCATATGGAAAACTTGTTGCGTTTTTGGTTTTGGAGGTTTGCCGGTTATTCCTTTTTATAGAGGTTTTACCTTTCTCCATTTGGTTTTATCTTCCGGTGTTGGACAATGATGTTTCTCCGCATGATCTTGTAAAGCTCTTTTTTGTGATTCCACCGAGCCCGAGAACATCGAAAACGGAGTCCGAATGATCAAGATATCTTTGTTTTCGTGTTCGGAGTTTCTGCAGTTTTCAGAGGATTCCGGCCTGCCCGAAGTTCCGGCAAAATTTCCGGCCCAAGTGCAGTACCGTTTTTAGTGATTTTTCTGGGTGTGCGGAAGTTCTGGGCATTTCGGCCCTGGAACCGGAAGTTCCGGCCTAAGTGAGGTTGCAACGGCTATTTCGGTGAGAGGGGCTATAAATACCCCTCCCCTTCTTCAACCATGGGTAGCTTGTTTTTTCCCTCTCTCTCCTCCATTGTTGACGTTGGAAAAGTTTGCCCCCTCTCAACCCCTCCCATGATTCTTGCATATCTTTGAGGGAAAAGTGAGGAGGTCTAGATCTACATTTCCACCAATCCATCTCTCCTCTAAGTGAGGGAACCCTTTGGATCTAGATCTCGGAGTTCTATTTGTTGAGTTCTTCTTTGTTCTTCCTCTCTTCTCCCCCATAAGCATTAGTTGGTTTTGGTGGGATTTGAGAGTGAAGGATTTGAGCACTTGTGCTCTTGCCATTGCTTTGTGCATCGGTTTGTGCTCTGAACGAGGATTCATGGAAGTTGAAAGTTTGTGAGCTTGTTACTCTTGGGTCCTTGGACCCTAGACGCCCGTGTGGTTGTTGAGACCCTTTGTGGTCACTTGTAAGCCGTTCGGGAGCCCCCAGTCCCGTTGTGGGTTGTGCCCCAGATTGTTGTTGAAAGGCTCCGGATTCCGCCTCGAAGGATTCCGACAGTGGAAGGTGAACCAAGCCTTTGTGGTGCGGTTCATTGGAGAATAGGGTGATCATTTGTGGCGTTGAGATCGACCTTTGTGGTGCCTCACGCCTCTCCAACGAGACGTACTCCCTTAACAAGGAGGAACTCGGGAATACATACTCGTCTCCGCGTGCCTCGGTTATTTCTATACCCGAGCTATTTACTTATGCATATTACTTTGCGATAGCCTTCGTGCTTGAAGTTTTCCATTGCTATCATCTTGTTGTTTGTCTTGCTTAGCATAAGTTGTTGGTGCATATAGGTGAGCCTAGTTTATTTAGGTTGTCGGCTTGTTAGTTTAAACACATAATTTTATTTTGCAATTATCAAGCCTATACCGGAAAAGTTTTAAACCGCCTATTTACCCTCCCTCTAGGCGACATCATTGTCCTTTCAGCCGCGACGCCCTTAAGTAAGGGATGATGCCACCCAAAGGCGACATCACGTCAGTGTCGGCCAAGCCAACAAGGATTTCTGCCAAAAAACCCTATCCACCACCCCAAGCGATCTATAGCATCGGAGCTCCACAAGACGAGGCCTTGACACCACCAAACTATCCACCCACTAACAACCGCCACCACGGTCACAAAGCCACCATCGTCATCGCACCGAAGCTGGCGTCACGAGGTCTGCAAGACGACTGCGAGTGGTAGCCAGAAGCGGGGACATCAGTACGGCGGCCGGCGGGAGGGAACTACCTCCACCACCAAAAGCGGTAGTCGACCGGACGCGGCCGCATGACACACCAATCCCACTTAGGTTCTGTCGGGCCCATCAGGCTCGTTAAGCCCTTACAGGAACACACCAATCCCAATCAAGTCCGGCAGGGCCCGGATTGGGCCCATAAAGTCCGTCGCCACGCTGCAACAGGCCGGCTGTCGTCGCCGCTGCACCCAACACGAGCTACATCAGCTGTCATCTGCAGAACGGGCCCCTCATAGGGCCAGGCCGCTGATGCATGTAAAATGCATACATGAACTTTGCACTATATCACTCATATTCCAATCATATTTGCATCATATAAGGGTTATACCACTGTTATTTAATGATTTTTGGAAATAAAATAATTGTTTCCCATTTTTATGGAATTAACCCTGCGCAGGCAGAAAACCCTATTTCTTTACTTTTATGTTTCAGGGACCTAAACGACGTCATAAAAATCTGGAAAAATACAGGCGTCATTATTTTGGAAGGAGGAAGACGTAGTAGCGAAGGAATCAAGCAAACGGCGGAGGCCGGAGGACCAAAAGGGGGTGGCCCACGCGGCCACTGTACCTGGCCGCGTGGGGCCCACCAACTTGGCCCTCGAAGCCCGCAGCCGTCGATCTTTTCTCCACCGCCTTCGTCTTGACCTAAAAACGCCTATAAAAGAAGTCCCACGACGTTCTCGAAAACAAGCGCCGCCATATCACAGAAACACGAAAACGAAGATCTGGAGCTGCAGATTGGAGGGGGAAAACTCTGGCGGGGCGCTGCCGGCATGGTCTCCATCTTCTCCATCGACATCTCCACCATCTCCATGATGAAGAGGGAGTAGTGCACCTCTGGACTATGGGTTTGTGGAAGTAACTTATGTATCTCTCCTCTCTTTGAGCTTCACTAATTAGTACCGTATGAGCTGTTGAACATGATTACGGTCATATATGTAATTCCTATGTGGTGGATCTTTTTGTGAGTTAATATATGTTGAGATTGCAAATGTTTGTTTCAGTTATGAATATAGATGCATATTATGTACCCCGTTCTTATCTACTTGTTATGATCAAGCATGTTTATGAGGGCGTGTGTGGGTGATGTGTGCATTAGTTGGAGTAAGGGGGTGGTGAGTGCGGTAAGTTGACAACTGTAATATCGCGATCCACTTGGGTGTTTTACCTTACTTTGTTGCCTCACTAGGGATAAACAAAAATACCATGCTACAAGGGTTGAGGGTGACCAAGCTTCTTCCTGTGACTAGATCTAGCATGTTCATTTTCACTTCATGTCATGATACTTAAAGCTATACTCTGAGTTATCTTAATTACTAAGGTGTTATGATTTAGTTCGCATCTTGGTGGAGTATAAGTGAGATTAATAACCAAAAGATCTCTATGTTAGGACGTGATGCCCATATAATTAGTAACTTGATATCAAACTTTGTGTTGCAATCTCATATGTCAACTCTATGTGTCCATTGTCTGCCACACCATTAAAAGAGAGAGTGCATTTGTGAAACCATGAACCCCGGTCCATTTTTAATCATAAGAAACACCTTTCCAACCACTTTTACCACTTTTCCATTTTCTACCATTATTAAATCCGAAAATACAAAAACACTTTTCCATCTTGCATTCATCATAAAAAACCAAAAATATCATTTATCATTGTTATCATCATCCTTGCACATTCATCCACCATCATTGCATATTTATTTCTTGTTTGCATTGCATATTTATCTTGATATCATTCATACACCTTGTGCTTGACAACCACAGGTGAGGTTGAGGACCAAAACAATTAACCTTGTTTTGTAGGTGACCAAAAGAAGGATAGGAAGATAAATCTTTCACTACTGATTCCCCGAGAGTTCGATATTAAACCCTCGAGTCACCCTCGTGGGGAAAACACGTCTTCCACTTACTACACACTCTGCACTTGGAGTCTCAACCTAACCCATTTACTTTTGACGCAGGTAACTACGCACCGGAGATCAAGCTTGTTTTCTGGCGCTGTAGATCAACCTCTTCAAGGGCCATCAAGACTGTTTTCTGGCGCCGTTGCCGGGGAATCATAGCTGCGAAGGTTTATCCAAGGAGATCACAACAAAGTCAACATCACCAACTTGTGCTAACACCTAAGCTTGGGGAGGTTGCACCTACGTGAGCATCATCTTATCCATCTTTACCTTCAAAGCAAAATTATTTGTTTTGTCATTGTCTTGCATTGTCTTGCATTTGTAATTCGGTTTGCATTTGTGAGACTCATTTTATTTTCAGTTTTGCATATAAAATTAAAAAATACAAAAAAAACTTGCTAAAATGGAAAAGAGAACCTTTTGGCCATTTAGTGTTAGGAATTTTCCTCAAGATAAGAATATCCCTATTGAAAAAGCTGAGGTAGATCCTAATATCATGAAGGCGATTTATGAATACCGTTTCTATGGGAAACCAAAAGAAGATCCCATAGCTCATCTTAAGAAGTTTAATGAAAGATGCAACATGTTAAAACTGAACCATGCTAATGTTAAACTTAAGCTTTTTCCTTACTCCTTAGGAGGAAAAGCGTTAGATTGGATATTGAGATGGCCACCTGGGAACTTTAGCACTTGGTTTAACTTGAAAGCTGCATTTGTTGAAAGATTTTGTTCCACTGAAATGATCTGTAATTTTAGACAAATGGTTATCACCTTTAAACAAGAAGAAGATGAACCTTTGGTAAAAGCATGGGAAAGGTTTAGAGGTATAGCTTTTGGAATGGAACATGGTCTTAGGGATTGGATGCTTATGCACATATTTTATAGAGGATTGTCTGAAAACTCTAAAGTCTTTTTAGATAATGAATGTGAGGATTCTTTTATGAATACTGCTGCTACTGACACTCATTATCTACTTGATGGCTTGCTCTTGGAAGTAAGAATTAAAGAAAGTTTAGAAAAAGCCCAAGTGCCTGAAGATGTTTTTGATGACCGTTATGAAATATTTAATCTTTATAATAGGAAAGACAAAGTTGAGGAAGTTAAAATGCTTAGTGAAGTCAAGGATCCTTTGCTTGACTTAGAAAATTGTAGCTTGCATGAACTAATCTCTATCTTACAAAAGTTTGCAAGTGATCCTTCCATCAACACTAATCAAGCTGGCTTTGGTTCCTATATTGCTAATCATGTCTTGAAAGAGAAAATTGCTAGGTACAACCAAGAGGCCATGATACCACCTAAGCTTGGGGATATATGGATTCCCAAGGTACTAGTAACTATTGGAAAAGAGACACACCATGCCATACTTGATCTAGGATCTAGTGTCTCTGTTTTGTCTAAAGAACTATATGAAGTACTTGAATTGAAAAATCTTGAAAAATGCTCTATTGAACTTGCACTTGCTGATGATTCCATTAAACATGCTTTAGGAAAGTAAGTGATGTTATGGTAGAGTTACATATGACTTTTGTGCCTGTGGATTTTCTAATCATGGACATGGGGAATAAAACCTCTAGTCCTATTATTCTTGGAAGACCTTTTCTTCGTACTACAGGTGCTATCATTGATTCAAAGGAGGGGAACGTGAAGTTTCAGTTCCCACACAAGAAGTGCATGGAACACTTCCCAAGAAAGAGGGGAACATCAAAGTTCAAGCTCCCTCATGAGCTTCATCTTCAATAAACAACAAGTAAGAAGCCTAGCTATATGGCTATAAAGAAAGCGCTTTGCGGGAGGCAACCCGGTTATTTTTATGTGTGATTTTCTTTGTGTCCTCTTGCTGTATCAAGAGAGTTTGTTTTTAGTTTAGTTTCTGGAGTTTTTAATAAAGTGCCAAGTTTTACCCATTTTGGTCTTGAAAAGTTGCTTATAGCGTTCGGAGATTTTATTCCTGCACGAATCTGTGCACGGTATGATTTTTAATTCTTATTCTGTAACTCCGAATGAGCTCATATTTGAACTGTAGTTGCAACTTTTCATCCTCTGTATGCATGAATTTTGCAGAATTTTTCGGCAAAGTTTGGTAGGGTAGAAAAATACGTTTTGCTGCTGCTGTTTTTCTGGACAGATTCTGTCCCATTTTGTTTTATGCATGTTTTGAACTTTTATCTTGAATCTTTTTGATTCAAATGAGTTTATGAGTAGGCATACAACATTATATACTTTCTGGACATTCATATGATGTTTTGTTTAAGGATTATATGCAGCAAGAAACCTATTTGTTTATCACTACTAATGCACCCCACAGAAAAGAAAATGGGAGAAACGGTGTTTTGAAGTTTTTTCACAGGGATTGGAGGAGATGCACCAAGAGTTATCCAAGGATGGTGAAGACCATAAGCTTGGGGATGTGAAGACAACCCCACTGGACCTACACACTCTCGGTTTGCACACGTCTAACTTCTGTTTTTCGATCGAAACACTTTATCGCATAAACTTGGAGCGTCTTTTTGTTTGTTTTTGGTTTGTTTGTTATTTTGTGAGACCACCACATTATCATTTATATGAGAAAGAGCTACTGGAAATATGGGTTGAAATATGTTGGATGCTTTTATCATATTGGGAAAAGGGATGTTTGAGTTGATTTTTAATGATACATATAGTTGCATGATTCATGAGCTTGTTTATGAGTAATAATTTGCAAATGCTTTATCAAGAGCTATCACTTATTCATGTTTTGATGCTGAAAGTTATTTTACTTGTTTAACATGGATTAGTTAGTTCTATGGACACTCATGCATGCATCTAGATGGTCAACTTTCTCCCTCTTGCTAGCCCAAACATTCCAACAAGCAAAAACTTGTTTCCAACACCTTCAACCAAAGTTATTCCAGTGAGTCCACCATATCTACCTAAGCTTTATGCTATTCCGAGTATGTATATCATGATATTTGTGTTATCTATACCTCTGAATGAAAATGTTTATGTTATTGATTGTTATGGGAAAAGTTGGTTATATAGCTCTCACGAACTTGATGCACAACTTTATTTTTATTGCATAAATAAAACATGACCCATTGTGATTAATAATATGATGCTAGTGGCTTGATAAATGTCCGAGGTTGGGAGTTAGCCCATATGTGCTGTCACATGCAAAGCTTTCAACATGCTCCTTCATCATTTAGTTGATATCATGTACTTTTGTTTATGGATGCCTATCATGGTGAAATGAGGTGGAAATGAAGTAGTTTAAATGAGTTTGTATAAATGGTTAGAGAGACGCCTGGGCCGCTAATCTAAGCCATGCATCATTCATGGTGGAAATTTACTTACATGCTATGGTGAACCGTCTGTGATGCACCTTATAATAAAAAGCTATTCCAATGGTAAATAAAAAGGGTGTTGAGGTTGTTCATCTTGTTTGTTTGTCTTGTCATTTTGATATGGGCTTGTTCCATATCCTGGGACAAGAGGTACCCCAGTTGACGCTCTTGATGATACTATTATTACTTACAATGATATAACTTGAACTTGCTTTGTTTCCTAAGTTGAGTAATCATGGTGTAGGTACTTGTATTCAAGGGGCATGAGACACCTAACCTTTACTTTATCAAGCACACTACTCATATTTGCTTTCACATTAAACTTTAATCATTCAAGATGCTATGATAGGGGTAATGAGAGCTTGACACCAAGAATTCCACATTGCAATCATTAACTTAAGTAGAAGAGTTTGGAAGTTAGATGAAACTTATGCATGCTTTACCTCTACTCACATATACATCTTTCCAAAGTGTCCACCTTTTATATTCAGATTTTCATCTACACTCTATGACCAATGTAGGATGTTCTTACTTATCATTATGCATACATGTGGTCCATATTACTATCTTCTATGTTACACTTTGTGAACTATCATTGAACATCCTTGCATTGAATACTTGATATCACTTCATAAACTATTTTGCATATTGCTACTCCTTTGAAGAATGAATCATTTGACTCTATGTAGCAGTAGCAATCATCTTTGATATCCATTGTTAGTGCTATATTGCAAAGCCCATGTTAGTTTTATCACCTTCATACTCGAGGACGAGTATTGGTTAAGCTTGGGGATGTTGATGCATGTAAAATGCATACATGAACTTTGCACTATATCACTCATATTCCAATCATATTTGCATCATATAAGGGTTATACCACTGTTATTTAATGATTTTAGGAAATAAAATAATTGTTTCCTATTTTTATGGAATTAACCCTGCGCAGGCAGAAAACCCTATTTTTTCCTTTTATGTTTCAGGGACCCAAACGACGTCAAAAATCTGGAAAAATACAGGCGTCATTATTTTGGAAGGAGGAAGACGTAGGAGCGAAGGAATCAAGCAAACGGAGCCGAGGCCAAAAGGGGGTGGCCCACGCGGCCACTGTACCTGGCCGCGTGGGGCCCACCACTTGGCCCTCGAGCTCCGCAGCCGTCGATCTTTCTCCACCGCCTTCGTCTTGACCTAAAAACGCCTATAAAAGAAGTCCCACGGCGTTCTCGAAAACAAGCGCCGCCATATCACAGAAACACGAAAACGAAGATCTGGAGCTGCAGATTGGAGGGGGAAAACTCCGGCGGGGCGCTGCCGGCGTGGTCTCCATCTTCTCCATCGACATCTCCACCATCTCCATGATGAAGAGGGAGTAGTCCACCTCTGGACTATGGGTTTGTGGAAGTAACTTATGTATCTCTCCTCTCTTTGAGCTTCACTAATTAGTACCGTATGAGCTGCTGAACATGATTACGGTCATATATGTAATTCCTATGTGGTGGATCTTTTTGAGTTAATATATGTTTGAGATTGCAATGTTTGTTTCAGTTATGAGTATAGATGCATATTATGTACCCCGTTCTTATCTACTTGTTATGATCAAGCATGTTTATGAGGGCGTGTGTGGGGTGATGTGTGCATTAGTTGGAGTAACGGGGGGTGGTGAGTGCGGTAAGTTGACAACTGAAATATCGCGATCCACTTGGGTGTTTTACCTTACTTTGTTGCCTCACTAGGGATAAACAAAAATACCATGCTACAAGGGTTGGGGTGACCAGCTTCTCCTGTGACTAGATCTAGCATGTTCTTATTTTCACTTCATGTCATGATACTTAAAGCTATACTCTGAGTTATCTTAATTACTAAGGTGTTATGATTTAGTTCGCATCTTGGTGGAGTATAAGTGAGATTAATAACCAAAAATCTCTATGTTAGGACGTGATGCCCATATAATTAGTAACTTGATATCAAACTTTGTGTTGCAATCTCATATGTCAACTCTATGTGTCCATTGTCTGCCACACCATTAAAAGAGAGAGTGCATTTGTGAAACCATGAACCCCGGTCCATTTTTAATCATAAGAAACACCTTTCCAACCACTTTTACCACTTTTCCATTTTCTGCCATTATTAAATCCGAAAATACAAAAACACTTTTCCATCTTGCATTCATCATAAAAAACCCAAAAATATCATTTATCATTGTTATCATCATCCTTGCACATTCATCACCACCATTGCATATTTATTTCTTGTTTGCATTGCATATTTATCTTGATATCATTCATACACCTTGTGCTTGACAACCACAGGTGAGGTTGAGGACCAAAACATTAACCTTGTTTTGTAGGTGACCAAAAGAAGGATAGGAAGATAAATCTTTCACTACTGATTCCCCGAGAGTTCGATATTAAACCCTCGAGTCACCCTCGTGGGGAAAACACGTCTTCCACTTACTACACACTCTGCACTTGAGTCTCAACCTAACCCATTTACTTTTGACGCAGGTAAACTACGCACCGGAGATCAAGCTTCTTTTCTGGCGCCGTAGATCAACCTCTTCAAGGCCATCAGCCGCCCGCCCGCCCCAAGTTTGATGGGCCCCGTAGGGCCTAGATCTGGGCCGAGGGGGCCGCCTGTCGTGTGGTCGCGCCACCCCACGGCACCACGCGCACACCGCTGCCGCTGGAACAACAGAGCCGCCCTGCCGGAGGAGCCCCGACTCCACCTTCACAGCGCGGGGAAGGACAAGCCCCCACCACCGAGGCTGACCAGGCCGAGCCCGGTGGCCTCTGCCGACGACAGCGCGGGGGGGGGGGGGGGGGGGAGGAGGGCTCGGACTGCGCGCACGCCACCACCACAGGAGGCAGCGGGCACGCGCGCGAGAGGAGAGGCGGTGCGCGTCGACGGCGGCCGAAACCCTAGGGGCGGAGGAAGAGGATTATTCAGTTAATTACTGTGCCAAGTCTTTAGTACGCCTCTTTGTAATAGACAAGTGTAAAGGAGAGTGAAAATCCATTTGGGCTTGTGGGATTAGATGCTTCCTATTATGCAAAAACATATTTTGCAATGTCAAAAAAGATTAGAAAAAACACTCGTGTGTAAATATAGACATTTAATGGAGGCACCTAAAATTTTGTTAAAAAAGATATTTTTTGTGCCCTGTGTAAAAAGACAAAAACATGTCTAGTAAAAAGTCATTTTTAGCACTGAATTTGTCTTTTTTATACATAACACAAAAAACATTATTTTTCGCGGGGATTTTACGGGCCAGCATAAAATGTTCAGAGCAACACTCGAAATTTTATTTCATATTTTTTTACTTTTAAATTGCAGTTCTCGTAGTAGGACTAGATTGTCCTATAAGCCAAAACACCGAGAGGTTTTTCACAGTTGCTTTTTTAGCTGTGTTTAGCACCTTTCCTCCACTTTGAAGTGCTAGTTTTTGTGGTAGCTTTAATCTCTGGAGAAGATAATACTCTCCACCAACATCAAATAATTCTCTAAATAAACTGGAAATATTGCTATACTACAAAAGTATAAATAACAGTAAGTTTCAAAAAAAAGTATAAATAACATTAATATAATTTTTTCCTTAAAAAACAATACATTTTTTTTGCAGGAAACAACAGTAACATGTCTGTAAATATGCACTATAACAAGGATTTCTTGGTTTTAATAATATAATAGATTATCTGAAACTTATTGTGGTAATATAATAGATTGTTGAACTGCAAAACTTTAAGTAAACAAATATACACCAAATGACACTGTCTAAATAAATAGTTATGACATACTGTTCACGCTTTTGACACATAATCCTAACCTTGCTCTGCACATAAAACTAAAACATTTAAAATGTGAAAAGCTCGAAGAAGAAAATCATATCCTAATTATTTAACTAGCTCAGGTGTGGATCTTGTTAGGAGTGAACTACTGCTATTAGGTCTTAACCAAACGAGCACACTAGGATAAGCATTCCGTACCGGGTCGTGCTCCTGGCCTCCTGCCTCTGCAGACATGCACGTAAAAGCCAAAAGAAAGGTCAATGATACGTGGGCCCAAACAGAGACATGCATCAAAAACACGAATGGAAAAAGAAATGCTAGAAAGATCAAAATGCAAGGCCCATGCAACAAAAGCCGAAAGGAGTCAAAAGGGAGAAAGAACAAAAGGGTTTCAATTACTGCACTACACGAACAGCAGACACAAAATATTTTTCCTCAAAAAAGGAAAGAAGCTCTTTTTTGCTTCCAATAATCTTTTCACCAAAAGATGGGACATGCTACGATAACGGTGAGTGTTCCGTGGAGAGGTTTAAAAAACTTTGCTTTGCCCTAGGGAAATTGCATGGATAAATTATGCAAACAAGTGCCTTGTCTTGTTTTTAAATGATTTTCTGCTATATATGAGAAGAATGGAATAACATACTAATTTACGTGTCGAGATATTTTCATGAACCAACAATCCTTACACTCTACCGGAGTAGTTGTAAGATGATTGTTGATGACATGGCTATTTTTACCAACAAAGTGATGCCCTGACTGACATGGCCTCAACAAGTGAGCTAGCGTTGCAGCCTTGTTTCCCAAGTCTGTTGAGAGCAAGTTTTGATCTTGCTGGCTGTTTAACTTTCTTTATGGGGACAAGGTGTTTTGATACATAGATTTAGATACACCAATTTTTTGTTAAATGTATTTTAAACATTTCAAAAAAATTACAGACAAAAAATTCAGTGTGCATACAAACACTTTGTGTTTGCACAAAGAGTTTCACGAAAAATGAGTAATTTTTGTGGCATGGTAAAAGCATAAAAATCGCATGAAAAGTCATTCTGTTGCATTGAATTTTTTTTTTATATAAGCCACAAAAAATGTATTTTTTCCTTCAAAAATTTATGTGCCAACATAGACTGTTCATATATACACCCTAAATTTTTGCTTAATTCTTTTTACATTTTAAAATACATTTTTTAAACACTGGGTGCATCTACACCTATGACCCAAAACACTGGGTGCTTATTTCTCTATGTAATTTGGGAATTTACATAAGCCTATAGTCAAACTGTAATAACATATATATTATTTTTGTGGGGAAAATTCAAATATATTCATCAACTGTCAAATCAGTATAAAGGACACAAGAAGTTATAAATTTACATCCAGGTCAATATTCCACCTAGCGACGACTACAAACATTGAAACGAGACGAAGGTGCGACAACACTGTCATCGCGCCTCCCTTACTAGAGCTCGGCAAATTTGTTGTAGTAGATAGTCCGGAAGTCGTCTTGTTAATAGCCCATATGACCTGCGCACAAGAACAACAACTACAAACGATGAAATGGCGTAGGTTGGAAGGATCCAACATGTATACGTACATATGCCGACGAACAAATATTGTATCCAAATGGATCCACCGAAACAAACACCGGCCGAATCTTGCAAGATCCATCAGAGATACACCTCCACACGCTTTTCGATGACGCTTGACGCACTCGTAGGACAGGGGCTACAAGGGGAGAACCTTATTCAACTTCAGGGAACAGTCTCCTTGCCATCTGAATAGGACACAAATTCTAACAAAAATCAAGAAAACACCTAGAAGCGGAGCCCTCCTGTCGGCAGGGCGGGCTAGGATTGGAGTACCAGGACGGCGAAGAAAAAATCGAGCAAACAATTCCACACTATGTACACCGAGTTTAAGATATAGTATTAATACATCGTTTAAATTACCTTAAGATTTGCTTGGCATTTGAAGGAACCTACAGCCCCTTTGTTTGAATGTAGCTATAGGTGCTCTAGACTTGTGGAAATAGTCGAAAATGTCATAAATTGTGAAAAATTGCAGCAGTTTTGAGTTTTTTCACATTATATACAATTCGCGTCTCCTAGAACTTTTCTAAAACAGGTAAAATATATTTGATCTTCTATTAAAGCTTTGCATTTCAGCAATTTACGATGAATCTACAAGACTACAATACATGTACTTGTAACCTGAGATGTGCGCGGCGTACGGCAGATGGGTAGTGACGCGCGCGCAGCAGCCGCCGGCCGCCTGCCCGCCATGCCCTAGCTTGGGCGGACGATGCAATCGACCAAGCTGAACAAGACGTCGATTATAGCTCGATTTACATGCTGGCAGTTGTATCACATCCATCCAGTCATAATGTTATATGGCTAATGGCCGCGACTGCAAGCATGTAAATGGATGTGCCAGACCAAGCCATAAGGCCAATATCAGCCCATTAAAGAATTAGCCAACGCCTCTCGTTTCTTTTGTTCTGTTGCTTTCAGTCTTTTTCATCGCGGTGACCGCGCGCATGGCCGTCGGGAGAGCATGCCTCTGAAACGAAGTCCATGGAGACCCTACCCCGTGAGACGGGCGATAAAGTTATTTGAGGAGCGTCTTGGCGGTTGGCGCATTTGTTCGATTCCGTCCGACTCCGGTTGAGCCGACTCCAACTACAAAGTCGGTTGTACATCTACGTATTCTTCATCGCCTTGCCCGACAATAACAATGTCATGGCGAGAACCTTCCCGATCAACACCTATGTGCTATTCCTATCTTTGTTTGCACTAGTAATTCTTACAAGAATAACGAGGGGAAGAGCTTTCCGCATCGTTTTGCACTAGTTTTTTGGCCATACGTAAATCTGCTAGATGTGTCTAGTATGTTGTGTGTGGTTAAGTTTGCTAGTGCATTTTTGTTTTTGTAAATGATGTTGTATTACTCAATATATCAGGAATTGCAAGGTATATGGCAAGTTCTTTGTAGACCCACTGGACCTGAGCCTAACCACACTACCGTTCTAGCACTATTACTAGCAAAATTTGCCATGAAATGGCTCCTAGAGTTATGACATCTTTTAAAATGCGTAATACGAGAGAGGGCACGTGGTGTAATTGTCCGCAATCGAATCTCGTCTCCACATGGACATGTCTGGCTTCCGGCCGGGTCGTTTATGTGGTGACTAGTGTGGACAGTCGGGACATCAACTTGGAAGCATTTACCTCCAGCATTTCCGGGTACGCGCGGCACGAAGAATTGTCAAAACACTGCTGAACAAGTCAAGTCTAGAAACTAGCAGCCGCCCATTCTTGACTTGTTCCAGACGTCCGTGTATGTGGGCATCCAAGCGGCCACAAGTGATCGAGCCAGGTTCAGCGACCAGTGGCTATAAATTTTGATAGAATCGGCCATGGATGTCATTCGATCAAGCGAGCGAGCTAGCGTCACTGCGTCAGGACTCTCGGATCGTGAGCTCGCTAGCCATGACGAACGGATACGTGTTCCGCGAGTACATCGGCGCGCAGTTCACCGGCGTCCAGTTCTCGGACGTGCCAATCAACGCCGGCGTCAGCTTCCACTTCATCCTCGCCTTCGCCATCGACTACCTGCAGTCGAGCCAGTCGTCCCCACCCACACCGACCAACGGCCTCTTCAACCCGTTCTGGGACACGGAGAACCTCTCCCAGGCCGCCATGTCCGCCACGAAGGCGGCCCACCCGAACCTGAGCATCATGGTCGGCCTCGGCGGTGACACCGTGCAGAACACCGGCGTCAACGCGACCTTCGCGCCGACCTCCAACGACTCCTGGGTGGCCAAGGCCGTCTCCTCCCTCTCGGACATGATCAACCAGTACGGGCTCGACGGCGTGGACGTCGACTACGAGCACTTCGGCACCGACGTCGACACGTTCGTCGAGGGCATCGGCCGCCTGCTCACGCAGCTCAAGGCGAGCTTCCCCAACATCGTCACCTCCATCGCGCCCTTCGAGAGGCCCGAGATCCAGGAGTACTACCAGGCGCTGTGGAACAAGTACTCCGGCGTCATCGACTACGTCAACTTCCAGTTCTACGGCTACGGCGCCAACACCGACGTCGACACCTACGTGATGTTCTACGACACGCAGCAGGCCAACTACCCCAGAGCAAAGGTCCTGGCCAGCTTCAAAACCGGCGACGTCACGGGGCTGCTCTCGCCGGAGCAAGGCATCAGCGCGGCCATGGAGCTGCAGCGGCAGGACAAGCTGCCGGGACTCTTCATCTTTTCGGCCGACAGCTCCAAGCGCGAGAGCTACGGATTTGAATATGAGACCAGGGCACAGGTGATCGTCGCCAACCATTGAGACGGATGGGCATTCTTCATCGCGTCCATGTTTTCAGTTTTGAATATGTCCCGGGAATAATCAAATAATTGCCTTTGCACCGGTGTGTACATACACAAGTTTGAATAAGCGGCGGTGAGTCGGTTTTTCATATCCTCTGATTGAAAATTTCATCAAAATCCTTGCTGGATGGAAGGCTCAGCTGTTGACCTGTTGTCAATACCGGGAGGCTCATCCTTGTCAAGTTCGTCCTCTTTGCCGTGTGTTTCAGTTGCTTCCCTTGTATACTCCCTCCTGCTTTTTAAAGTAAGGCCTATATTTTAAGTCAAAAGTCAACATAGTCTAACTTTAACCAATTTTATTGATAAAATATTAACATTTCGAATATCAAGTCAACATCAATAAACTCGCCATAGTATATATTTTTATTGTACATTCATTAAATTGTATATTTTTTTGTCTATATGATTGGTCAAAATTAGACTATTGTTAACTTTTGATTAAAAATATACACCTTACTTTTAAGTAATGGATGTGGTATATATCTAAGGGCAATTTCAACGCAGCACGGATTTTCACATGTAATTCGGGCTTCCTGTACTATCCATTAATTTATGGAGATTCGTGCAAAATGTAGACGCACAATACTTTGCGATGTCACCCATGATCTTCACCAGAAAAGGATAGATGGAGTTAATTTTCAAGATAGACTTTGACAAGGTTTATGATAAAGTGAACTAACATTTCATCCGACAGACTTTATAAATGAAGGTGTTCTCACCGGTGTGGTGTGACTAAACTGGCAAAAAAAATCGGGGAAGGGGTCGGAAGTTGTCAACGATGATATCGCGAGAAATTTCAAGTGATTCGAAAGTTTTGAACCAATCTTTCACGATGAATGAGATAGACAACAACTAGGTAATTATATCGATTGATTGATCAACCGTAAAACTTAACTTCTTCCAAACATTGGCGCCAACCACAAACAACAAATCTCAAAGTCAACAATCAAAACGTGCAAACTCAGTGGTATGGCGACCCATCATGGGCAAACCTCACGGTATACTCAAATTCAATAATCAAAGTCCATGCTACTACCGCGGTCGCCAAAACCCTTTTATGGTTTATAGGGTGCCTCAAAAACCTAATTCAGCCGGACAAACCCAAACCGAGTGTAACATAAAAGCTGGTTCAGACCCCAAAAAATTAGAAATATATGGCCCACAACATGACCTGGAACTAAAAATACTCCCATATCGAAATAGCATTGGTGTGCTGTTCCAAACATTCAGTACTGCTACACAAATATCACTCACAATATAGATATGGTAGATCGCACAAGGTCGATTTCTATAACTAGAAATTTGATGTAAGCTAATACTTTCAAACCACTGCAATTTTGAAATGCAAGCAGCTCTAAATCAGATAGCTTTTCTGTTCTTGCCGATCTTCTAACTAGTTTTACTACTGCAATCAAGCATCAAGCTCTGGTGATCTCTCACCAACGCTATGGACGTCAACTCCGTCCTGAGAATCGCGACAACGACGAGCTCCCTTGCTGCGGCACAGCATAAGGCCTGACGAAGGTCCTTCTCCACCACACCTCGAACGCCCTCTGGAGGTTCGGGCAGCAGTCGCCGGCCTTGAGGAACCTGCCCAGACAGGCGAGCAGCACCGTCTGCTGGTCCTCTAGCGGCAGCGTCAAGATGGCCTGCCCGATCCCTTCCTCGACGACGCAACAGTCGAGTGACCTGCAGCCAGTTGTAGTCGTCCATGAGACTGTGAGAGGCTGCAACCAGACATCCAGGAGGAGCCTCCGTGTACACTTCGGCGGCAGCGCCTCACCTCTACCGATCGCAACGAGCCAGCGAAGAGCCTTGCCGTTACGCAGCTGACCAGCTGCCGGTGCATGACTGGCACCTTGGAGTGTAGCTCAGTAGCTCGGCCATCTCCCCTGGCTGGCCCACATGGACGCTAACTCATCGGCGTCCTTCATGTCGGCTAGGATCTCGGCTAGCCACAGGAGATTATCAGCCTGAAGAGTGATGCCAGAAGATCGGATCTTTGTTATCTGAAAATTGCTCTGCAAACTCCAGATTGGACGCCTGACGAAACAAGTTCACTAACGATTCCAGGCAACTCCTGCAAGAACTGTATAAGGTCACAGCACAGGAGTCTGCTACCATTGGTAATACAGATGCTGCTCTCCTTCAGAAGCTTCAGGACCAAAGATTTCATCTCGCGTCGCCCTCAATCCTCGCTGCTCTTCAACACCAATTCGAATATGTGCGCGAGCGTGCGTTTGCTGGATTTGTTGGCTCAGAGGTCACTCTCTTCAGTAGGGGGCTAAACCCGTAATTATCGTTGTGGATTTGTCGAATGGATGATATGATATTATCTTCCTCTTCGCCCACCCAAGGGACTGCTTCCAAGTAATCTAAGCATGACACGACACATGCTCACAAACCTAGAGTGATTTTGCAACCTGTACATAAACGAATGCAGAAATAAGTACATATCATTTTGCTCCAGAAAATATATATTTAACTAATCTTAGCAACCAGATAACATGAGATAGGCAATGTCCAAAAAAGTCATGGTCCATACTGGGAGATCTGTTTTCCTACTACTGGTTTCTTTGTGTGCATTGTAGTATATCTTTCAGCTGGCAGAACGGATATTACTTTTGCGATATGGTTTATTTTTATTCACTGTTATACTACTTGAAAAGTGGTGCAGGCTACGACAGATTTCTGCCTGGCACACTGACATGAATCTACCGAGTTGCATCATGACTTCATGAGACACGATGAGAAGCAACAGCCAGACACTTGGAATAATATAAACTTATCTCCTGTTCATAGCAACAATCCATCGTCGTCCAGCCCGGTTAGGATACCTGGCTTTCACCCAGGCGACCCGGGTTCAAATCCCGGCGATGGAGTATTTTTGTTGGCAGTTTTGCTTTATTTGTATTTGTATTTTACTCTACACTAACCGGTTTTGATAGTAAATGTTGTCATCTTCGTGCACACTTTACTTTTTGTTCACTGAACTCGATACTTCTTCTTTACTTAGCAGTTTTGTGGTATTTTCAGCAACTACGCTCTCGTGACATCTGAAACAGATGTATGGAGACACAACCCAAAAATAAAAAGAAATTAGGATAACCAATGGTTGACGTTTGTTGTTTTTGTCTAAGAAGAAATATATCTTCATTTCTTTTGTTATTGTGGGTTCTTTAAGAACTATGGAAAAAAACTGGTTAGGGCCTGAGAAATCTTAACAGTTAGAAATAAGCATGTTTTGTGTTCCTGGATGGATAAGAGGATGGCTAGTGTCACCGACCATAAATGTGTTTATTCTCTTTACGGGATGTAGTTACGAAATAGACGTTTAACAAAATAAAAAATTGTGTTTCCCTGCTTGGAGACGGTAAGGTTGTGTGATGCCTAAGTTGCATCGGGGTGTTTTATTGCTTGAAAGTAGAGGCGAGATAATACAGTTGTGATGATTTCTCGTAATGAGCACATGCAACTCGTAATACAGTTGTGATGATTTCTCGTAATGAGCACATGCACCTCGTCGCCGAGATGGAGCGCCTGTCCCGCGACATCTTCGCGCTGCCGCCCGAGGAGAAGCTCCGCTACGACATGTCCGGCGGCAAGAAGGGCGGCTTCATCGTCTCCAGCCACCTCCAGGGCGAGACGGTTCAGGACTGGCGGGAGATCGTGACCTACTTCTCGTACCCGGTGAAGGCGCGGGACTACGGGCGGTGGCCGGAGAAGCCGGCGGGGTGGCGGGCGGTGGTGGAGCAGTACAGCGAGCGGCTCATGGGGCTGTCGTGCAAGCTGCTGGGGGTGCTGTCGAAGGCCATGGGCCTGGAGACGGAGGCCTTGACCAAGGCGTGTGTGGACATGGACCCGAGGTGCTCCCTCTGCTCATCCTGGAGGACCTCAAGGAGATGGGCATCGGCGCCGCCGGCTCCAGGAGGAATTTGTTCCCCGCCATCCAGAAGCTCCAGGGCGACGGCAACGGCCGGGACGACGGCGACGGCACCTCTGAAGATAGCCTCGGCGACGACGACGAGAGCGGAGCTATCCAGCGACCTTTTTTTTCTTTTTCATCTCCGTCGTTTATTTCTAATTTTATTAGTGTGTCAACTAAGGTCTTGAGTCTTATGAAATTCGACCGTCTTACGGTTATTTCTAAAGTTTCGACTGGGTTGACTGCCACCTATTTGAATGAAAAAGAAGCGATTGCCACATCAGATGGTCAGCTTCTTTCTCATTTAATTGGTGAAGTGTCGGAGAATGCTTTGGATGAGGACGGGTTGTGCTCATTGTATGAGTTAAAAGCAGCCTGCCGGAAATCTAAATCTGCCTCTAACAAGTTGCCTCGGAAACGGGCTAAGTTTTCCAAATCTCCCATAGTTTTCCAATGAATGGCATGTTCGCAAATAGCAGAGGTTTTGGTGACCTGGCTAAACATTTGCACTTTGCTGGTTGCATTCGGGACCATAATTTGGATTTCTTAGCTATTTCTGAGACTGGAAGACGTGAGTTCTCGCAATCTCTATTGAACCGGCTTTCAGCGGTATAGACTTTGATTGGTACTCGCGTCCTCCCCATGGCCGCTCCGGAGGCATTTTACTAGGTATCAGGACGGATACCATGGAAGTGTTGGATGTTACGGATGGTGATTTTCATATTAAAATGCACATCCGTAATAAATCGATAATTTCATTTGGAGTCTTGTTGCCGTGTATGGGCCGGCCCAGGAAGCGGCTAAGACTTCTTTTCTCTGTGAAATGGTAAACTTGGCAAAAGATAACCCACACCCTCTTATCATTGGTGGGGATTTAACACGCTTCGTTTTCCGTTTGAGAAAAGTAAGGGTCGGTTTGACAACCGTTGGCCTCTTTTGTTCAATGCAGTCATCGACAGCTTGAACTTACGGAGATAACAATGGTGGGGAGACAGTTCACTTGGGCTAATTCTCTCCCTGAACCCACATACGAGAAACTAGACCGTGTACTGATGGATACTGATTGGGAATCTAGGTTCCCACTGGTGTCGGTACGGGCTCTAGAACGTATTGAGGTTTGTCAGACCATGCTCCCATTCTTTTGACTACTGGAATACCTAGACCACAGTGTAAGCCACGGTTCAAGTTTGAGCTTGGGTGGCTGCACCGCGAGGGTTTCCATGAGATGGTTAAAAGAATTTGGGAAAGACCAGTTGCGGGTGATACGCCTATCCAGCGTGGAACAACAAGATACGTGCTTTACGCACGCACCTCGTTGGTTGGGCTCGTCATACTTCTGGTTTACTTAAAAAAGAGAAGGAACGACTTTCCTCGATTATTGATGCTCTAGAAGCATTAGCAGAAGTTCGGTTACTATCCGAGCAAGAGATTGAGCTAAAGAGCCAATCCAATGCACAGATAGCGAAGCTACTGCGAGAGGAGGAGTTAAAATGGTATCAACGTTCTAAAGCCCAATTCATCCTAGAAGGGGATTCGAATACACGCTATTTCATAGTATTGCCAATGGCAGACACAGGAAAAAGCGCATTCATTCTCTAGTCCAGGATGAGGGAACGATTGAAGGCCATGAACAACTAAAGTCGTACATTACAAATTACTATAAAGGCCTGTTCGGTGCTCCAGAGGAAGGAAATTTCACTTTGGATGAGTCTCGAACAGAGGATATCCCCCAGGTTTCAGATGCGGAAAATAGTCTACTTACTAAACTCTACTCAGAGGAGGAAGTGAGGATGGCGGTTTTCCAAATGAAACATAATACAGCACCTGGACCTGATGGTTTCCCGGCTGAGTTCTACCAGAACTTTTGGGATGTTATCAAGTCTGATTTACTTCAACTGTTTGCCTGTCTTCACAATGGACAGCTAGAGTTGTTTCGTCTCAATTTTGGTGAGATAATTTTATTACCTAAGGTTAACGAGGCAGAAAGGATTCAACAATTTAGACCTATATGCCTTCTTAACGTTAGTTTTAAAATATTCACCAAAGTGGCTACGATTCGACTGAACAGTGTGGCAGATCATGTAGTTCGTCCGTCTCAGACGGCTTTTATGCAAGGCGCAACATCCTTGATGGAGTTGCGATCCTACATGAAACAGTTCACGAGCTACATAGGAAAAAGCTGAATGGGGTAATCTTAAAATTGACTTTGAGAAAGCTTATGATAAAGTCAAATGGTCTTTCCTTCAGCAGACCCTCAGAATGAAAGGTTTTTCTCCTGAGTGGTGCGCGTTAATTAATAGCTTTGTTTCGGGAGGAAGTGTAGCCATTAAGGTCAATGATGACACTGGCAAATACTTTCAAACGAAAAAAGGCCTCAGACAGGGTGACCCGTTATCGCCAATACTATTTAATATAGTGGCTGATATGTTGGCTATCTTGATCGAACGCGCTAAATCTGAGGGTCAAATTGAAGGAGTGATTCCACATCTTTTGATGGTGGTTTATCGATTCTTCAATATGCTGACGATACAATTCTTTTTATGGAACATGACATCGAAAAAGCTCGTAACCTTAAGCTGATCTTGTCAGCATTCGAGCAACTTTCGGGTCTTAAGATAAATTTCCATAAAAGTGAATTGTTTTGTTTGGCGAGGCTCGAGAAAACGCCGCCTTGTATGCTGAACTTTTTGGCTGTGAGCAAGGTCAATTTCCTATCAACTATTTGGGTATTCCGATTCATTATCGGAAACTTACAAATGCTGAATGGAAAAAGGTGGAGGAAAGACTTCAATTACGCTTAAATAGCTGGAAAGGCAAACTCTTATCCCTGGGTGGAAGATTGGTTCTCATAAACTCGGTACTAACAAACATGGTACTGTATATGATTTCATTCTTCCAATTGCCTAAAGGAGTCTTAAAACGATTGGATTATTTCCGATCAAGATTCTTTTGGCAAGGGGATTGTGAGAAGAAAAAATATCGACTGACTAAATGGAGTGTGGTTTGCTGCCCTAAAGACCAAGGAGGGCTCGGAGTTCATGACCTTGAGGTCAAGAATAGAGCCTTGCTAGGTAAATGGCTCTTCAAACTTCTATCGGAAGATGGAGTTTGGCAAACCCTCCTTAGAGAAAGTATGTGGGAGATCAAGCTGTTTCTCAGGTTCTTTGGAAACCTGGCGATTCACACTTCTGGGCTGGCCTCATGGCTACAAAGAAGTTTTTTTTCCAACATGGATCTTTCTCAATTAGGGATGGATCGGAAATTCGTTTCTGGGAGGATAAATGGCTAGGCCATTCTACCCTTAGAGAACAATATCCGGCTCTGTACACTATTGTACGAAACAAAAGCGACACGATCGCGAAGGTGTTGGGTACCTCCCCACCAGATGTTTCGTTCAGAAGAAGTTTACTTGGAACAAGACAAGCATCCTGGAATGCTTTGCTCATCCGATTGGATTCTGTCCAATTGTCGGAAGGTCCAGATAAATTTCAATGGAATCTTACGAAGAATGGTAAATTCTCGGTTGATTCTATGTATAGAGCACTAATTCTACCCGAAGTGCCAGTCGATATTAAGGATAATAACAAAATTTGGAAGATGAGGATACCGCTTAAAACTAAAGTGTTTGCGTGGTATCTTCGTCGGGGTGTAATTCTTACAAAAGACAACCTTGCCAAGCGTAATTGGCACGGAAGTAAAAAGTGTGTTTTCTGTCAACATGACGAGACCATTAAACACTTATTCTTCCAGTGCGAATTCGCCAGGTCTATATGGTCAGCCATCCAGATAGGTTCTACCTTACATCCACCGCGTACTGTTGCAAACATTTTTGGCAACTGGTTAAATGGCGTGGATCCTAGGTTTAAACTCTTCTGTAGGATGGGAGCGATTGCCATTATTTGGTCGCTGTGGCTATGTAGAAATGACAAGGTTTTTAACGATAAAAATGCTTCTGTTATGCAGGTTATCTATCGGTGTACAGCTACGCTACGAGCGTGGTCGGCCCTGCAGCGTGTGGAGCACCGAGACTTATTTTTGGAGGTGGCGTCGAGGCTGGAGGCTGCGGCCAGAGTTATTCTCCCGGCATGGATGGCAACATAGACTCCGGATAGACCTACCAGTTTCTTAGGCGGATCTACAATTTCTCATTATGATATGTAATTCGCCTTTTTACTTTTTGTTCTGAATTGGTTACTAGTGAACTGGTGGCTGTGTGCATCTTAGCTATGCAGAGGCCGGGTGTAATGCTTAAAACTCTTAAGTAATAAAATCCCTTTATCTAAAAAAATATATATATATATATGTATCAGACTATCCAGTGTCTCCGTATCAGGCACATAAATAGACGCCCGTGCTCAGGCGCATAAATAGTTTCTTTATCAGGGCAAGGATTGTAACGTTCTATCACCCATAACATGATACCATGCTGATTACAAGGTGCAAACTCCTGCATTCCAGCAAATGCTGTGGTACTTAACTCCTAGACAATGCAGCGCCAGTGGGCTGTTCCCTACTTAACTGCCTCGCTGCGCCCAGTCCAGCTCCATCGCACAATCAGGCAGCACCACTCAAAACAATGGCCTCGCCTGTTCTGTTTTCTTTTCAATATTTACGGCGCCCAATCTCATTTTGTTAGAAGCTCGATATCGGCCCCGACTTCGGCAATCTTCGAGTCCATGGAATCTTTTGCACTGCTTGCGACACTCTTGACTTCCAGGTCGATGGCGATGGACTTTACAAGGCCATTTAGCATCTAATGGTTAAACAGGTTAAGGGAAGCACATCCAAAAGTAATGACGGATTCAGAAGCAACAATGTAATGCAAGTGATTCAGAAGTATGCTATAAGAAACGTTCAACATGTGATGTCGCGTGATGCAGTGTTGAAAAGGATACAAGAGAGCCGATCGCAACGAGAGCCCTATATTTTGAATCACTATCTTGGGCATCATCTTCAGCAATCTGTGGATCCAGACAAGAAATGTCAACATGGGTGACCGTGAGGAGAGGAATGGTTACAAAGGTCAGGAGGATAGAAACTCACTTCAAGGGCCGCAGTAAGAATTTGCGCCTGACTCTGTTCATCCTTTGATTCAATCGAAAGAACAGAATAGCTGCAGAAAAATATATATTAGATAACAAAGAGACAAATGAGATCAATGCAGGGACATCAGCATTGCCAGATGTGCATGCTTAGTACGTTCCACAATCATGACCAACAACATGCATGACTAAGCAAAAGTAGACTTCAACTCAAGACTTACTTGAGTAAAAGTGTTGTGTATGCCAAGTGGGCATTCTTATTAAAAGAATGCTTGCAGCTCGAGACAGAATCAATAATCTGAAATTAGCAAACAAAAGTCAGTTTTTCACAAAAACTTACTAGCATGTAAGTCGGCACACTAAATTCACTCTACATATTTTTTCATTTACTAATTTTGTCTTATGAACTAATCAAGCAATAAGAGCCCGAAATTGATCGATGCATGTTGTAGTAATAACTATTAAATCAAATTAATCAAAACAAACTGCTATTTCTATTCACCACATATAAATAAGATGAATCCAAAAATGAAGTATATCAGTTTGAGAACTAACCTCTGCACAATGGTTTCTCAACCATTGGTGTAAGCATGACTTGTCAAATAAGTTTGTAATTGCTTTGAGGATAGTAAGCACATTAGGCGGGTGCACAGGTAGTGCTACGGCCTTACGGAAAGTGTCCACAAGTACATCTGATGGGTAACATGAGGAAAGAGTCTTGGTCAGTATGAATAAACATAAGGTTGCCTGTTTTGATAAGATTAGATCCAGCGATTCTTAAATTAACAAGAGAGGGACTGGAGATTACTATACAATCTGGCCACGAAGATAACTCGGACAAAAAAAGAGGAGCTAACATAGACCGGAAAAAATATGCTTAAAGAATACACAGCACAGAACGCACCGTTTCCACTTTCGATGGTCTTGAGAAGTAAAGTAGCACCGTCAGGATGCAACACAAACATCCTCAAGAAATCATTAACTGTAAGATAGAGATGGACAATTATTTCAGCTGAACGGGAAATCACCTCCATCAAGGAGAACAGAATGCAGCTTCGAATATTCAAACATAATACATTAGTTGTTAAACCCAAGCGACTGTCCAGTACGTCAAATAAAAAATATTTTACTGTGTAAAGCATCTGTAACAGAATCTAAAGTCATGTATAATGTGGCTCCAGAAGAGAAAACGAGCTTGAACATTCTTATTGTTAGTCGCCTTCTGTTATAACATTGGGAAACCAAAATAGACGGTTTAGCACCTTCGTCAAATGAATCTTATCTGATTCCTTTGACCAAGACTGAGGGCATACCAAACGAAATTGTCCTTCATCAGTGGCTCTAAGCCTCTAACAATGATTTTGATAAACTGTCATGTTTGTTAAATAGTAGACATCCAACTTTAAACTATAATTCGAACTCATGGCAGGAAAAACAAAGCCGACCACTATTAATTGGAATGAATAAGAGTTCACAATTAACTCATATTGTTTCTCGTCTAGTTTCAGCTACCACAGGAACTTAAAGAGTCTACTCTGATAATAACCAGGTGAAAACAGGTAACCATTAATGCTAACTGTGTTAATGGGGCCCCCAAAGTTTTTTTTAGTGAAGGGATGTACCTGGAAACAACATCTGCGAAGGCCAAGACTTCAATATTTTCACCAACAAGGCCACATCAGCATCTGCAAGCTTGCTTGTGTGATAAAATGATGTATTTTTCAATACTTTCACTATAGCAGCTAATCTTGAAAAGTCAGCCTCGGACAAGGATAAATGTTTTTGTTCCTGAATAGACAAGTCAACTATTAAGCCTAAAGTAAGACATTAAGGGTCCATACGGATAAGGGTGAATCCATGAAAGTATGCAATGATATAGAAATCAAGTCCCCTCATGAAATTGTTTGGATATGATTGTGGTTCTAAACAACAATGTGGAGGTGTAATAGATTGAACTACGCTGTGGTCAAATCCACGAAAGTCCAATCAGAAGATCCATAGTTTTTTTAGCTTTGTGCTAGATGAACCATACTCAAATGCCAGCAATATAGTTGATTATCCTCGAAAGATTTTTCCAGCCCATCTCAAGCAGTGTACTACCCAAGGTGCCAAAAACACAAGAAATTTGCAGTTTAGCTAGCACGTCAAGTTATCCTACTCATACTTCATCACGCATATACCGTGCTAGCCTTCTATCCATGATATTTGAGTCGCCGAGTCGAGTCGAGTCGCCGAGGCTGCGGCTCGTGACTTGCCGACTTGAGTCAACGACTCAGCGCGTATAGTCGCCCCGAGTCGCCTGCTACAGTACACGCCAAAGTTGGCCTGTCACCCCCGAGCCCAGCTCCCAGCAGCATTGTTTCATCCAGGCCCAGCAGACAGGCCAGGCCAGCCAGGCCCAGCTCCGTCCTCGAGCTCCCAGGCCTGTCACTAACCCTAGTCACTAACCAGCACGCGTGAATCCTCCCAGCGCCGCCAGCCCGTACTCGCACTCCCGCACAGCCTCGCTCGAGCCTCTCCCCTCGCCGCCGCCTCTGCTCCCCGTCTTCCTCTCTCCGGCGCTCACCATCCCCGCTCCATCCTCGAGCTCCATGAGCCGCGCCATCGCCAAGCTCTGCCCCGAGCCCGTGCGTCGACCTCCGGCCACCGTCCGTCGCCGCCAGCACCTCCTCCTCCCGTGTCCCTGCTCCCGTGTCCCTGCTCCGCGTAAGTCGCTGAAATCCTCAGGCAAAAGTCGCTGTATAGTCGCAGCAAATCGCCGTTGAGCCAGTGACGTGGCGCGACTTGCTCCGTGAGTCAAGTCGCCTACGCGACCCAGCCACGCCGCGACGACTTGGCGATTAGTCGGCGACTAATCGGCGACTATACGGCGACTCAAAAACCATGCTTCTATCCTAATGTACACCCATCCTTTATCCTGAACATTTGGTAATAAACTTCTAGGTTCTAGCTCATGGTCATAGATGCATCCATCACATGTCTGTAAACTTGGAATAGCTCAAAAGAAACTTTGCTCAACTATGCTGAGGACTTGAGGTAATCTAGTGGGTCTTTTCCAAACTACTCTTGCCTAAACAGGTTATATTCCCTCTAGCAGGGACAAAATTGTCGGCACAAGCTCGTAGCTTGAGAAACAAATGGGCCAATGAGTGAGGGAGAAATAGGGAGCTGGTGGACCTAAAGAACCATCATAGTTTTAAACTAAACATTTGAAGATGTTACGATGTTCGGAAAGAAGTATTAACATATATATTTAATCCACCAAGAAATAAGCTAAGAAATTACCGAGTCAGATGCAAGTGTTGCATTGAATTCTGCAATTTTCTTTAGAATTCCCTCGAACTGGGCCGTCTCAAATAATAGCATTCCGGTCTGCAAACAAAGGAAAGATTTTTTTTAAGAGATTGCAATAGGTCATAACTTAAATCCAATGGCAACTTGTTTCCAGTAAGCAATTATAAACCAGCAACTGGTCTCTCTGTGATATTTTGTGTGTGAGTGCATGTACGCACAATAACATAGTACATCCTGGTAGTTCAGTTAAGATGCTAAGTGGTACCTTTGGTATATGCTTGAAAGTTTGTTTTGGGGCACTACCTGCAAAAATGTATCAAACATTAGGGCAGGAGACGGAAGAAGCCAAACAGAAAAGGTGTCAGAGATATTTACATGTTGTGCAAGTAAAAAGGAAGAAGAGAGAATAGTAACAAATTGAATCTATGTGCAAGAGTGCATACCATTCGACGAAGACGGTTGCCCGGGTACATATGCATTACCTGATACATAATAAAGTCAAGTGTCAACAGCAACACCGAAACGGGAATATCTGATACTTTAGACAATTGCCACACATATACAAAAAGAACATGCTTACCACCAGTATAGGGATCGCGGAAAGATGGATCTGGAACAAAATTGTTCTGCCCAGAATTCTGCAGTATGAATTCTACAACTTGCTGACGATATGTCAAAGGAAGATTTTCTCTCAGGAGCCATCTCTCTGCAACTGCATAGGGATCATCTGCACACAAGCGTTCATAGGTTCGACTGTAAGAGGAACTTAAAATGGCAAAGAGGCAGGACCCTTAAGCCTCAAAGTGCATGTACAAGCAAGCTGACAAAACACTTCACACTGGATGGTCATTTAAATGATGATGTTTATATGCATAACCATGTTGAACACAATACTACTTAGTTTACTCTGAAACAAAAACAGAGAAGCATTTTTAAATACAAGACAAATGTGTGATATACCTGATCGATTATACGGTAGTTTCCTTATAGGCTCTCCATCTCCAATGTCAACATTAAAAACTGCAAAATATAAAAAATACTATAAGAAAACAGAAAATGTTAATGCTAAAACACATGAAACAAAAATAACTTACCGAAGTCGTAGCGAGCACCATCATAAACCTGACCTGGTGCAGCATCCCCAGGTCCATCCACCACTTCACCAATCTAGCAGTTTGGTTCACAAGAGAACGTCACAGATGAACTCAAAGTAAACAACTATACAAAAAAAGAAGCAATGCCACTGCCAAGTCAAGTATGGTAGAAGTATATGCAGCGCTAAATGAGGTTTCATTAATTGTGCAGTAAATGAGTGTCACCAACCCTATACTATTCAGGGATTTTACATATGATTTTGGACCATTACTGCTATAGGTATGGAGTAATGCGTCATGGATATATCAAACTGCACAACAGCTTGCATTTCAGTTAAATAACTCGATCAACATCAAGCAGAAAAAAACAGCAAGACACTAAACCATATCCTCGGCTTTGCAGATTATCTCATGCAACCGGGATAGCGACTTAATATAATATAATGGCAAGGCCTAATGCACAAAGGTACTTACCTTATCCCATTTTAGCTCGTTTAAATTCCATGAGTATGCAACACCATTGTCGCCTTCTCTAACAATTAGTGTCTGACCATCCGAATTTCCTGCTTAGGCCAAGAAAAGTTACAAACATGCCATTACTATGCAAAAATAACACGTGCGGCAATGCATTGTGCGACACGAGATAATTTCAGTTACTTTACATATCTACAAGTAACACGAAGGAATTTATATATTATTATTTTTTTACATAGTTATTCCCTTAATCCCTTTGTAATGCACTGAATTACGGTGAAGCAAGGTTTATTAGAAATATGTGAATATGTTACAAAGCTTGTTATTATTTTGATGTGCATGTGCAACACTACATCTACAATGCGATTTTAATTTTCAATCTCCTTAATACTGACATTTTGTTTTATAAATAGTTGGAGCATCCTGAAAAAATCACAATACTTGGGTAGTTTATCAGATATAAGACCTGGAACTTGCAGTGCCTCAACTCCTGGTAGATCCATCAACTTCAGTCCACCAACATTCTTTCTGTAGAAGAAAAACAAAAGGCACAGAGATCATTTGATTAATTTGGACAGGTCAATGTATGAACAACCCCATCAGGCCATCATTCAGGAAGAAGGTTATTTTTTAGATAGGACGAATAGATCTTGCCTAAACAGTAAAAAGTTAACATAATAATAGAGTAATCAGAAATACCTGCAGTTGTTATACGGCAAAAAGGAAATAACTTTAAGCAGATGTCAAAACATCATAGAAGTATGAAAAAAATCAGGAAGTAGTAGGAGCCAACCTGCTAATTGTGTATTGAGAAATAATATCTGTATAAGCTGCCAGTTCCTCATCACTGCAGAACCTATTATTGTCGGTTGTCCATATCCTCACAATTCCATCAGAACATGCAGTTACAACATCTCCATTCTCCAAGAATTTAGCGTCCCATATGCAACCCGGGTGTTCAATGCTTTGAACACACATTCCATCTGCATTATATTACTTGACAGTTATATACCCAACTACATGAAAAAAAAATCTGCATTCAGCTACATAATAAACAACCAAACCAGAAAACTTAAATTAATTCACCTCCAATATAATCCGTCTCTACGATAGCATATATTATGGATCCAGACAAGTATATTGTCCCAACAAAAAATAAGACAAATAAATGGTGATCCACACATGGCAATCACAACTTAAGTCAACATCCCTAGAACAAGAACAGGTATCCATGATATATATACCGGTGTGATAGAAGACGTCGTGTTTCAGGATTCTAATGTTCGATGTGAAAGAAAGAGAAGACTGGAGCGGATGATCTAAATCCCAAGGAAAGCCAGTGGAGCAGCTGCTCATGGACTAGCCGAAGGAAGTATCAAGAATACAGGTCTAAACAAAAACCGACAGATCTCTCTTTATTTTTTTGTCATATTTCCCATTATAGTCCTAATTGCAACTACCTTTCCAGTATGCCACTGCCCAATATATTTGAGGTCAAAGTAGGTATGATCTTTTTCCTACAACAGAATCCCCACTTACGAGGAAGCGCTGTTAAAGGATTTTTTTGTTTGGAGCAAATATTGGACTAGGGCATAGGAGAGGGGACAAACCAGTTGAGGAATGGATAGTAGATTGAACGGTCAGGGTTTAAAACTTTAAAAGAATTGTCAAGTAAAGAAGATGCAGGTATAAACAAATCCTATGCAATGAAAAAGTGTTCTGCATTTTAACAAGAATTCTCAAAACCATACAAAATAAATCACCTTTCCATATCTTGACTGAGCGATCTTCACTGCCACTAGCAATTAGACCAGATGAATGTGCATCCACAGAATATACAAGAGAAGTATGGCCAATCATCTCCAACAGGGGTTGGCCGGTCAATGCCCATAACTTGATAGTTCTGCAACCAAACAAAATACATATGTGATCATGTAAACATGCAGTAATTGCAAACTAGAAAATACATTTGATACACATAAATTTAATAAGGTAATAATAAAATTGTAAAAGGCCAAAGAGGTCTCTAAGTGAGCTTTTTTTTTACATCAAACCCATGGCAGCCTTCTGATGGAATCGTGGAAACATGTACCATAATAGTAAACAGTAGTAGCAATATCAAACATTAATCAATAAATTATGATGCATTTAATCTTTTTAGAGAATAATAATCTACCATACAGTATCATTCTTTCACTAAAAAGCAAGTGGAACTAGTTAGGTAAGTATTTTAATCACTCACCCGTCATGCGATGCAGAGAGTATACCCATACCCGGCATCTGTGCTACACATCGGACAGTATCTGCATTAGAATCACATTATGTCAAGAATGCGTGGATGAGCACGGGAATTAACACCTCGAAATTTACTACATAAAATTAAACAAAATTATATCCTAACAACGACAGAAGATCTGTAGTCACTGGGTTATAAAAACACATAAAACTCTGCATCAGTGCAACAAGAATTAATTTCTCAGCAAAGAAAATTGTCTTTACTGCAAATGACAAATCCTAGCTATATAGCTAAAGGTTCCTCAAAAAAGGCTATATAGCTAAAGGTCATATAACAGACAACAGTAAGTATAAATGTAAGCTCAAGACACCAGGATAACAGATAATCACAATTGTTCAATGCCAAAAGCTGCATCGGTACACATTAGGAGTAAACAAATAACCTGCATGTCCAGAGAATGTATGTAGACAGGTCCTTCCTTTCCAGAGTTTAATGGTGGAGTCACTTGAACCTATACAAAAGGGGAAAACATATACATTATTAATCAACCATTTGACAACTTTAGATTTAGACAGGGGGTTTCTTTTATATGATAGAAATTTGAAAATCATAGAAAACTGAGGTAAACATTAGGAATAGTTTTGTATTGTTGTGCCCCAAGTGCACTGAGCGTTGGGATTTAGTTCCGGAAATCTTTATCCGTTTTATTCATGTTGAGTCTTTTCCGTACTCTCTAAGATAAAGCTCGTAAATTAGTTATTGTAGCCAAAGTAGATAATACAAGTGCTTTGTCAATTGAAGCCCACGGTGATCAAATGTCATAATTTCTTACTGGCAAACTGCTAGTAATCCATGATTCCATATGATGATGAAGCCAACACATAGGTTCATTTATCAAAAGGAAAGAAAACAACAAAAACATAATAAATCACACTAGCATAGTTCAACGTACCAGTGCACCAAAGTAGAAAATTAAGAATAGGGAACCTAGTAAAAATGGAAAATGAGTAGACACAACAGAATCTCTACCCGTAAATAATTCTCCTGATGGCAGCTTTACCACAGTTTGTACTGCAACTTTATGAGCTTCCCAAACCTCTATGGCATTGCCATCTCTCCATCTTCTTAAAGTACTGTTGCATAATAGATGTGTCAGGGCACAACAAGAAGCCAACAACTACAATGGGGAAACTTGATCATCTATTAGCCCAGTATGTCATTACACAACAAGATCCAGCATAAAGTACAATCCATAAATCTTTATCTTCAAAATAGTGAATACCCGCAGGCAGCCTTAACCATAAGTAACATTAGCAACCTTTTCTAACAGCGACTACGTGTAGAAAGAAACAGGAGTAGGATATGTGCATTTGTGCAAATGAAAGAAGTATAAATTGTCCATACAGGAAAAGGTAATGACGTTACACATATTAATGTTATGTCCATGTTACATTACAACATCTCCTGAACAACTACCCCATGAAAAAATATTGCACTTGTTATGTCATTACCAGCATATACAACAAAGACAGCCTTAGGATAAAATCAGCACAAATAGGCAATCAAGCAAAGTATGATGAAGCCGTAGAAGCAAGTTCTGCACAGGAATTAGACTGGCCATAACAAAACCTACCAATCCATTGATGAAGATATAATGTCGCCGTTGTCATCAAGGGCAAGACCAGTAACTTGTGAACTGTGACCCTTCATTGTTCCGGCAACTTCTCCTGTACGCAAATCCCATAGCAACACAAGCGTATCCATGCCTCCAGAAACAATCCCTCCTTCAGGAAAGCGATCGGAAGGAGGGACCCAAACCAACGGGCCAACGAAACTCGAATGTCCCACAAGAGTTTTAGAGAGAACATATTCGTGCTTCTTTTCTGGGTGCTGTGTCCAAAATCTCACTGTCTTGTCTCTTGACGAGGTGGCGACACCTGCATCACCACAGATACAGATGCCACGAACCTATTGAAAAGTGAAGTGTAAGAACAAAAGCCAAGAACCGAGTGTCTAGGAAATGTAACGATATAATTTTGATAATAACTGAAACTTTATTGGTTAAATAGCTAAATAACTGCACAAGCCAAGGCTCGAAGCCTCGAACTAGTTGAAGTCATGAAGTGATGCGCTCTAAATATGCAAAATCTGTTTTGTAAATTTTAACAGTTTGAGCAAAATAATCAGTTAGTACACAGGTATCACATTTACCTACAATTGATGAGTGCATATAAGCACCTTTTAAATTTCCAAGACTAACACGTCCCATTTTTACTATCCTTGGATAGACATGGACATGCATAGAGGTTTTGTGCCTTCTAATCAAATTTGAAAGTTATAATTGGAACCATAAAACTGTTGTTAGAAAAACAGAATGTGACATTCTGTAATTGCAGGTGGAACATAACATAGGAAGTTACCGTCTTATCTTATTATATATGAAGAGAACTCACATAAAAACTAAGTGATGGTTCCTAGATTCAACAATCCACTGCCAATATCATATCGAATCATGTCAAACTGCAACGACATTGCTCGCCAGCTACATCTCCACTACGAATTCTGCCCCTAAACCCCTAAATCTACTGTAACACACTGAAACTAAAGTGACAAGTTGAGAAACTAGAGAAGCGGGGGCAATCAACATCGAGGGCTTTCACACTAAGCGTGCATCCGGAAGGAACTAGGTTCACACGGGCACTTCAAATCTACAACTTATGGGGAGGCGTCGAACCGAAGGAGCGAGCAAGCTGAACCCGCGGGAGGGCGCTAGCTAGGTCGAATTACCCAAACCAAAGTCGCCCTTCCAACGAAAGCGCCCAACTAGCAGATCGATTCGGCACCGTTCCCGCCGTAAAGCGAATCGATCCCCGCCGTCTAGGTTTGTCACGGGCGGCCTGGTGGGATCGAATCGCGTATATACTTGCAGGGGAAGCAAAGCGGGGAGCGGAGGCGACGAAGGACACGAGGCGAGTAGTGCGGGGGGGAGGGGCTTACATCGTCCTCGTGGCCGTGGAGCTGCGCGCTGAGGTGGTACTCGGCCATGGGCGGCGCCCGCCGGCGTACGGAGGCGAGGGGGGAGAGATTGGCGGAGGAGGGAGACGGCGAGTCGAGACTGACACGATGCCACCTGCGAAGCAAAGTTTCGTGGGTTGTCGTCTCTCGATCGTATCGTATCGTGTCGTCTCGTTGCGACTTTATGGAGTCTGGGCCGTGCGGAAGTTGGAGGTGGGCTCTTTTTATGGGCTGAGCGTCGGAATTCCGCACGCACAAGAGTTCTGAATTGTGTTAGGGCATGTTTGGTTGGTGCCCATGTCAGCCCAGCCAAACCTGGGCTAGCCAAATAATTGGCGAGCGGCTCTCAAAAAAAAAATTTGGCGAGCGATTCGGCCACCCACAAGTTGCCAAATTATTGGCGCAGAATTGAACGGGAGGAAGTGAAGCGGGCTGGGCGAGCCAAAATATTGGTCGCAATCCAAACGCAGCAACACAGCCTGGTCAATCCCGGGGTGCTTGGAAGCCCTAGCTTGCCGCGAAGCGCTTGATGCGGCTGGTGATCCAGCACTAGGAGCAATACATGTAGTCTCTGATTGCCTCGGAGTGGTGAAGGGTTTACATGGAGAGTATCGAGGTACCTATGGTAGTATACTTGCCGAGATCAAGGCGAGGAGCATGCAAAGAGGTCGGACTTTCTTCAGTCATGAAAGAAGGGAGAGGAATGTGGAAGCTGATCGACTGGCAAGGTTTGCTTCGTCCTTGCCGAGAGGGAGACATGTCTGGTTCTTAGAACCACCTGCTGGTTTACATTTAAACGTTCTTTCGTTATGAATAAAGGTGTGAGTTTTTCAAAAAAAAAACATAGCCTGGTCAATGACCAATTTTTTGGAAGGGCAGCCGAGGGCTCCAATCCAAACAGCCCCTTATAAACACAGAAGATTCTAAGGTAAAAAAGACCGACCTCATAGCATCTCGAACAGATGGCTAAAATAGGGTCTACTAAAAAACAAAAAAAAGACTAAAATAAGGCAAAAATAGCAGTTTTACGGCACCGGGCATCAGAAAATTATGCCGTAGCAGTTGCCCTAGAAAATTTAGGCGCCAACTATGTATTTCTTCTACACAAACACATACTGGAAAAAAAAATAGGCTAAAATTGTACTATAGGGCTAGTTTATTTTGAGGATAAGTAAATTTGGAGGCAAAGCGGGTAAAAGTGTTTGTTGATCCGGTGTTCGATGTAAAATGGAAGAAGTGACACGTTGGGGAAAAGTGTGAGGGCACGATGAAATTGAATGTATGAAATTTTTGAAGTTGTGCGTTGATTTTTGCATTGGTTTTTCGTCAAGACATGTGGGGGTTGTGTGTTTTCCTGCTAGTCACCTATCATCTATATTTTACTATTAAAAGAGCAAACTTGACCGCCGTACGATCTCTGATCAACGAATTAGATTGTTCGATCTGTGTTGAGCTAACTCAACACATCCAGACGAAAACGTTATTTTGTATTTTTTTTGCCTCAGTTACGCCCGACGGAATAAACTCTGCTCACATCGTGTCTCTCCTCGGTCCATCGCCGCCTCCCCGCCGGTACTCATCTGTTGCCCTACGCGGCACGCTTAGCCCACTTACTCAGGGCGAGAGGGGCACGGCGGGAAGGTCCATGAGGACTAGCAGCACACTAGGAAAGCGATGGAATGGTCGGGGAGACCGGAGGAAGTTGGGGGTGACCATAGCTAGCTCGGCGGGCGGTGGTCGGAGGCGGGGAAAACGCGGTCGATCCGCGTGATTCACGGCGTTGTAGCAAGCAATAGTCGTGGGAGAGATAGAGGAGCTCGCGAGGAAGATTTGGTGGTCTTCGATCCGTCCAGGCGGCCGGAAATGGCGGCCCATCGCGTCGGCGACGGCTTCGGTCGAGCAGATGGAGAAACAGAGAGCAAGGGAGACGCGCGGTGATGGAGAGGATAAGCTGGAGCGAGAGAAGAGCTGCACGGTGCTGGGGCCTTATTCTCGCAGCTGGATGGGGGGGCGGCGAAGATCTCCTCGCTAGGATGGACGGCGAGTGCGATGCGAGTTGCCACCCAGCTGCTTATCGTCCACGAGGAAGACGACAGGGAGAGGAGTTGGGCTGGCCGCTAGCTGTGCTGGATATGGGCTGCTACCCGCTGCGCAGGGAATTTGGGCCAGAAGCATCCCAAACCTAGGTGAGGGTTTTTCAAAACCTGTTTGCCTTTTTTTTGTCTTTTTTTGAACTAATGTGTTTTTTTTTAAATTGTTTGCAGATTCAAAACGGTTTAAAACAATATGAAAATAATCATGGAACTTCTTTATATTATATATTCTTCACATATTTTTTTTTGCATTTTTTTTAAACATTTGGATGATGTCAAATATTTCTCATATTGTAGTGTCAGGCCGTAAGAAGTTATATTGTCCGATCAACCTGTACGATGACACAGACCAGTCCTTTGGTTTGATGATGTACCAATTGATTTTGGTTGAAACCTACTATGTGAGACATCATGGCATTATTTTTACGACGAACTATCACAATCAGAACGAGGCTGAGGCCATACCTGCTCGACTACAAGAGGCCAACCGGCAATGTCACATGTTGGAGGTATTCAAAGTACAAAATTGAATATTGTTTCTTTTTTCCTTGATCAAATAGTTTCGTGTTTAGTTATTGCCGCATGATCACAATCAGACGATATATGCTTTTCCTTAACTTCATCTATTCCAGTTGTGTCACTGATGGTTTCTATGAGATTGATTTGTTTTTATTCCTTTAACATGCATGGGTAAAAGATAAAAGATTACAGTGTCTGTTTAATTCCTCCACTGTCTCATGGATAGTTTGCACCAAGGAGCAAAAGTTGAAGGGTGTTGCAATGTGCCCCAACACGATCGAGTAGGATTGGAAAAAATATATCATCAGAGTGTACGACACAATAGGGAATGCAAAGGAATTGTAATAAGATGTTTGAATGGATGTTTTTTCCCTAAAAATAAACTTAGGATTTGTGTGCTTCAAAGGTCCTATAAAACTGTTTTGAATGCGAAGATCTATCTACATAGGTATTTGTTGACGGTATTGTACATTCTCTTCTCTTTTTTACTAAAAGACCCTGCATGTTGGTAGGTCAATATATTTTGTAGTAGCACATTTTCTATTTTAAAAATATCTTTATAATTTTATAATAGTATCTTTATAATTTTATCAACACGTGCATTGCACGTGCACCGTTACTAGTTATTATGAGGGGAAAAGTGTATAATTCCTCGCTACTTATCGCATAAAGAAAAAAAATTGGGTGAAGAAGTAAGATAGAATGTAGTTATCTTTTTAGAGAAGAAACGGATATTCAAATGACTTTTTTATAGAAATGTCTGATTTATGAACACGTTTGACTGATGAGTTACTCGCGTTGAGGAATATAAATTAGATCACATGTTGATAGTTTTTAACGGATTTTCTTTATACTTGTACTTCAGTTTTATATACTTGTTCTACGTAATATTTCTGTTTTTATATGATCGTACGTGTGTAATCCATGTACTCTTTATGCTTTGTGTGTGACACATGTCATCACGGGAGCTTTTCAAAGTATTGTCTTTCACTAGGTGCACACCCGGAAGAGCATTTTAGGGAGGGGGCAAGGGTAGGCCTCGTAGGGAGGAAGACCTCATTATTGACGAGAAAAACTGAGCGACTTAGAGCATCTCCCCGACGCCTCTGATAGGCCTCCCTCATTGGCCCAATAGGGGTTAGGACACGAAAACAGCTTCCAAGGTGCCCTCATCGGTTACATGAAAATGTGTCCGACAACTCCTTGTCAGCCCAAACTTTTGGGGCTGGCTCGGGGTTGCCGGACATGTCCTCCTCCGAGTGGCAGAGCCAACTTGTAATCGACATTGAGGCGGCCAACTTGTAATCTGTTGTGCAGACATGGTGATCATGTTTTTTGACGGGATGGTGATCATGTTTACCTGCGGCTTGATTTGATGATCATGTTTAAATGACATGGTGACATTGGTAAATACTTTTGATGCACCTTTGTGAATACCATTTCTGGTTTGCTATCAATTACTCACTCCGTTCGAAAAAGGATGTCACGAAAAATGAGCTACACATCCTTTTTCAAACGGAGTAGTATATATTATGCTGCTCTACTGTATTAGATGACAACCTTCCTCTGATACAATCTGAATGGTCATAAGGACACGGATCAGTTTAGCGGGGAAGTCAGCTTAAACCCTGCAACTTAATCATATGTACTACCATGATATATCTGTTCAATTTTCATCTGTCAAAAGAAAAAACAGCTTATTTGTACTTCACAGACGTCTGAACAGATGAATTCATAATGTCAGGCCCCAACTGAGAGTCTAGGCCTAATATTTTGTTTCATCATATTCACAATTTTCCTTAGCAAAGACCCGGCGCAACGACCGGGGTATTTTTCTAGTACATTCACTGACAATGGCAGATACACATCTGAGAACACGGCCCTTGCCCATTTCTGATACAACGCACTTTACGAGCACGCAGGTCAGGTGGCCACGGTAATTCGCATGTATAAGCCACGACGCTGGCGCGATCGTTCGTCCCATACTTGCACCGCGCCACCTCCATGGTGTCGAGGTCGATGGAGAACCACCAGGTCTTTGCCGCCGCCGCCGGAGCTAGGACTACGGACCTCATGTCGGCCGCTACCAACTCGAGAGCACCACCGCGAAAGTACTCGTCTTTATACCCTGTGAGCCGCCGTGTCGCCTCCATCAACCCAAGGCTTCTCTGAATCACCCACTCGTCGTCGTCGCGGAACCACGACTTTAGGAAGACTTGGAGCTCGCTGCCCTGCAAGCAAATCACACGCATCTGGGTGTACTCGCTGTCGTGATGGGTGACTCGCAAGATCGACCTCCGGGCGAAGTCCGGCAGCCGGTATAACATGAACCCGTGGTCACGGATTCTGAGAACCAGCAGGTGCTCCTCGTCGTCCTCCATGCTCCAGAACAGAGAGTCCCCGCCGCGTCCGAGGAAACGCAGGGACTCCGTGCCGGGGAGGAGCACGGGCGCGCTGCCCTTGATGACGCGCCAGTGCATGGTCGTTCCACCGAGGTACCGGATGTTGTCGAACACGCAGGCCACGGCGGTGCCCACGTCGTCGTGCACCCCGTCGTGACCCTGGTAGAGCACGCAGATGACCTTGAACTCCGGGATGCGAGCTCCGTTGAGGCCCCAGTAGCTTCTGCTGTCTTGGCAGCCGTCGAGGAACACGCCGAGGCAGTGGTGGCGTTTCATCTCCTCCATGGGCGGGATGAGCCTGTAACGCCGTTTGAGGGGCTCGCAGACGAGGAGGTCGGGGAAGCAGCGGCGCCGCCACCCGGACTTCTTCTTCTTCTTGGCGAGGAGGAGGACGCTGCCGCGGCTGTGGACGAGCTCCCACGACCCGCTGCCTCCGGGGAGGAAGTCGAGGGAGAAATGTCGGCCGTCGACCGGCGTCGAGGACGAAGGGAGGAAGACGAGGCCGCCGCGGCGCCGGTCGTTGTGGTAGCTCCCTGCGACGGGGCGCGGGGGCATGAAACCGGCAAAACAGGGGCAGAATCTGCGGTCGGCGACGAGACGGCGCCACCGCTTGCACGTGGCCGCGGCGCGTACGAGACAGGGAGGCGAGGCGATCAGGAGCTGGAGGATGAGATAAAGAAGCTTGTCGGGGACGTCGTGCAGCGTCGTCGGCGGCGCCATGGGAGTCGGACGAGATCGAGATCGATTATCAAAGGGTACCCATTATCAAATCCCTGATCTTTAGGGATATGATCGATTATCGTTAATTTGATTAGCGCTACGTTTATCCATCAATTAATCCCACGTCGCAGACGTGGCGCTCCTCCCTCAAATATAAGTAGTACAGTACCAATTACAACTGTTAAAAAGATACTCCCTCCGTTCCTGTGAACAAGGCGTAAAAATGTTGGCACGGCGATTAAGGAGGGTCATGCAGTGAGATTAGTTTCCTAACTTACCCCTCATAAATCGCTACCTTCCTCTCATACTCCAAAACTTAACTTCCCACTCCCCACATGCTACGCGCCCTCGCTTTGCCCACACCCAATTACAGTTGCATGCACACAGTTGCTTTTTGTAAAGCTGCATGCACGGCAAACTATTGGCCAGTTCAGCTGCATGCGAGTAAACTATGGAGGGGTATGCTGGGAAGAACCACACCAAATCCACACCCGCGCCTTACTTTTTGACGAACATTGCAAAAAAGTTATGCGCCCTAATCAATGGAACGGAGGGATTATGAAAACGTGGCATTGGCGCTGCTGTGTTTGATGGTTTTGCATCCTGAACACAGCAGAGCAAATCCCAAACAATTTTTTTCAGAAATATATAGAAAGAACAGATCCCAAACCATGTATTAAAAAAAGAGAAAGAACAGCCAGCTCGCCATCTTCCTGCCGCCACCGCCGCTGCCCATTCGGCTCATGCCCCGCCTCTGGTTGACCACGCTTCACACACCTGATACTTGTAGCTTCTTTGATTTGAAGAAGAGATGGATGGGATGGAAGAGAAAGAGAAGAGGTGCGGCTCGCGATCGACAGGGTTTTGCTTATATAGAGAGATATCGATGGATGGATCGGCTTTGAATATCTGGTCTTTGTTTCGCTCTCCTGAGTATTATTCAAAGCGATAATCGTAGTAATTTTCTATACCATTACACTACAGGTGGGTGGCGGCTGAGGACCGATGACCGGCGGCCGGGCACTTGAAAGGTGCATGTCCAAGGCCGTGCGACGACAAGGTGTACACAAAGTGATTCCATTGATGCTGTATAAAGAGAGGTACCATGCACAAAATGGGAGTTTGATTCCTGCTAGACTGGATCCAAACAAAGTTGTTATTCGAAACTGGATCGTTTTGACGAGCATCGCCTTGTCAATGTCGACGGGAATTGGAAGCGCTCTCTCTCTCCGTTGTTCCAAGCTAGAAAACAAACCATCGTCACATCGCATCACCATCTTGCTCTGTTTCTATAAACAAGACCATGACATCAAATGTATTTGGAGTTGCAGGAAGATGCAAATGGCACCATCAGTAACAGGACACAGAGCTACGTTCTCAAAGAAAATATGAAGCATCAGATCATGTGCGTGCGATCCTTCAGTACAGATTGATCACATCACTCTTCGCAGGCTACGAGGAACATGTCCGAGCTCAGATTGCCATCTTCCCATACTAATTCGCGCGCCATTGACACAATTCATAACCGATGATGAATGAGAAACAAATATGCCTAATTTTGTGTGGCCGTTGGGCGATCTGGCAGGAAAGACAAGCTAAGAGGCATGGTGGAATTATAACAGGTCAGTACCTGAGTTGGTCCGATGGGTTTTAGAGGCTACGATTGACTTGTCTCGAATCGGCAAAGAAAAGGCAAGGAAACATGCCAACCCTTAGGATCTCAGTGGACTCCTCTCGAGCCAGATACTCTAAAACTGAACACATACGCAAGTTTCCTCCTTGATGCCTATCAGGAAGCACGAGGTGGTTTTCAGAGATCATCAGGGAACTATGCTAAATGGACAAGCCGTATTGTATGATTGTAATCCTATCGTTGATTAATAAAGCTCTTCGAATTTGAAAAAAAAAAGATGATCGCATCGCTTGTAATGGATCGTATCTTTGCAGAAATGAAGGATATGATATACTGTAGCGACGAGATCAGAATTCTATATCGACACTACTAATGAATGTGCTGGTGTGCCTTAGTTTTGTGCTCCCTTGCAATGCACGAGCTGGTGTGCACACGGACACGGTCCATGGCTGACTTTTGGAACGAGCTAGCAAAGCAATCAAATCTCGACAGCTCTGCGCGTACCGGCAGCATTGAGCATTGTGGCAATGAATTTCGTGGGGACTGCTGATAGAGATACCAACGCGACCCCCACGGGTCGAATTTCATTACCTTCACAGATAAGGAAATACAAACCACTGTCACCAGCGTCAGTGAGCGCAGCTCAAACTAAAGCTAGAAAAGTAAACAGAAGCAAAAGCCAAAACCAACAACATTCGTGGTTTGGCACTAGCAAAAGCCTAGGTCTCCCAGTTCACACAGCGACTGCTGATAGAGATAGAACGGCGTTTCTACGGATGGGGAATGTCAGGACGTGCTCGATCCCAGAATTTCCTTTGCAGTTGTAGAAACTGTCGATCGATTGCAGGCGGGCCTGGTCCTACATGTCAGGTAGGCTTGTAGCTCTTTTTTTTGTTGCTATTAATGACCCGTGGGTCACCGTGGCGGGTACAAATGAATGTGCACCGAAACATTGCTTTCAACTGAACTATTCAATGGTGTTGACAAAAGGTGGGTTCAAATTGATGGATGGATATGGATTGGTGGTGGCTAGTAGTTGCACTATATTTGCATTATATTTCTCTTACGTTTGTATTCAGTTATGTTCTTTCTTTAAACTCATATTTGACGCTATCTCAGAAAACAACTTGCCAATTTTAGACCAAGGAATTTGACTTGTCACAAGGAAAGGAAGCAACACATGCACGTCCGTCGTAGAGACAAGCCATCGATCGATTGTGGTCAGATAGATAAGCAGCGAGGAAACACGCCGGCGGCCGATATCCATTGACGATGTTGCGTGGCAAACGTGTCGATCTTGTGATCGGCGAATTTTATCGGAGGCAAGGTTTCGCCGGTCAGCACACGAGCCGTAGATTGCTTCTCCGTATCCGTATCAGTATACGTCCCTTGACTGGACCAGTCCACATCAATATATACTTCAATTCTTATCGTGTTTTAAACTAATATATAATCACTCTATACGCTCTACGGAAGGATGATTTTAGGATTGTCATTCAACGGAGAACGATGTGGACGTATCATCCTAAGGACGATGTCAGAGTAATTGTTTTGAACACTGTTGTGGCCAGAGCGCCATTACTCCAGTCTTGAGGTTCAATCTATGAATATTTGAGAATCTACTATCCAAACTTACCCAGGAAAATAAACTAAAGATGGTTTATAATAGGACGCAATGCCAAACCCTACCCAGGTATAATATCACTTTGTGCATATACTTATGATTTTTTCTTTTGAGAAAAAGTACTACTCCCACTGTCCGGCTATATAAAATGTCTCGGCAAGCTAAGTGCTCTTTTCAGCAAGCAAAATTACTTTATCAAACATCTGATAAGAATAAATCCGATCAAAGAGAGCAAAACTCACATGAACCATAGACTTCCCAATTTAATTACAAATAATACATTAAAGTTATTTTTTCTTGGCAGAACTTGTGCATCTTAACACTGAAATAATCGCACAAGATCAAACCTACACAAATCATTCATTGCATACTGCCTGAAAGAAGTTCATGAACACACAAGAACAAAATCATGAGAACCATTGAAAGATGCCTGAAAGGATGGCTAGCGTGAAACTTTTTTTTTCTTATGCATAGGATTCAAATAATGAGGTGTGAGTGGATTTTTCATTTCATGTACATTTTGCCTTGGTTGTGAGAATTTAAGGAAAATTCCATCTATTTTCGTCTGCAATATTTCTATGAATCAAAGTTGTGAATGGTAAAATTCATAACCCTCTACATTTCCTACATCTTTCATTCAAATGAAAAAGGATCATGTAAGGGTTATTTCGATATTTCGTTTCTAAGATGGAGACAAATATAATAAAGTGCATTGCATGCCTTCTTAGGCCCTTTTTTCTTTGGGCTTCAAGACCCGTTTTTCAAGCCAGAAGCGGAAGCCGAAACAAACACCTAGCTTTGACCGATTGTGGATCCGCGGCTCAAAGCTACTTTTCTTGTTATGGCCCAAACCACCAATCCGGGTACTTCCATGTCAAAGTTGCAGCTTTGACCCCACACTAATCCTCGTTGGCTGCCCTGTCTCCTGGGCGACGCCTCCCATTTTCTTCCTACAACTCCTGCTCAGAGCCGCATCCACGAGTCAGAGAACTTAACGCGCCCATATTAATTAATGGATGGAGAAAGCAAGCTACACGAGTTTGAAAAACTATATCATTTTAGGTGATTGGACCACACCATTACAATGGTGATGAAATAGAAAAATTATTTATTATCGCTAAAATTAGCATGCATTGCAACATATAATTAACTTAGAAATAGCGACCACGAGCAATCTCAATATCTCACGATAGTTTAGACATTTTTTCAACTCACAGACAGTGCACAACTGTATAGCCAAACGACCAACCATCATCACAGCCGCTTTCACAACCCAACGGCCTTATCAGTACAGCCGACCCGCAACTAGTTCAGGTAGAGTCGCTGCCCAAAACAAATAAGGCCTTAATTCACATCAAGCGCAGCACAATTAACTTATGGGCGGACGGGGCTGTGGCCCAGTGGCTAGCTGCGTGGTGGCGTGGCTGGTAACCCGAGTTTTAAATGTCCAAAAAAAAAAAATTTAACTTATGGGCTTGTTCTATAGTGAAATGGCCCATATATTTGGCCCATGTGATGCTTTGTTTTCAAAACGTTGGAAGTACCAAATGAGCAAACCCTCTATATGCTTTCTTTTCAGTTTTTTTCTATTTCAAGTCGTTTTTCTACTACTATCTTGGACTCATGTGCTTCTTATTTATTTAGTTTCCATACAAAAATATACTCCCTCCGTTTCTTAATATAAGGCGTCTAAGCTTTTTGAGGAAAATTTCAAAATATAAGGTGTATTACAATTCACGGACAATTTTACCAATATAAAAATGAGTCACAAATTGGATTAGTGGAATTTGATATATTGTTTTCAATTTGTGGCTAATAGGGAGTTCTTTTTCTCGAATTTTATCAGTAGATAATTATTCCAACGCATGGAAAATGCTGATGTCTTAATATCCGTGCAAAAACCTTAGACGTCTTATATTATGAAACAGAGGGAGTATATATTATTATTTATGTATTGAATAAACATTATTCCTATTTCTTTTTTCTTATGTTTCTATTTTATTTTCCCTTTTCTCATTTTTTTAATTTTCTTTTCTTAATTGTTTCATTGTATATAAAAGCATATGAAAGAGTTACTTTCTTTATTAAGTGAATTTCATTTCGAACCTCGTAACATTTGATTTATTTTTATAATACGTGAACATTTTTTTTGAACTTTGAGAACTTTTTCTACTCTTATAATAATTTTTTGAACACACGCACAATTTTCTAATTGTGCAAAAAATATTACTCTTACATTTTGTAAGCCGTCGGTAAATTTTTGGATGGTGGCAACATTTTTCCTTCTCACATGAACATTTTGGTAGTCAAGTACATTTTTTTTTACCAAACAAACATTTGATTAATCGTTGAATATTATAAAATCTTGTGAAAATTTATGTACACTATAAAAATTATCTCAACTTTATAATATATATTTTATAAATATTTATATGGATATTGAAAATAAAAATAATAAAAAGATAAAATAAACAAAAAAACTTACAAAAAACAGAAAAAATGCATACTTGGGTAGGCCCACGAAAGCAGCCGCTACAGCTCGCTGCCATATAAGAGCATCTCCAATCGAATTCGGCCCCCAAACTGCGTCCGGACGCGACGCGTCCGCGGACAGTGACCGGACAACCCCTAAAAACATGCTTCTACAACCACAAGCCTCTAAATATAGATGCCAAATTACTACACAAGCAGGCAACATGCACATATTGCTACACTACGATGTGTACTTGATGCCGCCTTGCTACTTCCGGTTAGCTATCCTATCCCCCTACTCATCATCGGATAGGACGATGGCCGTTGCCACTGCGGCGGCGGAGCCGCCCCGTGCCGCACTGGCGAGAGGAGTCGGAGAAGAGCGAGAAGGAAGAGGATGGTTTCCTCGTAGAGTCGGCCTTCACGAATCGCTGCCTCCGCCTCGATCTGCTTGTCGAGGAACCCGGACCGGTTCCTCATCTGCCGCATGAAGATGCGGTCCGCCGCCTCCGCCTAGAGCTGTGCCTCGGCCGCACGGTGCTCCGTCGCCTCCTCCTTGAGTTGTGCCTCCTCGCGTATCCTTCCCGCTTCCGCCTATGCCTGAGCTCTCCACTGCTCCGTCGCCGCGTGCACCCGGGCGCGATGCGCTTCGGCCGCCGCCTCCAGCCGTGCGTGAAGCACTTCGAACGCCGCCTCCGACCGGGCGGGATGCGCTTCATCTGCCTGTCGGATGTACTCCGAGCCCGTCAGCTCGACGATGTCAGAGTCCTCACGGACCACGACATATCCAACACTCGCCGCCTCCGCCGCCGCCGCCTCCTCGCGTGCCATGGCTTGGAGATGGGCCTGCGCCACCTTCTCCGCCGTCATCTTGGCGAACATGGTGGGGAGGCGGCGAGGCATGGTGGAGGAGAAGCGGAATGGGCGGCGGATGTGGATGAACTAGGGTTCCGGCGGCGGATGTGGATGTGGATGAACAGAACTAGGGTTCCGGCGCCGGTACATATAGTGGGAGGAGGTGGCCGGTCCGCCATGAATGATGGCCGTTGGCCGCTGGCCGCTGGTCGCTCCGCCAGGAATGCCGACGCCGGTCAAAGGCTAGATCCTCCGCCTGGTAGGCCGGTCAAACGTGGGACCGCGATGTAAGCGACCACGGGGCGGACGCGTCCGGGCGTGTCCGGGCCGCCCTAAACCCGCCCCATATATGGGCTGGGTTTGGGGTGTGCCGGACCGCCCGGACGTTTGGGGTGGCTTTGAGGGCCTCCTTTGGGTGGCGGTTTTTAGCCCAAATCCTGTCCGGGCTGTCCGCCCGCACGTTTGGGTGGGTTTGGGGCCTCCAGTTAGAGATGCTCTTACAACGATCTATGCGTTGTATAGGAGGTGCCTAACAAATGCGGTGATCATGGAAATATTTTTTTGGCGGGAAAGAAAGCATCATATATTACAGAAACAGAGTACTTTACATATTTAGACTCAACAATGGCAGCCACAGCGGGAGGGACATGCCCCATCCAAAAGTGGTCTTGACCTGACATCTTTTTTTTAGATAAAAGACTTCATTACTCAATAGTTAAGCATTACACCTGACCTCTGCATCAACAATGCACACAAGTGCAATCCAACTGGGAAAGTAAAAGTAGTGCAACAAAAGACGAATTACAATAGCTTTTTTTTAGAAAAGGGTCACCCCGGCCTCTGCATCAAAATGATGCACACAACCGTTTTTATATAAATTTAAACGTCCAAAGTGTAAGTAGCCAGCTTATTACAAATTATGGATCACACAAAGTCGCAACAAAAATAAGCCAAACGAAGATCGCAAATCTACGCATTTAGCCTTCTAGGATTTAACCAGCCTCCGGGCACAAGATAGAGCGGACAACCGCCAGCATACGGGTACATCCGGTATCCATGAGCGCCCTTCGACAGGTAGAAGTAGGGACCAAGTATGGATCCAGTAGATGGCCCTGTTGATAACCTGCAAGTAATGAGCAACATTTGATTTGTTAAACACAATATCATTTCGGCAGTTCCAAATTGACCAAAGCAAAGCAGACACGCCTATACGTATTCTAGCTTTTGTTTTAGAGTCAATTCCATTCAGCCAAGAACCAAACATATTCGCAATGTTGGTGGGAGGCGAGATATTAAAGTAAAATGTATAAGTCTCCAAATATTGCGGGCAAAAGAGCATGATATGAATAGATGTTGCACTGTCTCATTCTCATGGCAAAACACACATTTAGTACAACCTGACCAACATCGTTTAACCAGGTTATCCTTAGTGAGTAATACCTTCCGATGAAGGAACCATAAGAAAATCTTAATCTTTAGTGGTACTTTCAGTTTCCACAGGTATTTTGAAAAATATCTTGTATGTCCATTCAATAGATCAGTGTATAAAGACTTGACTGTATAAACCCCAGATGTTGTTAAATCCCATTTAAATGCATCGGGTAAGCTAGTTAGAGTGACTCGCATTAGTCGCTCAACTAGCTGCAACCACGCATCCCATTTGTCTCCAAGTAGAACTCTTCGAAACTGAATGGTTTGCGATAATGGTGTGTTCATCAGTACATCCGCAACCCGTACATTTTTGCGCCTCACAATACTGTACAAGGAGGGATATTCGTCCGCTAATGAGTTTTGTCCTAGCCACACATCCTCCCAAAACCTTACTTGCATTCCATTCCCAACGGCAAACCTACCACGTGAGAAAAACACATTCTTTGCCCGCATCAATCCTTTCCAAAAAGGGGAGTCTGATGGCTGAGCCTCTACTTGAGCTAACGTTTTCTCGTATAGATACTTGTTAGTCAAGAGCTCCTGCCATACTCCATGTTCATTGAGCAATTTGAAAATCCATTTGCACAATAAACATTTGTTCTTTATATCTAGTACTTCTATGCCAAGCCCACCTTGATCCTTTGGGCGGCATACAATGTTCCACTTTGTTAATCTATACTTTTTCTTCTTTTGGTCGCTCTGCCAGAAAAATCTTGATCTATAAAAGTTCAGTCTTTTTAATACCCCTTTAGGTATTTCAAAAAAAGAAAGTAAAAACATTGGCAGGCTTGTAAGAACGGAATTGATAAGAACAAGACGGTCTCCGTATGAGAGCATCTTTCCTATCCAGGACCCCAGTTTGCGCTCAAACCGATCCTCTACGGGCTTCCATTCTTTATTCAACAACTTTCTATAATGGATTGGGATACCAAGGTACTTAAAAGGTAAAGACCCGGCTTCACATCCAAAAATCTGCCTATACTCATTTATATCATCATTAGCCTTGCCGAAACAGTATATCTCACTCTTATGAAAGTTGATTTTTAATCCAGACAGCTCCTCAAAAAACGCAAGTATGAGTTTCATATTAACTGCCTTGTCTAAATCGTGTTCTAGGAACAGAATAGTGTCATCCGCATATTGGAGTATTGATACACCACCATCCACTAGGTGCGGTATTAAACCCCCCACTTGGCCATCCTCTTTTGCTCTTGCAATAAGAATTGCCAACATATCAGCCACCAAATTAAACAAGATGGGTGATAACGGATCTCCTTGCCTTAAACCTTTTAGAGTTTGAAAATAATGACCAATGTCATCATTAACACGAACTCCCACACTTCCTCCTTGAACAAACCTAGCAATCCATTCACACCACTGAGGTGCAAATCCTTTCATGCGTAGGACTTGTTGTAGGAACGACCATTTTACCTTATCATATGCCTTTTCAAAGTCAATTTTAAACAACACCCCATCTAGCTTTTTATGATGTAACTCATGAATAGTCTCATGAAGCACTACCACCCCTTCGAGAATATTTCTACCGGGCATGAAAGCTGTTTGCGTTGGGCGGACCACTCTATTCGCAATAGATGTCACCCTGTTTGTTCCCACTTTAGTGAAAATTTTAAAACTGACATTCAAAAGACATATAGGCCTATATTGTTCAATTCTACTTGCATCTTCCTTCTTAGGCAGCAAGGTAATGACACCAAAATTTAGTTTGAACAGCGGCAAATCCCCAGTTTGCAGCTGAGCAAACATAGCCATAAGATCAAATTTAATCACATTCCAAAACTTTTGATAGAACTCTGCAGGAAACCCGTCTGGTCCTGGTGCTTTATTGTGTTCCATTTGAGATATCGCATCAAAGATCTCCTTTTCAGTGAACGTTGATGTTAAAATTTCATTCTCTTCAGTTGTGATTTGGGGCATATCACCTACAGCATCCTCATCCATTGAGAAAAAGTTTGTAGCCGGAGCGCCAAAAAGTTTTTTGTAATATTGTGAAATAAAAACTTTTAGGTTAGCCTCTCCAACTATTGTTCCTTCATCTTGTTCCAATTGGAAAATTCTTTTTTTCCTATGTTTCCCATTCGCAATCAAGTGGAAATATCGCGTATTATTTCCCCCCTCTTGTATGTATTTGACCTTTGCCCTCTGCGCCCATTTAGACTCTTCATCCCTCATGAGTTTCGCAAGACCATCCTCGGCATCCCTCTTTGCAGCCCGCTCGGCATTGCTTAGAGGATTAGACTCAGCCCGGATGTCTAACTCATCAATGAGCAGGATTAGTTTCTCTTTTAACTGTTTATATTCTCCACTTAGATTTTTTGCCCACCCTCTCAAATATTGACGCAGATGTATCTTCTGCTGCCAACGTCCAACAGGCGTAGCTCCGGAGTGCACAGATTCCCATTCACGTTTAATCATTTCATAAAAACCATCATGGCGCATCCATGACAATTCAAATGAAAAGTGATTTTTATTCCCCAAGAAGGCTTGTTCACCGGAGTCAATAAGTAACGGTGTATGATCCGACCCCGATCGAGTCAAAGCACGAACCGTGACTAAAGGGAACTTCTGTTCCCACTCCACACTAGCAAGAATTCTATCCAACTTCTCATAAGTCGGCACCTCACGTCGGCTTACCCAAGTATATTGGCGTTCCGACAAATGCAATTCCTTTAGACTCAGACTTTCTATTATCGCATTAAATAAGAAAGGCCAACGACCATTAAAGTTTGCATTATTTTTCTCCTCCTGCCTTCTAATAATGTTAAAATCCCCTCCTACAATCATTGGAAGTGTTTCTGACTCACAGATACGAACCAATTCTGCTAGGAAGTCAGGTTTTTTAGCATCATGTGTTGCTCCATAAACCACCACAATGATCCAAACAAAGCCATCAAGCTTAGACTTCACATGAAACTTGACACTATTAATACCTACTAGAATACCACCAGAACGACCTTGAGGAGGTAGGCAGTGCCACGCATAGTCACGACCTCCCCCTAAAAACCTCAGAAAAGGGGTCGCAAAAGTCCCTCTCCCTGTTTCTATTAAAGCTATAAAATCTAAGTTATGTTCTTTTACGGTTTCATGCACGGTTAGATGTTTTGCCGTGTCCCCTAAACCATCCGAGTTCCAAAATACACCTTTCATTTTAATTTTTATTTAACTTTCGAATTCTAGCACTCCTTCTTACTTTCAAATTGGTGGAAACAACCTTATGTCTCCTGCCACGTTTAGGCTTGATACTCTGTTGAAGACCCGCATGATCCTCCACAGATTCCGCCTCATCATTCTCTAAGTCCTCACTTAGGTTTGAAGCATTTTTTAGTACTAGATTATCTGCCACTTCCATACCCTCTTGATCTAAATTGTTTCTTAAAAACACTAGAGATCTATTCTCCTCAACCTCCTTAATGTGCGAAACAGATGTCAAAACCTGATTACTATTTTTTCCCAAAGAAATACCCAGCCGGTTTGCCCTAGACATTATTTCTTCTTGCGAAAAAGAAAGAATAGAATATTTCAAAATCTGTTTCGTACCTGAAGGTAGAAGCATGTCTCTCCTTTCAGCGAGCATCATCGCCCTCTCCATCTGCGGTAGATCGGCCAGAGGCTTGCTCCGAAGTCTGTCACTAGAGCGCACCTCGTTCTTAGACAGATCCGGGTATCCTCCGAAGGCGATGATGTCCTCCATGGAAGGCCTATTCGGTGAAGAATATAGCTGATCCGCCTCGAGTCCGCCTGACCGAGACAGCAGCTGTGGTACCATCACACCTCCCAACCCGCCTGGCTGAGATGCAATGGCCGTGATGCCACCGGAAGTCCCCAACCGAGCCGCCAGCGAGAGGCAGCGGGCCTTGCCAACCGCTGTTGGCGAGTCTCGTGTGATCGCATGAACTGTTGTCTCTGCACTCGAAGTACGCAGCTCCGCCACTAGCTGCTCCGCCTCAACATTATTATATGCAAACACCGACTCCTCACCTCTCTCCTCTGCCACAGCGTGCACCTCCGGCACTCACCGGGCTGCCGCCAGAGCAGCCAACATATGGGCCACTCTGTTGCTCTCCCTTCCAGTTCTCCTAACTTCAAAATTCAGGCATCTATCTTGAATTTTTTGAATCTCATCATACACTTTCCAGACACGAGACAAACCCTGGTTCTTCCTCTTGATGGCATCAGCGACGCCTGAATATTATGTACACTCTGAAGGCCAAAGAGACACGCCTTTGCTTCAGGTTCAGGAACATCCTTCCCATTGTACTCTCGGCTGATACAGGCAATTGAGCACGTTCCTGTGTTCAGTTCAACAGAATCATCAAAGTTTATTTTAGAGTGAAACGCACCGGAGGTCATCAAGTTGCACAAAAATGAAGGATTGGTCACCAACTTGAAAAAGCTCAAAACGGGGTCACGAAGTTGTGGCTTAGCGTCTTTTGGTCATTCCGTACTGACATCAACTTGGAAATTCAATATCTAGAGATTTACAAATCCAAATAAATCAAATCCAAATGTTCTGGAAAGCTTATGAAATTGTTTAACCAATCCAAGTGGTTTCATTTCATTTAGATAAATAATACAAATGCATTATTAAAAATAACACCGAAGGTTTAAAATATAAACTTGTTTTTTTCTGATACTCTGTTAAGCCAAATAATTCCAAACCAATTTTGTTAGCTTGGTACTGTGATCTATTAGCTTCCCTAATTTTGGTAGAATTAATTATGCAATGATAATTGTTTAGCATAAAGTGGAAGTTAGAACACCCTTCTGCACTAAAACAATTATACATGTTTATTGGTTAACCCAAATGAATTAGGACCAATTTTGTTAGATCACATTTGGTCATGGTTAGTCACCCCTAAAAGGATTTAATTTTTGGATCGACAGAACTTGATTTGTAGCTAAAACTTGATTATTAAGCTACTGGATTAAAACAATTATGTAGGGAGTTTGGTAACTCCAATTAATCCAAATCAAATTGTGTTGTCTTCTACACATCGGTAGCTATATGTAGAATTTTAGTTTGTATTTTTGTGACAAACAGAACTTGAGATATGCAATTAAACATAAATAAATAATGGTTGAATGACCAAAAGACGCTAAGCCACAACTTCGTGACCCCGTTTTGAGCTTTTTCAAGTTGGTGACCAATCCTTCATTTTCGTGCAACTTGATGACCTCCGGTGCGTTTCACTCTTTATTTTAATACATCCACTTGCCGGAGCAGATCGACTACTAGACTGTTTTGGCTTCAATGAACCTTCAGCTAAAATGCCTTTTTCATCAGTCGTAGCCCTCTGATTACTAAATGGCTCCTTTCTTTTTCTGCTTGTTTTTAATCTGCAGTTGAGATTTAGTTCCTCCAAATATCGGTTAAGAAATGAAACAGATCCACGGACGCTACACTCACCCTTCTCCTGAACAGCATTATTCCTAAGGTGCCAACATCGCCACATCATCATCAAGACAGGTTCCCTCCTCTCATTGCTTATGCTAGCAAGCAGGATAAGTAGCCAATCAGGTCCAGAGAATTTTGAATGAAGATTCAGCCGGAAGGTCCCATTATTTTCTCATCTCATGCTGGTGGAAGTACCGGATGCCATGATCCACGGTATTTGCCTCCTCAAATTCATGCTATTCTTCTTCTATCAAAAGTGGAAACAGAGAGATTAATTCGTACATTATGCTCTTCTTTGATTCTTCATTGGACCCCAATCGCTTGTTTGAAGACAGATGTCATCCTGTGAAGTGATCATAAGAACCGAGATATCTGTTGTCAAATCTTTGAGTTGTGCGACATGCGAGTCGATTCGAACACACATATTCTCGGATGAACACACATGCCCAATCGCACCTCGTATGTCGGCATGTATGACTACATGCTCCACATACCAAAGAAACTGGCGTTGATAATAGTTTGTTCATCCCTGCAAATTTGTTCAGTTTTTAAAATACAACAGCAATCTGAAGTTCTGAAATCGATCCGAAACGAAAACTTCAGTTACAGTTTACAAACAACACAAAACCTCCTGATTCAAAACCATCTCCGTTTATTTCATCCATCCACACCATACATAACTTAATACCTAGTCGAATACTTAATTTACATGCAAGCACGTACACCATGCATAGATCACTACTGGTCCACTACCGCTACTACTAGTCTACTAGCTAGCGCGATACTAAATTTATCCGTAAAAAGTCGTCTCGTCGTAGATCTCCATCTCTAGCTCGACTCGGTTTTGTTGGTGTTGGTTCAGCGATCAGCAGTATGCCTGGCAGCTGCTGGTGCAGTCGAAGCTGCACCCGCCGCTGCCGCCACCTCCGGCGCTGTTCTTCCTGTTGTAGCTGTAGGAGCTGAAGCACTTGTGCGGGCAGGTGAGGCGCTTGTTTTTGCAGGGCCCCTCCTCCGCGCACATCGTCGACGGCGGGACCACGCCGCGCCGCGCGAACCCGCCTCCGGGCCCGACGCCGGCGGCTCCCCACCCGCCACCGACGCCGACGCTCCGCTGGCCGCCACCGAAGTACGGTATCCCGCCAAAGAAGCCCCTGGCGCCGGCGCCGGGCCCCTGCGGGTGCACGGCGGCAGAGGACGCGACGACCAAGGACAGGGCCAGCGCGAGCATGAGGGTTGCTTTGGCTGGCGCCATTGTCCTAGCTATCTAGCTTTGTGTTGTGTTCTTGGGGGTGTTTCGGGGGCAGGACTCTTGGCGCCTGTGACTGAGTGGAGGAACACTGGTGCGGGGTGGTGGGTATTTATGACTTTGGGAGCGGCGAGCGGGCGAGGCGAGCTGGGCGGTGCTGCGCGTGTGCGTGGCGCGATTCGGTGTCGTTGCTGGTTTGCTTCAGTCTGTTGAGTGCGTTTGAGCCGAAAGTTTATCTGTAGCATGAATGTGTCACTGTGCCACCACCAGCTCGATCACGAGTGCTCCACTGATGCTGATCCATCCGTCTTAACTACCTCTCTTCTCGAGGCACGGCGTGCTTATCGGATTGTACTGTCTTACTCTTACTGTCGCTAGCTAGCTGTACTTACAGTACGATCCATCGACGCAAGAGAGAGTTAGTTCTAACGGGATCTGGTCAAGGATCATACTAATGTGTTGTACAGAGATCACAAATTCTATAGCTTTTCAAGGCTTGTCCGTCCTCCCCCTCCTTTTCTCTACAGTGCAGAGAGAGGCGAAAGGGGGCGACTCCAGAGTTCCCGTCTCCTCGCCGGAGCGAGGCTGGATCGCCGCCATCTTCCGTTGCTCCGGCGACGGGAGAAGGTGGGGATCTGGATCCTCGTCTCCTGGCTTGTAGATAGGGTGAGTTTAGGCCCCGGCGGCGCTGAGAGGAAGGCTCGGTGGCCGTGTAGGGTAAATAAGCGGCGGCTCTTCCCTTCCCTTGGTGCGGTCTCCGGCGGCGCTGAGGTGAGAGCTGCTTGGGGCGGCTTCCGTGCTGCGGCCGGAGGCCTTGTGTGCTCCTTGGGTGCCCGCCGTTGCGGAGGTGGCGGATCCCGTGTGGAGCTTCTGTACCCTCTTCCTCCTTCCGTCACAGCCCTGCTGTGGAGGATCTGGGTTCTCTGTTCTCCGGTAAGCTACTTGTCCTCTACTCCTCTGGCCGGCCGTGGTGGTGAGGGGAGGAGCTGGGGGAGGGTGGTGATCCGCTTTTGGTTCGGGTGGAGTTGGTTTTCTTCCTCGCCGTGTCTGTTCTGGCCGGCCGTGGTGGCGGGGGGAGCAGCGGGCGTTGGCGGTTGGGTCCTGGTGGTGGTGGTTGGCCTGGGTGATGCGTCGTCGGCTGGTTGTGCGGCGGAGCTGGGTGATGTGCGCTGTGGCCGTGTTTGTTCAGCGAGTCGAAGTTCCGGTGCGAGGCAGCGGAGGCCTTCTGCGGCTATCTACGACTTGTGGCGGCGTTCCTTCTCCGGCGGGATGAGGTACGGCGACGACGGCGGAGCCTAGGTTCTTGGGAGCTGGCTTGTGGATCCGATTGTAATTCCTTCAAGTTGCACAGGGTGCTTCGTGCAAGTTTCAGGGCCTTGGTTGTAATTTTCTTTCTTTGATGGGCTGCCTTGTAATTTGTACTGTGTACCTTGTTTAATGGATCGGATCCTTCCTCAAAAAAAAAAAAAAAATCTTATAGCTTTTCTTGCACCGTTTGGGCTAAACGCACCGCTGGACCTGTAATTTGTTCATTTTTTACAGTAAGTCAGCGAGAGCAGCTGCGTGCTTGGTTCAGGAGGTCTCCTTGCTGCTAGCTTAATTTAGGAGGTTCGAGGAGCTCTACCTAGCTGGTTTAGCCGCCCATTAATTTCTCTCTGTTTTCTTGCCTTGGAGTTCGTGGTAAACGTCGTCAAGTGGTAAATCTAAAATGAGTTAGACGGCTTTTGACACGCCGGCCATATGCAGACTGCATACGGCTTCAAGCTCTGTCGGCCACGGTACTGTCAGAACACTGATCGGGAGTCCAAAACTAGTAGCTCCGCCTGCCGCCCCTCCCCGCCTTCGAGAATGGTCGGGCTAATTTCGTTGACATGAGATGATACAGTAACAGTTGCAGTCGTTCAAATGTCAAACCTGAATACATGAGATATTTTTCTCAAAAGAAATGAAACTAAGATATGCCAGTGGAGCGAGGTGCGCAAAGTTGTAACGATTTGATCGATCTAATGTATAAGGACGTCTCCAGGCAGAAACTTGGAGTGCATGTAGTCCCATTTTTTAACATTCGAAAAACATGTTTCGTTCGCTTGAAAAGTTCTGAAAAAATTTATACAGTACAAATTGATGTCTAGTGCGCACCTATCAAGTTTCGTTAAATTATCTCTCCATTTGGGGCCTACACAAAAAAAAAAGACTAATGTGAAGACCAAAATCAACAAAACTAATATCTGGATGTCTAGTGCATAGAGTCATATTTTCGGATTTTTGTGCAGCCCAAATATACAACTATTTTTTTACCAAGATTTTTCACGTACTAAAAATAATCACATTTTCATGTCCGCCTCTAACAGGCAATGTAGAGTCACCCAATATTCCGCATATTGGTTGATACTCTATAATGCGAAGAAATTTTGCCCTTTTTCAGCGGACTATCAAATACCCATAGTGTATTCTTTTGATCTACGAGGACAATGACAACTCGAACCATCCATTATCATGGAGGATTGGAGGCGATAGAGGAAGAGTTGGAGAGACCCAATATGCACTCTTTCTCCTTGTCATCCTGGAATAGCTTTGATTTCATGTTAAAAATTGATCTAACAAAAGCTTTTGATAGACTAGAGTGGCACTTCATAATTTCGGCTCTTGCATGTAAATGGCTTCATGAGCATTTTATAAATCTTGTGCATGCTTGCATTTCATCTCCAGCATTCTCTGTCATTATTAATGGCCAATCTTTTGCAAAGTTCAAAAACAGTAGAGGAATACGTCAAGGTTGTCCTTTGTCGCCATATCTTTTTGTTCTTGCAGTGAATGAACTATCTCGGAGGTTACAAGATGCTTTGCAATCCAACAACCTTACATGTATTTCTCTTGGACCAAACTGCCCTCCAATTCACTCCTTGATGTTTGCAGATGACTTGATTGTTTGTGGCAAAGCGAGCGTGCAGGAAGCTACATCTATTTTTAGTCTCATTGACGATTTCTGTCAGGAATCAGGGCAGACTCCAAATTGGGGCAAATCTGGAATTTTATTTAGCAAAAATGTTCCCTTGTAGGTCAAGCAAGATATCAAAAGAATCTTTCCAGCCCCAAACATTGATGGCTCATTTGTTCATCTAGGGCACCCACTTGGTTTGCCATCCAAGGATAGATCAGCGGCTTACAACTTTCTTTACGACAAATTCAAATCCAAGCTTAGTACCTACAAAGCCAATAGACTCTCACATGCAGCAAGACTAACGCTTATAAAATCTGTGTTTTCTTCCATCCCTGTCTACTATATGTCGAATATTCTCTTCTCGAAGAAATTTCTCTCAAAACTAACAGCAATTATGAGAGATTTCTGGTGGACAGGTGTTCCCGACGATCAAATCACTAGAAGCTTGTGCCTTAGGGCTTGGGCTGATGTTTGTATTGCCAAAAATATTGGAGGTCTTGGTGTTAGGAACTTGCAGGCGGTTAATCAAAGTCTAGTCCTGTCGACGGCTTGGAGGCTAGCAAAGGAACCACAAAGCCATCTAGCACAAATTCTCAAGGCAAAATATCATCACGACACAACCATTTGGAGGGCAAAGCCAAACAAACCAAAATCTGGCTTTTGGACTGCAATTCTAAAGGTAAAACCACTTTTACATTCTGTTGCTAGTTGTCAAATTGTTGATGGTAGCAGTTCAATCTGGAGCTCTCCCTGGTTTACCGGTTGGGAAAACATTTATGATCATCTTGTTATCCAAGACCAACCTTTTGTCTATCCTTCCATAGTTAAGGACCTTTGGGTACCAGGTCAAAAAAGCTGGAACGTTGCCTTAATCAATTCATTGTTTAGTACACAAGCTGCTAATGCAATTCTTCAAACACCCATAATACACTCAACCGGACAGGATACTTTGGTTTGGACGCTAACCCCTGCAGGAGAATTATCGCCAAAGAGTGCGTACAAACACTGCTTCAACAACCTACAACTCCCTCGGAGGCAGCGTCCAAAGATAGTACCTCAGCAAACTATTGCCCTTCTCAATCAGGTTTGGCAAGACAAACAAATGGTACCGCGAGTCCAGACCTTTGCTTGGAGGCTTCTTAGAAAGGCTATTCCTACCGGTAAGAGGGCAGGTAAATTCTCTAAGCACATCCAAGAAAACTGCTCAAGATGTGGCACTCCTGAAGATGAAATGCATATGCTATTCCTTTGCCCCTTCTCTAAAGCTGCTTGGTTCTATTCTCCATGGTATATTAAAATTGAATTTCTAGCTGCACATCATCGCTCCATTCAGGACATAATTGAAGCTCTACTTAATTCAGGCCATCCACATATTACTCTCACTACTTTATACACATTTTTGTGGTGTCTTTGGAAAGCTCGAAACGATGCTCTCTTTAGCAGAAAACTATGGAGGCCGTCACAGGTGTATGCTGCTTCAAATGCAATCATCCACGCCACCAAGCTCGAAGATGCAGCTTCATTTGAGGAGAAAAACCCAGCTCCAACTGAGACTCATTTGCCTCAATCAATTATGCAGAACCCTCGCTTTTCAGGGAATACAATTTTTGTGATGCAGCTTGGGAGATACAGCAGAATTTATCTACAAAACCTGCAGGTATTGGTGTTGTTATTCAGGCCCATAGCAGCAACCACTTCTAGAAGCTGCATATCTCGGCGATGTCTCCACCAGCGTCTTCACCCCTTCAGGCCAAGACTTATGGGCTCCTACTTGCAACCATGTTGACGGATGTTCTTCATATCCAGGAACCTTACTTCTACACTGATTGTTCGGTGCTTGCTTCTGCAGCATCGGCGGCAAACATTTTATCGGCTCCAGGTCATTGGAAGAACAGCCCTTGCTAGCTCAAATCCAAGCAAGTCCGTCCTTCCATCGGAGCAACATCGGACACATCAACAGGAATGAGAATATCAAGGCTCATCATTTAGCTAAACTTGCTCTTAAAATTCAGTCTAAACCTGTAGCTTTTAGATGCTTATGCTCAGGTTTAGAAGAATGTACAGAGATGTTCTCTCCTAGATCAGCGTGTTTCCATTCACGCTCCTTTCTGTAAAATGCACCTAAATGAATAAAATTAAGTTCAAAATAAAAAGCACTTGTGGTTACACCTGGGTATGGGCAGCCCGGCCCAAATATCTCGGGCCGAGCTCAGGCCTTACTTTACAACACGAAACATAAATAGGGCCCGGTCTTCAGTTTTCAGCACAAAATTAGCCTGACCCGGTCCAAACAACACCTATATATGGAAATCAATCAACATTTCCTCCCACCATTGTATAACAACTGACTGCCTCCCGAGCCCAGAGTCCCCCTGTGTGACCTAAATCCAACAAAAAACTCCCCTCCCACTCTGCCACCAAACCGAGAGTTTCAGAACCGACTGTTTGATGCTCAGCTGATTAAGTCTCTAGAAGAGTGGTGTCAATGGAACTCTTTGATAACTTTTCTACTATGTTTCTTATGATATGTGACAAGGACATATCAGAAAGGGCATGAAGAACTATCATCCTCCCACAAGTTTATTACGTCATATTGCTTCTATTATTATTTGTTGCATAATATATAATTATTTGACTTCATTGTAATTTGAAGTGTATCGTCTGAGTTCATATTATGTTGGAATGTGTGGCACGCTATTCTATTGCCCTGGAAAATAGAAGGATTTTTTTCACTTGTTTTGTTATAATTACAAGCATGAACTAGCAAGTAACTGGTATGTACATTACACCCCATGATTTGAAAAATCTGAAAGGGCATGTACAATACACCTAATATTCCTAGCAGAAGCGGAGCTAGTTCCACGAGAAAAGGATGATATGGTGATGAGGACTAGTGGTATTGTCATATCATAAAGTTTTATGTAGCTTTTTTGTGGAGCTTTGAGTCATGAGTTTTGGTAGTAAAAACAGAAGGGAAAACTTCTGGTGTTTGTTCAATTGTAGTAGTTGCTATCACATATTGATGTTTTGAGATTGATGATGACTAATGGATCTTGTATGATAATTTTTCACATGCAATGAAATTTTCGGTGTTTCTCTATAGTCGATACAAAACAATCTGTCCTCACAATCAAGGTAGAAGATAGGTATGGCACTTCGTAAAATGCAGCCATAAGGTCATAGATTAGCACATGGTACCATTTTGGGCTGTAGTGTTCACCTTGACATAGACTGCTGGATATCATTGAGATGTAATGCATGTTCCAATTGGAACCTTTATTTAGCGGAAGGATGCTTGAGCAATTCTTTTATTGACATAATTTTTGAATGTTCCAAAATATACGGTGAGAGGGAAAATTCAAAAACATCATGTTGATGAACCTTGACACATTACACAATATTGAGTGCGACGACAATAGAGACGAACAAAGATGTAGGTGTGGTACGTCCGGAAAGCCCACATATGAACAAGGAGGGAGAAAATGGAAGTAAAATGATTTTATGTATGCATGTGTTTGTTATGGCTATTTAAAACCGTAGCAACACACGGACATTTAGCTAGCTAAAATTAAATATACGACGAAATCCTGATCAACATCCTAGACCCGTGAAGAAAAACCCACCGGCCTAGACTAAAGGGAGTGTCATCGAAAACATAATAGATTGCATATGTTGCTGCAAACCTTTCGCTGCATTTTACAAACTAAAACAAGTGCTAATTTCCAGAAAGACAAGTTGCATGAATGCATTAGCTATTTCGAGAAATTCAAGGAGAGAGGGAGAGAGAAGCAAGAATTTCCCTCGGCTCGAACCGAGAGCGCTCCTCCTCATCCCCGCGGGGAGGCAGGGGCGAACCCTAGCTACCTTCCCTCGGCTCCCACCTCCTCCTCCCCGACCCCGCGCCGCCGACGAGAGCCGCCGGGCAAAGCCCGCGCGGTGCCGGCGGCGGCGGCTCTTCTCTACCCGCGCGTCAGGGCGGCCTCGCGGGGCGGCGGCTGGCGGCGGTGCGAATCGGCGAGAGTGTCGTCGCCGGCCTAGCCTGTCCCGGCGGTGGTGATTCCCTCATCCTCCTCGCGCGCGTCTGATGAAGGGAGGCCGGGGGACCTAGCTCGGGCGTGGTGGCGACCATGGCGGCGAATCTGGAGACGGCGAGCTTCGATCTACCGCTGCAAGGTGTGGGGTGTGCCGGAGGGGTTGGCCGGCGCAGCACGGCCGGGGACAGGGGCTTTCCGCCGTCCCGCTGCCTTGGGACAGGGCAGGGGCCCGGAGCCCATCTGATCCTCCACCTCAAGGTCCGGCGATGCCGGCAGCCATGGGGGCTGCAGGTCGCGGTTCCTCTTGGAGGGCCCTCACACTCGGTCCTGCGTGGTGACTGGGGCGGTTGCTGTTCAGGTCAGTCATCTTCTCGTCGTGCTCGGGGCCCATGGCGGCGAAGTCAAGGCTGGCCGCCACGGTGGTTTATCGTCTCTCCTCTCGGTTCGGTGTGTAGGGAGTTTGGACGCCGGGGCGGCGCCCGGATGGTGGACTCGGTGTTGGCTGTGGTCTGTGGTTCATTCGAACGACATAGATTTCGGCGTGTGGAGTTCCTGGCGAGGTCCGGCGAGGGCGTCGGATCCTTGCCCAGTTCCCGATCTGAGGCTCTGTTGCAGCCATGGTTGAGTTGGTGCCCTTGACGATGGGTAGGAGGGGATCGGACCGAGCGAAAGCTCAAGCCGTCGTTGACGCCGTTGTCGGCGATGCCCGTGGGGCGTCGCTTTCCCTCTTGGGGGCGACATCGTGGCTCCACCCCACCTCCCTCGTGTTTACTCCGGGTGAAAACCTAGGTCAGCTGACCCGACGGTGGCGTCGCTACGCCGTCGTGACCCCCTTGGGGGCACCATCTTGGAGCAAGGTCTCCTTGCCTCAGCATGGCTGTTTGAGTGCAAAGTTTGTCTTTTTGTAGCTCGCGATCTGAAGTGAAGTTGCCTTGTTCTGTGCTTTGGTGGAGACTTGGCCTGCGGACACGGTGGTCCGATCCCGCCTCTCTGGTGGCTGGCTGTATTACGCAAGGGTTTGGTGCTCGCCGTCTTCGGTGTTGTCCGATCCCGCTCCTCGGGTGGCTGGCTGTTTTACGCAAGGGTTTGGTGCTTGCCGCTGCTTTGGTGTTCTCCTTCGGCATTGTGATCTTCGGCTTCCTCTCCTTCGAGCTCGTCGACTACTAGAAGCTTCGACCTTTCATCTCCTGCTTTCCTCTCTGATGTCAAGCTTTGTGCTGTCATGGTGGTTTCCGCGTTGGTGGTCCGATCCTGACTCTTGGCTGGCCGTTTTATGCAAGGATGTGGTGCCCGACGTAGTGTAGACCCTTTTCCTTTTAGCTTGTCCTAGTGCTTGTTTGAGAGGTTCTCCTCAACACCTTGTAATTGTCGTTGTGTAACCCTGAGCTTTGTTAATTCAAAGTGGGCATTTATGCCTTTTGTTTTAAAAAAACATTAGCAATTTCAACATGGACGAGCTAGGGGCATAAAACTTGTTGATTACCCATGTGGGTGTTGTTCGTTCAGTAATTTTCCCTCTCGGGACCAACTAGTAACTGGATTTCGTAGAATCCCAGTGGGAAGCTTAAGTATTTCTTGGATTTTCGAACTTTTTTCTAGAAAACGTCTATATAACACGGATCGCAGGTGCGCACTTTATTATTTTTCTTCGTTGACTCCAGTTGATTGCGGATCACCGAAGTCAAAATCTCACAAAAAAATTCGAAAGGCTATGCGGGCCTAATTTCCGTTGGTTTGGCTGCTGTGGGGCTTGCGGCCCAACACACAGCTCAGCCTCATGCTGTCGGACGCCTAAACCTGAGTTTCAGGTTAGGTCTTCGTCGTATCAAGAAAACAAAGCCGAACCTCTGCCGTCGCGATCGCTTGCTCTCATGGCGGGCAACGGTGGGGCGGTGGGCGGGACGCGGCCGTGGAGGCTACCCTGCCCGTGGCTATGGAGGAAACTTCCCTCCAGGTCAAGGCGATGGTGGAAGCGGCGGAAACGGACCGCCGTATCGCGGCGGTGCTGGACGCGGATTCCAGGGGAATCCCCTGGGGTTCCGTCAAGGGGATCAGAGGCTGAGTAACTTTGAGGTCGGAAGCCCTAGCGGCACGGCAGGGCAGACGAACTTTCGGCAGCAACAGCAAGGATTCGACGGAAACTTCGGTGGTTTCAACGCAGGTTCGGGTTTCAGCCCGGGGAATCAAAACCAGCGAAGCTTTTTAGAATTGTAATCCTTAATATCGAGGAGAACGAGCTGCAGGAGGTAGACCCTCGGCAGTACGGGATTCACGTGATGGGGATGCCGGAAACAGAGGGGACAGGCAAGTGGCTGCGGATTGTCGGAGGAGCTGCTTACGAAGATTGTGAGTCAAGTTACGGCGGCTTTGCGGCAGCCGAGCGTGATGAGTGATTCGGGGATCGCAGCCCCTAAAGCTGCACCTGCTTCGGCTGGCCAGATTGCATCGGCTGCGGAGCTGATCGCCAAGGGTGCTACGCGGTGGGGAATGCACCTCCTTCTCATGTGCCATCATCTGCCATTGGAGGGGGTCGTGCCGACAACGATGCTTTGGAGTTGGGGTAATAGACACAACATCAGCTAAGAAGGTGAAGACCGGGCATAAAACACGTTGCTATCGTTGTGATGGACCTGGACACCATGGTAAAGAGTGTACGGTGAAGTTTGTGACATATGTGAGAGCAAAGAGCACCCCTCGGAGGTGTGCCCGTTGTTGAAGGCACCTAAACCGCAAGTGATTGTTCATGGTTTGATAAGTGAGAGTCTCATGTTTTTTGAGCAGCCAACATCGGACACCTACAAGCCAAAGATTGATAACGTTCGAACGGCTATGCTTACGGTGTCTAATGGGGAACTTTCTATTCCTCAAATTGTAGCTCAATTGCAGCGCTTGGTTCCGTGGGAACAGTTTTATTGGGATGTACAGCATGTGGGTCACAATGCATTCAAAGTGCATTTTCCCTCTAAAAGTGATCTAGACAGACTTGCTATCTTTGGTGCATGCAAGGTTCCTGGCAGCAAAACTGAAATCACAGTGGTACCTGGGTTGCTACGGTCGAACCCTTGGAGAAGTTGCCAAAGAAGTGGATTAGAGTATATGGGATTCCTCCCAAGACTACTGGGGATTTTCTGTCACTTTGGAGCTTGGGTTCTTTGTTCGGTAAAACGTTCAAGGTGGATATGAAATTTACTCGCAAACATGGAGTGCTGCGTATACTCGTGGGTTGCATCGACTACACTCTTATTCCCTTTGGATCGACGATATTCATAAAGGATGGTTTTACCGTTTGAAGTATCGAGTGGAAAATCAGGTAGATGTTGGGGACTCAGAGGAGGATGCACCACGGTCACCCCCTCCGGATGAGGAGGGAGATGACTTGGAGGGGTCTAATAATCAGGACAAGGACAAGAACTTGAAGGAAAACTGCAACTCCGATGCTATGGCTACGGATGAGCTTGCCCAGAAGTCGGAAGCAAAGGGGAATGTGGAGGCTGCAGCGTCCGAACCTATGCAGGAGCAGGTTACGGGTGTTGTTTTCTCTCCAGAGGTGCAGAAACAATTCTGCTTAGCCAACAGGAGCTTCGTTCCTTGGTTCAGAAGCGGGAGATGGAGAGGGGTCAGGCTACACCTTGCGAGGTGGAAAAGTTGAGTTGTGGTGACAAGGAGGGAGTAGCTGAGGTGGTGAAGAAAGATTACAACGGTTCTCAGCCTGTGGCAGAAAATTTGTCACAATTCTGCCATGGCAGCGGATCTACTACAGTCGCTGGTGTTTCGCCCAGCGAGAACGATGATTCGCTGGTGTTTTAGCCTGTGGCAGAAAATTCGTCACAATTCTGCCATGGCAGCGGATCTCCTACGGTCGCTGGTGTTTCGCCCAGCGAGAACGATGATTTGCTGGGTCGTCGGTACAGTGGCAGAAAACTCAGTGTTTTTTCTGTCGTGGCAGAGGAAGGTTCTGGATCCCCGACGGACACTGTGGTTTCGCCCAGCGAGAACGATGATTCGGTGGGGCTTCGGTCCAGCGGCAGAGAAATCGGTGCTTTTTCTGTCGTGACAGTGGAAGGATGTGGAGTTCGGAATGAGGCTGTGGCAGGAGCTTCGCCAAAACGCTGCCATGGCAGCGGTACAACAATGGACGCTGCTGTTTCGCTCAGCGGGAGCGATGATTCGCTGGAGGTTCGTGGCAGCGGCAGCAACTCTGTGATTTCTTCTGCTGTGACAGAGAAAGGATGCGGAGCTAGTAATGACGATATCTATGGAGGTGCTGGGGGGTCCGATGGTGGGAATGCGTCTCACATTACCTCTCAGTCTTGGTCAACACCAACAAAATTAAATCAGCAAGCAGCACCAGTGTCACTACTTGAGGAGGCAGGGAACTTGTATATGGACAGGTTCGGCAATGCTATGGTACCACAGCAACTTTCTTGCGGGAAGGGAGGTTTGAGTGGTGATACGAGCCTTGCGGTGCTGCCTAAGCACGCAAGACCGGCTGAGAGGAGATGTTGGCTTTTGGAGGAATGCGTGATGCTGCGGTGAGATCAAGTCCGAGGTTGGCAGAGCAGCCGAATGCGGAGCTCCCTCAACTTCAGCGTGCGATGGATCTTACTTCACGCAAGACCTACGGCTCTCCTGCAGGTATTCCCATACATGCCAAGCTTTCATTACGCTCTTTTTCTACTTCTGAAATTAAGCGTAGATCGGATAGGTTGGGCATCGTGTTAGGTAATACCAATGAACAAGTAGAATCTTCTATTTCGACAATCATGAATTTAGAACATGAGAGAGAGGTGATTTTTCTTAACAATTCTTTGCCTCCAAGTAATGATAAATCTGAGTCTAGTTTAGTTTTAAAAAGGGCCATAATATTTGTGAGGATCTAGTAGATGATGATGCTGAGTGCTCGGATGATCATGCGGATCTTGATGAGACTTTAGCGTCAATAAGGGGTAGAGGAAAGAAAAAGCTCTCTCTAGATGTGCGGCTAGGAGGAGGGTGCGGCTGGCTATCTACTCAAAATTTTAAAATGAAGGGTATGATTTGGAATTCTGATGGTTTTGGAGATACAGCAAAACATTTAGCTGTAAATGAATTTGTTAAAGAAAATAAACTAGATTTTGTGGCGGTAATTGAGACGGGACGGTCTTCTTTGCTGCACCTTTTCTGAAATTTCTAGCGGGGGACTTGGATTTTGTTTGGTATTGTCTACCTCCGCACGGAAGGTCGGGGGGCATGTTGTTAGGTTTTAACAATGCAACCCTATCAGTCCAAAATGTGGTCTCGGTGATTTTTGCGTTAAATTACACTGACCACAAAGTTGGATGGATTCCGTTGGGCATTGGTAGTAGTATATGGGGCGGCCAAGATAACAAAAAACCCGAATTTTTGGCCGAACTTGTAAGAATATGTGAAGGGGAAACGGTACCACTGCTGTTGGGGGAGATTTCAATATCATTAGGAGACAAGATGAGAAGAATAATGATAATTTTAACGCTAGATGGCCGACGATCTTTAATGCTATTATTGAGAGCTTGAGCTTGAAAGATTTGAAATTCTCTGGAAGACAGTACACTTGGACTAGTAGACGAGATACGCCAACATTTGAGAAGTTGGATCGTTTTCTAGCTAGTGTTGATTGGGAGCAGAAATATCCACTTGTCACGGTCCAGGCTCTAGCCCGTGCGGGGTCAGACCATACACCGTTACTCCTGGATACTGGGGAACATGCGTTTACGGGGAATTCTAGTAGGTTCTCTTTTGAACTTTCATGGTTCCGACAAGAGGGGTTTTACAACTTAATTGCTCGCGAATGGAATGCGATCCAAACGGGCAATTCACCGGTGGAACGGTGGCAAAACAAAATTAGACACTTGCGTCAATTTTTACGTGGGTGGGCAAAACATTTAAGTGGAGAATATAAAAAGCTACGTGATAAATTAACCTTACTATCTAATGCGTTAGATATTAAAGCTGAAACAACTCCTCTTACGGCGGCCGAGCGGGACGCCAAAAGAGAGGCTGATGATACTTTAGCGAAATTGCGTCGTGATGAGGAATCCAAATGGGCACAACGAGCTAAAGTGAAACATATTCAGGAAGGGGGGAGTAATACGAGATACTTCCATATAATTGCAAATGGTAAACATAGGAAAAAGAAAATATTACAGTTGGAACAAGAGGAGGGGACGATAATCGGTCAGGAGAATCTTAAGAATTATATATCCGAATATTACAAGAAATTGTTTGGGGCACCGGTTACAAACAATTTCTCGCTGGATGAGCATGTGACTCACGACATGCCACAAATTTCTCAAGAGGAAAATGATATTTTGACTCAAGAATTTTCTGAGAAAGAAGTTTTTGATGCAATTAAACAAATGGAACATAATAAATCTCCAGGACCAGACGGCTTTCCGGCAGAGTTCTATCAAAGATTTTGGGCAATTATAAAATCGGACTTGATGGCAATGTTTACTCAACTGCGTGTAGGAAACTTGCCGTTATTCAAGTGAACTTTGGGATTATTACCTTGCTGCCCAAAAAAGAGGATGCTAGTAAAATTGAACAATATCGTCCTATTTGCCTTTTGAATGTGAGCTTCAAATTTTTTACGAAGGTAGGAACAAACCGAGTCACCTCTATTGCGAGTAGAGTAATTCGTCCAACTCAAACTGCGTTCATCCCTGGACGAAATATTCTCGAAGGGGTGGTGGTGTTACATGAAACAATTCATGAGATGCATAGGAAAAAATTGGATGGGGTTCTTTTTAAAATCGACTTCGAGAAGGCATACGATAAAGTGAAGTGGTCTTTCTTGCAGCAAACTTTACGGATGAAGGGGTTTACATCTCAATGGTGCGATTGGGTTGCTAGGTTTGTTCAAGGGGGGAGTGTAGGAATTCGTGTTAATGATGATATCGGTCATTATTTCCAAACACTCAAGGGGTTAAGGCAAGGGGATCCGTTGTCTCCTTTGTTGTTTAATCTTGTTGTTGATATGTTGGCTATCTTAATTTCTCGCGAAAGAGGATGGTCAAGTGGGGGGTTTAGTACCGCACTAGTAGAAGGAGGGGTGTCAATCCTCCAATATGCAGATGACACTATTCTTTTTTTGGAACACGACCTTGCGAAGGCGGTGAATATGAAACTGATTTTGGCTTTGTTTGAACAACTTTCGGGATTGAAAATTAACTTCCACAAGAGCGAGTTGTATTGTTTTGGGAAAGCTAAAGATGACCAGGACGATTACAGGCGTATTTTTGGGTGTGAGCTCGGTGCGTTACCTTTTAGGTATTTGGGCATACCCATCCATTATAGAAAATTGTTAAATAAAGAGTGGAAAACAGTTGAGGACAGATTTGAAAAGAAATTGGCAGCTTGGGTGGCTAAGATGTTGTCATACGGAGACCGTCTTGTGCTTATTAATTCTGTTTTGACAAGTTTGCCAATGTTCTTATTATCCTTTTTTGAAATCCCTAAGGGGGTTCGAAAAAGGTTAGATTATTCTCGATTTTTTTGGCAAAGTGATCAACATAAGCGAAAGTATAGGTTAACAAAATGGAACTTGGTTTGTAGACCGAAGGACCAAGGTGGCTTGGGCATTTCGGTTCTAGATATTAAAAACAAATGCTTACTCAGTAAATGGTTATACAAACTTTTGAATGAAGAGGGGGTTTGGAAAGAGATACTAGTTAACAAGTACTTAGGGAATAAAACGTTATCCCAAGTACAGGTGAAACCACTTGACTCACCTTTTGGAAAGGAATTATGAAAGTAAAGGATGAGTTCTTCCAGCGTGGAAGATTTGAGATTGGTAATGGGGAGCAGATTCAGTTTTGGGAGGATAGATGGTTAGGTCATACTTCTTTACAACATGAATACCCGTCTCTGTATGCTATTGCCTCCAATAAACATAGTACGGTACATGATGTTATGGGGAAGTCCCTATTAATCTACCCTTCCGACGGGTATTAGTAGGACAGAATAGAACGAGTGGTTCAATCTTATAGAGAGACTAATGCGGGTACTCTCATAGACGAAGATGATAAATTTAAATGGACTCTCACTCCTAATGGCACTTTTACGGTGCGGTCATATTAGAGGACCTACTTAATGGCCATACTAGATATTTGCGTAAGTATCTATGGAAGTTGAAGATCCCATTAAAAATCAAAAAATTCTTTGGTTTCTCAACCGAAAAGAAATACTAACAAAAGACAATTTACTTAAAAGAAGGTGGGTAGGATGTAAGAAGTGTGTTTTCTGTGATGAAAATGAATCCGTTGAGCACCTTTTCATTAAGTGCTCGTTTGCTAGAGACATTTGGCGATTAGTTCACTTTACCTTTAATGTGTACCCACCTACAAGTATTGCGAACTTGTTTGGGACATGGTTGAATGGGATTGACAAAGTTACAAAAGCGCGCATTCGGATTGGTGTTGCGGCCATTTTGTGGGCTATTTGGAATTGTCGAAATGACATTGTTTTTAACAATAAGATGTCAACTCATTATTTGCAGGTTATCCACAAGGCGTGCTCTTGGATCCATTCATGGTCATTCCTGCTCCCTGCAGACCAGCGTGGACTTATGGATGCCGGCTGTACCCGTATGCTGACGATTGTGCGGGCTATCTTCAGCCAGTCTGGGTGGCGTCATTCTAAAAGAATAGATGCTTAGTAAACTTTTGTTTGAGTGGCTGATCTTTGTAGCCACCTTAAGTGATCCATGAATTGTGAACTTGTACTCTTGAATCTTTAATAATTGCGGATGGCTGTGTGCATCTCTTGGATGCAGAGGCCGGGGATCCGCACCCCTTTATCTAAAAAAAAGTTAACACACGCACGGACGTACGCAACCCTAAACCCTGTACACATACCTCTGCCATCCACGGACCATCCATCTATCCAGCACCTAGCGGCCACGAGTCCAACGGCGATGCCGCACGTCCCGCACGAGGTCGTGAAGGAGATCTTGCTCCGGCTGCCGGTCAGCTCGCTCCTACGGTATAGCTGCGTCTGCAAGGCCTGGCGTGCCACCATCTCTGACGACCCAAACTTCCGCCACGACCTCCGCCTCCGCCGGAGTCGTTACCCATGCCTGCTCATCCTCCCGCGTATCAGATACCCCAAGCACAACGGAAGAAGAAACGAGGCGGACCTCGTCACCAGCATCGGCCTCTACCGGTGGGAGGAAGCCCACGGGGCCGTGACCTTCACGCACCCCATCAACTCGCCCCCTTCTCCTCGAGAACTTTATGGATTGGCGCACTGCGATGGCCTTGTCATGGTAGTCACCGAGTCCATGGTGCGCGTGCTTAACCCGGCCACACAGGACGTCCTCACGCTGCCATGGGCTGGCCCTGGTCGAGGGCTTTTGAGCTTCCCCACCTTTGGCCTAGGGCATGACCCTCGCACCAACTCCTACAAGGTCGTGCGCCTATTCCAACAGACTGAGTATGAGTATGCAGGGGCCTGGCGCATCATCCACACATCATGCGTTGAGGTGTTCACCATCGGAGCCGCCGACCAACGGTGGCGCCAAGTAGAGGTGCAACAGCTATTGGTGTTAGGGTGAACGATACCCCTGTTGAGGGGATCGGGTACGTGTTATATACACGGGAAAAGCCCCCGTGGTGGCATTGTACAAGGAGTCCGTGTAGGGGTAGAGTACTACTCTATGCCCTATGCGGATACATACCCTAATACATTATTTTGTCTAACACCCCCCTTAATCTAAACCTTGGAAAGGTTGAGATTACGCCTGAACTCCTGCAATTTCTTGGGACATAGTGTCTTGGTAAAACCATCGGCAATTTGATCCTGGCTGGAAATGAACCTGACATCAAGTTGTTTGCTAGCAACTCGTTCTCGAACAAAATAGAAATCTATCTCAATATGTTTTGTACGAGCATGAAAAACTGGGTTAGCGGAGAAGTATGTAGCACCAAGATTGTCACACCACAAGCATGGCTTCTCCTTCAATGTCACTCCAAGCTCCCGTGTAAGAGACTCAACCCAAATTAATTCAGCAGTTGCATTAGCTAGAGCCTTGTACTCAGCCTCGGTGCTAGAACGAGACACTGTAGGTTGTTTTCGGGCACTCCAAGAAAGCAGATTAGGACCAAAAAATATAGCAAAACCACCCGTGGAGCGCCTGTCATCTAAATCACCTGCACAGTCAGCATCTGAAAATGCACTAAGCAATGTAGAGGAGGACTTCTGAAAAGTAAGTCCAACTGTATGTGTACCCTGAATATAGCGTAATATCCTTTTGAATGCAGTCCAATGAGCTGTGGTAGGTGCATGAAGATACTGGCATACCTTGTTAACTGAGAAAGACAAGTTTGGTCATGTCAACATCAAATATTGAAGAGCACCTACAATACTTCTGTAACGAGAACTGTCCTCAGTGCTAAGCGGTGACCCAACATGAAGGGAAATATTCTCAGTAGTAGACAATGGCGTCGGACAGGAAGTGCAATCACGCATGCCAACAAGCTGAAGCAAGTCCATAGCATATTTCTCTTGATTCAAGAGCAGCCCATTTGCCGTTTTGTGAACCTCAAGACCAAGAAAATAATGGAGATCACCAAGATCTTTGAGAGCAAAGTCAGCCCGCAAGTTATGAAGAAGAGCTGAGATTGCTGTGTCTGAAGAACTTGTCACAATAATGTCATCAACATAGATAAGAAGAAACATAGTGATACCTTCCTTGTCAAACAGAAACAGGGACGTATCAGCCTTGGACGGAGTAAATCCAAGGGAGTGTAACTTAGTGCTGAGACGAGAGTACCATGCTCGAGGAGCCTGTTTCAAACCATATATAGCTTTGTCAAGTTTGCAAATATAATTTGGAGTAGCGGAAGACTCAAAACCTGGGGGCTGTCTCATGTAAACCTCCTCTTCCAGAACACCATGAAGAAACGCGTTCTTGACATCTAGCTGCCTTAGACTCCAGCCCTTAGAGACTAATATAGAGAGGACAAGTCGAATTGTGGCGGCTTTGACAACAGGACTAAAAGTATCTTCATAGTCAATACCGTACCGTTGTTTAAAACCTTTCGCAACCAATCGAGCCTTATACCTGTCAATGGTACCATCAGCATGTTTCTTTATACGATATACCCATTTGCAATCAATAACATTTTTGTTGGAGCTTGGGGGTACAAGGTGCCAGGTCTTGTTTTCAAGAAGTGCATCATATTCATCTTGCATAGCATGCTTCCAACGATCATTGTGAGGGCCTCATGTAGATTTTTGGGCTCTCATGTAGATGTTAACAAACACCATCTAATTGTGCCATCAGTTTTGATTTTGGGTTGTTTACTACCTTTTTGTAGGCGAGTACGTGGTTCAGCAGCAGTTGTGGCTGCAGGGGGTCCCGGCACAGAACATCCAGCACCCTGAGCGGACTCCTGTCGGAGAATAGTCCCCGTGAACCAGGAATCGAAGGGGCTGAACACGACACTTAACAACACTCTCGTCAACCTCGGCGACCAGGCACGGCGAGCTCGACGGAATGCATCACGGCAGAGATAGACACCAGCTCGTACCCAGGTTCAGGCCCTCCGGAAGGAGTAACGACCCTACTTCCTGTCGTGTGGGATTGCACTGCTTCGTGAGGTTACAGTACAGGGGTGCTTGCCGAGGGCAAAGCTTACAGCAATGGCAGAGCTTCTTCTATGTGGAAGCTCCTTTCTCTGAGTGGACTGGTAGCCTTGGGTGAATCAATGGTCGATCCCCTTCTCCAGTGGTGCTCCCCCTCCTTATATAGGCATAGGCGTGGAAGTTTAGGGTTCCCCCATGGCGCCGGTCCAGGAAGGCGGCGCACCCTTGGTCCAGGGGTTGTGGACGAGGTCCACCGTCGTTGGTCTTGCTGGTCTTTGTCAGGCCCGTGGTGTTATACTGGTGACGTCGCCGTTGGAGCGGAGCGGCAGCATGTCCCCTTAGCACCAAAATGGCATGCTTGGTAATCCTCCTCCTTTAGGGCAGCTTTGTTGCTCTCCTTTAAGCATGGGAATGGCAACTGCTGCCCCTTCGTCATCGTGCGCAGGTATGCGCGTCATCCTGCTGCGGAGCGCAGGCCCCATGTGCGTCCTGTCAGGATGGCAGAACCTCGCCGAGCGATTCGAGTGCTCCGCCACCCCGAGAGGGAAAAGTCTCCCGAGGCGGCTCCTGACTCGCAGAGACTTAGTCGCTTGTTTCAACGTTGAAGCCCCCGCGAGGGGCGAGGCCTCGTGGGGCTCGCCAGGCGCCGTGACCCAGTCCTTAGTCGTGTTCCGAGTCCAGGTGTCTGGGGCCAGAAGGGCCGGCCCATGATACCCTGGTTTTCATTGGGCCGACAGTAGCCCCCGAGTCCGCGACGTGCACGTCGTAGCCCATACGCAGGCGAAACGTCGTGGGCCCAAAACAGCCGTTCTGGGCCGAGACGCGTGGCAGCCAACCGTCGTTCGACGCCGTCTCGGCTTCTCCGGTCATGATGGTGGAAGTGGCGGGCCCGGCCACCCCTGACAGAACTGCTCCACGCGGAGGCTTAAGGCAGAAGGATTAGCGCGGTTCCCCATCACTTGCCCCGCTTGCCTTCGTGTTTCCTATTCCTCTTGCTCTCTTCTGCCCTGCGTTCCCTTTCGTCTCCCGCACCTCTGCCCTCCGGTTGCCATGGCTCCCAAGAGAGCTTCCGCGGCTCAGAAGGGTAAAGGCACAGCGCTTGCGGGAGAAGCGTCCTTGCCGAGTTCCAGCGGCGGACATAAGCCGGCGTTGGAGCCCAGCCGTGTCGTGGTGGATGCGCACTTGGAGAGGGTGCGCCCCCTGGTGGCCTCTGCTTTCAATGAGTGGGGTGCGACCAGCCTGAGGCCGGGCGGCGCCCCTGGCGGACTCCGTGCCCCCTTTTACCCTGTGTTTCTCCACATCATTTTCGCGGGTCTGGTCCCGCCATTCTCCCCCTTTCTTCTTGCCATTCTGGAGCACTATCAGATTCAACTCCTCCACCTTCATCCCAATTCCATCCTCACCCTCGCCATTTTCGCCTATTTCTACGAGGGGTACGCTGGGGTCAAGCCGTCAGTGGACCTCTTCCGGCGCTTCTTCGCGCTCCGCACTACCGCCCTCGGAGAGACCTCCGGATGTGTCTCATTCCGCATTACGGAGGGCATGTCTAAGCGCTATATTCCCATCACTTGGGATGATGAGGTTGGTGTCACTAGGGTGACGAAGCGGGTGGATGACTTCCGCAAGCGGTGGCTTTACGTGGAAGTTGCGGAGGAGTGCCCCTTTCTCGAGGTCCCCTCCGGGCCCCCATCGAGGCACAGCGGCTGGAGCAGCCAACCCCTGGAAGACCCGGCACTTGAGCTCTTCGAGAAGCGCCTTCTGGAGGCCCACGGGCTTACTGGCCAGATGGTAGCGAAGGACTTCGTGGCGCAGCGCATTGCACCGCTGCAGTCGCACTTGGAGCCGATGTGGGCATACTCCGGCGGGGCGGACCGAATGCGGCTGAGCGGCGAAGTCTTCACGGCTGAGGTGCTAAAGGGCTTTATGGATGCACTTTTTACTTCCCCGCAGATCCCCGAGCCAGCGAACAACTCCTCCAAGCCCCTGCATCGTTTTGTGAAGAAGATGCGTGCCAGGTACCTGGCGGGGATGCCGGCATTCACCGCGTGGGGGCTGGTCTCGCGAGGACGCATGGGGCCCCAAGAAGGCCCCGCTCTGGCTGCCTTGGCGGTGTCTGCGCGAGGTGATGACGCGTCCTCTGGCTCCCCCACAGCATCAGACGGCGGTGCCGGAACCCCGGTGGCGCCAATTCTTCAGGTGTCGCCGCGGGGCCCTCGGGGGCGGCCATGCCTGACGCCGGCGTTCTTGAGGTTTCCTCAGGCGACGAGGAGCCTCCCCGCACCGTCCCCGGGATCAGGGCGAAACGGGGCTTGGACATGCCGGGAGGCAGCGTCTCCTCGCGCACGAGGCACAAGGTGTGGGTGGATGTGGCCACCAGGTAGATCCCTCATTGTTCCCTTCCTACTATCGTCCCCGCGTCCTTCTTTCCTTCATCTTCTGCCTTGTTCTGCTCCAGGGCTTCCACCACTCCCCCTGTGGCGTCGAGGGAAGGAAAACTCGCGGACTTGGGGGAGTCTCAGGGGCGGCGGAAGTTCCTGCCGCTTCCGCCCATGCTGCTCCGGAGCCCTCGGGGGCAGCAACTCCTCCCGAAGCAGCGGGGATCCTCGAGGGTGAGGACGTGGGGGCGATACCTCCGCAGGCCACGTGCCTCGAGGCAAACGCCGATACGGCCTCGTCGGGGCCAGAGGAGCTTGTTTTCGACGGGGCCTTCCTCCTTTTAGGGCAGGCGGAGTCAGAGGCGGACAGCGACTGGGCTCCGAGTCCTACAGCAGCCCAGGCGCAGACAGGGATGGAGGTTTCACTCCAAGCCCCCGGGCACACTCCGGGCCACCCCGAGCCCTTGCCGTCCGGGCCTTGAGCCTCTTGCGGGGCCGGGGTCCGCTGAGCTTCCCGTTGACTCCCGGGCCTTGGTTCCAGGGAGGCGTCAGCAGGCGGCTACTCGCCGCTCCGCACTTTTCCGTTCTGCGAGGGCGAAGCTTGAGGAGCTGGAAGCCCATCTCGCTGAGAGGGAGCTGGCCGAAGAAGAGGACCTCGAGAGCCTGGCGCCGGGTTGGTCCCAACTCCAGGAAGTGGTGGCTCGCTGCCGTCGGGAGGATGAGGCGGCGCGGGAGAAGCGCGCGGAGGCCCTTCGCTTCGCTGCAGAAACCCGTGCCAGCGTCGTGCAGGAGGCTGAAGAGACCCTCGCGTGCCTGGAGGCCAAGCGCGAAGCTCTGGAGATTGACACCGAGGCCCGCCACCAGGAGATCACGGCTCGCGAGGCAGCAGCCTTCGCCATGTCCCAGGAGGTTGAGGCTGGGATGGCCGCCAGGCTCCAGGAGCTGGAGGAGTTCCGCGCGTCTCTAGAGACTCGCAGATGGGAGCTCGACGTTCATGAGGAAGGGCTGCATGTGCGCGAGACGCACACCACTCGCCTGGAGGCGAAGCTGTCCTTGGAGCGAGAAGCTCTGAAGGCTCACGAGGCCCTCTAGAAGACTGCCGCGGGTGTGGACGGCCTTGTCGAGGAAGAGAGCCGCAAGCTTCTCTGCGTCGCGGTCGGTCGTATCTTCGCCAACCTCTGCCGCCTCGAGCCCTCCTTCGACTTCCGGAGTGTGGCCGAGCCTGATGTGGGTCCTAGAGCCGCGGACCGTGAAGCTGAAGTTATGGAGGACGCGGAAGCGTATGCTGATCGCTTCAAGGCAGTGGAGGTTGACGAGAGCCCTGAGAGGATGTCGTAGTCTTGGAGTCTGGGCTACTTCTTGGCGCGCCTGGCCATTAACCTTGTATTTTGGGGAACTGCTCCGGTACTGTAATGACTTTAAGACTTGTATGACTTGTAGGCTCGTGCTTGTGCCTCTCGTGAGGCTCTTTATCACTTGTTCACGTCTTTCTCTCTTTTCGTCGTTGGACCTCTTTCCTTTGTGCTTGAGCACCACCCTTGTGGTATGTTGGGATGGTGTGGGGTCTTGTTCTTTCCTGCATTGGACACAAAAGCGCACCCACAACTGTTGTATGGTCGAAAAAACTCACACGCGCTTATAGGCTTTTCTCTTGTGTACCTTGCGGGGAGAAATGAGTGCCAAAGTCCCTTGGTGAGGTGACGTGCATGGGAGCAGGCCCACAAGCCAGAGCTCGGACCCTTTGGAAAATTTGGCGCCGCTGGGATGCTCTCCGGGCGCCATGCCCAGCCCCCCCCCCCTCGCGAGGTGCACGAGAAAAAGTATGAGCGCGGGTGATCAAAATAGAAAAGGACACCTTACCGAGGTAATATTACAAAACTACGCTGATGCGCGTAGTGCCCAAGGGAGGGCAATAGTCTGTTACACTTGGGGTGGCCACGTTACACGTCGCCATGTCTGGGCATGGAATTTTTTATACTTGGAGTAGCCAAGTTACATCCGCCAAGCTTAGGCGTCGGGTTTTTTATACTTGGAGTAGCCAAGTCACAACCGGCCATGCCTGGGCATGGGGTTCCACAGAGTGTGGCTGAGACTCCTCACGGCCCGTGGCGACGCGTGGTTGGGGGAGCTCAGTTTGGAGAGGCCCTCGGGGAGGGATAAGCTTTTGTGAAGCTGAGCTTTTGTGAAGCTGGGGGGGTGACGACTCGTGCGTCCTTCTTGAGACAAAAAGCTTTTGTGAAGCTGAGAGGGAGGGGGCGGCGACTTGGGCGCCCTTCTTGAGACAAAAAGAGTTTTGCCTGGCGTGAATCCATCACGGGTAGAACTTGCGGAGATGTTCTATGCCCCCTGGATTCTTGACGGGCGTGCCACCCAGCTCCTCCAGCTGCACGGTCCCATGCTTGGCGACGCGCGTGACCCTGTAAGGTCCTTCCCACAGGGGTATGGGCTCGCGGGGGTCTTCCCTGGAGAGTGCCCTCCTGAGGACAAGGTCGCCGACTTCAATGTCGCGCGAGCGCTTGCGGCGATTGTGGTATCGACGCAGAGCCTGCTGACACCTTGCCACCCTGATGGTGGCCTGGCGGCTCAGCCCTTCCAACAGCGTCAAATCGCCGCTGTGGAGCGCCTCTTGATCGTCCTCGTTGAAGGCTGGCGCAGTCAGCGGTTTGGCGAGATTTTCAATGTCGTTCTCGTTGAAGGCCAGGACTCACGGAGATTCGAGCCTCTCCTCGCCCGGGAGGACCGCTTCTGGTCCGTAGGCGAGGGCGAAAGGTGTCTCACTTGCTGGCCTAGCTGCAGTCGTCCTAGAGGACCACATCACAGAAGGGAGTTCACTGACCCAGCTCTTGCCTGAACGTTTGAGGCACTTGAAGTTCCGTATCTTGAAGTCCTTGAGTTCTTCCTCTATTTCCTCTTCATCTGGATTACTGCTTCGTGGACGCCCTGGGGCGTTGCTCAGCTGAATGCCGAGAGACTCGCAGCGAGGCCTGAAGGCGCCACTGGCGAACTGTGAACCATGGCCGGCGACGATGCGGTTAGCCACCCCGTAGCGACGCGCGAGGTTATTCAGGAAGTCCACCGCTGATTTTGCCGGGATGGAGCGCACGGCTTCTACCTCCGCCCATCTGGTGACCTTGTCGACGGCGACGTATAGGTAGCGGTAGCCATTGTGTGACCTCTTGAAGGGTCCCAGGAGATCCAGCCCCTAGACCGCGAAGGGCCAGGTGGCTGGGAGTGTCTGGAGCCCTGCTCCTGGCTGGAGCTCGGCTTGCCTGGCGTGGTGCTGGCAGATTCTGCAAGTTTCGACGAGCTCCTCAGCGTCTTGGAATACGGTTGGCCAATAGAAACCGCTCCGGAAGACCTTCCCCGCGAGGACGCGTGAGGACGAGTGATGCCCACACTCCCCGTTGTGCACATCCTTGAGGAGTTGCCTCCCTTCTTCTGTAGGAACGCAGCGCAGGGAGATGCCATTAGGCCGCTTGCGGTAGAGATCTTCCCCGATGACGCGGTAGGACTTGACGTGGTACTTGGCCATGTTGAACATTCGCTCTGCTTCCGCCTTCTCTTTGGGGAGAGCCCCCGTGTTTAGGAAAGCCTTGATCTCGTCGATCCAGCTCTCCTCCTGGGGCACAGTGGCGAGCGTTTGGCGGATGTCCAGGGGTGGCCTACCGCCGTCCTGTGCTCCTGCCCAGTCGTGACGCCTGCCCGGCGGGCCGCGTCCAGGAGCTCCCTCAGCTGGGGAAGGCGGTGATGGTGGTGGGGGCAGAAGGGTGCCTGACACCAACGCCTCTATGAATCCCATGCCGCGCTCTTTCGAGCGAGGGCTATCGGGAACCTCGGGGGCTTCGGATGACTTCGGCGTGTCGGAGGCGCGGATGAGCTCGGTGATGCGCGCTAGCCAGCTGGCTTGGCACCCTTCAGTGGGGAGGAAGCCCATCAGCTCTCGCGTCGCGAACAGCGCGGCTCCCGGGCTCGGGGCTACCTGGCTTTGCGGTGAAGCCCCCTGACTTTCGGGAAGGCATGGGGGAGAGACGCGGACGTTCCCTCCTTGAGATCCTCGACGCAGGGCCCGGGATGGCCGCAGTTCTTGGAGCCGTTGACGCGGGGTCGTACCCGCGGTTCGCGGCCCGGTGCAGGCGCTGCGACGGTCACGCCTCTGGTGTTTGCGCGGCGGACCAGGTGCCTAGCTCGGATTCGCGCCATGGTGCCGGAGAGGTTGAAGGGAAAGGGTTGAAAGCGCGCCTCAGCCCCCTACCTGGCGCGCCAAATGTCGAAGAATAGTCCCCGTGAACCAGGAATCGAAGGGGCTGAACACGACACTTAACAACACTCTCGTCAACCTCGGCGACCAGGCACGGCGAGCTCGACGGAATGCATCACGACAGAGATAGACACCAGCTCGTACCCAGGTTCAGGCCCTCTGGAAGGAGTAACGACCCTACTTCCTGCCGTGTGGGATTGCATTGCTTCGTGAGGTTACAGTACAGGGGTGCTTGCCGAGGGCAAAGCTTACAGCAATGGCAGAGCTTCTTCTATGTGGAAGCTCCTTTCTCTGAGTGGACTGGTAGCCTTGGGTGAATCAATGGTCGATCCCCTTCTCCAGTGGTGCTCCCCTCCTTATATAGGCGCAGGGGTGGAAGTTTAGGGTTCCCCCATGGCGCCGGTCCAGGAAGGCGGCGCACCCTTGGTCCAGGGGTTGTGGACGAGGTCCATCGTCATTGGTCTTGCTGGTCTTTGTCAGGCCCGTGGCGTCATACTGGTGACGTCGCTGTTGGAGAGGAGCGGCAGCATGTCCCCTTAGCACCAAAATGGCATGCTTGGTAATCCTCCTCCTTTAGGGCAGCTTTGTTGCTCTCCTTCAAGCATGGGAATGGCAACTGCTGCCCCTTCGTCATCGTGCGCAGGTATGTGATAACCCACAAGTATAGGGGATCGCGTGTAGCCTTTTCGATAAGTAAGAGTGTCGAACCCAACGAGGAGCTAAAGGTAGGATAAATATTCTCTCAAGTTCTATCAACCGCTGATACAACTCTACGCACACTAAACGTTTACTTTATCTAGAAAATAATACTAGACTATAATACGGGTATGAGAGATAGCTTTGCGAGATAATAAATGCAAGAAAGTAAATGTTAGTGCTGCAGCAATAAAGTACACTAAGTAACCATATACTAACAGTACCATGAGTGTGGAAAGTGGTAATTGTGGTGGCTTTGTCCAAGATTAATTAGTGAAGGTACTTGGTTCATTGTGTTCGATGCAGTTTTCTATGTGGGAGAGGCTAAATATACATGCACTCCACTACTTGGGATTACAAGTACTATATGATTGGATTGTTAGAAAGCATCCGCAAATACTAACAATGCATTAAGGTTTCCCCAACCATAGCCTTAAGTTCAAGGTCCTCTTACTCCCATACGTGCAACTAATCGGTTCGCGTTCTCAGGTTTCTGTCACTCCGGCAGAACTTTCCCCGCTTCGTTACAAATACTACCAACCCTAGGGTGTTTGATCCATGCGCGCACAAGTATAATGGACACCAAAGGACAGCACCATATAGACATACAACTCTAATGAACCTCATGCATTCAATTAAGCAATCGAAAGACAAATAAACTACGGAAACATGATGTAAATCATAGGATAAATATTATAGCATCAAACACCATGTTTACATAGGACGGTACAGAGGTTTGTGGGAGGATGAACCACTGAATACAAGGAGGAGATGGTGATGGAGATGGCGGTGAAGACGGCGGAGAGGGGCAGCGCGGCGGCGCAGGGCGGCGGCGGTGCGGGGAACTCCTTTCCCCGCCGCCTGCAAGCTTGGGGAGCGCCGCCCCTTAGCCTCCCTCCTTCATGGCTTCTTGGGAGCCCTCCCCCATGGAGATGGGCTCCATGGGGGAGGCAAAAACGTGGCTTTTGGTGGCTGAAATTCGTGGGTGGAGGAGTCCTCCACGAATTAGGTTTCCTCCATTTATATATCTTCTCGGATTTCCGTCACCCCCTTTTAGGGTTCCACCAAAACGGCCCTACAGGCCGCATCCGAACTCCGATTGGGCTGATCTCGGGCTTAAAATCTTCGTATGGAAAATTGTGACAACTTTCGTAACAGCCAGGTCTCCATTTGACGTAATCTTCGAGGGTCAAACTGGCAAACTTCGTAAAAAGTTCTCAGACAGATTTCAGGAAAGTCCCAATTCGACTCCAACAAGGTTTCCTCTTATATTCTTGATAATTTCTACACATCAAAGAGTAAAACAAGAACATTGTGCACTTTTGCAACTATTAGTAGGTTAGTCCAAATAAATAATAAACTTAATATAAAACAAGTGCTAAAAGCATAAAAATGGCATGAAACAATCAAAAATTATAGATACGTTTTGGACGTATCAGTATGCGCGTCATCCTGCTGCGGAGCGCAGGCCCCATGTGCGTCCTGCCAGGATGGCAGAACCTCGCCGAGCACTTCGAGTGCTCCGCCACCCTGAGAGGAAAAAGTCTCCCGAGGCGGCTCCCGACTCGCAGAGACTTAGTCGCTTGTTTCAACGTTGAAGCCCCCGCGAGGGGCGAGGCCTCGTGGGGCTCGTCAGGCGCCGTGACCCAGTCCTTAGTCGTGTTCCGAGTCCAGGTGTCTGGGGCCAGAAGGGCCGGCCCATGATACCCTAGTTTTCATTGGGCCGACAACTCCGCCTCGGGATCATCAGCCGAACCAGCGGATGGAGCGCTGTCGGCACTGAAGCGGGCGTCTGGGGAATCGCCAGATGGCGACGACGGAGTGGCTGTGGGAGGCGTCCTCGGAGTCCTGGTCGCTGGAGAGGGGGACCCAGCTGAGGACCGCGCCGTGGGAGACAGCGATGCGGACGAATCTTCACTGCTGGCGCGCGACGTGGCGTCAGGAGACTGGGGCGCAGTTGCACGCCCAGATGTGTCAGCCTCAGGGGCTGATGGCCAATGATCCGAGGCAGAGTCTGCCGAAAAATCTGCACGGGGATCACTTCCAGGTTGTCCTGTAGTGGTGTCTTGGCTGGAATCATCATTTGATGCACTGGGTTCATCATTTTCATCAGAATTTTGACCAGAGTTTGAGCTGCAAGGCGGGGTGGATGACCGGGCTGGTTCCTGTAGAGGAGCAACAACAGGAACTATTTGCAAAAAATGATCATTAGTATGCACACCCTATCTTGTTGTTCGAATGGTAGGATTTCAGTAGGAAGTAAAAGAATTTCTTCGCGGAGACGACGGCCGGCATTTGGATGAAGTGCAGCAAAAGGAAAAAATATTCTCATCAAATACTACATCACGTGAGACATAAACACGACCGGTCGTGACATCAAGACATTTAACTCCTTTGTGAAGAGGGCTATAGCCAAGGAACACACATCGTTTGGAACGGAAAGAAAGTTTCTATTTATTGTATGGGCGGAGGTTTGGCCAGCATGCACACCCGAAAACACGAAGGGACTCATAGTTAGGAGTGATGTTGAGGAGTTTCTGTGTCGGAGTCTCAAAGTTTAAAACCTTTGAGGGAAGCAAGTTTATGAGAAAAGTAGCGGTAAGAAATGCATCATCCCAAAATTTCAAGGGCATAGAGGCATTAGCAAGTAAAGCAAAACCTACTTCAACGATGTGACAATGTTTGCGCTCAGCCGAGCCATTTTGTTGATGAGCATGAGGACATGAGACATGATGAGTGATGCCCACTTTCTGGAACAAACCATTTAGTTTTTCGTACTCACCGCCCCAATCGGTTTGCATGGTAACAATCTTCCTATTAAACTTGCGCTCAACAAATTGTTGGAAATTAAGAAGCACTTGATACACATCAGAACGTTTCTTAAGCAAATAGATCCAAGTAAATTTACTGAAATCATCAATGAAGCTTACATAATATGAATGTTTGCCCACAGAAAGAGGAGCAGGACCCCATACATCAGAAAATACTTGTTCCAATGGAACAGTAGACACACTAGTGGAAATAGGATAGGGTAACTGATGACTCTTGGCCTGTTGACATGGATCACATATATGAGTTTATTTCTGGGGTATACGAAAGATTGTTCTTCCTAAGAATCTGCTGAACTATAAAAGATGATGGATGCCCTAGATGACGATGCCACGTGGAGGAGGTAGGCTTGATGGTGGCGAGTGCATGCTTGGAGGACCCCGTTGACACATGAACGAGGGGGTAGAGGCCACCATGACAAGGAACTTTAAACATGATTTGCTGCGTTTCCTGATCCTTAATTAAGGAAAAGAACGGATGAATTTCAATAAAAGCATTGTTGTCAAGGGCAATTTTATGAGCAGAAAGTAAATTCATGGATGAACTAGGAACATGCAGAATATCACGAAGATGTATAGAGCTATGCGGGGTGTGCAAAACAGAATGACCAATATTTGCAATGTCCATACCTTGTCCACTAGCATTGTGAACTTGATCACGCCCTTGGTAGTTGTCATGAACTTGGAGCTTGTTGAGCTGGCCCGTGACATGGTTTGTGGCTCCTGTGTCCACATACCAATTAGTGTCTACACCATAGGCGCCTTTGTTGTTTGTTGGAGGAGTGTCATCCTCATCATCATCATCATCCCCATATCTCCACCAACAATCACCAGCAATATGACCCTCTTTCTTGCAGATTTGACATGTAACACCCTCCTGCCAAGGTGTGGCAACACGGCCACGTTTGTTTCCACGCCCCCCTTTAGGGCGACAGCCCTGATCCTGCTTGCCACGGTTTGGGCGTGGCTGGTTGTATGGTTGTGGAGGCCGCGGCTGGTTGTAAGGCTGTGGTGGTGGTTGATATGGTTGTGGGGGTTGATATGGTTGCTGTGGTGGTGGCTGCGGCTGATATGAGGGCATAGGTTGTGGGTAGTATGGTTGTGGAGGTGGAGGTGTGTATGTTTGGGGTGGTGGTTGGTGATAGGGTAATGGCAGTAGGGATGGTTGAGTGGGACAAGGCGCATATGATAGGTTTGGACGCATAGGTGCAGCATTAACAGAGGAGGTAAAAGTACCAGTGCCTTGGCTAGTGGCGATGAGCATATTTTCACGGAACTCATAAGATAATAACTGAGAACACATGTCGTTTAGGGTAGTAGAGGGATTTGCATTGATGGAGGCAACTAGGGGATTGAAAGTACCGTCCAGACCATTGAGGATATAGTCTCTAAGCTCATCATCATCCACCTTCTTGCCCGTCGCAGCGAGCTCGGAGGCGAAACCCTTCATCTCAGTAATGTACCTTTGTGCAGATTTGTCGAGCTTTTTGGTGTTGATGAGGGAGCCCCGCGGATTGGATACCCTGGCCTTGGATTGAGTAGCGAAGAGATCGGTGATGGCACGCCATACCTCGGACGCGTGCTCAAGCCCGTAGGTGTGAGGAAGGACGTCGTCAGAGAGGGAGTTGACGAGGAAGCTCATAACTTGCTAGTCCTTGATAACCCAGGCGTCGAAGGCCGGGTTCGGAGTGGAGATCTTGTTCTTGTTCTCATCTTCTACCTCCAAGAGCTCAGGCTGTGCGGGATCGGTACCCTCTAGGAGTGCCATGGCCCGAGCACCGCGAAGGGTAGGTAGCACCTGCGCCTTCCAGGAGAGATAATTCTGTCGGGTGAGCTTGTTGGCCGGCGGCGCACCAATGGTGGCCGAGGCGGACGGAGTCGAGGAAGACGCCATCTGGTCCTGTTGGGAGGGAAGGGTGGGTTCTAGAGGTTGTGTTGTTGCAGAGGATCAATCGATCTTGAAGGTCGTAGGGATCTGGGGCCGGCGGCGGCTGAAGAAAACCACGGCGGCGGCGGCTAGAGAGGAAGATGAGAGGCTCTTGATACCATATTGGTGTTAGGGTGAACGACACCCCTGTTGAGGGGATCGGGTACGTGTTATATACACGGGAAAAGCCCCCGTGGTGCCATTATACAAGGAGTCCGTGTAGGGGTAGAGTACTACTCTATGCCCTATGCGGATACATACCCTAATACATTATTTTGTCTAACAACAGCCACACCTCGTCATGACGTGGCAGACCGCCACCTTCTTCAAGGGGTCCCTGCTATGGAACATTAGCCGGGATGACGAAGATGCTGCGACGACCGGCTTCCTCCGGTTAAGATTGGACGACGAAACATTTGGTGTTATTCCGCCGCCTCCTACCATCTCATGGTTTGCGAATGATGATGGCGTGGGGAGTTGTGCGTGGCGTGTTCACGGAAAGGCGCTGTCCGAACACTGGATTTATGGATGCACCATCCACTGGGACTAGCACAAAACATCCCTCCGACCGTTGGCTGTGCTGGATGACGAGGTACTCGTGTGCCAAGCCTTGGGAAACCGCATGTTTCGTTGCTTGTTACAGACTCAAAAGCAGATCAAGGTCAAGGACAAATTTCATTTGAAAGAACTGAGGAAATTGCAGATTCCACCACCCTCACGCCATTTCGTTGCGGAAACCACCAGGTTTATAGATTCTTTGCACTCTCCACCAGTTTTACGTCTAATCTGTTACAGCCTAGTCTAAACACACAATTGATAGCAAAATTTGACACTAACCACCCATCAACATGAGTATAAACTACATCACACTTTCTTGGCATAAAAAAAATTTGACATGGAATGACAGCTGAGAAGACATATTATTTTAAAACGAGACAAAAGATTTGTCATTTTCATTAATTAAGATTAATAAAGCGTTGACTGATTAATTAGCTGGAAACCGACCAAAAGCCAGAAGAAACACTCTCGTCCACTGTCATGGAGTACGACCGTCGCGACGGCACACACAACCACCAGCTCTCAGTTCCAGTGACCCATGCATGTGGCCCGACACACTCGCCAACTCCCGTACCCAACCCCGCCGGGACCTCACGCTACGCAGTCGAGGACATCCAAGCCTCCCTCGACCACATAACATGTCGACGCCGCCGCACAAGAAGGTCGGTCAGGGCTTAACGTACATGCACTCGACCACATAACATGTCGACGCCGCCGCACAAGAAGGTCGGTCAGGGCTTAACATACATGCACTCGACCACATAACATGTCGACGCCGCCGCACAAGAAGGCCGGTCAGGGTTTAACGTACATGCATCCTCCGGCGGCGATGGCGGCCGAAGTGGAGGAAGAGAAGGGGATCCTTGCGCTCGCGGTGCCTAAGATATAAATATTAATACTCATATTGATGGGTGGTTAGGGTCAAATTTTGCTGTCAATAGTGTGTTTAGAGTAGGTTGCAACGGATTAGATGTAAACCTGGTGGAGAGTGCAATTTTTTTGTAAACCTGGTGGTTTCCGCAACGGAATGGCATGAGCGTGGTGGAATCTGCAATTTCCTCGAAAGAACTGGAATACTACAACCTGGAGGAGGACATACTTCTGGACTTCCCACACGGAAGCACCTCCTACTTCGATGTAGTTCCTTATGTTCCAAGCTTGGTCCCGAGCCAAAGCCAAGGATGACTAATAAGTAATTTCATTGGAATCGTCTAAGTTGTGAGTTCGCTGGAATGAAGATATAATTAGGCGTTTTTTCCTTCCTGTATTTCAAACATTGGTGCTATCTACATCCGGTATAGTAGAACGAAAATACGATATATCATTGTTATCTATCATATCGTGGGGGGACTTTTCCTTTTAATGTGCATAATACTACTATGTATATTACTCCCATCTTATTTTTATAAGGCATGGTAGATATTTCAGTTTGGTCTACATGCATATTCCACCACACTCTTATACATATATTAGTGCTTCATGCATGATTTGGTGGGATTTCGACGCTCCATCGCGCCGTTTTCAGCCAAATTAACTATATTCTCATCCTTAGCAATATGCTGCATGAGACATCACCCCTCTTCCCCTCCTTACCCACACCCATCGCTCTCACCTTATCCTCCCCTATACACGACCCAAGGGACCACACCCCCTTCTCCTCACCGACTCTCGCCGCCCTCTTTAAATACTACTCTCTCTGTACCACAATAAACGACATTTAGGAAAGGTAAAACAGTTGTCCCTCCTCATTCAATCAGTACTCTCTGGCTCACTCTTAGAGCATATCTAGCAGATTTCGTACCCCTCCGCTGCAGAATTTGTCCTTTTTTTTCTAGTGAATAGCATGACAAATTTATCTTTTTTTTAGACAAGCATGACAAATTTGTCACTATGGCAAAATACAAAGGGGCTTCACTAGTACTGTAGAAACAGAAAATGGGCTTCGCTAATATAGCAAAATACAGATGGGCTTCATTGGGCTGGTAATCTCTTCCCATTGACACTCCAAATTCAGTCCACACGCTACGTAGCCCCGGTTTCCGGCCACCGTTTCTCCCCGCGAATCCCCATCCGAACCCCGACTGGCCGCCATGGACGGCGTCCTCGCCTTCTCCCACCGCCGCCGTCGCTGGATCCTCTGCGCCGGCGCTGCCCTGCCGCCTACCGCCTACCTCATATACCACCACCCGCCGTCGCCGCCCGCCGCCGCCGCATCTCCCGCCTCACCTCAGCTCTCTCGTCCCTCGCCGACGCTGTAGCCACCGTCGCCGCCGACCTCGCCGCCTTCCTTCGATCCGACTCCGACGATCTGCCCCCCACCTCAAGCAACTCTCCAAGCTCGCATCATCCCCCGAGGCGTCCGCCTCCACCTCCGCTCTCTCCGGGGCGCTCACCGTCGGTGTGATCCGCGGCTACAGCTCCGCCTCCGGTCCAGCTTCAGGGGCCGAGGTGGCGTTTTCGGACCGTCTCGTTGAGAAGCTGTTCTCCCCAGAAGGCGAGCGGCTTGTGTCAGCGTGTCGGGCAGCTTCGGGCGCGACCTCGTGCTCGCCTTCTACTCCGTCCCGCTCGATCCTTCGGAATCAGCGGGATCATCACCGGTGAGCTGGGTCGACGTGGTCACCAGGCGGAGTTGCCAGAGGGCGATCCGTAGCTGGGTCGAAGTCTTCACGGCCACCGCCGGGCGTCTTCATAGACAAGACCATCCACATCAACACCTACGACCAGATCTGCGCTGCCGCCACAAACCCTGCCTACGACGCCAGGCTTCAAAAGCTTCTCGTTGCACTCTGCAGTGCTTCAATCGAGACGTTGGTGAAGACCTCCCATGGCGTACTCTCCAATACCAGTGAAAATGCCAATGACAGCAGTACATCAAGTGGCAATGGTGGCAATAGGGAAGGATGGACAGAGACGGTCTCGAGTGCGCTTGCTGTTCCGAGCAACCGGAAACTTGTGCTGGATCTGACTGGCAGGGCAACGTTCGAGGCAGTGCGGTCGTTTCTCGAGTTTGTGCTCTGGAGACTGCACGATGGCGCAAGGGCTGGTGGTGATGCCACAATCAGGGCTGGATTGTGTGCTTTGAGGTATATGAGCCAAAGGTCCATAGTTATCACTGCCATCTGCATAGTATTGTGCTTGTATGTGTTGAACGGCACATGGCTCTTGGCACCAGCTTGAGGCTGCTTGCACTACACAGTATGATCTCGTATGTCGGTACAATTATCGTCACTTGGCACGCAGTTCTTATACTTTTGCATACAGAATACAGTATATAGAATATAGTGAAACTGTAAATCAGAAAGGGGGAGGAGCAACAGAAGAAGTTACTTTGGTACACATCTGTGTTGTACAACAATCTAACACTGCATATAGTTACCTTGTACGACATTGTGTCTTTTCCTGTATATTGAAGACCTCCCAAATGCTCCGTCGGACCAATTCAGTGCGAATACATCGACCTCAACACAATTCTGCAAGATTTCAGCGCTAAAAGTGCCAAAGAAATTCTTCACTGAGCTCGACAAATGCCGGCACACTTCTCATGGAGTATTGACGATGACAAGGTTGCTGGCGCCAAGTGCAAAATTAATTGGAAGCAATGCTGCCCCCCTTTCTGCAATGGCAGACTGGGACTGCCCAACCTTGAGTGCATGACACGCGCCCTCAGGCTACACTGGCGCTGGCTCGAGTGACAGGAGCCGTCACAGCCATGGCTGGGCCTTGAGTCTCCCTGTGGTAAGATTGATTGCCAATTGTTCGCCGCGGATATGAGAGTGCAGATTGGTGATCTGCGCAAGGCTCATTTCTGGGAGTCAAATTGGCTGGAAGCTCTCCTCTCAGTGCTCAATTCCCAGCTATCTTCGCTCACTACCGTCGTAAGAGAAGAACTGTCCTGATGCCCTCGACGCAAAAAATGGATTCAGGACATCGCCCATCACCTCACCTCACCAATTCTCAGCGACTTCGCGGCACCAGGCCAACATCAATCTCCAGAAAACACCCCTGACACAATTGCTTGGCTCATCTCCTCAATCAACAATATTCTGCAAAATCTGCCTATAGCATGCAATTCAAGGGGAGACTGATCACCAACTTCGAGCAAGATGTCTGAAGTACCTCGGCAGCCGAACGCTGCAATTTTTTTTGCATGGCTGCTGATTTAGAGTAGGTTATGGTGTGCTGACGGAATAATGCGTCGTGGCTGGCCAAACTCATTGCCTGCTCTACATGCGCAATTTGGAGACCCACCAGCACCTCTTCATGGAGTGCCTTCTTGTCAGACAAATCTGGATGGTGATCTCCAACTGGCTTTGCTGCCATGGTGTTGCCCCGGCCACCTTCTATCCATCCTGGAGGCATGACATGCCATAATTGCAGCGACGAAGCCGCCCCTGCAGAAGGGCATGGGTCGCTCATAATCCTAACTTGCTGGCACATCTGGAAGGAGCGCAACAACAGAGTGTTGAACGATCGCCGAGCCAGTCTGAACCAAATTATCTAAGTCATCAAGGACGAGGGCTTTCAGCGGGGAAACACGCTCCGCAAGCTGATATGGGAACCACCATGAAAGAACTAGTTCCTTGACTTCTTTTTAGCCTTTTTCAGTTCCTTTCTGATTACATCCTTTTGCCTTAGTGCAAACATGTAAATAATCTACCTGCTTAATGATATATCAAAGCTAGCACTTGCTGGATCTTTCAAACCAAGATAATTCTGTTGGTCTATTTTTGAAATATGTGACTGTGGTTCCTGATTTATGTATCGGATGTTTAACAAGGGCTACTAATTGTTTCAGGTATTTTTTTAAATATGCCCAGATCAGCAAGTTATTCAGGCGTTCAATTGAAGTTCAAGAGTATGTGATTGTGGTTCCTGATATATGTATATGATGTTTAAAAAGGGCTACTAATTGTTTCAGCTATTTATTTGTTTTTAAATATGCCAAGATCAGCATGTTGTTCCGGCGTTCAATCGAAATTCAAGAGATTTCGATTATTTTGGTAGTGGCACCTGCTTTGGTACATGATCTGTTTGATCCCGTAGATTTTTCAACTTGCTGCACCAACATTCAGAATGTAAATACTTTTGTGTGCCACCATATTAACGAAGTAAATATCGATATAGATTTTGAATTTCTTCATTTCACTGTGTAATGAAGAATCAGTTGTAGACAGACAGGCAAATGTGTTAGTGCTTCTTTTTCACCGTGCTCTCATTGGTATGAGCTGCATGTTGTGCTTAACGAATTGTCAAGACCCCCTCAGTAAATTTCTCTGTCCATACCAGACAGCTTATAATGCTGTACAGGATGACGAGGCGCTGGCCTGGTGGCTGATGCTCCGGGTGTGGAGCCAGCCCGCCCGGATTGAGTCCTGGCTGTGGCATACTCGAAAAAATCGAGTCCCAGCTGAGGTATACTCGAATAAACATTGTGTCTCACTAACAACGTATAATTAAGGGAGGGATCATTCAGCCGTTGGCAACCTTTTTATAATGCTGTATAGGGAAATGATCTGCTGATTCATGGTATATGTTCATATCCTGTAAAACTGATGATCTTTCTTTGTGAATTCTGGAAGGATTCTATACCCAATGTAGTTCTGATTACATGGATGTCGTCCTAAAATGAATTCAGAGAACCTTTTGGGATCTCAGACTAGAGACCGTTTCATTTTCTTCTCTGTTCACCTACTACAGATTAAAGTGAGCTTATTTCCCTGCAAGTTAGAACCTTCTATTGAATCTTGTATTATTGATATTGGTAAGTATAAACATGAAAGTCCATTCTGAAATTGATGCTTTGAAAAATCGCACTGACCGCAGGTTCGTTATGTGTTTCAGCGCGAGGGTTGGAACCCACTGTACATCTGCATCACCATGTCAACTTTGCACGGCCTCTGAATTTTCTCAGGCCCTTGCGTGTTGCTTTTTCTTCTTTATTCCTCATGTAAGCTTGAACCCTTCCAGAACACCAATCTGTACGGAATCGGCTTGCCAGCTACATCTTGCAGGTAACAATGCTAGCTCCAGATTCCATCAAAGGTCCTATACTTGTGTGTGCAAAAATTGTCTACTGCCAGTGTCCTTTTCGAAATTAAAGATTGTCTGACCAGAAGTTTGTTTGTGCGTATCCCTGCATGAATAAGGTTGCATTTTCACACCTGCCCACCCATATGTGCTCCTCTGATCAGTGAGTACTGGTCAGAGGAGGAGAAGATGGACCAATCTTGCATATGGGAGTTGTGCAGCTCTAGAAATCTCATGCGGCCATGGCCCTTGACACAGACACAGGTTAGTCAACTCTCTCTGTCGCAATCACAAATGTAATAAGATTGCTCGTCTAATCCAACCATGTCAAGGTCGCATTCATAAGACGCTTGTAATATTATCTTATATGTAACCCCAAGAAGCGAGACGACATACGTAAACGACTCAATATGCGATGGCTAAACACCAGGTTGATCCCTTTTGGTGCAGGAGGAGGCAGTTCGCCCGGCCCCAGTGAGACATGAACAAGTGTTAGCTTCAGTCAGCTTCCCAAATGATAAATTATTGCACTAACGAGACACATTATACACCGTTGAAATTATTTGGTCAATGAAGGTCGAAATCAGGTAGTTAAATTGCTGACCTGATCTCATCTGTGAGGTCAAATGGCCCCGTTGTCGCTGCCCAGAATGTGACGGCCAGTCCAGCTATCATATGCTGTTTTTTCTTCGGTTGTTTTGACCTGTTGCGTTTGCATCCGTCAGGAAGTCTTCGGCGCCGGCCGTTTCTGGTGTCAGCCCACGTCCAACTTGTCTGTGTCACCGAGCACATACATACTGCCTCCGAGATTAGTTTACTTTTGCTGCTGATTTGGATCGGTTGGGTATGGGTGTCATGGTCTGTGAGTGTTCTTCACTTGTGAGTTGTGACTGATTTTGTTCCTTTGCAGACTTGCACTGTGGGAAGCAGTTTGCTTAAGTTTGTGGAAGATATATTTTGAGTAATTTGTTGTGGTTCAAATGCGCGGAAGTTAAATGAAGCGCGTGGAAATTATGCCAGTCCCGGCGTTATTTGATGGAATTAGCTGGCCTGAGTTTTGGTCAAGTTTGGCTCTGAGCGCCAGAATAAAGTAGCCTTAATTCGGAAACAATTTTGGTGGCTAATTAATTTATACCAAAGTTTTGCGCTCCGAGGACATATGAATGGAACCAGGCGGAGCGTTTTGACAAGAATCGTCAGACTAAATTCGCTCCCAAACAGAGCCCAACATATATATCCTAGATTCGTGGAACTAAAATGATGGGAGAATATACAGCAGGCATGGTATGGTTACAAAACGAGCGAGAAAATAACTAATTAAATTCTCTTATGAGTCGCCCAAATCAAGCTGGCGAGGCAGTACATACGTGCGCCATGCATGCATGGTCGGACTGATCCCTTCTCGGGCACCCCTACCGAGGAAGGATTACAAGGACGCATATATGCAGGCCCATACAGCTAATTGTGGCCATTATCTTGGGTGTAGATGTAGTCCGTGTGCGCGGCGAGCGTCCTCCTCGCCAAGCAATCCTCTCGATGTTGCTCGCCGGCGACCATCTCGCACTCGCTGTCTTCCGCCGCCGTCACAACCTTCTGAAGGAAACACCACGGCATCGACGAAGAATCAGATATTGATGGGTGATTGGCCGAGAATCAATGGAAACTTAATTTGTGGTACATGGACATGGTGTGCGATGCAAACCTCGTCGGCAGATGCCTTGGTGGTGGTTGCTGCTACGTCGGCGGGCGAGGTCCGGGCGGCTGTGGCCGAGGCCAGGAGGAGGAGGACGGCGAGCGCCGCCACGAGCACCAGGGTCGTCGCCCTCGCCATTGATGACCGGCCGCGCGCGGTGGTTTCTGGAACGATCGGATGCTGTTTCTGGGATCGAGCGGTGGCGTTGGTGAATAGTACAAATGTAGGCGGAATGGAGCGCGGGTATTTAAAGCGGTGGAGGGGGGAAAGCATGGGAATCGGGGGCGAGGCCGTTCTGCACGCGCGCGCCGCACAGGACCGCTGGCTGCCACACGCTGCGGACGCCCTGATGTGCGTGGGCCAACCTGTCGGTGACTATACGTCCGTGTAGGTCACAGCTGTCAACGATGATGGTGCTTAACGGATGACCGCCGGCCGGCTCAAAACGTAAATATGATCCAAATTATGATCCAAACTTATATAAAGGTATGGCCCAATTCCTGACGAGCCTAGCGATGCTTCCAGAGGCTTCCGCCTAGTGGACTGTTACCGAGTTAGGGTTCGCGTCTATATCACTTGTAATCTGCCGTTTTGGAACAAAGTCGTCACTTGCTTGTACTCCCTCCGATCCATATTAGTGGGCATAGATTTGTCTAAATTCATATGTATCTAGTTAAGTATTTAGACTAGATACATGTGTATCTAGACAAAGTTGTGCCCACTAATATGGACCGGAGGGAGTAATATGGTTGCGTTTGTAATTCTCCCGATATATAGTGAATTTTTTTGGTTAGCGCTTTGCTTTTTCCTCTTTCCACTTGCAAGAGTTTCCATGTTAAAATCTCGTATACCCGTGCATTGATCTTACTTTTATTCATCATTTTATTGCATGTTTCCGAAACCGTATTTATCCAAGAAAATCCCTCCATTTCCCATGCCATCTCAACAACGTGTTTAGGTAAACGACAACGAACACCATGCAGTCAGGACGATCAAGCGTGTGCTCCTGCTCAACTGCAGCCGACCGTCCGGTCTTGGATTGAGATCCCCACGAGGCCACGGCGGGGATACTTGAGAGGATTGCACATTCATCTGAAGGAGATATTACCTAGAGGCACTTAATAAAGATAGTTTATTTGTCATATCTCAAATGTTCGTAATATGTTTTATACCATGATGTAACTGTATTAAGCGGAAACATTAATACACGTGTGGTAGATAGACAACCGGGTCCCTAGTAGCCTCTACGTGACTAGTTCATTGTGCAATCGATGATCGAGGTTTCCCGATCATGTGACATTGATGTCAGTTGACAACGGAGTCATGTCATTGGGAGAATGACGTAATGTACATACCCAATATTTGTAGAACGTAGTCATTACGCCTTTGACCGTGAGATCAACTCTTATTGCTATTCCTGAAAGATACTTTGAATGCATTAAACGTCATATTTATCTAATGTGACAATAACGGTGTTCCTATCGGGTATCGAATGGGAGTATGTTGAGACGAGGGGTCAAGAGTGGGATTTGCCAGTGCGCATAGCAGTATAGATACTCTAGGGCCCACTCGGTGATATTACGTTAATGAGCTTGCAAGCATGTGACTAGGTCACGGGGACATAACATCACAGACGAGTAGAAGATGGTGTTGTCGGTAACGAGATCAAGCTAAGTATCATGATATCTATGAACGAGTCTCGGACACACTAAGTACCGCCATGGCAAAAGGTTTAAGACTAAAACGTCTAGGTTCGAACGATAAAGTTATTCGTTATCTCGCAGGGATTAATTCTGGTTATTCAAGGTCCACGAATTAGTCATTGATCGGAGAGCATGTCTCGATTATGTCTGGTGAGATCTCGAACCGCTAGGGTAACAAGCTTAAGGGAAGTCGACAAGTTTATTAGATCAGAAATAGAAGAGAAAATAGAAGAGAGCATCAGAAGCGCTACGGGAAAGATCCGATGGAGATCGGAGAGCGACGAAATAGTTCTCGGAGCTAGAATTAATTAGATAATATGTATTTAATATTAATTAGTCAAATTAATGATTAAATATATTTTTATTCTAATTAAATTCGAATTTTGAAGGTACACACCTAAATGGGCCTTAGAGGCCCATTAGGGCCCAAAAGGGAAAAGGGGGAGAGGGGTCGGCCGACCTTGGTGGGCCGAATGGGGCCCACCTAGGGCCGGCGGCTGCCGCTTGGCTGGCCGAACCATGTGGGGGTTATTCCCGCATGGCTAAGCCAAGGGGAGTGTCACATCCCGAATTTTGGAACTAAGAAAAACTTAGTTTTACAGACCCAAAATTCAGAACCAACAAAAACTTTTTGAAATATTTCACTGATGATTGTGTTTTCCTTCCCATTGCTATGTTTGGACCTAGTGTGACTTGTTGTTTAAATTGTTTGACTAGTAAAAATAAGACCAACCAATATAAAAATATATTTAACTTTGGTGATCATGTCATGACAAGAAAATATTCCATGTATCTTTTCCATTCTTATTTTGGCCAACTCCATTTCAAATGATACTTGGTTGTCAACAACCCAAAATCAATACCCATTATTTGAGAAAGTAAAAGTACTTCCAAAATTATGTGTTTCCAAAAGTATGGAGATCTATATGCATCTCCTATCTATATTTCAACCTTGCTATTTTGCATGTGTATGCAACTCCCATTTTATAAACTCTATTTTTCCACTCCATATTGAAATAACACTAGTGGGAAATATATTACCCCACATATGTCTCTTTATCAAACCTTTGAAAACTATTAAGTTATGAATTGAGATATTCCTCAAACATCATCTTGTCATAATTGAGTGTGATCATTTTTACAAGATAGTATTGTTAATCATGGAAATGGTGGTGTGATTAATTCATGTGGTTTGATTTGTGTGATCTTGGTTGTGATGCTGATCTGATTGTGTTTGTTGCTTGTGAGGGTAATTCCTCAGTTGTGATTAATACTAGAATAAGACACACTTGACAACAAATTTGGTATGTGACTTGAATAAAAACAAACCCTCTAGAATTATTCACACCTAAGTTGAAATCCTAAATTAAGGGAAATGATCTTATTTAATTTCCCTCTATCTCTATTCCTCTATTTTATGAAAACAATTATATTTCCTTATTCTAGGAATGAGATGAAATAATAATCATTTCAACCCCATCTCACTCCCTCCTCAAGTAAACATACTTTTCAATTTTAAACAAAACTCTCAAAGTATTTAACAAAAGGAAATTAAGATCATGATAAATAAATGATCTTAATAAATTATTCCTCCCAATTTCTCTGTTTCTTTCAAACCAATATTTTCTCCATGAAAATATAACTTAATTGAAGTTACCATATTTGTCAAGAAAGTTCCAAAAGTTCAAAACAATATTTTATCACTTGTTTAAAAATATTAAAGAAATGTTAATTTAGTTTTACCAAAAATCATTTATTTAAATCCTATGAACAAAAATGGTTCAAAACATTTTATTTTCAAAAGCCAATTTTTGTGGAGCTTCTCCATGTATATGGGAGGCTACCTGATTTTTCTCATAATTTTTAAAAATGTTTAAAGGCCTTAATTAAATCCTTGAAGTGGTACTGGTTTTAAAAGAAATAGCAAAAGGGACTTAGTTGAAAAAGGGGAAAGAAACGCAGGGGGTTTTCTGCAATTGTTACATCGTTTCCTGTAGCTCCAGTGGGAGCATGGCGCCGTTGTCGTCCTCCCGTGCGTCGCCGCCCGGACCCCCCCTCTCTCGCTCTCCTGCCGCGAGGTGAGGACGATAAGAGAGCCACGACGCCGCACCGCCCTCCACTCGCTCACTCCCCTGCCTCTTTCTCTCTCTCTCGCTCTCTCTTCCTTCTGCCATGGCCGAGCGGTAGCTCGCGTTCGTCGACGGATCGCCGGCGATTGGAGCCACCCCGAGCCAAGCGACGACCACCACCAGCTCCGCCATGATCTCCTCTCCCTCCTCGTAGAAGGAATCGACCAGGGAAGCTGGGAATCGCCGTCGCCACCGCATCCTCTTCTTCTCCGGCCGCGGCAACGTCGAGCAAGTGCGCGAGCTGCACCGGCCACCATTCGCCGCCATTCTTGTCTCCCTGAGATCCCCTCCTCGAGAGCTACCTAATGGACATCGTCGTTTATTTTTAGAAGCACCGGAGCCGCCGTCGCCGTCTCGTGTCCGTCGTGGACGTCCTCGACCACGCCATCCTCTGGGAGCTCGCCGAGAAGAACTTCTGCCACCCCCGACGTCCCCACGCCCTCCGAACCTCGAATCCATCCTCGCCGTCGACTGGCAGCAGCCCTAGGTGAGCTATTCGTGCTCGAGCACCATGGCCGAGCTTCGGCTCTTGTCCTCCTGAGGCAGAGGAAGACGACGGCCTGCGTACCCCTTCGCCAGCGCAGCGGGCCGGCCCAGCACGGTGCTGCTTGGCCCAGCTCCTGATCTGGCCCGTTACCTTTTTTTTTTAGTAGATCTATTTTCTGTTTGAATTTCCTGTTAAATTGCAATGTAGTTTTAATTCTTTTGCGGTGGATCTATGTGTGCAATAATTTTGGTATAATATTTTAGTGTTCCTGTGTGTTTTCTTGAACATCTAGAACTGGCTGTTTGCAAAAATGTAATTTTAAATGATGTCTAGATTTAATCTTGTAAAAAGTATCTTTTTCACTAAATATTAAATATCTAGAGTTTTATAACTCCAAAATTGCAAACAAAATTCTCTGGATAGGTTGAGTGCTACCTTTCCAGATCTGTTGGCCTTGTGTGCAATGAAACCTAAAACAAAGTTTATTCATTCTTAAAAACACACCAGTAGCTCTTTGGTGATTTTTGTAGATTTTTGTGAGGTGAATTTTGGAGTAAATCCAATTGGATTGTCTTCTATATGTATAGGAGAACATATCCCTAGCTTGGTTTGAATTTAGGAGTCACTGAATGACTGTGGTGCTAATTATAAGGTTTAGGTCTTTTCTGCCTATTTTTATTAGACATTTATTAATTGTTGTGTTATAACTTTATTGTTATAAAAATGTTTCCTAGCATGTGCAGGGTGGTAATCCACTGTTGTGACATGTTCCCCTATTTTTATTAGCATATTAGGAGAACTATTTGTGAATCATGTATTTGTTAGATTTTTATTCCCTATATAATTTTTCCTCTAGTAATTAAGAATTGCTATGCTTATTTATTTTAATGTGAGAATTTTGTGTGTGATTTAAATGTATGCCTTGCTAGTTAATGATTGTTGTGGTTCTGTTGCTTGCATGTTATCATTGTTTATCATGTATAATATGTTAGTACTGTTAGTGGTATTTGTTAGACATGTTGGTGTGAGTAGCATGTTTGCATTGCTTGATGAACTTGATGGTCTTTGAGTTGAGTACTAGCTTGAGTGTCTTGTGAATGTCTCCACCTTAACTTGGTGAGATATTTTGGAATTACCAAGATTAATTGGTAGTTTAACTTTTGTCTGAAGTATTTCCTGATTAGGAAAATGGTTGTTAATTACCTCTAGTTGAGGATGTCCTTGTGCCCTCTTGTTTTGGCATGTGTATGGTGTTATACTCCTGATTAGTATAATGCCCTTGTAAATGTAGATCTTAGTTTGTTGCTTGATTAAAATAGTGCTATGTTGTGGTTTGTTCCTTGTTTGTATACCACTCGTGGTTTGGTTTGCTTATGCGTGTTGTTTTATTTTCATGTTGCGACGTTAGAGATAAACGCTACCGGGATGGTATTTGGAAAGGATTTATCGGAGAAGATGAGAGTTTATTTCTTTGATCAATGAGGAGAAGTCCAGGCACATCATGATGAAATCAGGCAAGCTATTCTCTGAGCTTGCATCTACATACATCTATTTTGATTCACATGTTTTACTTATAAAGAGCATAAGTGATTTATGTGGTGTTTGCCACAAAAGATATGATTTTGAAAACCCTTTTCCAAAATACAAGTATATTATTTTGACACCCTATATGGAGATATTAGCGGGAATTTCTTTTCCAAACTATAGGATGGGAAAAATATTGTTTACTCAAAACTCCTTTGAAAATACTTGAGAGGTTGTGGAATACCGAGATGTCGGTGTTGAAGTGGAGAAATGGAGAATGGTGATGTTTATGAAAAATGCACATTGTGTCTTTGTACTATGACGACCAGCCGATAATCTGTGCGACCACATTTACCCCCATATGGGAACGGGGCTTAGTCATATAATTTGCTCTTATTAGTATGGGATACCTCATCGACGGAGATGACTCCGTTATGCGTGAGGGGATGGTTTGTGAACTCCCCTGACCTGGGTCCTCGCTCAAACTCTATGGAAAGATAAGGAGGAGGATTGAAGACTTCATAAATGTGGTCGCCGGGAAAAACATATGAGTCCTCACACTTGGGGTTGCCGACGGGGACCGGACTGAGTGTCGGTGGGAATTATCATATGGGTAGGGTCCTATACTAGCATGAGCAAAGGAGAGGCTAGGGTCGGTGGCTCAACTTCGCATACACCTTGTATGGCGGGACGTGGCTGACACGATGAGTTACCGGATGGGTGTGGGAAAAGCGTGCTACCTCTGCAGAGGGTAAAACTATTCGAATAGCCGAGTCCTCGGATATGGACAGTTGGGAGGCTGTCCTCTGACCATGTGCAAGTTTTGGAAATGTTTAAGATTTAAAAGGAAAATGGAGATGTTGTATTTGTGCAGCTATACCGATGAGTCGGTATGAGGTTGCTGGAAAAGAGGAGGACCCTGAGGGGCTATGATCGAGAAGTGAAGAGTTTTGTGATTTGAAAGGAGAAAAATGTTTTATGCAACTATGCCAACGGCCGGCATGAGGTTGTGGGATTGAATGACCATGAAGGGTTATGGTCGAAAAAGGAGGAGTTTTGGGGAAATAAAACCGGGTGATGAATTTCGGGAAAAACATTTTTAAAGAGACCTCTTATCTTCTCCAATAAAGATATATTTTTGGGAAAAAGTTTTAAAAGAAAATTCTTACAAGATAGATTTATGGAAAAGATCTAAAAGCCTTCCTTTCTTTTTCAGTAAAGATATAGAGATTTCAAAACAAAGTTTTATCAAACAAAAGTCTGTCCTTCCCCTTTTAAACAAGGATATAGAGTTTTCAAAGCAAAGAAAGTTTTATTTAAACAATAAAAAGAGTAGTGCATGCTCATTTCGGGGGTAGTTTGCGAGTACATTTAAATGTACTCATATTGGTTTCGTCCCTGGCTATTGTCTTAGCCAGATTTTGAAGAAGAACAGTTCGAAGAAGAAGACTTCAATAACGTCAATGCGAACTAGGGCGCTTCCCAGTCAGCTGCCTGCAGGATTGGCAAGTGACTTGGGCTCCACGTTGATTTGGTGATTTCCGCTGCGAGTACCTGTTGAAGTTACGACTTCAATCAAGTAAGTATATTTATTCGGTATTTATGGGTGTTCTGTGATGCCAATTCGAGTTATGTGCAACAACAGACTGATCATGGGATTGTTGCAGGAAACATAACGGGTATCTCGGATACCTAATCCGGGGTCCCCACAGGGAGTTGCACCTTCCCCTCCCCTTTATATAGAGGTGCCCCCATGCCTTTGAAAATACATCAATTCTCTCTCTCTCTCTCTCCTTGACCCGTGACTCTGCCATTGGAGTTGCGCCGAGGTAAGGTTTTCTCCACCATATGCACTCCACCATGCTGCTGGTCTTCCGGTCAAAGTCTTTCGCGGTCCGTCCCTGGATCGGAGCTCGGAGGTTGTCGTCTTCACCGTACGTGTGTGATTCCCTGCGAGGCACTACGCTAGTGGTGCTCGGAGGTCTTCTTCCTCTACACGACCTTGAGGCCGGCTTCATCGACAACGCTTGTTCGGGAGCGTAATCCCTGCTTTTCGGTCTACAAGGGTATGTATATCGTTCTCCTCCGTATTACTATATCTGCATAGTATAGATCTTGGCTAGTTTAAGGTTATCGTTGTTAGGAAATTTTTGTTTTCTGCATAAGATCCCCTTCATCATTTGTATTAGGCCAGGCCTTAATGGTGTTGTGGCCTTCAAAGTCCAGACCCATACAAAGGGGAGAATTAACAGAAGAAACACTAGAACCGAGAGGCGGTGAGTGGGCTACACTGTGGCGTGGCGGTGTTGTATTTTCCGTCTCAGGGATATGCAGTTGCTTCCTTTTGACGACCTTCATCCACCGCCGACTGGTCTGTCGTGAGATTGTACAACATAAATAAAAAAGTTAGTAAAATAGACAATCTGCCCTAAAAAGTTACAAACAACGAAGTACACCATACTAAAGTTTGACACAGGGGAATGGGGATTATTATTTTTATTAATCTTTATGACAACTGTATGTAAAAATGATTGAGTCTTGCTTATACATACGAAAGCACACATATCACAAGTCTCATCATACCACTCTTTTTGATTAATCGTTATTAATCTATCTATTGTGATTTTGTGAATATTCTGCCACTAAAGCTTGCATCTCTCGTCATACTAATTGGACGAGCCCACGGATGTCGGCGATGATTTAATGAATAAATCAGTGAGATTTTCACATGACTTAGTATGCATTGTTTTTTTACTTTGTTCTTTACGAACTTGAAGTTGATATGTTTTGTAAAATTGCTCTTCACATAGCTCGTCTGTATTTGTGCAACATAATCGGCAGTATCTTCATTGATAGTGATGAGACCGTGTAGAAGTGTTCTATCCATGTCTGTTGGATGTCGATGATCATCCTTTGGCATACATACTCAATGATGCTTCCCATAGTGTTGATTCCTAAATGGTTCATCGAAATTGATATGAATGTTAATGTATGACCTCTACCATATACTCTCAAAAGGTTTTTAAAGGCGTGTTGGAGCTAACTATTATATTGCAACCCGCTTTACCTCTCTCATTTTTCTCTCTTCTAACACAATACAAAATATAATATGTAAACTCCTATAACAGAGAGTGGACTTTTGGCTCCCGAGCTACATGAAGCTCGTTATTTTGAAAAAAAGAAATTCATATTTTTAAGTTTCCAAAAATCGTGCAAATAATCACAGGCGTAGACACATAGGCGTGAATGTTTTTGACTTCAAATTCGTTGTATTTTGGGCTGTGTAAAAAAGACAAATCCTGACATATTTCAAAACTTTAAATTCAGTTATTTAGATCCACAGTTTTTTCTTTTAATCTAGCCCAGAATAATTCGAATTTGGATTGGAAACATGGTACGGTTGTAGATCTGCACATTATCTATCACTGGAAAGTTTTTCAGGATTTTTGAAACTTAAAAATATCGATATCGATTTTTTTTAAACGAGATCCACGTAGCTCGGTTTATAAAAGAGGTTTTCGCTTATGACATGTCTACATAAATTTATTATTGCACTACCTCTGATATGATGAGATCCACTATGCCTTTTGTCAAACCATGAACGTGATACATACTTACATTGGACTGCCTACACGTGGTGTGCCATGATAGACTTAGACTTGCCACCTGTTGCATGGGCAGCTAGTTAGCACTGCTCTATCGATCTTTAAAGCATTGGAACGACTGACCACGTACTGTTGGAACTCGAAGCAGGTTGACAAGTTCTTTCATCAAAGAGTTTTCGTTTGCTTTCGTATATTTGTGGCCACCGATCGATCTGGCTTCCTCTTTTCCTTTGTGTGGGTGGAGGAACACGAGCGACGAGAGGCCATGCATGAAGCCATGAAGGATACACATGTAGTTGCTACACACTCCAGACGAGCTATGTGAAGAGTAATTTTATAAAACATATCATATCAACGTCAAGATCACCAAGAAGGCTCAAAACAACCCCAAGACATAAGTACCAATTACTCAATTAGGTTCGCAAAGTGTCGTGAGTAGTACATTCAGGTTCAGTGGTTTGATGGCGAGGTTATTATCTTCAAGAGGGTAGAGGATTTCGCCAAGGACATCAAGCTAGATGTGGGTGACATCCTGGTCTTCAAATGACAGTATGATAGCTTCAAGCTCAGACTCTTCAGGTTCAACACCTCCACTGAGAAGGTGCTCGTTCGTGTCCTCCATCCCTTGTGAAGTTTTAAATTGAAGAGACAGTTGTTGGAAACTCTACTCATCTTCTGCAAGGGATATGTACCCCTAGCGTAATTACATATCATATTGCATGGGATGAATGAACATGATAAACCTACCCATCTGTTAATCTTGTAGATGTGAATTCATTAGTTTGCTTATGTGCTCTTGTGTGTGCTTTTATGATTTGTGTGTGATTGTGTGTGCATGTGAAGAGCCAATAAAGGGAAAATACAACCAACCAAACGAACTACAACCATGTTGTCACTGAATCAACCGTCAAACAAACTGCACAACGTGACTCAGAAACTGCATCAGCCAGACTAGCCTCCGAGAAACCAAGGCGGCTAAACAAGCGGTACCAAATGCTGCACTCCAACAAACCAGCCCTGAACAGATAAATCCATGCATGATATGCATCCACCCATCTCAGCATCTCAACAGACAGCAGTGTGAGTCTCAAAAAAGAAAAAAGGTAGGACAAGAGTACATGGGATTTTCAGTTGGTCGACTTATTTATTCAGCACTTTCCAATCACACGTTTCCTTGTCTCCTTCGTTGATTATTTCGTCCAGTACGTGGCGAGCAATGTTTGGGTTAGTCGGTCACCAGGTGAGATACGTTTGGTGAGAGAATCGATCACTGCATTTGCATCCATGAAGCCGAAGAGAAGCAACTTCGTACAGTGGTATGTAAAACGTTTTATACGCATGAATTTATTACGGGTACAGGGTGAATATTCTCAAGTATATATGAACCATCGTGCGGTGTTCTTTCAGCGCACATACATGGAGGCTTGTTTTGGGATCATCAGTACAAATTATTATGTACACAGTACACCGTGATCGAGCAAGAGACGACACTCCATGTATGGACACAAGATTAAGTATCGTACTCCTTCCGTTTATGAATATAAAACGTTTTAGATATTACACATATTGATTAGATGCACAATAAAATGATTGAACATGTACACCAAACCATGTAGATTCATGCATGTGAATCTAAAAAGCGCTAAAACATCTTCTATTTAAAAACGGAAGAGGTATAACATTACTCACATATGCATGACGATCTACATACTCCCCGAAGAGTGAGAGTGAGGGCACGAACTGCGTCGAACTAGATTAATGGTACGGCAGATAGGGCTGCAAAACGGGACCCATTTGTCTCACTTCTTCATTTGCATAGCTAGTACAAAATTCTCGACCCATTTATCCCATTTTTTGTACTCCCTCCGATCCATATTAATGGACTCAACTTTGCCTAGATAACTAGATGCATTCGTATCTAGACAAAGTTAAGTCCATTAATATGGATCGGAGGGAGTAGAGCTATTCACAAAATGAAAAAGAAGTGGAATAAATAGGTCCCGTTTTCGCATCCAGAGTTCCAGACTACGGCCGTGCAATTACGTTCGTATAAGATCACTCATATGCCTGCTTGCATGCAAGACTGGTATTGGCTCTGTTACGTATAAGATCACTCATATTCCTGCTTGCATGCAAGACTGGTATTGGCCCTGCATTAACAGTGATGCAGTAGCTGGGATGTATCAACGAAACGAGAGCCCTACATGAGTGTTGTGCTGCCGCGGCATGCCTCAATTGCTTCGTGCTTAAGCGAGAAATGCTTTCTGGCCAGAGGGCCAAACCTTGCTACACGTGTTCTTCCATGGAGGCACAAACTCCTGCAGAAGTGACAGGAGAAGCAACATGCGACCACGAAAACGGCCACGTCAAAGCCGGACCTCCCTGCTCCCGCGCGTGCGTGTTGATAAATAGGCTCAGCTCCGTCTTCCTCACTCCCCTTTTCCTGATCGCTCAATGCACCACTATAGTCTCGAGCAATCGCAGCAAGTGACCTCGCGCAACACTACAAGATGTTGTCCCTGCAAGAAGCTACGCAGCTCGACATCGCCGGCGAGGGCTGGTTGGCGGACATGGTCGGCGCGGCTCCCGTGTACGGCGGCCTCTGGCTCGACGTCTCGTCTGGGACTGCCGACGGTGGTCACTGTAATAATGACATGTCGTGTTCCGCGGGAACCAATACTTGTGCCATGGTGGAGCCATGGCCGGCTGACATCGCGCAGGCTGAGGAGGAGGCGGACTGGCGATTAAAGAGGAAGATGTCGAACCGAGAGTCTGCCCGGCGGTCTCGCGCACGGAAGCGGCGGCGGGCGGAGGAGCTTGAGGTGACGCTGGAGGCGCTCCAGGACGAGAAACGCGCGGCAGCAGCGAGGCTGAACGCGGCTGTGCGACGCGTCCACGCCGTGAGGCTCGACACGGCGCGGCTCCAGGTGGAGGCATGCACGCTGCGGCGCCGGCTCGGCGAGGCTCAGAGCTGCGCCGCGGTGCTGGTCGAAATGTCCCGGCTGCTGGGCACTGGCGACTCCGCCTTTCGTGGCCGTGCCAGTACGCCGAGCGCCCTATAGCGTAGGAGAAACGGCACAAGTGACGAGTCTGCTATCTGAGATGTTCGTTGTTACGTCGATGCGTACGCCCATGCATTTGTAAGTACGTGGAGTAATAAAATTTTCTTTTTGCCGGAGTTTTTTTTACTTTTCTTAGGGGGTTACTGGACTTAACAACTAGACGGCCATGTATAATGGGCTGAGTACTCGGCTGGACTTTGGGAGCAACCAGTCCCAGCCCACGGGCCTCAGTCGTCGCGTCCTAGGGTTTGTGCGTCGCTTCCACTATATAAATCCGCGCCTCCCTCTCGTCAACTCGTCCTCCCCTCTCCTCTCGAGTTCAGCCGCTGCGTCCGATTTCTCTCCTGCCCATCTCAAATCGATCTGATTATTTTGCTTTTCGTCTTTTTTCCTTTCAAGTTTTTCATCACATCTTGCTTGTTCATCTAGCGAGTAATTTGATTGCGGGAGCACTGTCCCAATATCTGGCCGCCGCTCTCTCGGTGGATCTGAAATTACAACGCTCCCGAGATCTAATCCGGTGGCGCTTAGAGCACAAATCCGTCTATGGATCTTGGGTTACGCTCGCCTCCAAATTCCGGTTCAATCTTTGTCTACTGATTATTATTCTTCTGTACTAGAGAGTTAGAACTATTTGGGTAGTTGTTTTGGTGGTGCAGTGATTATAAAACATTCCTCGTACTGATGGGAAATCCCCCAAGAACGACACCTTACACCCATAGAATCTGAGCACCACCATAACATCCATGCCTTGTTCCTTCTGTTCTTCTGTTTTCATTTTTTGCCGTTTATTTGTTGAACCATCGTTTCCTGTGTTCCAGAATTGAGTTGAATGATCGAACCTTTAATTTTGTTGTGGTGCAGTGATCATAAAACATTCCTCGTACTGACGGGATATTCCCTAAGAACGACACCTATACACCCATAGAATCTGAGCACCAATAAATCATCTTTTACTTTTTCAATCATCATTTGTTTCTCGACACGAGAATACACCTATACATGCAAATTTAACACTTGTTTGAATTCGTTAGTTTTTTTGTTTTTTTCGTTTTGATTTTATTATTTGCCACACTTTACTTTTCACTTTTATTATTTGCCACACCGTGGTGTTCACAGGGCAAGTAAAAAGAATCTGAAGTAAAGTGTGGCAAATAGTAAATTATCCCTATGGACTGAGACTGCCTAGAAGCAAATGAACACTGATTCAGTTGTTTTAATGGAAACCTGCGCAGTGAAGCAATGTAATTATTGAGTAAAACGACAATACACCATTATTTAAAAGTCGTAATGGGATGGGCAGGGTAGAAGCTGTGCTCTGAGCCATGTGTCCTTAAGTCTATACTACCCTGACTTGTATTCTCGTGGATTACAAAGAGAGATTGATGTAATCCGAGCCATGGTTTCGTCATGCCGGTTACGAGTTGTGCATGGAGGCACGAGCTATTTGTGAAGGTGCAAGAGTTGCTTGGATGGGTATTCTCACGGGTGATCATAGAGAGCGATTCAAAAATCACTGTAGACTTGTGCAATGATAAGAGCAATAATACCTAGAAATTATGTCTATTTGCCAAGAAATTAGAGAAATTAAAAGTACTTTGACTAGCTGTAGCATCAGTTTTGTTGGGCCTGATGCCAACTGTTCTGACGACTAGGAGTGATAGGAGAAGATGCAGTGGATCAACTATAACCCAGGTTTTCTTGCTGGAACTCATATCATTTGATCAATAAAGCTCATTGAATTCGCAAAACAAAATATAATTAGGGGCCCCAAACAGGACACCAATTGTTTTTATTTGGGGTTGTCTGTTGGTCTTAATTCCTTCTGGGAGTGGCCTGCATAATTTGTCCCAATTTCACAAAGAAATATCAACATAGTGCGTACTAGTGCGTACTATAATGCATAAATTACATAGTTCATATTTTTACAACATAGTGCGTACTAACATAGGAGTAGCTAGTAAATAGTCTAAAATAGATAAATTACATAGTTCATATTTTTACAACATAGTGCGTACTATAAGAATAGAATGAAATAAACAACTAAGTTCACACAACGAGATAAAATGGAGATTTTGAGGTTGATCTGGGTAGCTTTATCACGCATCTCATAATGCATTAAAACTTGGACAGTGGGCATAATCAGAAGACCGCTACAATCATGCTCATTCTTAGGGTACGTTTGGTTGAGTGTGTATGAAAAGTGGTTGGGGCAACCCCAACCATGTGGTTGGTTGTAGCCGTTTTTCATATTTTTGAATAAATAAGATAAAAGTTTCTTCAAATATTTTAAAAGGGTAAGTTTTTCCAAATTTTCTTAATATATAAAAAGATAAAATTTGTTCAAATATTTAAATAGGGAATTGCTTTTCAAATATTCTTGATATATCAGAAGGAAAAAGTTTGTTCAAATATTTTGAAAGGGATTTTTAAAAAAATATTCTTGATATATATGAAAGGAAAAAGTTTGTTCAAATATTTAAAAGGGAAAACTTTGTTTAAATATTTTTAATATCTAGAAAGGGAAAAGTTTGTTCAAATATAGAAAAGGGTTTAATTTCTTAATATTTTTCAAAGAGAAAATTTTGTTCAAATATTTAAAAGGATTAAATTTTCTATTTAATGGGTAAGGTTAGCACGCGACAAAACATTTTGAGCTAACCGAAGCAACTCGCCCACGGGTGGTTGGCTTCAACCACCACTTTTGTGGTGGTTGAGCTCAACCACATTTTTGAGGGAATATGTCTAAACTGTGGTTACCCTCAACCACCCCACACCACAAACCAAACACTGGGTAACCACTAAAAAAGTGGCTACCACTAACCACCCAATGGATAGCCATTTCAACCACCGATGATCATGTTGCATAACCATACAAGCGGTCATCACGTCCCACTTGATCTTCTTGCTACATGTTCTAGAGGGTTCGCACTAAGTTTCTTGTTATTGAGCATCTAATGACTTTTTTCTTGTTATTAGGTTGCGGACTGTCTTAAGAAACATAGACCATGAAGGATAGATGTCATCGGCTAGGTAGTGCCCCTTGTTGTATGGGTTGCTATTAACCTCAGCGTTGATAGTTAGAGCATTGCCGTCGGTAAACGTAGAGAAGGGAGTGCTTAGGGATTGGAGAGGGGTGTGGGCTGAAGGTATGTGTGGATGTCGACTAGGCCCGGGGCGGACACGACAACACAAATGGTGAACTTCATCCTGAACCTGAACCAAACTTGGCCAAATTTGAGGTGAAACAAACATATCCACCCTCGCATGTCTGTTTGGTGTGGGACAGGATCGGACTGTGTCTAGTCTATTTGCGGATAGCAGTTGGAGATGCCCTTAGGCCTTGTACCTAACAATACAATGAGTCAAATGTCAATTGATCCTGTCTAGTCTATTTTCATTCTCTCTCTGATTCTCCATCCATGTTATCTACCGTCACCAGGTCATAAGGATTTGATGAATATATTTATACTTATATGGACGAGAGAGGGTAGAAGAGAATGAAATAGGCTCTAATGGAAAAGCCAGCCGCAGCATGTGTTTCTAGGCACTTTTGTGGGAGTAAAAGGTAGCCAACTATTATACTTGTTATTATTAAAAAAATTACCAGCTCCGCCCCTATGTTCTTTGTTACATGTTTCTAAAAAAAGAAGTAATGTCTCATGCGTTTTATTCTACAACAGTTCCACAATCACAATATTGAATCCATCAAAAATCATAAAGATCTACTTGGAAATTTTGATGTTGGACTATTGGAGACTTGGATAAAACCTAGATGTCATGAAAGCAGCATACACAATCACTACCGCCGATGAATTGACGTCAATCGCTGTACGGCGAGGCGTGGTGGCCTTGGCTTTGATTCTCTAGTGAACTACAAAGAGATGATTGATGTAATTAGGCTATTTGTTTGTTGGACTTAACGATGTAAAAGCATTTCTGACAACGAGGTAATTGTAGAGCTGAAAGTGCAGATCAACATATTTAGTAGACTTAAAAGTTGACTTTAACTACATAATAGCAAACAATCACTATTATAATTTGGACTATAACTATATAGAAATTATAAGGGCCTAGATGAATTACTCCTTTAAATGTTACAAGATGACCCGGTCAACCACAGCTTGCAAGTTGCATGCAAACTTTCGATTATTCATCCAAAGAGTAAATTTTCCAGCCTGCTTTTTACAGCATCCATGTTGATGTATTTTTTGTTTCACTTCTTGGCTGGCTAAATGGGTCAATGATGGATGGAGCTCACTGCACACAGGGTCCACAAGTCAGGCGGCGAAACCACCTCGCCTGCGTCGCTCAGGCGTTTTGGACAACGATTGGTCTGTGAAAACCCTAGGGAGGACCAATCCCCTCTCGTCCTCCAAACTGGTGCCCCTCTTCTACTTCGCGTCCTTCCTCCTCTCAACTCTGCCGCCGACTCTTCCTCGTCCCTCCATTCGCCCTGTCAGGTTCCCGACCTGGGGAGGGAGGGTCATAGACGTTTGGAGACGGCAGCTTCAACGCAGGATGATAGAGAACGTGAAAGTGAGCTCCATGGCTAGATGAAGGAGGAATACAAGTGGTGGGGTGGATTTGGTGGCGGTGATGTTGGATCTTGAGGTGGGGCTCGTTGTCGGCTGCCTCTTCAACTCTTCTTCCATGATTTGGTGGTTGTGATGTTGGATCTCGAGGTGGGAAGGCCCCCGACCTTCTCTTCATCTCTTCTTACATGTTTTTCTCTCCATCTCCCTCGTTGGCAGCCATGACGCACTCTTCATCTTCCACTCCTCCACCGCCACTACGACTAGCGGCAGCCACTCACGGTGAGTATGTGACTGTCGCAGCAGTGGAACATGGGGTTCCCCTAGCGCTGCCAAAGTGGGTCCACCCAATGTGGGCCCAACACTAAGATGGACATGGCCAAGACGCAAGATGGACTGGCGGGTTCATCGCACAAGCAGAAGGACATCGCTCGAGTTCTACCCGACAGGGTACCCCGGGTTCAGGTACCCGCTGGGTACCCTTTCCCCTCCAGGAGCCCGGAAGACGCTCCCGGGAGCCCGAGTCCCGGCAGGAGGCCGGACTCCCTCCCGGGTGACCATCCGTACAAGGCGCGGGTGAAGGTTCTAGCCTACCCCAGAAGACCCAGAAGGTTCTAGAAGACTTGGGAAGCAAGGCGAAGAGGAGGCACGCAGGGAGCAAGGCTCGTGGTGTGTCAGTCTTTATCTGCCCCGCTTTCCCCTAAAGGTGGACGATCCCACCTAACCCACGGAGAAGACTTGGAGGAGGAGAGGCCACGTCTCCCCCTAATCCAGCTTAGAGGGGTTCTTCCAGTCAAGAACCCCTCACGCTCCTCGCATGACCATGTGGGATCCCCTTGCTCTATAAAAGGAGGACCAAGGCATGGAGGAGGAGAGGACAAGCAATAGAACCCTAGCAACCAGGATCAAGCTTAGACTAGAGCTAGGAGAGTAGAGAAGGAAGGTGATCTCCTCCGGGTCAGGATCTGTCCTTTGTCTACCTCTCGCCAAAACCCCTCCCGGGTACCTCGCCGGAGAACCACCTTTGTAGCCACACCATGATGATGCCATCTATCCAGACATGCAGGAGTAGGGCTGTTAGCCTCCGGGCGGCCTGAACCTGGGTAGATCGCCGTGTCCCTCTGTTTGCTTGCTTTGATCGTGGAGAGGAGAGCTCGACCGTGATCTTCCTTGAGAGACGATTCTTAGCCTTCTTCGCGCCCCATACCGAATCTACAAAGGGGTACCTCGTATCCCCGGTGTCCGTGATTCGAGACACGACAGTAACTCTCTAAACTTGTGCTTCAGTTTTCCTCAGGTAAAACTTCTCTAAAAATTTCTTATCCAAGTGTGTTGTATGCAGAAAATATGATTTGATTATTTTTACTCTTTTAGGATATAACAATTGTGGAAAATCTATTAAAAAAGAAAGACTCTAGATGGTATCTTGCAAGCAGACTTTGATTGTTTGTCATATTTTTGTCACACGCACCGTCTTATTCTTAAGAGAAGTTTAGTGTTCAAAGAAAGAGAGAATCACCACTACACCACTAGTCGAACCCGAAAGTTCCAAGATATCACTCAAAAACCTAAGCTTGCCAAAAAAATCATTACAATCTAGTATTTTATGCCAAAATACCACTATGCACTAGCTGAGAGTAACACTCACGCAAACTGACTCTCGTGCCCTTACCTCTTCACACACTATGGCTCTCATTTCAGCAATTTCTAAATCAGATTTTGGAAATATTTTGACAAGATTTCAGGAATCCATCCTCAAATTTTTGACAGGAAGAGTTAAGCAATATTTCAGAAAATTTGACAAGCACGTATACTCTAAATCCATGTATGGTCAACTTGCATACATACAACATGTTGTTTCGTACATCAGACACCATCACTAATGCTTGTAATTTGGGGCCGTATCATGTATCAAATCATCTCCATATATACATATAGATATAGTATTCTCAATTGGCTGATACTCCCAATTGCACTAGACTATTAGAGATGGCAATTAACCGAAGTGCTGCTCCCTCTGATCCGAAAAAGTACAAGCTATACTAGTTTAGGTTATTTTGGCAAAATACTTTGGATCGGAGGAGTATTTCTATGCAGTTTTCTTTGTCCCTGCTCCTGGTGATTAAAACAAATCAATGTATAGCGGAGACTGACTGACTCAGAGAGGAGGAGGTAGACTTTGGCCGCGTCGAGCAACACGTTGAATAGCGCAAGGTCCTCCGCTCCCTGCACAGCCCCGGCATGGTGCTGGCGGCACCTCCTCCACCGCTTGTGGTGCACCAGTGTGGCGACCGGCGTCTCCTCGCCCCCAAGCCACCGCACGCACGCTGCTCGCGTAAGCCTCTGCCGCTCACAAGGATACCAAGCAGGGGCAGACAAGCGACGGCTGAGCAGCGGCTGATGAGCTGGGCAGGGACACGACGGCCGAGTATAGGCAAGTCACGGCGGAGCGAGCTGTGCATGGTTGCGGCGGCCGAGCAAGGTAGGCCGCTGGGGGGCGAGTTCGGCAGGGACGCGGACGAGCGAGAATATCATATGGGTTGGCAGGCTTACAACACGAAACATTGATTTGTGCCCAAAACAGTATTCAACAAACACCACATGCAGCAAATTAGTCAGTCTTATCGAGTACAATAGTGTAACTTGAACTACCACCGCATGCTACTAGCCTACTACACAACATAGCACATACTGATTCCAAGATGCAAACGCAGAACATAATAAGACTTCAGCAAGCCAAAAGATAGTTCTGCCATCTCAAACAAGCAATGGTATAATTGTGTGACCAATCAAGAGTGTGACTGCATCTAAGCGAGCATGATTTTCTTTCCCTTCAAGTAACGGTATCGCGCAAAGCCAGATTTGGGATCAAACAACTCATCATCATCATCAGATTTATCCTTATCCGCAAAGTCAGGATTGCACCAGCCAGGCATGGGCACAGGCCACCTGTAGTTCAATTCAATGAAATAATTTGTCCAAAACTTAACCCCAGCTAAATATGCATCAGAAATTCAGAATACCAACCTGTTTAACTGAGTTTTGTCATCTCTATCCATTTTCCAGAAAGACGTTCCAGAGGGATCACTGTCATTGCTAACTTCACCAGATTTACTGTCAAACATACCACCCATAAAAAAAAGTCAAACATACCAATATATAGATTATGCTTCAGCAAGCTACTTAAAATATTCACGAAGAACTTATGTGATATGCACTTAAATACCGTTTTGTCTCAAACGATGTTAGAATTTCGTAAATTTTATCCAAACCCAGGAAAGGGGTTCCTATTCTCTTATCATAGAAGTTCATGCCAATAACATCTCCATCAATACTAAGAAGAGGGCCTCCAATCCCAGCCTAGCAAGTCAACATGAACAAGCTGTGAATTATATTCCAAATAGGTATTGCAGCAAACTCATTCCGATGCAACTATACTTCCTTTTTTCAGAAATACAAGGCGTATTTTGTCTGTCCAAATTCAAGCTTTGACCATTGATTAATAAAAAAAACATTAGATTCATATGCCAAAGTGCTTTCTCATGGCCATGTTAACTGCAAGCAAAATAATGTCAGGGGAATTTACAGTCAAAGCACGCTTTTGGACGGTCAAACTACGCCTTGCAAAAAAACAGAGTATTTACTATCACCATATAAAATTAGGGAATAAAAACACTGGATTACCGTAGTGATTTTACACGTGGAAGTTGAGAGGAAATTGCAATCAAGTGTGTGCCTGTCCAGGAAACCAGATGCCCACTCGTAGCCATTAACGCGCCTGATTTGAAGCAACGCCCTATTGCTGCGACTTTAAAAGTCTTGTTCAAACAAAGCAGAGTATTTAATGGACGAAGAGCAGGGCGATCCTTGACACTGACTAGAGCAACGTTGTAATGTAGACTATAATGCTGTAACGTCCCTTCTCTCAGTTGGCTGCTAAGCAACACTTC